>JASDDO010000139.1:1360391-1960391 GCA_030015575.1 Agapanthus africanus
GTGCTAGTAGTTAAATCCACAGCCAAACTATTGACGAGTCTTTAGAGTCCCCCACAGACAGTTTCTCTAGTTTCGGGCGAAACACTGTAGAGGCCGTATGGATATATGGCAGGGTTCGATCATTTACGTGCGGTATTGCACGGATCATGATCGGACGGATAATACTAGCGGGCTTTGGTTTAAGCCGGATCCTAGTATTGTACAGTGTAGATTTTGTCTCATTGCATTTGTATTCGGTCGGAATACAAATGCGGGTATATATATACAGTCACGGGGTTTTCCTGTAATTTATTACGGGATCAGCTTTTTGAAGTTTCCAGTTTACATTCCGTTTCGGCTAGTTTTCCTTTGTTCCTTCATGGCCGAATTTTTGTGATGGGAGGGGCTTATTTGCAAATGTACAAATTAGCAAAGTGGAGGGTGTTATTTGTGATATGAGGCTTCATGATATTTCTAGCACATTTGATTCCTTTTGCATCATTTCCTTTGCATTAAATGAGATGGGATTTGGATAGGAAATGAGGGTGACATATTTTTCTCTTTATCACACATTTTCCCGACTTGCTTTATTCCATGATTTTTCCCTTCTCCATTTGAGCTTGGCCGGCCACATTTTTTGGGAGAGTGAGAGGATTCTTTATGCGTGTGGAAAATTCATTCTCATTTGGATGCATCAAAAAATTCCTTAGTTGATCTCCAAAGTTTTTCCTTCACCTCCATCCAAAATGGCAACTTCATAAACCCTTGAGGCAAACCGTTCTACACTCAGTCTACAACAATCTTGGATACGTCGGCTTGCCAACTTCGTGTCCGAGTTGCCTCAGTCCAGAGATGGGAGCCCGTAAAAAGATTCGGTGATGTGGTGCACTTTTCGACGAGGAGATGAAGACCGGAGATTCCACGAGGAGATCAGGATGGAGGCCGAAGACCGAAGGACACGGATCGCTCGGTATAGCCTTCTACGCTTTCTTTTGTTTGCTATAATTAAGTTAATGGTCCGATCTGGGTTTTTAATATGCGGTAGCGCCGGTTTTCAGTTTTTAAAAAGTTTTCGTTTCCGCATTTTGGCCTCAGACAGACGGCCGGGGCGCTACCGTGGACTTACATTGGTATCAGAGCCACGCTATTAACTTTGTCTAGCTTGCTCTAACATGTTTACAAGTTCAATCAAACGGATTTTTGAAAAACCGCGTTTCCATGTCACAGTTTTTGTCGAAAGTTTGCTGTGCTCAAAAAATTATTTGGTGTATTGCAGAAATACGTGCAGGGTTTTTTAGGAATTCTGTGAAAATTTGGTACCCTAATCTTACTGTTCAGTCGCGGAACCGCGGCTAAACCTATGCTCTGGCTGCGGTTCCGCCGCCATTTTATCTCTTCTCTGCACCAAATTTCTACAGTGGGTCTCTGACATGGAAATAGGGTTTTTGGTATATTCTGTTTGGGCCCAGATTTATTTTGTGTACTGAGTACTGTACTTGGGGCCCACTTCGGGAATTTTTGTCGATAAAAATTTTTAAACATGTTAGTTCACAGTATTTACATTATATCTGCGACCGTGAATGTCATTTGATTGGTAAATCCTGTCTAATTGCTATAGTTCTTTTAGACGGATTTACGAACGTGACATTCACGTTGATGTTCTGTGTTGTGCTGTGATGTTGCGGATTTGTTGTGGTGGATAGCCTGGATGCAAGGTAGTACAGTTTGGTTGTTTATGTATATTTGATATTGCGGGGCGAGCGTCCGACATGTGGACTGCCGTCACTGCCTGTTTGTATATTATTCTTTTGGGGCACTGATTGGTGTGTCAAAAACTGTAATTACCGCAATCAGAAACGGCGTCGCTTCGCAGCTAGCCGGTGAGTACGGGTCGATCCACAGAGACGGGTAAATTTCTTTTATGTGTTTTAACGAGTTGATTATATTTGTAGTTTTGGTTGGTTTATAAAAATCTAAAGACTGGATCTAATTAATCTAATTAAGAATCTTGCTAGGGTTAGGCTTAGGGGAAGTTTTGGAAATTAATGTTTTTCCTCACCGCTTTCAATACCTTCATTTTTTAGATCTATTAGGTGTTAAGTTAATTATCAATAAAGTGGATACAAATCTTTTGGGAAGATGTTTCTTCCTCTAGATTTGTACCCTACCTTTGTTGATAATTATCCTAACCCTCACGGAAAACGCGCGGAACCGGCCCTTTATACTACGGTTCATCGTTACCTCAAAGGGTAGGATGCCGCAGGGAGCGGTTGTGCTCGTATGCGTGAAGTTCTAATTCATTAAGTGAAGGTGGCATTGAAAGGGGCGAGAGATTTCATCTCTCAACCCTTTCCCTAAGGCTAACCCTAACAAGCGAGGAGACTACTCGCCCATTAGGGGATGAGAAGACATTATAATTAAAAGAATAAAATACTTACTAGTTTGATGGCTCCCTCCAAACAAGAAGAACAGATCTGAAATTTACTCCCAGAAATTCTGAATTTTATTGATTGAAAAGAGGCATGAGAAAATACAAGGTCATGGGTTCTATTTATAGGACATAGAAACCCTAGGGCTACAGATTACACCGCATGTCTAAAATTACAAATATACCCCTAAAAAGATCTTTCCATAGCCGCCACGAATTATGGTAAAAAGTTCTACGCATTAGGGCTTCAAGTAGCCGCGGAACCGCGGCATGTGCGCGCTTGGGCCGCGGTTCCGCGGCCCAATGATGGGATCAGCATTGGATTTTTCTTGGGCTTCTTTTGGTTCTTCTGGGATTCTTGTTTATTTATTCTTTTTATCAGTTGGGCTTCTGCAGTAATTCCAGATTTCAGTGAACTCTTTGCAATGGATCTTTTACCCATCTTTCTTGCAAATTTGGATCTTGAGTTGCCTTGTTGATGGTGAATCGTTCTTCTGCCGGGCTTTACTAAGATCTTCCTAATTGTTGGTCAAAAGTCCTTCTTTTGTGTCGTCTTTTTGTGTTTTTCACTGTTCTTGCTCCCAGAAACTGTAACCTGTAACATGTAGCAGACATGGGTCAAAAGCACCTGTTTTTATTCTTAAATGCATAAGAATGTGGCATACAAAATGCATTAATATGTTATGAACAAATACCCCCAAACTTATCTTTTGCTCGCCCTCGAGCAAACTTATTATTTAAATAAAATCTAACCTAGCCTCACTTTCGCAGGGAAACGCGATTGCACTGAGCTCGTGCAACAAGCCGTTAAACCTCTAGGTGTCCATAGTAGGAGGAGTGTTGTCTCCTGAGGGTTTTCAGCGGATACTACCCACAAAATCCTATCAACTTGGTTTCTCGACTTTTGTTTTCCATTTAGGTTTTCTAACAAGGAATTCTATTATCGTCGACCTGCAAATTATCCACCCATATTCTTCACACTTCCTCATCATTTAACTTAAGATTATATATATCCTGCAGATCTACTTAGCTTTCGGCATTTCTTAAGTTTTCCTTCTAGGGTTTTATCTCCACTTAGGAATTTCTATCAACTCTATTAAAGATACAAGTTCTATTCTTCATTCCTTTTTCTTATCTAGATTCCAATCACATACCCCTACGTGTGTGTATAGATCACCCCTACACTTGGAAATTCAAATCAAGCAATCGTACTTTCGTCCATTGTCCAAAGTACTAATTAGTTGGTGAATGAAATTTGCTTACACATCCTTCATGCGACCGTTAATACTTTTTGAGGTACCAACGACCGATTACAAAATGCGTTTGCACTTTAAAGCGTACTTCCTAGTCTTTGTAACACCCAAGGCTTTAGCAGTGACTCCCAAACCAGTTGGTCTAAGGCACTAGGTGATGAAGCACCCTCGCTAAATATTTTTCTATTTTTGCAGCATTAAATAATCACAAAAACCAGTGTCCATTTTTTTTTCTTTATTCACACTTTTTCATACTAAGGACTTTAGACAAGAGCATTTCAAGGTCTCTTCTACTATTCCAAATTTCAAGGTGCGTGAATGTGCAATTTGTAGGGTATACATTTTCAGAATTTAGATTTAAGCTAGGAACTATTTTTCAAACTTATACTCTAATAAGAACATCAATACTCTTCCCTTGTTTCGACTTAGCCCAAAAAGTGAACCTAAAATTTGCCTATTTCTAAATAAACTACAAGGCATATACTTTCTACTGTTAAACTTTAAGGAAGGTTATTTTCAGGGTTTTTAACTTACTAAGTCTAAGATCTAGTTGTTCCTAGCTAGTTGACCTATTTATCAAACTCTAGTCAATTAGCCAAAATTGAATACATTTATTTATAATTTTTTGAAATTTTTCAAATTTTTATAGGTTTTCAAATAAGTATGCAAATGCAAAAATATGTACAAATGAATGCGAAGGAAGAAGACGTACCGAGCATACCCCCAAACTTGACTTTGACAGTGTCCTTACTGTCATGCTAAACCAAGAGGGTCAAAATACCGATACTCCCCTGTTTATTTATTTATATATTTTTTTATTGTTAAGAAAAACAAAAATATATACAAAAAGACCCTCCCCCAAACTTCATTTAAACTATGTTAGACATTACTGCCAAACTTTGCATCGACCAAATATCAACACCAACCATTTGAAAAATTTATCAGTAAAGAATATTGATGGGTGAAAAAATAAGTTGTGGTGGTCCGCAAAGAATTGGGGAAGATAGAAGTAGTGGTATGGGAGGTGTGGAGGTAAATATACAGGTGATGGTGATGCATCGATACGAGAATGTAAATGATCAGCAATCAGTGGAGGGTTGGCATTCTCGTACCTTATTAAAAGAAATGGGGGTATTTCAACTTCTAAGGGAGGAAGTTGGCTCACCACAATACCCCCAAGATGTTCCTGTGGGTCCTATATTGATATGGCATCATCCATCAATTGTGTATGATATTCACTTATGAGGAAACTGATCTCCTCGATATCCGCCATAGTCCAACTGAAAACTTGCCGCCTATCTTGTAAGACTTTTAAAATAGCGTTCTCTTGCTCGAAGGCTAGAGAGGCTGATATGATAATGGGAAAAGTCTCATTCTCACCTATGTAAGCATATCTACGGTGAGACGGCAAGGGCATGAGTTCGAATATCTGAGGCGAAAGAACCATTGCGGAATCTACCTCGAACTCAAAGGACTCTAACACAGGTTCGAAATCACTGCAAACAACCGATTCGGATGGTTCGACTGACTCATCCAAAAATTCAAACGACTCATATTCGGGCTGTGAGTTGTCGTCATCCAAAAAAGTGAAACATTCATAACCAGCATCGGTTGTGTCAACGGTAGTAGGCTCAAGGAGGGACGCACTAGTGGCGTCAAAACTGTTTTCATCAAATAGAAATCTTTCAAGCTCGCAGTCCTCCTGCGTGATTTCGTGAATAGAGCAAACTTCTCGTGTACTAGTTTTAGGCACGGGGGGCAGACTTCCCATCTTATAAATATTGAACTCACTAGACCTCTTTCCGAAGGATAGAGTCATGGAGCCATTGCGACAATTTATTACGGCATTGGAAGTGGCCAAAAATGGTCGACCAAGAATCACCGGAATTTGATTTCTTGGGTTAGCAACAGGTTGTGTATCCATAACGATAAAATCAACGGGGAATATGAATTCCCCGACTTTGATCAACACATCCTCTAGTTGACCCCTAGGATAGGTGATTGATCGATCAGCCATTTGGAGAGTGCAACGATTGGGTTTCAACTCTCCAACCCCTAATTGTTCGTACACGGAGTAAGGAATCAGGTTAACACTAGACCCAAGATCTAAAAGTGCTCGATTAATTTGCTTATCCCCAATTGTGATGGAAATCGTAGGACAGCCGGGGTCCTTTCGTTTCTGGGGTAAGGTTTGATGGTGGTTAATAGCATTGCTCACTGCACTAGCCACTAGCACTTTCTTGGGTACTTGAGATGCCTTTCTCTTTGAAGTGCATAAGCACTTTAAGATTTTCGCATATGAAGGGACTTGTTGGATAGCATCCAAGAGAGGTATGTTTATGCTAACCTGCTTAAATATCTCCACAATCTTTTCCACTTGTGTATTTGGTTTATTAGGACTCAACCTGTTTGGAAATGGTGCATTTTGAAAATTAGTTGAGTCAAATGTTTATGGAGCAGACTGTGGATTAGGAACGGATCCCGGTTTAGATGTGTTCGTGTTGTGAGAAATGGGTCCGTTCGAGTCTGGAGAAGTAGAGCCGTGTGAAGGGTGGAGAATAGGCTCTAAAGAAAAAGGTGAAGAAGGAAGTGAAGAAAATGAAGAAGGGGAAGAAGAACCACCGGCGGGGATGTCATCACTAGTTTCCACATTATTTTGCAACTCTCTTCCAGATCTCAACGTGGTCACCGCATTTATATTGTGATTGTGATATGCGTTTTGTGTATGACCGGGATTGGGCATTGGTTGAGATGGAAGCTTTCCCTTTTCTCTCTCGCTCAACGGAGCAGTTAATTGTGCAATTTGTGCCTCAATAGATTTGATACTTTGATCGTGTGAGGCATTGTTATTCATTAAAGATTGAACATAACTTTCAAATCTTACTGCGGATTCTGTAGTTTGCTTGAGAAATGCTTCAAGACTTTTCTCGAGCGAGCTAACCTTATCATCATTAGGTTGAACCAAATTGTTCGTTTGATTTGTATAAGATTGTTGTTGGAAAGGTTGCTGGTTTTGAGTTTGTAAGGGTGCTTGTTGTTGTTGTGGAGGAGCTCTTTGAAAATTGTTATTCCCTTGGACTTGTTGATTTTGGTTCCAAGCGAAATTTGGGTGACTCCTCCACCCCTGATTGTATGTCGAAGAGTACGGATCGTTTCTTTGTCGTTGCTGAAATGCAGCATTGACTTGATCCTGTCCTTGAATAGGTGCATTATAAGGGCATTCTTCGGTGAGATGTGATGGATTAGAACAACAAGCACAAACAGTTCGTGTGGGTAGAGTAGGGGCAGGAGAAGTCGATGAGATTTTGGTCTCAATGGCTTCTAGCTTTTTCATAAGTGAGGCTATCTCGGCCTTCATAGCTATCGACATATCTATTTGATGTATGCCTGCCCTAGATTGACCAACTGAAGAAGATGATGTGGTCTTGGTACTCTCCCACTGAATTGTTTGCTCACTTAGATCCTCAAGAAACTGCCAAGCTTCGTCGCTAGACTTGGAGAGAAAATGACCTTGACATATTGTTTCTAGCAACTGCTTCGTTGCTGCGTTCAATCCCTCGTATAATGTTTGGTAAAGTTGCCAATTTTCTATCCCATGATGAGGGCATTGAACAAGTAGGTCTTTAAATCTCTCGAAGCACTTCCAGAATGGTTCGGACGGAAGCTGTGAAAATTGTATAATCTCGTTTCGGATTCTAGCAGTTTTATGATGAGGGTAGAACTTTTTCAGAAAAGCTCTCACAAACTCGTCCCAATTTCTAAGGGAATGTGATGCGGTGCTGTATAGCCACTTCTCGGCTAGGTCACATAAGGTAAAAGGAATGACCCTTAGCCTTATTGCGTCATCACTTAATTGGGTTGTCTTCATCATGGCGCAAACGTTTTGGAATTTATTAATGAAAATATATGCATCTTCGGATTCCAAACCATGAAACTTAGGCAGCATATTGATGAAGTGTGATTTTATTTCAAAATTATCCCCATTCGCTAGTGGGGGGGAAAGACATGTAGGTAAGGAAGTGCGGACGGGGTAGAAGAGATCCTGGAGCACGACTCGTGCGGGCGCTACAACAGGCGGAAGATTCGGGTTATTCGCACCTGGCGGAGGTGGAATCATTCCCGTCGGTAAGGTATAGTTGGGGTTGTGTCCCGACATACCTTCGAAAGAAGAATTTGAAGATGGAGGTAAGGAGATGGAGGGAACGTCGACGAAGGGTTCGTCGATCGGTACCAACAAAACACGGACTAATCGGACGTTAGTATCCCTAGTCCAAGATGACATACACTAAAGGGTAGTGCAGTCAGAAAAAAGAGAAAAACAGAATGTGGGGGTAAGATAACGTCAGTGAGAAGAAGTGGTGGAAGTGAGTTTGCAAGTTTTCTTTAGCGGCAAGTTGCAAGTTTTGAAAAGATTTTTTTTTAATTTTTTTTATTCTTTTATTTTTTGTGTGAGTTTTGCAAAGAAGTTTTAGAAAATGGACTCGTGACACAACTGAATCAACCACACATGCACAATCAGGCCTAGATCTAGGGTCGCCTAGGTCTACTAGACAGCTCCTAACTAGGGCTAGAAATAGACCTCAAACCGCCTCTTCACGGACAAATACGGCCAGGTAAGTGGGAAGGAACCACCACTACAGTACGCCTAATTAATAACCACTAGCCTAGACACCGCAATGTCGGTTAGGATAAACGGCCGATGACTACCCTAGTCCTTTTCCTATTGAGCTCGCTGTCCTTAGGTCTGAGTCTAATTTTTTTAATTAAAGGTGGTCGATGCAAAATGCTTTAGGTGTTTTCTGGGGTCCTGGGAAGGGTGATGAAATCCCCACCCAATCTGAGTTTGGTCAATTAGCCCCTTAGAATCCGGTTAAATTATGTAAAACAAATAAAAATTCACTTGCAATCAGAATTTTTTAGAGCGGCGCAAAGAAACCTGCAGAAATCTGTTATTTAGAAGGGGGAAGAAGATTTTTACGCAAAGAAATTCTGCAGAAAACTTTTTACAGAGAGATATATGGGAGATTGTAGAGGAGAGAGAGAGAAATCAAACCAGAAAAAATTCGTGCGCTTACGTGGCACAGAGAGCGCGGATGCGCGGCGGTAGGCCCTTAATGCGGCGGAAGCGCGGCGTTCTGGTGGGATCGCGCTCTGGAAATTTTTTTCACTGTTCTGTGCTTACAATTTCTCTCTGTTCTTATGCTCTAAATTTTGATTTGCCCTCTGTAAAATTCCAGATCCGTGATTCTTCGCTGTTCCTGCAAGATCCAAAAGATACACCCTTCAAACAGATCAAATTTGATTATTATTTTTTTTATTTTTTTTTATTTTCAGATTTTTATAATTTTTTAAAATTTATATCAACCCGAAAATTCACAAAAAGAAAGATTACGCCGTCCCCGGCAACGGCGCCATTTGATTGGTGTGTCAAAAACTGTAATTACCGCAATCAGAAACGGCGTCGCTTCGCAGCTAGCCGGTGAGTACGGGTCGATCCACAGAGACGGGTAAATTTCTTTTATGTGTTTTAACGAGTTGATTATATTTGTAGTTTTTGTTGGTTTATAAAAATCTAAAGACTGGATCTAATTAATCTAATTAAGAATCTTGCTAGGGTTAGGCTTAGGGGAAGTTTTGGAAATTAATGTTTTTCCTCACCGCTTTCAATACCTTCCTTTTTTAGATCTATTAGGTGTTAAGTTAATTATCAATAAAGTGGATACAAATCTTTTGGGAAGATGTTTCTTCCTCTAGATTTGTACCCTACCTTTGTTGATAATTATCCTAACCCTCACGGAAAACGCGCGGAACCAGCCCTTTATACTACGGTTCATCGTTACTTCGAAGGGTAGGATGCCGCAGGGAGCGGTTGTGCTCGTATGCGTGAAGTTCTAATTCATTAGGTGAAGGTGGCATTGAAAGGGGCGAGAGATTTCATCTCTCAACCCTTTCCCTAAGGCTAACCCTAACAAGCGAGGAGACTACTCGCTCATTAGGGGATGAGAAGACATTATAATTAAAAGAATAAAATACTTACTAGTTTGATGGCTCCCTCCAAACAAGAAGAACAGATCTGAAATTTACTCCCAGAAATTCTGAATTTTATTGATTGAAAAGAGGCATGAGAAAATACAAGGTCATGGGTTCTATTTATAGGACATAGAAACCCTAGGGTTTCAGATTGCACCGCATGTCTAAAGTTACAAATATACCCCTAAAAAGATCTTTCCATAGCCGCCACGAATTATGGTAAAAAGTTCTACGCATTAGGGCTTCAAGTAGCCGCGGAACCGCGGCATGTGCGCGCTTGGGCCGCAGTTCCGTGGCCCAATGATGGGATCAGCATTGGATTTTTCTTGGGCTTCTTTTGGTTCTTCTGGGCTTCTTGTTTATTTATTCTTTTTATCAGTTGGGCTTTTGCAGTAATTCCAGATTTCAGTGAACTCTTTGCAATGGATCTTTTACCCGTCTTTCTTGCAAATTTGGATCTTGAGTTGCCTTGTTGATGGTGAATCGTTCTTCTGCCGGGCTTTACTAAGATCTTCCTAATTGTTGGTCAAAAGTCCTTCTTTTGTGTCGTCTTTTTGTGTTTTTCACTGTTCTTGCTCCCAGAAACTGTAACCTGTAACATGTAGCAGACATGGGTCAAAAGCACCTGTTTTTATTCTTAAATGCATAAGAATGGGGCATACAAAATGCATTAATATGTTATGAACAGGCACGACCGGGCTGAGGTCGATGTACCTGTTGTATATTTTATTTTCTGTACTAGGATTACCCCACGGTGGGGTGCACGGATAGCCGGGTTCTAGAGGGCAACGGGCCCGCATCTCATGGCTTTGAGACAGAGGGGGCTTTACTCAAGAATTGGCGGGCTTTCGCTGCACTCGTAGGGGGTATAGGTTGACCCAAGGTGGGGTGCCCAAGTTACCGGATTTTGTGAAGTGCTGGGTGGTCCATTCAAGTTGTTGAACGGGGTTGCCTCGTTTCAGGTTTTGGAGGGTAACTTGCCGCGCCCGTAGAGGTCTAGGATTTCATTGCACAGACTATCCACACGACCAGGGGAACGTCGGGTTTCAGTAGCGGCTCTATGAAACCGGGGGATCCCAGATTATCTGTATTGTTCTGTGATGCTTATTACATTTCTGTGACGTTGCATTTTATCACGCCTTGAGCGAATATTATATATTGATATATATACTAGTAGATGTTGTATATGTTTTGCATCCGCGCTAGTCCAGTCCCTGCTCTGTCGTTAGTTAAGTAACCTAACGGGTGATGACGGGACCCAGTGGCGAATGCGGATGGCATATACGTACATCATTATTTTCGTTCTTTTGTGGTGTGATCAATTGATGGGACTGCGTTGATTCGGATCAATTCAAGCTAAACAAACCTATTCTGATGTTGTTGGAACAATTTTTCAAAAAGCTGTTATTGTAAGGACGTTCTCTTTTGTTTTGCACAGTGGTATTCGGTTATGAATATCCAGCACCTCAATCGACGAGGCAAGGGCCGAGATCCCTTCACCGGGAGTGACCCCTTGGACAGAAGTTTGCATCAGGGTAATAACTTCACTATAGTCGATTACTTTTGCTTTGCATCGTGGTATTCAGTTGGAATATCTATGGAGTGCTTTCTTTTCAAGGTGATGGATTCTCAACACATGAGAAGGAATCACCTTGAGCTTGAGGAAGAAGAAGATGAAATGAGGAGAGAGAGAGGTTATGATAGAATGAGCTATGTTTTTCTTTCTTGCAACCATAATGCCAAAAGAAAAACAATTATCTAAATAATAATAATTCAAAATGAGAATAGTTGATGGCAATTTGGAATGACCACAACCATGCTTCATGTAAGCATGAATCAAGGAGGACTTTTTAAAGCATGATGGTGGTCAACATTCAACCATGGTCAACAAGTCAACCATGGTCAACAAGTCAACAAAATCAACCATAACATAATTCTCATTTAATTACTATTATTAATAGATAATTCATAAATCCATTAGGGTTTGGAAAATGATAACTGTCAACTGTGCATACGCACCCGTTCCGAAACCCTAATGAAATACCTCATCCTCCGCCTCAAGCAACTGTGCATACACACCTGCATTCTCGTTCCGAGGAACAAGAATACCAAGATATAAAAGCAACCCCAAATATATATACCAGTATCTGGCTCAAACCAGAGCCTGCCAGTATAATCCGTCCGGACTCCAAACGTGCACAAGTGCGCGGATGAGAACGAACCCTGTCGCAAAACCATGCGACCTCTACTCTGTTTTGCCCAGAGGCGAATACCCTCTGTGTGGGACTCTAAAGACTCGACACTACGCTGGCAGTGGGTTTAACCACAGACCGCAAGCGGCACTAGCTGTGCGTAACGGTCCCCAGGTAGATGCCGACAAGAAGGCTGACGAGGTGAAACCCCATCTGAACTCCTACTGAGTCTGAATGTGACATTCTCCGTACAGTCCGGTCTGTTCGTCTGATACATCGCATGGCGGGCCTAGGGGGCGGTAAAACGTCAGTCCCCCAATAGCGGTACAAGTCGTGTCGGAGTGAAGCCCAAAACACCTTGAGATAACACTGGAAACCTACCAGTATATCTCGCTTGCCCTGGCCAGGGACTACTCGTGTAATGGCTCTCCTAGACACAGCGCGATGTCAACCCCCAATACCGGGAGAGACGAATCCTGTCTAACCGTCACTGCCTCCAAGTGCTTCGGGACTGCTCCCAACTACTACCTGTTTGCACGACTCAGTAGAGCCGTGGTAGGGTAGTAATCAAAGAACAGTGGGAACACACTCGAGGCGAAGTGACAGTGTCAAGTCAGCGGACTAAGCTGTATTCATGTCACCTGGGAACTGATAACTGACGATAGGTATAATACCAACCATCAGTTCCCGACGAGTCCTGTCCAGTGTACTCGTAACCCAACGAGCACCCGCATACTATCTCAAGTACGACGTACCGACGGCTGTGGGACAGACCGTCTCCCGTGCTGGGATGAGAAGCGCATACGCTAGTCTACTCCGGAGTATCGATGCCCCATCTCGGTACTCCCACGACTAGGGACGTGTATAAGGATGTGCTTGTAGATTACCCAGCCCCCACGAGTGTGATCGCCATCACAACGCCGGTAATCAAGCAAAGATCCTAAGGGCTCTACTAATGCGTATAGGTGATATAATAAATAAACACATATGTACACATTAAAGCAGAGACAAACCAAGTAGCATACTACAATATTGAGCAAGATTGTCTGTACAACTGTGAATATCCCAAGCTTCCATCAAGTAATATACATACTAGTATGATACAGTAATGGCCTCTAGGGCATATACACCAACAATCTCCCACTTGCACTAAGGCCATGTACTGGCGTATCGAAGACCTATCATCTCGATCAGCCGCTCGAACTGAGTCTGGGGTAAAGCCTTTGTGAATGGGTCCGCGGTTTTGTCCTTTGTATCCACTCTCCGCACCTCGATCTCCTGTCGATCAATGATCTCCCTGATCAGGTGATACCGCCTTAAGATGTGCCTGGATTTCTGATGGGACCTTGGTTCCTTCGCTAAAGCTATAGCCCCATTGTTATCGCAATACAAAGGTATTGGGTCAACAATGGACGGAACCACCTGAAGTTCACTAATGAACTTCTTAATCCAGACTGCCTCTTTTGCGGCATCGCTTGCAGCAATGTATTCAGCCTCCATCGTCGAGTCTGCGACGGTATCCTGCTTGGAACTCCTCCAACATACCGCCCCTCCGTTGAGGGTAAACAAAAAACCCGAGACAGACTTGCTGTCATCTTTGTCACTCTGGAAGCTTGAATCGGTAAAGGACTCGACCCTGAGATCTCCATTACCGTAAACCAGGAACATCTCCTTAGTCCTCCTCAGGTACTTGAGAATGTTCTTCACTGCTATCCAGTGGTCCTCCCCTGGGTCTGACTGATACCGGCTTACCGTGCTCAACGCGTAAGCTACATCTGGTCTTGTACATAGCATCGCATACATTATAGATCCTACCGCCGAAGCGTAGGGTATAGTGCTCATGCGAACCCTCTCCTCGTCAGTCTTAGGAGACATCTTCTTGGAGAGGGTAATTCCGTGCAATGCGGGTATGTTACCGCGCTTGGAACCCTCCATACTAAATCTCTTTAGTACGGTCTCTATGTACCTGGACTGCGAAAGTCCCAATAGTTTCTTGGATCTATCTCTATAGATCTTGATCCCCAGAATGTACGAGGCATCACCCAGGTCTTTCATGGAGAACCTTTGTGACAAAAACAGCTTGACCGATTGTAGCATAGGAACATCATTTCCTATCAAAAGAATGTCGTCCACGTACAAGACTAGGAACACGACAGTTCGTCCTACAATCTTCTTATATACACAGGGTTCATCTTCGTTCTTGATGAAATCAAATTCCTTGATTGCCTCATCAAAACAGATGTTCCAGCTCCGCGATGCCTGCTTTAATCCATAAATGGATTTAAGCAACTTGCACACCTTTCCGCTGCTCCCACTGTCTACGAAACCTTCTGGTTGATCCATGTAAACGCACTCTTCCAAACAACCGTTTAGGAAAGCCGTCTTAACATCCATCTGCCAGATTTCATAGTCATGGAAGGCAGCAATGGCAAGTAGGATCCGAATGGATTTGAGCATAGCCACCGGAGAAAAAGTCTCGTCATAGTCCAAACCAGGTCTTTGACGAAAACCTTTTGCAACGAGTCTAGCTTTATAGGTTTCCACCTGCCCATCTACACCAAGTTTCCTTTTGTAGATCCATTTGCATCCAACGGGTTTTACCCCAGGTGGAGCAATATCCAAGGTCCACACTTTATTGGCGTACATGGACTCCATTTCGGATTGCATTGCTTCCTGCCACTTATCAGAGTCCCTACTGATAATGGCCTGCCTGAAACTGGTAGGGTCATCTTCTTCCAAGATGCAATCCTCTCGATCCCCGTCTATGAGAAAACCGTAGTATCTCTCGGGCGGATGAGAAATCCTACCAGATCTGCGGAGTGGCTGAGGTTCGTTTGGGGTTATTGAATCTAGCGGTTCCTCCAAATTTTCAGTTACATTTTGTGGTCGCTGAATTTCTTCCAGTTCTACCGAACTCCCACTAGTTTCTTTTGCAAGAAACTCCCTTTCTAAGAAGGTGGCGTGGCGAGATACAAACACCTTCTGTTCCTCAGTGTGGTAGAACAGATATCCTAATGAGTCTTTAGGATATCCCACAAATTTACAGAGAACTGACCGTGCCTCTAACTTGTCCGGTTTCTGTGTTTTCACATAGGCTGGACAACCCCATATCTTAAATCGCTTAAGATACGGATTCCTTCCACTCCATATTTCATATGGAGTCTTAGGCACTGATTTGGATGGAACATAGTTCAATAGGTACGCCGCTGTCTGAAGCGCATGTCCCCAAAATGAAAGAGGCAACTCAGCGCTACTCATCATGGAGCGAACCATTTCCAATAGGGTACGATTCCTCCGCTCCGAAACACCGTTGTGCTGTGGTGTATAAGGAGGAGTAAGCTGAGAGAGAATACCATTCTCTTTTAAGTAATCTAGGAATTCCGTGCTTAAGTACTCCCCTCCCCTGTCAGACCGGAGGATCTTGATACTTTTGCCTGTCTGGTTCTCTACTTCCTTTCTGAATTCCTTGAATTTCTCAAAAGCTTCAGATTTGTGTTTCATCAGATACACATATCCGAACCTAGAGAGATCGTCAGTGAATGTGATGAAGTACGAGAACCCACCCCTTGCATGTATAGACATCGGACCACATACATCACTGTGTATGAGTCCCAAGAGCTCTCTTGCTCTTTCTCCATGTCCGGTGAACGGAGATTTGGTCATCTTCCCTTTGAGACAAGACTGACAAGTTTCATAAGATGAAAACTTGAACGCATTCAAGAGTCCATCTTTATGCAACTTACTCAGTCTTTTCTCTCCGACATGACCAAGTCTACAATGCCACAAGTAGGATTCATTTGTATCTGAATTCTTCCTCTTGCGTGTGTTTTGTATATTGAGAACTGTATTCTGATTTAGAACGTAGATACCATTAAACAGTGTACCCTCTGCAACCAGTACCTTATCAAGGTAAATGTTCATGATATTCTTTTCAAGAACAAACTTATATTTATCTTTATCGAGTAAAGAAACTGATATGATGTTGCAAACCATAGAGGGTACATAGTAACAATCGTTCAAAATCATAGTCTTGCCATTTGGCAATACTAGGTGATATTCACCGACGGCTGCCGCATAAACTTGTGCTCCGTTCGCTACTCTGAGCGACATATCACCCGGTGCAACTTTCCTACTTTTTCTCAGTCCTTGCAATAAATTACAAATATGAGATCCTGATCCGGTATCAAGTACCCAGGAGGTAGGACTGACCGTAAAACAGTTCTCAATTACAAGAACACCTGAAGTAGATGCAAAACCATGCTTCTTCTTCAACTGGGTATCCTGGAAATCCATACTTTCCTCTTTCCCATTCTCATACTCATGACGGTTGTCACAAGTTAGAGCTGAACCAACTTTCCCCAGTCCCGAATAAGAATTCGGTTCGGTCAAGCGATACATTTTATTATCTTGATTAGGGCGTGAAAAGGTTGCTGCCTGGAGAGAGAGAAAAGAAACACTCAGCGTATGCTCGTGCAAGATTAGATTGGTTTATTAATTTATCTAACCAGGGTGTCTCCCACTGTTTCCTCAAATCCTTCTTAAAACCTTTTTAAAAGAAGAACTAGCCGGGTTTTAATTCACGTTACAATACTTGCTTAACCTTTCAGTCAGGCTAGTGTCGGTACTTCGAGGGAGGTTTTCCAACGCTTTCGCGAAGTTCCTTAATTAAAGAACCTCTTTTCCCTGTGGGCGTAACCCCGCTAACACCTTTCTAGACACCTACTAGGTTTATAGCATTGATCGTTAAGTGAAATAATCTCCCGAGAGTAAACCAACTCATCAGTGGGATCGGGATCCAACTGTCATTGTGTGATAACCTAGATGGAATCCACTCTAGTCACCACACTCCAGAAGGTATGCTAAATCTGCAAGTTTCAGTTCTTTTGAAACTCCCGATGTGGTTTTTGCCCCTAGGACTCAAGTGACCTTGACGGAGTCAACAAATCAAAAAGTCCTAGTCAAGTTCAACCTGTCATTATCTGGATTGCATTAAACCCACCCGCATAACCCTTGACGGAGTCAACAAGGTTATACGACTGTCCTAATCAATCCCATATACCGATACAAACAAGCAGCACTTAGCTACCGTACAGTACGCCTTGACGGAGTCAACAAACGCAGCACGAATATTAAGTGTTACTTGTAAGAAATGACGGAGGGCTACGGCTGGGTTTTTGGCGAAAAACCCGTTAACGTAATGAACTTGATATAGTTGAAGGAACCTGGTATACTTTTTGAAAAAAATAGTGGCGAAAACTTTTTGCTAAAGAGGTCACTCCCTGTGAAGGGATCTCGGCTCTTTCCTCGTCGAGTGAGGTGCTGGGCATTCGTAAGATGAATACCTCGATGCAAAGCAAGAATAATCGACTATAGTGAAGTTATTACCCTGACGCAAACTTTTGTCCAAGGGGTCACTCCCGGTGAAGGGATCTCGGCCCTTGCCTCGTCGACTGAGGTGCTGGGTATTCATAACCGAATACCGCGATGCAAAACAAAAATGAACGTCCTTGTAATAACAGCTTTTTGAAAAACTTGTTCCAACAACGTCTTTTAGGTTTATTTTCTTGCATTAGTTCCTTTAATGCGTGATATTCTTGCATTAGTTCTTTTAATGCGTCCCATCATTTAATCCTACCATTGCAGAAAACAACCAAAATATGACGTACGCTTATGCCATTCGCATTCGCCACGGGGTCCCGTCATCACTCGTTAGGTTACTTAACTAACGACAGAGCGGGGGCTGGGCTAGCGCGGCTGTAAAACATAAGCAACGCCTAAATAGTAAAGCAATGATAGACATTACAGATCACAGATGAATACATTGGATATACTAGCAATCCGCAATCCTTTCGAGCCTGGAACGAAAAGCGGATAACACGGTCGCGGTGAATAGCCAAATACCCCACCCAAGACCCCTACGGGTGCGGCAAACTACCCGCCAAGTACTCGGTAGTTTGTGCACCCCCTCCATGGGTCTATCCTAGGAGCAAAAACAGTAAAAAGAATTATACAATGACGGCTACAACCCTGACCCGGTTGTGCGGCCAAACAAATAATATAATTACATCAATTTACATTTACAATGAATGAAAGAAAAACAAAAGCTCATCTCACATCCACCCCGGCTATTCACCCGCGACAGTCCAACACATTCATATACACATTCCAATATCAAACACAGATCATGTATAACCCCGACTAATCGGCTTATAGCGATTAGCCGACGTTCAATACATGCAAGCAACACAGATATAACCAACATAGCCAAAGTGCAGTGAAGTTCGGAAAAATACGGAATTATAGGACCCCAAAAGTGAATTTCAGTTCTGGAAAATCTGGGCACATATAATATATCTGAAAAATCCCAAAATCCCACCAGAAGAACACTGCACGAAAAACGATGCAGCAAGGAAACCAACCTGCGGCGCTTCCGCGGCACATGCCTACCTCGTGCCGCGGAAGTGCGGCGATTTAAATGAATTAGCTCATCGTTTTTCTTCTGTGTTCAAACAAAACCCTGAGACGATTTTACAAGTATAAAGTTTTTCATTTAGAGCAGAAAAAATTTCAACAGAAACTTAGGGTTTTGTTTTTCCGGTTTTGCGATTTTTCGGTTTCGAACTTCCATACACTTCGCTACCAAGCTAGTTTAAGTTTAGTTTGGCTCTGATACCACTGTTAGGTCCACGTTACCTCTCCCGGTACTTTCGGGGTTGCGGAAACGGTAAATCAAAATTTTTCTAAACTTTGTAACATGGACCGTAAAAGCCGGATCTTTGCTAAACTAAACTAGCATACTTGCAAAGAAGAGTTAACTACTATGCAAAATGGTTATACCTCAACTTGAACTCCTTCTCTTCTTGTTGTTGTTCTTCTTTCTTGTTCTTTGTAGTAGCTTGAATGGCTTCCCCTCCTCGCCTCCTCTTTGCCGAAGATAGATCCACCTGAGGGCTTCATCCTTTGGGCTCTTCCTCGATCTTTGAGTGAACTAGGGTTTCCGGCTTGCTAAACCTTGAACCCTAGAGAGAGTAGAGAGTATCTATGGAGTGCTTTCTTTTCAAGGTGATGGATTCTCAACACATGAGAAGGAATCACCTTGAGCTTGAGGAAGAAGAAGATGAAATGAGGAGAGAGAGAGGTTATGATAGAATGAGCTATGTTTTTCTTTCTTGCAACCATAATGCCAAAAGAAAAACAATTATCTAAATAATAATAATTCAAAATGAGAATAGTTGATGGCAATTTGGAATGACCACAACCATGCTTCATGTAAGCATGAATCAAGGAGGACTTTTTAAAGCATGATGGTGGTCAACATTCAACCATGGTCAACAAGTCAACCATGGTCAACAAGTCAACAAAATCAACCATAACATAATTCTCATTTAATTACTATTATTAATAGATAATTCATAAATCCATTAGGGTTTGGAAAATGATAACTGTCAACTGTGCATACGCACCCGTTCCGAAACCCTAATGAAATACCTCATCCTCCGCCTCAAGCAACTGTGCATACACACCTGCATTCTCGTTCCGAGGAACAAGAATACCAAGATATAAAAGCAACCCCAAATATATATACCAGTATCTGGCTCAAACCAGAGCCTGCCAGTATAATCCGTCCGGACTCCAAACGTGCACAAGTGCGCGGATGAGAACGAACCCTGTCGCAAAACCATGCGACCTCTACTCTGTTTTGCCCAGAGGCGAATACCCTCTGTGTGGGACTCTAAAGACTCGACACTACGCTGGCAGTGGGTTTAACCACAGACCGCAAGCGGCACTAGCTGTGCGTAACGGTCCCCAGGTAGATGCCGACAAGAAGGCTGACGAGGTGAAACCCCATCTGAACTCCTACTGAGTCTGAATGTGACATTCTCCGTACAGTCCGGTCTGTTCGTCTGATACATCGCATGGCGGGCCTAGGGGGCGGTAAAACGTCAGTCCCCCAATAGCGGTACAAGTCGTGTCGGAGTGAAGCCCAAAACACCCTGAGATAACACTGGAAACCTACCAGTATATCTCGCTTGCCCTGGCCAGGGACTACTCGTGTAATGGCTCTCCTAGACACAGCGCGATGTCAACCCCCAATACCGGGAGAGAAGAATCCTGTCTAACCGTCACTGCCTCCAAGTGCTTCGGGACTGCTCCCAACTACTACCTGTTTGCACGACTCAGTAGAGCCGTGGTAGGGTAGTAATCAAAGAACAGTGGGAACACACTCGAGGCGAAGTGACAGTGTCAAGTCAGCGGACTAAGCTGTATTCATGTCACCTGGGAACTGATAACTGACGATAGGTATAATACCAACCATCAGTTCCCGACGAGTCCTGTCCAGTGTACTCGTAACCCAACGAGCACCCGCATACTATCTCAAGTACGACGTACCGACGGCTGTGGGACAGACCGTCTCCCGTGCTGGGATGAGAAGCGCATACGCTAGTCTACTCCGGAGTATCGATGCCCCATCTCGGTACTCCCACGACTAGGGACGTGTATAAGGATGTGCTTGTAGATTACCCAGCCCCCACGAGTGTGATCGCCATCACAACGCCGGTAATCAAGCAAAGATCCTAAGGGCTCTACTAATGCGTATAGGTGATATAATAAATAAACACATATGTACACATTAAAGCAGAGACAAACCAAGTAGCATACTACAATATTGAGCAAGATTGTCTGTACAACTGTGAATATCCCAAGCTTCCATCAAGTAATATACATACTAGTATGATACAGTAATGGCCTCTAGGGCATATACACCAACACCTGCACCTCATTCTATGGGGAAAGAGCCAAGATCCCTTCACCGAGAGTGCCTCTTTAGCAAAGGTTTTCGTCACTATATTTTTATAAAAAGCTATCTGGTTCCTTCAACGATATCAAGTTCATTACGTTAAAGGTTTTTCGCCAAAAACCATTCGTAGCCCTCCGTCATTTCAGACGGGTAGCATGTAGTATTCATGCTATGTTTGTTGACCTTCGTCAAGGCATAGTGAATGGTAGCTTCTTGTTACCTTTCTGCTGCATAGATAGATGCGTTGGTTTGGGACAGTCGTATAGCCTTGTTGACCTTCGTCAAGGGCTTGTACGGATGGGTTCAAATTAATCGGGATAATGACGGGTAGAACTTGACATGTGACTTATGATTTGTTGACCTTCGTCAAGGTCATAAGAGCATGGGGTAAAAATCACATCGGGAGTTTCTAAAGAAACTGAAACTTGCCAGATATGTGCATACCTTCTAGAGTGTGATAACGTGAGTGGATTCCATCACGTTATCATGCGATGATAGTTGGATCCTGATTCCCACTGATGAGTTGGTTTACTCCTCGGGTGATCCCGACTAATTCTTCTTTCAGGTTTAAAGGAGAATTTGACGTTACAGTAGGAGGTTATTAGATAAAGTGATAACCATTCTGATCTAGGTTAGAGTGCACGCTGAGTGTTTCTTTTCTATCTCTCTTTGGCAGCGACCATGACCTGACCCTTGACTATGACTCAGTGACCAAGTTGACCGAACCTTCTTAAAACACTGGCTTTTGGATTGTCAGAGTTGCATATCTCATTGCCACTCCTACTTTTACCCTTTTCTCCAGAACACCCCGTATTATTACGATCGTCCACTTCCATTGGATAAAACCATCGTATGGTTATATACGAACTCGAATGAATAAATTCTAGGATGGTTTCCGGTTCTGGAGAAAACGAATAGGACTATTCAGTTGTCTTTTCCTTTTACCTTCTCTCAGGTTGCGAGTGCTCCATGGATTAGGACAGTACACCTATTACGCTAATTGGATAGTCTTCTTCCAAACCATAGGCAGGTGCCGAACGGTAGGGAATGAAGAAAACCATTTAGCCTAAAAGGTGTACAGAAGGTATTAAGTAAAGACAAATAAAGGGATTAGTAAGAAGGTAAAGTAAATTGTGCTGCTATTCACGACCAAACCAAGTATTTCTTCGCCAATCCTACACCACCTTTGTATTTCTCCAAAACACTCCGTATCATTACGAAGATCCACAGTTATTTGGATACTCTATCGTATGGTTATATACGAACTCGAAGGAACTTGTTCCAGTTCGGGGATGGATTCTGGTTCAGGAGAAATAGGAATAAGGTTTATTCAGTTGTCTTTTATTTTCACCTTCTCTCGCATTGCGAGTGCTCCTAGGATTAGGACAGTACACCCATTATGCTTATTGGATAGTTTTCTTTCAAACCATAGGCTGGTGCCGAAAGGTAGGGAAGGAAGAAAACCATTTAGCCTAAGAGGGTGTACAGAAGGTAATGACTAAAGACATATAAAGGGATTTGGAGAGATGGCAAAGAAATATACGGTTACAGTTGTGAATCTGGATAATGGAAGAGGCATTACTAGGAATACCCGGATACCCCTACGAAACATTTACATGTTTCAGTTTCACTGTGTATTGTTAAAAGAAAACTGATTTCCCAATTAGCCCTTGCTCCAGGGTATGTATTTATTAGGTATGATTCTCACATCTGTATGGTTTTACAGATGATGAGTGGGAGTAAGTTATTGGGAATTGGGTGATCATCCTCATTATATCGGGATTCGTTGTAATTGGTGATATTTGAGGAAATCGCCTGGGCTGTTTGCCGGACGACAGATATTTGGTTTTGAATATCCGTTGTTATGCACTAATTTCAAATTGATATATCTGTACGTTTATTCTTATAAAGTGAGATATAACTTTTTGAAATTATGTCGATGGCATTTACCTATATCAGTGGATGGTTAGGTAAGGAGTATTAAACAGCGGTGTAATTCTTCTTAACCATAAGTACAGTTTTCAACCTACGACACACATGGATTGAGTTATTCAACTCAAGGGACTTATACAGAGTATTGTATGTTGTCCAGTGTCCATGAGGACAGAGGGGTTGGTACTCGTACTATATTCTGTTTACTTGCGACTTCTCTAGTTCTTAGACAGGTGTTTCGTAGAAATACAAGGTCTAAGTTTTGAGAAGTTATAGGTATAAGAATAAAGTAGAGAACCAGGTGTTGCAAGTATCGGGATTCTTCAAGGTGATCGAAGATGTAGATACTTGTGTTTGGTATTCGGTTGATAGTAATGATTAAGAGAACTTACTTCTCTTTCAGGTTACTCATAATTGGAAGCATTCCTAAGTTGAGTAATGCTGATCGGGCTCTTTCCATTTAGTTGACATGCACTGGAGACAGCTGCATGATTTGAATCTAGTTCCAATTAAATCAGTGCCTCTGTTTTTATATTGGATATAGAATAGTTCATATCTTAACATTGTTAAGGTACGGGGAGTTGTCCGGCTTATGCTTAAAACCAGACTCTGGATAACTGAAGGCTCGTTTCTGTAATGGCTGTTTCTGGGTTGACCCGGGCTATGACGAGGGTTGACTTTCTACCATCTGGAAGATCAATAGTGATATTGTTCTTGACTCACCACAGTTTTAGTAAAATGGATTTTTTCAGAAAACAGTAGTGGGAGTATGGTAGAACTGGAAGTAATTCCAGAACCGCAAATGATTACTGAAAATTTGATAAGAACCTAAAGATTCAATCTGAATTGACATTCCATTGGTTACTCCGTAGATATGGTGGGTAACCTCAGGCACTCGAGAGGTACTTCGGTATGCTCAAAGACGGTGACAGGGAGGTTCTTGTTTACCCAGACTTGACACTACTGTTGTTCCAGACTATGAGACCCGGCAGGAGGATGAGTATAACGTCGTTCTGAACTGGCTTTAGAAGTGCAAATGTATATTATTCTGCCAGAGGGTTGTCGTAGTCAGTGGGAGCAGCGAAAGTATAGTGGACAAGTAGCTATGTCTATTTATGGACTAAAGCAGGTATAGCGGAGATAGATCATCTATTTCTGATGTGACAGTCATAGGTTTGACTTCATCAGAATAGGGGATGGATCTATTAAGAAGGTAGTAGGGTGTGATGTCCTGGTATTTGGATGACATACACAGAGTAGGAAGTGAAATTCCTATACTACGATCGGTTATTCTTTGGTTGTCACACAGTGGTTTCTCCACAAAAGACATGGATATTATGTCAGATATTCTGGTTACTAGATCTATAGTTTTAGATCTAGATTTGGGTAGTTTCCCAATCTGGGTACTTAGACAGCATTCTAAAGGTGTTTTAGAATGGACGACTCCTGACACGGTAGTGTACCTGCAGTTGATGGAGTTACCCTCTCTAAAGGTGTCTTACAGACTAAAGGGGAGAGGGATGTGCATGATTGGCAGATCACTTGCTTAGGCAATTGAGTCAATCATGAGATGTCAAGTACCACACCAGACGTTGTTTTTGTACTATATGCAATATGGTGATATTAATCCAGTCCTGGAGAAACGATCGGAAGCAGTTTTAGAACATAAGTGGATGTTCTAGGGATATGATAACGGCATCCTCCTTCGGGAGACAGTTATCATTCCAGGCTTCCAAGATGACCTGGATAACAGAGTCGCTGTCAGAGTTATAGTTTTCCCTCTGACGAGGGGCAGTATTTTGGACAGGTGGTTCAAGGGGATACTGAGAGAGGTATGACGCAGGATACTGATTGGTTTCAGTTGACGATACAGTCTAAGAAGTTTGGATTTGGAGTTCATTTATGAACTAGGTCCCATCAGATATCCAGACATATTCTAAGACAGGTATTGCTCATTTCGGGAGATGGTTTTCTCCGGGAACTTAAGATAAAGAGAGACATAGAAAGAAACATCAGGGCGGATCCACTCACCGAGGCTATTCCTTGAACGCAATAGTTTCGTAAACGGGCTTTGTCAGACTGATTAGTAAAGGAGTTGGGTGTTCGGTATCACACGGGCTGTGAGTATGCGATATCGCAATAATTAGTCTTGAGTGCAAGTGGGAGATTATTGGATATAGTTCCCTTAAAGTCAATTATTGGATCACAGGCACGTGATTGCAATGATTGAGGGAGGACCTATGCCGGTAGGACAGTCTTACTCAAGATGATAGTATGCTATCTGGTTTATCTTTATCATCGTATACTACTTTAGGTGACCTTACAGGTCATTATTGCACGTTGATAGAGCCCTTAGGATTCTTGCATGACGGCCAGCAGTATGATGGCGATCATATACGTGGGAGCTGGTAGTCTATAAGCACATCCTTAAAAGTGGTCCTTAGTCTTGGGAGTTTCGAGACAGGGCATCGATACTCCGGAGTAGACTAGTGTATACAGTCGAGACCCTGACGAGGGGCGGTGGTCGGTCTCACAAGCCACTGGTGTCAGTTGGTTCACCTAAGATGTTTACAGGTGCTCATTGGGTTATGAGTACACTAGACAGGACTCGCCGGGAACATGCTAGTTGGTATTATACCCAGCGTCAGATAGCAGTTCCCTGGTGACATGTGTACATGTTAGTTCATCGACCTGAGATCGTCATTTGTCTCGTGTGAGTTCCCACTGTGCTTTGATTACTACCCTACCACGGCTCAAAGGAGTCGTGTAAACAGGTTTTAGTTGGGTACAGTCCCGAGCCACATGGAGGCAGTGAGCGGATTGGCAGGGGTTTGTCTCTCCCGGTATTAGGGGTGAGGTCGTGCTGTGTCTAGGAGAGCCATTACACGAAGTCCTTGACCAAGGCAGGAGATTTACTGGTAGGTATTCCAGTAGTATCTCAGGGTGTTCTGGGCTACACTCCGACACGACTTGTATCGCTTTTAGGGGTCTGACTTTTACCAACCCCCTAGGCCCGACATGTGATGCTCATAAACGAACGGACCGGACTGTACGGATATTGTCACTGACAGGCTCAGTAGGGTGTCGGGATGAGTTTGCTCATCGACCTCCCTTTTGGTCAATACCTGGTAGCTCGTTATGTACGGCTAATACCTCTGACGTGCTAGTGGTTAAATCCACAGCCAAACTATTGACGAGTCTTTAGAGTCCCCCACAGACAGTTTCTCTAGTTTCGGACGAAACGCTGTAGAGGCCGTAGGATATATGGCAGGGTTCGATCATATACGTGCGGTATTGCACGTATCATGATCGGACGGATAATACTAGCGGGCTTTGGTTTAAGCCGGATCCTAGTATTGTACAGTGTAGATTTTGTCTCATTGCATTTGTATTCGGTCGGAATACAAATGCGGGTATGTATATACAGTCGCGGGGTTTTCCTGTAATTTATTACGGGATCAGCTTTTTGAAGTTGCCAATTTACATTCCGTTTCGGCCAGTTTTCCTTTGTTCCTTCATGGCCGAATTTTTGTGATGGGAGGGGTTTATTTGTAAATGTGCAAATTAGCAAAGTGGAGGGTGTTATTTGTGATATGAGGCTTCATGATAATTCTAGCACATTTGATTCCTTTTGCATCATTTCCTTTGCATTAAATGAGATGGGATTTGGATAGAAAATGAGGGTGACATATTTTTCTCTTTATCACACATTTTCCCCACTTGCTTTATTCCATGATTTTTCCCTTCTCCATTTGAGCTTGGCCGGCCACATTTTTTTGGAGAGTGAGGATTCTTTATGTGTGTAGAAAATTCATTCTCATTTGGATGCATCAAAAAATTCCTTAGTTGATCTCCAAAGTTTTTCTTTCACCTCCATCCAAAATGGCAACTTCATAAACCCTTGAGGCAAACCGTTCTACGCTCAGTCTACAACAATCTTGGACACGTCGGCTTACCAACTTCTTGTCCGAGTTGCCTTGGTCCAGAGGTGGGAGCCCGTAAAAAGATCCGGCGATGTGGTGCCCTTTCCGACGAGGAGATGAAGACCGGAGATTCTGCGAGGAGATCGAGATGGAGGCCGAAGATCGAAGGACACGGATCGCTCGGTATAGCCTTCTACCCTTTCTCTTGTTTGCTAGCATTAGGTTAATGGTCCGATCCAGGTTTTTAGTATGCGGTAGCACCGGTTTTCAGTTTTGAAAAAGTTTTCGTTTCCGCATTTTGGCCTCGGACAGACGGCCGGGGCGCTACCGTGGACTTACAACCTCCCCGTCGGAATTATGCTCTATCTCGGAATCAAGTCGACCAACAAGCTCTGCGCCGGAATCATGCTTCGTCTCAGAGTGTACCCGTGTCGGAATCATGCTTCGCCTCGGAATATCTACCTTCCCTGTCGGAATTATGCTCTGCCTCAAAATAAACCAACAACATCTGCGTCGGAATCATGCTTCGTCTCAGAGTGTACCCCGTGTTGAAATCATGCTTCACCTCAAAGTATCTGCCTTCCCTTTCGGAATTATTCTTCGACTCGGAATCAACCTCTGCATCGGAGGTATACTTCGTCCAGAATGTCTTCCCTGTGCCGGAACTAAGCTTCGTGTTAGGATACACCTGATCCCAGGAATCATACACCGCTCTTCGGAATTATGCTCCGATCCCTGGAATTATACTCCACTCTTCGGAATGATGCCCCGATCCCGGAATTATGCTCCTATCCTTGGAATTATACTCCGATCCCCGGAATTATGTTCACGGAATGATGCTCCGCCCGCGGAATGATGTTTCGCCTCGAAGTCCAACTCCAATATCTATCAATTTCATGCACACAACTGATATACGCGGTGTGCATTTATTGATAGGGGGCACTTTGTTGGGGTCAAAAATTACACCCCGGTTGACCAAGTCAAAGTCAAAGCCAACCCCAAGTAAACGGCCCAAGCCCAGGTCAAGTGGTCCCATACCCAAGTCGAGCCATGCGGCCGGCCTCTCCCATGCCAAAATGAAAATCATGTGATAAATAATTTTGATGTAATTTTTATGAATAAATGTAAGAAAATTGGGCATAAAGGCAAATTTTTGTAAAGCCCATAGCTCATGTGCAAAATAAATGAGCATATGAGGCATGGGATGGGCAAAAATGTCATTTTGTAAAGCCGAAAGGGTTATATGTAAATTTGTAAGCCTATAAAAGGCAACATGATAATGAAATGAAAAGAAAATTTTCCATTCCCCTCAAAAGCTAGGGTTTTTGCTTCCTTCCCCTTTCTCAAGGTTCTAAACCTTCTTCCCCTTTTCTGAATTAAATCAAGAGTTTAACTCTTCGTTTTCCAAAAATAAACAGTTTTCACCATCAAACCCTTAAAGGGGAACTCAGATCTTCCATCAGATCTCAAAAAGGGAAGATTTTGAATCTCACCCCCCTTTCCTCCAAGATCAAGCCAACATAACGGAGGAAGAAGAAGACCCATCTCTGAAAATCCCACTTTAGGAAAGATCCAAGGCTCAAGAGAAGACCCAAAACTTAAGAAAGAAGAAAGGGGTCCCCTTTTACCACCTCTGAAGATCTTTGGGGAGTTCAACTCCAAGACCCAAATTATCAAAGGAGTTTAACTTCGAATCCAGATCTTTTAGGAGTTTAACTTCAAATATAAATCTTTTGGAGTTTAACTCCACTCAAAGTCCTCTTTCGGAGTTTAACTCCTATTTCCGGGGCTAAAAGCCCCTTTCTTTCCGCCGGCGCCCAAGCGCCCAGCATCCACGTGCCGGGCACGTGAGGCGCTAGCACCCAACACCCACGTGCTGGGCATGTGAGGCGCTAGCGTCCAAGCGCCCAGCGCTAGCGCTCAAGCGCTTAGCTCCCCAGCGTCTTTAAGACGCGCCTCACCCTAGATTTTCCTACACTATCCCACACTCAAAATACACACCCGTTAGGAAAATTTTTCTAATGGAGCGCTGCCTCGCACCCCGCAAAGGGGTTTTTAGCCCTCTTGACCCTCAGCCCGCTATTCGGGTAGCGGGACCCCCGTAAAAACTCTGCGGGCCCACCGATATATCTAAACACCCATTCTAAACACAACACTGCACATTGAGTTCACATGACCTGTTTGACCCGTCAATCGGAGGTTCTCTCGCACCAAAGGCGAGGGGTAATTAACGGCAGCTTAGTCCGCGGCTACCAGAGATTCGAATCCCCACAATCAATAAACCCCCGCCTACCCTGGGCAGGGGGAATCTGTAGTACGCCTGACAAGCGATGCGTATTCCCATCTCAATAGAATGACGAAAAACACCCTACAATGCCATTGCTCCAATTTCATTTGATAGACGTATTCGCATCCTGCTGAAATGAGGGGGATCTTCGGGATGATCTCTGGGTTGTATATGTGCCATCGAGACTTAGAGTTAGGATTTTGCCGTTACTCCATTTTTGGTTTCAATCCTTGGGTCTTTTGTTGACGTTGTGTCTGCACTCTGCTGGAATGAGAAAGAACGCCGAGATAGTCTCTGAGTTGTATACGAACCGTCAAGACTTGGATCTAGGATTTTTCCATGGCTCCATTTTTGTTTCGACCCTTGGGTCTTTTGTTGACGTTGCGTCTGAATCCTGCCGGAATAAGAAAGAATGTCGAGATAGTCTCTGAGTTGCATATGAACCGTCAAGACTTGGAGCTAGGATTTTTCCATGGCTCTATTTTTGTTTCGACCCTTGGGTCATTTGTTGACTTTGCATTTACATAATGCTGGAATTAGAAGGAACGCCGAGTTGGAGCTAGGATTTTGCCATTACTCCGTTGATTTGACTCCTTGGAGCTTTGTTGACGTCACGTTTGCACCCTGTTGAAATGAGAAGAATGTCGAGCTGATCTCTAGGCTGTAGATATTACCGTCAAGATCCGACTCTCTCTTTGACGGAGCCTGGTGGGAAAGTATGGTTCCCTTTCTTTCATTTATACTCATGGTTTGTATACAAGAGTCAATATGGACATACTTGCAGGGCAGAGGAAATTTTATTTTATTTTTTATTGCCGCGATGCTTTATCTTTTTAGATTTTCATATCGCGAAAGTCACGATTGCCCAATCATTTCGACTTTTTATCCGCGGTGCCCAATCATTTCGGCTATTTTTTTATATATTTTTTCTCGCTGTTTTTTTATTGCGAGTTGTCCAAACATTTCGGCTGTTTTTATATGCATATTTTTTTGCTTCTCGCTGCTGTTTTTTATTTTGAGTTTGGAATCTGATACCAACCTTGGCATCAGCATCCCTACGACTGGAATATTGCCAGGAGCGAATCATCAATTGCCGTAAAAGGATTTGGAGTTTGACACCTGTTTAGGCATCAATATCGCTACGACTGGAATATTGCCAGGGGCGACTCATCATTTGCCTTTGCTGGTTTGAACAAAGGTGGCTTAGCAAACAGGGTAAGGATCATGTCGACTAAGGCTTTTTGACTTTATGAGCCGTAAGGGTCTCATAAAAGTATTTCTCCCTATAAGTTGTGAGGACCTCATAGGTGTACTTTCTTCTTAGGAATCGTGGGGATTCTTAAGTGTATTTTCTCTTGTAAGTCATAAGGATCTTGCAAGAGTGTTTTCTCCTTATAAGCCGAAAGGACTTACAAGTGTCGTTCACCATACGGGGACATTTCTCGTCGTTGGTGGAACTTGGTGGGGGGATGTTTATTCATGCCCGTGGATTGTATACAAAGGTCAATATTAGACCGTCTATAGGGCAACTTAAGGGATATGAAGGCTTAAGAACATGTTCAGGTCCCTGTAGCTTAAGGCTTTTGAATCTTATGAGCTGTGAGGGTCTTATACGGGGAATTCTCCTTACGAGTCGTGAGGATTTCGCAAGTGTAATTTCTCCTTAGGAATCATGAGGATTCTTAAGTGTGTTGCTCTTTTGTGAGTCATAAGGATCTCACACATGTATTTGCTCCTCACAAGGTCGAGAGGACCTTGCAAGTGCACATGAATTTTTTTATTTTACGAGTTTGCGTCATATTCGGGTTTTCACAAACTCGTCGGCAATCCTGCTTTTTTACTCACGGTGCCCTTTTGGGTTTTCATCCGTGCCCATTTTTCTTGTGGAGATACCGCCCTTTTTTCCGAACGATAGAACTCTCGAAAGTAGTTTCGCCGCAGGTGACCCATCTATTTGCCGGTGGGACTTGGGGATGACTTCATCGCTGGAGTATTTGTGTAGCCGGCAGGACTTGAGTTACAACCCTCGCCATTGAGACTTTGATTGAAATATAGATTTCAAAGGAGAATATCGCCGTATTTGAGGCGATGCGCAATGTTTGAGGCGACACACTAGTTTAGGGACGTTTCGGTCCATTATCGCCATATTTGAGGCGCATTTCTAGTTTAAGGACTTTTCGGTCCAACATTCCCATCTTAGGAACGAACGTTAGCTTAAGAACATTTCGGTCCATTATCGTCATGTTTGAGGCGAATTTCTAGTTTAAGGACTTTTCAGTCCATTATTAGTTTAGGAACATCTCAGTCCGATGTTGCCATGTTTGAGGTGGATAATTAGTTTAAGAACTTCTCGGTCCTATATCACCACATTTTAGGCGAGATTCTAATTTAGGGACATCTCGGTCCGTTAACTCCATGTTTGAGGTGAATTTCTAGTTTAAGGACTGTCACGCCCCGCTTCCCAAAATACGGAATACGAGGGGTGATAAGGCCAGCCATACTCCTACGGGAAAGGAAATATCTTGTCGTAGTCACATTTCGGCTTCTAGCATTACGTGCTAATCAGTAATCATAGCACAGGTAATGAGGAATGCAGTCACTAATTCTATCAAATCAGATACGAGACTAACTAGATGGAATCAAGGGCATGATAGCACTGATGTCGCTGATCCAGATGTCCGCAATATTCTCGAGGCAGGGAAGGTTCTGATCCGAGCTAAGTCCACTTCTCAATCTGAGCATGCATACTCAGGTCGTCAGAGCGACATAAAAGCAATGTGTGTGTGTGTGCAATGATGATAAACATGAAGCAGTAACATAAAGTAATGACATGAGCATGAAATAACCAGTACAGGTCAACAGTAAAGCATGTGTATCAAATCAGTAATCAATGCAATGTCCATGTCACTAAAGAAATCAGTCTCTAAGTCTCAATATTCAAGTCACTAAACTTATCTTCTGTCCAAGTGTGAGTATCAACCACCGAAGAAGTATCCCTAACCCAAGGGTAAGCCCCACGGGCAAGGGAACATGGGTCCGAATCACGATCGGTAAGAATCAGAAACACTATCAGTACAAATCCCGAAATCACTACATATGCCAGCAGTGGGACTCCTGAGATTTTGTTGATCGAACTCTTACTCAAACTACCCCGCACCCTGCGGTCTACATCAAACACTGACCATGAATCTAAATATTAGTCGCTCCATGATAAGTCTACGCGAGAATTAGAGACATGGTCTCCATCAAGCATGTCTCGACTGATATCCAAGATAAATGGACAGTGCTTGATGTCTTACCTATGATACTAATATAAGTGCTCGCATACCCATCCCATATCAGTTATAGTCATACTTATATATGTCCCATAGGCGTCGACAATGCAATAACTAACTGGTTCCGCTGATTGTGTACAAGTACGTGTCACTTCCATTATTCAATCACGCTTTTACACTAACGTACTTGCCACAATCCAATCACTAACATTATCACTTGGTAATGTACCATAATCACTAGGATATCGATGCAAATGAACACTATTTACAAGGGTATAATAGTCATGCAACATGACGGGGATACAGTAAATGCACCACTGATTACATATGAGCAACCGATGTTGCTAGGATTAGAAAAAAATCATATAAAATCATACGTGCATAGTTTGGCAAAACAATATAAAAGGAGTAAATAGTGTATTAAATTATATTCACGGAAAAATTGATTTTGAGTCAATCGGGTATCAGGTTTGCGAGTTATGGTCATTCCATTTTAAGTGTTCTTTGCTGGAAATCCAATTTCTGAACTAGAAGTTCGTTTCATAACACGTTTTACTCTCTATTGGGATCATAATTAGGTGATACTACAGTTAGATAATATTTATATTTATCTGTTATGTTTCCAATGAATCAGACCGATCAATAATATCCTCTGTACACAGTGAGATATGTACTATCTAGGGTTAAGCTATACATTCTGTTTCTGCATGAAACTGCAGTACACATTGACGGTTTAAAAGGTGTTATAAATATCAAACAACACCAGAATGAAATGAGACTAGTACCATTTGAAAGATAATTCAATTATATCCACTTCTATATATGGTTCAGTACACTTGCACACTTAAATAGGGAGAAACATGCGTTCCGAAACGGGTAAAGGTAAAGACTCTGGCTCTGGACTGCAGTCTAGAGCCATGAATTGCCTCAGATTTCGTCGTTATAACTTATTAAAATTCAGAGATCAACTATGGGATACTGTAGGTTTATCTGTTGGCTTCGATACGATCCCTAGAACATTAGGTTAAAAGTCGCATTCAGTTTGATATAGATTTTAGAATGTGGCTTGTGCGGTGAATTCCAGATTCAACGTCGCTTTTTGGGGCGCCGTTACATAATGTAAACTTCACTATTTTCATCCCAAATTCCTGCATGATGTTCATTATCAGTAAACGGATCTATCTATAACAACTTCCATCATTTTAAGATATGTTTTGATCTAGGATTTCACATTCGATCTTGATTATGCATATCGGTGTCATTCGGGATATCTATTTCGATTAGTCAACATGAGTTTTTATCAGTTCAACTTCAAAATATTATCAAAATGAAAATAACAATCACTATACGGGTTCCAATCACAACCACTAACTTATCACGGTTTATTATTAAAACTACCGCGATACTTTGCGGTATATAGCTAAATATACCCACACACATCCACACACTAACATATCTATACACATCGATCTATTATTACTATAGCATGTAAAGCAAGTAGAGTTCACTTGCCTCGGTCGCTGACATGGAAGCGACGAACATGCAAATTATTCGTCTTGACACACGAGACAACGATGAATGTTGCAGAACCGGCACGGTGCGACGCGAGGCTCGAGCACGATAGAGGTTGCGACGGACATGTGCGATGTTGCGACGGCGACTGCATTGATAACCGTGATAGTTACCATTACCTAAGCCATAGCTTGGTCAGCGACAAAGGCGACAAGGGCAACGGCTAAGGCGATGGATACACGTGCTCGATGAAATGCTAATGGTTGCGATGAGCTTGGGCCTCGTCTTGGGCTAGTGCTGCTGTGTTGGCAAAGGCGACCGGCGATGCAGAGGCGAACTCGTCGATCGTGGTTGCGGTAGATGGCGGCGAGATATCATAGCACGGCAGTAGCAACAACAGCTCCTAGGATTGGCCTCGTCTATAAGTGGAGATCGAATGTTTAAAGTCTGGATGCGTGGTGACTGGAGGCTCAGAGGTCGATGGAGTTGGGGCTCCAGTGAGGTCGGAGATTCTGTGATGGTCGGAGGCGACGGGTAGCTACATCGATGGTGTTGCAGAGGGGAGGTCTCGGTGTGTGAGTTAGAGAGAGATGATGGAGGGGCTGCAGGCGATGGCAGTGATGGTGATGGAGCTTTACGGTGGTGGGTAGAAGAGATCTTGGCGAAGCAACGACGCTGCCAGTGATGGTCGACGGCTGTTTAGGAAGAGCTCGGGTGCGGCAGTTGCTGGAAGCGGCGAAGTGGAGGGGGTTCAAACGAGGAAGCTTTGGTGTAGGGAGGTGATAGTGTGGAGGTTAGGAAGTAGTGAGCTAGGGGTGTTGGTAGTGATGCAGGTGGCAGCGGGGATGTGCATCGTCGGTAGAGAGGTTGCCAATGAGTGCTCGACGGAAGAATGGGTACAGCGGCGAAGGCGGCTAAGTGATGGGTTTGGTTGTGGGAAGGATGGAGGAGCTTGGTGGATAGGTGGTCATGGTCAGCGTGGCGAAGCTGGGGGGTTGTGTCGCAGTTCGTCACACGAGGTGGCTCCAGGGAAGATGTCGGCGGTTGTGTTGTGAGAGAGAAAGAGAGAGGGGTTTAAAGAGAGTGTCAACGGTTGAGAGAGGGGAGGCGAGGAGCTCGGGGGAAGCATTGGGGAGTAGGAGGAAGGGGTCGCGCGGGGGGGTTGGCGAGAGTGGGGGGAGCCGTTAGCGAGGGTGAAAGGAAAGAGAGGAGAGAGAAGGGAGAGAGAGAGAGGAAGAAGAGGGGGTTCGGGCTCGGGTGTGGGTTGAGAGTCGGGTCGGGTTAGGGTGTGTTGGGCTGAGGGTTTGGGCCGAGGGTTTGGGTTAGGGCCCAAAGAAAGAGGAGGGAAAAATAAAAGAGGAGAGGGAGAGAAGGAGTTGGGGGGAGTGTACTGGGCCAGGTCAGGTAGGGTTAGGTTTTAGGTTTTAAGAATTAGAAATATTTAAGTTAATAAAAATTTAGTAATTTTTGTTTTAAAAATAATACGTAAAATATTTAAAAAGGAACTGGATATTACATCATATCCCACTTATATAAAATTTCGTCCTCGAAATTTAAAATAAACGATATGCTATAAAATGCCATGCGAAAAGCAACAAAATCAAATACTACTATATAGTGATTTACCTAAAAGCAATTAGATGAAAATCAAATATTTATATATGTAAGAAATATAGCAGTTAAAAGGAACAGTCTTACACAAGGACATAACTAGTGATAAACTATGTATATACAAATACAATTAAAATAGAGTGACAACAATAAACAATAATGAAGTATTGGCTGATAGGCCTTAAGAACCAAAACTATCTTAATAAAATACAAATCAAGCAATTATATAATAAGTTGAGAATACTCATACGGCAAAATACAGAAGAAAAATAAAATGAAAATATAGGTGGCTAGTAAACAAACTAGATACCAATAATTAACGTAAAGACCAAGACTAAACTATATTTGCATAAGTATGGAGATAGTACAATACAAAAGAAACTAAAATAATACCGAGATAATGATATGTGTACAAGTAAATAAAAATGTATTAGCATACAAGATAACCATATCTATATTTCAGTAAATAGAAAATTTAAATCGATTGGAGAATAAGAATATGCAAGTAAACGTAAATACGAAAACAAAATGTAGTTGGCATAAGTATCAACAAAGAAAAGGGAATACTATATAGAAAATCAATATGAAACTCATTTTAAAGAAAACACAAACCGCTAATAATATAAATTTTGAAAGTTAATCAAAAGAACGCCAACAAACTAAATGAATATGAATGATTGCAGTATAATAAACAATAAAATATTAAAAGAAATATAGAGTAGCAAATAACTCAAAATGACATCATATAATTAAAGCAGATACAAATCAAGACAAAAGGCACGAAGACTGGAACTTCATAATAAAAAGGACGATAGCATGGAAAGCATAAGTAGGAAAACTGACTAGAAAATAAATTATGCAGTGTAAGTTAGGACTATGAAAGTTTTGGAAATAGTAGAGTATTTAGAGAAAGTGAGGAAAACAAAAGTACTTAATCAACCAAGAAGTTCAACAGATACAAAATTTAAATGAAAAGAAACAACTAATCTAATAAAATAACAATGTCTTTATGGAAAGCAGAAAAGTGATAGCTCCGCGTCGATATCTAAATCTATGTGATCTCGTAAGGAAAGTTTGAATCCTGTGCTGGATCCATGCAGTCCTCGAAATTCAAAGTACAAAAACAACCAAGTCGCTCAAGCAGATGTTGAAGGCGTTTACGAATCTCCTCCTTACAGCTCTTTCCTTTTAGGGTAACCATTGACCAGATGCTTGCCGGATCCACAAATCAAGCATTGCTCCTTAGCCCGGCGATGGTCTCTCCGAAGGTGTCCCGGTCTCTTGCAATAACCGCATACTTGGGTTCTCTGCTTCTCCTCAAGCTGAGAGACCAATGGGCGCTTCATCTGTACACCTCCTCTTTTACTAACAGGGATTCCCTCACGATCGAGGATCCTCCTGGTACTCAAACTAGCTGCTTCCTTAACCTTTCAGCTAAAAAGATCATTTGTCATCTACTAAGCTTCTCTCAATCCTTGCAGTACGCCCAAAATCTTGGCAGGGTGATCCTGGAAGTGGAGGTGGAAGGAGAGTCGTGGGAAGCCATGATTCCGAAACAACAAATTTTTGGACGACGGTTTAAGATTTAAAAATCAGAATAAGATATAGAATTGATAAATGAAATAAGAATATGTGGTGAGGTGAAACTCAATCGAGCGGAAATCGAATGTAGAACTCCAAGTCATTCAAGCCGAGTGCTGCTTTGTAACTATGCTGCAGTTACTAGTTACAATCAAATAACTCTACTAAGTCACCCAAAACTCTAGCGAATGGAGTCAAAAATGTAGCTTGACAAACTATAGGGATTCTAGCAAGTTTACAATCTAGACCGAATGGGTGACTTAAATTGTTAAGCTCCAGTCAGAAACTGTAATCTCATTCTAAACCAGCCTGGCTCTGATACCAACAAAACCATGTCATGCCCCACTTCCCAAAATACGGAATACAAGGAGTGACAAGGTCAGCCATGCTCCTACGGTCAAGGAAATATCCTACCGTAGTCACACTTTGGTTTCTAGCATTACGTGGTAATCAGTAATCATAGTACAGGTAATGAGGAATGCAGCCACTAATTCTATCAAATCAGATACGAGACTAACCAGATGGAATCAAGGGCGTGATAGCACTGACGTCGCTGATCTAGATGTCCGCAATATTCTCGAGGCAAGGAAGGTCCTGATCCGAGCTAAGTCCACCTCTCACTCTGAGCATGCATATTCAGGTCGTCAGAGTGACACAATAGCAATACATATAAATATGTAATATATTCAATGATGATAAACATGAAGCAGTAACATAGAGTATTGACGTGAGCATGAAATAACCGGTACAGGTCAACAGTAAAGCATGTGTATCGAATCAGTAATCAATGCAATGTTCATGTCACTAAAGCAATCGGTCTCTAAGTCTCAATGTCTAAGTCACTAAACTTATCGTCGGTCCAAGTGTGAGCGTCAACCACTGCAGAAGTATCCTCAATCCAAGGGTAAGCCCAGGGGTAAGGGAACACGGGCCTGAATCACGATCAATAAGAATCAGAAACACTATCAGTACAAATCCCGAAATCACTACATGTGCTGATAGTGGGACACTTAAGATTCTGTTGATCGAACTCACACTCAAACTACCTCACACCCCACGGTCTACATCAAACACCGACCATGAATCTAAATACTAGTCGCTCCATGACAAGTCTACTCGAGAATTGGAGACAGGTCTCCATCAAGAATGTATTGACTGGTATCCAAGATAAATGGACAGTGCTCGATGTCTTAGCTATGACACTAATATAAGTGCTCCCATATCCGTCCCATACCAGTTATAGTCATACTTATATATGTCCCATAGGTGTCGACAATGCAATAACTAACCGGTTCCGCTGATTGTGTACAAGTACGTGTCACTTCCATTATTCAATCACGCTTTTACACTAATGTACTTGCCACAATCCAATCACTAACATTTATCACTTGGTAATGTACCAAGGTCACCAGGATATCGATGCAAATGAACACTATTTATGAGGGTATAACAGTCATACAACATGATGGGGATACAGTAAATGCACCACTGAATACATATGAGCAACCGGTATCGGTTAGATTAGAAAAACACCACATAAAATCACACGTGGATAATTTGGAGAAACAATATAAAAAGCATAAACAGTGCAGTAAATTATCTACACGAAAAAATTAGTTTCGAGTCAATCGGGTATCAAGTTTGCAGGTTATGGTCATTCCATTTTAAGTGTTCACTGCTTGAAATCCAATTTCTGAACTGGAAGTTCGTTTTGTAACACGTTTTACTCCATGTTAGGATCATAATTAGGCGATGCTATAGTTAGATAATATTTATATTTATCTGTTATGTTTTCAACTCATCAGACGGATCAATAATATCCTCTGTACATAGTGAGATATGTACTGTCTAGTGTTAAGGTATACATTCTGTTACTGCATGAAACTGCAGTACACATCGACGGTTTAAAAGGTGTTATAAATACCAAACGACACTGGAATGCAATGAGACTAGTACCGTTAGAAATCTAATTCAATTATCTCCACTTATATATATGGTTCAGCACACTCGCGCACTTAAACAGGGTGAAAAATGCGTTCCAAAATGCTTAAAGGTAAAGACTCTGGCTCTAGACTGCAGTCTAGAGCAATGAATCGCCTCAGTTTTCGTCATTATAACTTGTCAAAATTTAGAGATCAACTATAGTAAACTATAGGTTTATCTGTTGGCTTCGATTCGAGCCCTAGAACATTAGGTTAAAAGTTGCATTCAGTTTGATATAGATTTTAGAACGTGGCATGTGTGATGAATTCCAGATTCAACGTCACCTTTTAGGGGCATCGTTACATAATGTAAACTTCACTATTTTCATCCTAAATTCCTGCATGATGTTCATTATCAATAAAAGGATTATCTATAACATGTTCCGCCAATTTAAGATATGTTTTGATCTAGGGTTTCACATTGATCGATCTTGATTATGCATATCGGTGTCATTTGGGATATCTATTTCGATTAGTCGACATGAGTTTTTATCAGCTCAACTTCTAAATATTATCAAAATGAAAATAACAATCACTATACGGGTTCTAATCACAACCACTAACTTACCACAGTTATTATTAAAACTACCGCGATACTTTGCGGTATATAGCTAGCTACACACACCCCCACACACTCACATATATATATACATCGATCTATTATTACTATAGCATGTAAAGCAAGTGGAGCTCGCTTGCCTCGGTCGCTGACATGGAAGCGACGAACGTGCAAATTATTCGTCTCGACATCCGAGACAACGATGAATGTCGCAGAATCGGCACGGCCCGACGCGAGGCTCTAGCACGATAGAGGTTGCGAAGGACGTGTGCGATGTTGCGATGGCGACTACGTTGATAACCATGATAGTTACCATGACCTAAGCCACAGCTTGGTCAACGACAAAGGCGACAAGGGCAGCGGCTAAGACGACGGATACACGTGCTCGATGAAATGCCAATGGTTGCGATGAGCTTGGGCTTCATCTTGGGCTAGTGCTGCTGTGTTGGTGAAGGCGACTGGCGATGCAGAGGCGAACTCGTTGATCGCGGTTGCGGTAGATGGCGGCGAGATAGCATAGCACGGCAGTAGCAACAACAGCTCCTAGGATTGGCCTCGGCTATAAGTGGAGCTCGGATGTTTGAAGTCTGCATGCACGGTGACTGGAGGCTCAGAGGTCGATGGAGTTGGGGCTCCGGTGAGGTCGGAGATTCTGTGATGGTCGGAGGCGACGGGTATCTACGTCGATGGTGTTGCAGAGGGAAGGTCTCGGTGTATGAGTTAGAGAGAGATGATGGAAGGGCTGCAGCCGATGGCAGTGATGGTGATGGAGCTTGACAGTGGTGGGTAGAGGAGATCTTGGCGAATCGACGACGCTGCCAGTGATGGTCGACGGCTGTTGGGGAAGAGCTCGGGTGCGGCAGTTGCTGGAAGCGGTGAAGTGGGGGTAGGGTTGGGTTCAAACGAGGAAGCTCTGGTGTAGGGAAGTGGTAGTTTGGAGGTGAGGAAGTAGTAAGCTAAGGGTGTTGGTAGTGGTGCAGGTGGCAACGGGGATGTGCGTCAGTGATGGAGAGGTCGCCGGTGAGTGCTTGGCGGAAGAATGGGTATAGTGGCGAAGGTGGATAAGTGATGGGTTTGGTTGTGGGAAGGATAGAGGAGCTCGGTGGATCTTAGGTCATAGTCGGCGTGGCGAAGCTTCAGGAGTTGTGTCGCGGTTCGTCGTGCAAGGTGGATCTGGGGAAGATGTCGACGGTTGTGTTGTGAGAGAGAAAGAGAGAGGGGTTTAGAAAGAGTGTGAATGGTTGAGAAAGGGGAGGCGAGGAGATCGGGGGAAGCGTTTGGGTGTAGGAGGAGCGGGTTGTGCGGGGGGGTGGTGAAAGAGGGGGGAACCGTTAGCGAGGGTGAAAAGAAAGTGAGGAGAGAGAGAGGGGAGGGAGAGAGGGGAAGAAGAGGGGGTTCGGGTTCAGGTGAGGCTGTGGGTTAAGAATCGGGTCGGGTTAGGGTGTGTTGGGCTGAGCCTTTAGGCTAGGGCCCAAAGAAAGAGGAGGGAAATATAAAAGAGGAGAGAAAGAGAAGGAGTTGGGAGGAGTGGGCTGGGCCGGGTCATGTAGGTTTAGGGTTTAGGTTTGAAGAATTAGAAATATTTAAGTTAATAAAAATTTAGTAATTTTTGTTTTAAAAAAAATACGGAAAATATTTAAGAAGGAACTGGGTATTACAAGGACATCTCGGTCTTTTGTTGCCATGTTTGAGGCGAATTTCTAGTTTAAGGACATCTCGGTCCTTTGTCAACATGTTTGAGGCGAATTTCTAGTTTAAGGACATATCGGTCCTTTGTCGCCATGTTTGAGGCGCCATGTTTGAGGTGAATTTCTATTTTAAGGACATCTCGATCCTTTGTCATCATGTTTGAGGCGAATTTCTAGTTTAAGAACATCTCGGTCCTTTGTTATCATGTTTGAGGCGAATTTCTTGTTAATGGAGTTCTCAGTCTTTTTTCGTCATGTTTGAGGCGACGGAGCTTCTTTGCATACTACTTTCAGAGTTCTGACTCAAGAAGATAGCAAGCAGACACGAGCATCATCATCTATCATAGACCTAAGTCGTGACTCGTCAAGCGTAGTATTTTTTGAGGAATCGGCCGTTTATTGGCCGGAAGGGTCTTTCACCATGCATATCCATGAGAAGGTAGGCTCCACCTTGGTAGACTTTGTCTATGATGTACGGGCCTTCATAGTTCGGCTCGAATTTCCCCCGTTTTGCACGATTGGGAATCATTGGTTTTTGAAGACTAGCACGAGTTCGCCTTGGCGGATTGTTCTCTGCCTGGTCAGTCTTTCATATGACCGTGTCATCCTTGCTTTATAAGCTTCCAGGTTTTGCAGTGCTATAAGGCGAGTTTCATCGAGGGTATCGAGCTCTTCAAGCCGAAAATGAGAATTTTCTTCATCTGTCAGCTCGTATCGAACCGCTACTCGTAGAGAAGGGAGTTCTATTTCCAGGGGAAGCACTGCTTCTGTGCCTACTTCCAACACGTATGGTGTTGTATTCGTCGCTGTTTTGAACGTTGTTCGGTATGCCAAGAGAGCTTCATGCAACCTTTTGTGCCAGTCTCTCTTGTTTCTGGACACCGTTTTCTTTATAATCTTCGTCAAAGTCTTGTTGAAACCTTCTGCTAGACCGTTGGCCCGAGAATTATAGACTGAAGAGTATCTCCAATCTATTTTATGATGTTGTGCGAAGTGGCTGATTTTATGGCTTCTATAAGCTGGCCCATTATCCGAGATAATTCGTCGCAGAGTGCTGAACTGATAGATAACATGTGTCCTAAAGAAATGGAGGATATTCTCCGTCTTCACTTCCTTTAGTGGTACTGCTTCTGCCCACTTAGAAAAGTAGTTAGTCATTGCCAGTATGAACCGATGTCCTTTGGACAATACTGGTTCAATGGGACCAATTATATCGGTTCTCCACATTTCAAACGGCCAGCTAGGTACTGTTGGATGTAGCGGATTTGGATGTTGGTGGATGAAGTCCCCGTGAATTTGGCATAAGTGACACTGCTTCGCATATTTAAGGCAGTCCTGAATCATTATGGGCCAATAGTAACCCATTCTTTTGATCTTCAGCTTCATCATTGGCCCAGCTTGGTAAGAACTGCAGAGTCCGTCGTGAATTTCTTGAACGACTTTCTTTGCTTCCTTCGGCCCTAGGCATTTTAGCCATAGACAGTCGAACGATCTCTTATATAGAGTATCATTAACGAAAGCGAAGGACAGAGCTCGTTTCATGAGCTGATGTCGAGACGACACGTTTTTGGGTGTTCGTTAAGATTTGAAGTAGTCTATGAAGACTTCCCTACAATCGTTGACATTTTCTTTGTCCCTTATTTGAAAGGTTACTTGTTCGGTCATTTTTTTTTCCTTCAGATGGCTCTGTTAAGTCTCCCAAAGACATTTCTGTTGGCGCGAGGGTCCTGCGGCTTTGCACGATGATTTTTTCGTCATTGAGGTCTTCATCAGCCAGTTCCATAGCCAATTTGGCCAACGCATCCGTCTTGCTGTTTTCTGCACGCGGTATACTCTCCAGGATGTAGGAAGGGTTTTGTGTCAGCGATTACTGCACTCTTTCACCATACTTTATTAGCTCTGGCTTACACGTCTGATAGCCGCCATTTACCTGGCTAACGATCAGCTGGGAGTCTCCATATATGAGAAGGTCTTTGATTCCCATGTCGACAGTGATCTCGAGACCTGCTATCAAAGCTCCATTTTCAGCTTCATTATTAGTCTTTGGCTCTGTAGGGTTCCTAGGCACACTCAAGAGGTTCCACAAGGCATCAACCATGCCAAATTCAAATTTTTCATGTGCCTAAGAATCCTATGCAAGATCGTTAACTAGAGGTAAAGGCGAAAAACATGCAAGCAAACTACTTTGCTACAAAGTGAAAGGAGCTACAACCTTTGTAGATCCAGTCCTCCACTTCTTTAGCTCCGTGTTGACGTCTCTCCGCTGCGATCATCGGAATCCCGGACTCTAGCATCAGTTTCATCGGAGAAATGGGCGGGCTAGGTTGTTGACTTCGATGCCGAAGATGATCTACGTCGATGCGACTCAAACTCAAGCTCCATCTTCACTAGGTCATACATCTTGTGAAGAAAACACCCTATACAACATGGCAAGTGGTAGAGGATGAAGAAATAGGAAGTGGGTTCACTTTGGATTTGGATTTCTCACTTGATTTCATCACTTAGAATTTTCTAGCAAGTTTTTCTTTTCTTCATCAAGAAGAAGAAGAAGAAGAAAGAAAAAGAATTAATTAAAAAGAAAATTCAAGTGATTCTTATCATATAACAACCATGGGTTAGTTTAACTCATGTAGAGAATAAACTAGTGTTTAGGTAATGGTTAGGTTTAATAATAAAAACAAAATGGTGAAGCTTCATGAAACTCCAAGAATAAAACAAAGAAAGCCACCATATTTGTTTTTGCCCAAACAAATAAATGAATAAAAATAAATAAATAAGGCAAATGAAACCCTAACCATTAACTAAACATGGTGTATAGCATACACACACCCAAATTTGCATGTATCATCAAACATGATACAATCAAGTGCACAAAAATATATCACATATACTACTTGTGCACATCAAGTGAGAAAATCCATCTTAAGTGAACAATACTAGTAAATGTAAAGTAATATATCAAATATATAATTATACATTAAATCATTAAATCAATACTTGATTTAATGATCCGGTCATATCGCATATAACCGACTAATATCAAGTGTATCAATGTATCGAATCAACACTTGATTCGGTAACCCGGCTATATCACATATAACCGTCCGATGATACAAATCGCGAGAATAGAATACAGTATCACATACTGGTATTATTCTCGGTCCCGCACATATCTCATATGCGCTCCTATTTCGTTTCGCTTGAGCCAGGAAACCTGTGTGTAGGACTCTAAAGACTCGTCAATACGCCGGCAGCAGGTGATGATCATATCAAACACCCACAAGCCGCAAGCGGTCTGCTAAATGTAACGGCCACCCGGGTATTGAGCGATCAGAAGATCAACGAGCAAGCCCGCTCACACTCCTGTGAATCCAACCAGTAACACTTACCGTACAGTCCGGTCTGTTCGTCTGATATGTCGCATATCTCGCCTAGGGGTGGTAAACGTCAGACCCCAGTAGCTTGATAAGTCGTGTCGATATGAGGTCTATAACAGTTCGAGAAACTACTGGTAACACTTACCAGTAAATCTCAGCAACCCTGGCCAGGGATTTCCGGTTATAGCCAATCGAACACAGCGCAACATCAACTCCCTATACCGGGAGAGACGATTCCCCTCCTATCGCTCATTGCCTCCATATGATTCGGGACTGTACCGAAAAACCACCATTTTGCATGCCCTCTTGGACGTGATAAGGTGGAAATCAAAGCACAGTGGGAATCACACAAGACTCTATGACGATCTCGGATCTACAGACTAACCTGTACCAGTGTCACCAGAGAACTGCCATCTGACGTAAGGTATAATACCATCTGGGAGTTCTCGGCGAGTCCGTCCAGTGTACCCAGTCTCCACTGAGCACCCGTATATGATCTCTGATGTCAAACACCAATGGATATGGGATCATCCATCGCCCATCTGTATGGGTCGAGAAGGTATACGCTAGTCTACTCTGGTATATCGATGCCCCGTCTCGATACACCCACGACTAGGGACATTGAAGGATGTACATATGGACTACCATGTCCCCACTAGTATGATCCGCATCATAGTCCAGGTAGTCAAGTACACATCCTAAGGGCTTTACAACAATGTAACAGAGAGACAATCAGTGTACACGTTAAGGTAAAGAGCAACCAGATAGCATACTATCATGTCGAGCAAGAAAGTCCTCCCTATATATGTCCAAACATCCACTACAATATACATCCTATGTATAGTAATGGCCTCTAGGGCATACATATAACTAACAATCTCCCACTTGCACTAGGGCCATCTGTAGCAGTGGTTGCAGTATCTCATACTCAACCATCACATAAAAGTCTCTCTCTGGGAAAAGGCCTTTGTGAGTGGATCCGCCGTGTTGTCCTCTGAGTCTACTCTCCTAACCTCGATCTCCTTGGAGATCAACCATCTCCATGATCAGGTGATACTGCCTTAGAATATGTCTGGATCACTGATGGGACGGACGTTCCTTGGCATAAGCCACAACTCTATTGTCACACAATGGGAGGAACTAAGTTCATCTCATGAACCAATATACACCCAGACAGCCTCTTTGGTAGTATCTTAAGTAGCGATGTATCCAGCCTTTATCGTCTAGTAAGCTACGGTATCTAACTTGGAACTCTTCCATCATACCGTCCCTCCACTGAGGGTAAAGACAATGCCTGTGACTGACATTCAGTCGTATTTATCACCCTGGAACTTTTCCAGTGATTCTCCCCAGGATCAATTGATACCATCTTACTACAACTAGTGAGAATCCTAACATCCAATTAAATCTATCTCATAGATCCAAATCCCAGGATTTAGGAGGTATCACTATGATCCTATATGGAGAATCCTTGTGATAAGCGGAGATTGACCGAGCGTAGCAAGGGAAACTGCTTCCCTATCAAGAGTATGTCATCCACGTACTCTACGAGGATCACCACCACACTCCCTACTACCTTTTTGTTTATACAAGGTTCATCTACCATTTTGATGAAGTCGAAATCTTTGACTAACATATCAAAACAGATGTTCCAACTCCGCGATGCCTGCTTTATCATATAAAACATCTTGCTTTCGTTTCCGCTGCTCCCACTGTCTACGAAGCCCTCTGGCTGTGTACTTATAGACTCTTTCTTCTAAAAATCATTTAGAAAAGCAGTCATGACACCCAACCACTAGATATCGTAGTCATGGTATGTAGCCGTGGCAAGTAGGATCTGGATGGACTTAAGCATAGCTGCTTAGAAAAGGTTTCATCATAATCCATTCTTGGTCAATGATGCAAGCCTTTAACAAGTCTAGCTTTGAAAGTCTTAACTTTTCCATGTACACCAAGTAATCTTCTCAAGATATGCTTGCTCGTGATGGGGATTTAACCCTTCAGATAGAGCAACCAAAGTCCATACTTTGTTGGTGTATAAGGATTCCATCTCAGATTGCTAAGCATCCAGCTATTCTTACAGAGTCCCACTCCTGATGGCCAGCCCGAAACTAGTTGGGTCATCATCTCATGATGCAATCCTCGCTCCCACTGTCATAGAGAAACCGAAGTATCTCTCAGGTGGGTGAGGAACCCTGCTAGATCGGCGGAGAGGCTGAGGTTCGTTGGTTCCTATTGAATCCTTTAGTTCTACCAAATCATCTGCTGCAGTTTGTATAGCTGGAACCTTTCCAGTTCTACATAACAGACTTTGCCTCGAGCTTGTCCGGATTTTGCTTTTAGACATAGGCCGGACAACCCTAAATCTTAACAAACTTAAGATATAGACTCTTCCCTTTCCATATCACATATGAAGTGGTAGGCAACTGATTTGATTGGAACCCTATTCAATAGGTATGCAGCTTCTCAAGCGCATAACTCCCAAAAGGAAATAGGAAACTCAGTAGTACTCATCATAGAGCACACCATATCACATAGGATGCTATTTCTCCGCCCCAATATACCATCGTGCTATGGTGTATACGGAGGAGTAATGCTGAGAGAGAATCTCATTCTCCTTTAGAATAGTCAAGGATTTCCATGCTCATGTATTCTCCTCCCTGATCTTATCATAGGACATAATACTTATACCCGGTTTTTGGTTCTCTACTTCTAACTTATATTCTGTGAATATCTCAAAAGCTTCGGACTTATGTTTCAACAGGAACATATGTCTGAATCTTGAGAGATCATCAGAGAATGTAATGAAATACAAAGAACCGGTCTTGGCATATGTAGACAGGGGACCTACATACATCAACATGTATCATCCCAAGAGTTCACTAACTCTTTCTCTGTTTCCAGTAAACAGAGCTATGATCATCTTATCTCTGTGACATGACTGGCAAGTTTCACAAGATGTAAATTCAAATTAATTTAAATATGCATCTAAATGTAACTTCAGCTAGTCGGGTCGACCTAGTCTACAATGCCTCAAGAAGGATTCGTTCATTTCTGAACTCTTCCTCTTGTGTGTGTTCCATATACTAAGAACTGTAGTTTGATTTAGAACATCAATACTTTTAGATAACGTGCCTGAACCGATCAACTTTTTATATAGGAAATGTTCAAAACATTATCCAACAATACAAAATTTTATCATTTCTTTACCAATAAAGAGACTGATATGATTTTGTATATCAGGTTCGGTATCTAATAACATTCGTTCATAATCAATGTATTTGGAATACAGGGTGACAGTGACCAACAGACTTGGCTGCAACACTTGTACCGTTTTCTGTCTCATGAAACTTATCACCCGTTCTCAGTTCTCTACCTTTCTGTAGCCCTATGTAACAGATTACATATCTGGGATCCTGATCTGGTATCAAATACCGAGGACGTAGAGGATAAAGAGAAACAGTTCTTTGTAATGAACACACCCGAAGGAGATGATGCATCAGTATGCACTTTCTTCGTTTGGGCGGCACGGGAATTATGGTAATCCCCAATTTCCTGCTCTGTCTTATAACAATTATAAGTTGGAGCGGGACCAACGTTCCCCAGCTCAGTATAACAAGCGGGTTCGGTCAAATATCCGTTTTATTATCTTGATTAAGGAGTGATATGGTCGCTACCAGGAGAGAGAGAGAAGAAAACACTCAGCGTGCGCTCTTGTAAGATCAGATTGGTTATTATTTTATCTAATCAGGATGGCTCCCACTGTTTTTATCAAATCTTCCTTCAAACCCTAAAAGGAAAGACTAGCCGGGATTAATTACACGCTACAAGTTCGCCAATCTTTCAGCCAGGCCAGTGTTGGTACTTTGAGAGAGGTTCCCCGTGCTTTCGCACGAACCTAATTACAGAAACCTTGTTTTCCCAGAGGCGTAACCAAGTTGACACCTTTTTAGACACCTACTAGATCGGCTAAGTGTAAAGTGTAAAACTCTCGCAGGAGTAACAATTACTCGCAGTGGGTATCGGGATCCAACTATCTCATAGAAGGTATGCAATCTCATTGCAAATTTCAACACTTGAAATTCCCGATAATTTTGCCCCTAGCACCCTATGACCTTGACTTAGGTCAACAAACCATAGGCTACTAGTCAAGTTCAACCCGTCATTTCTTAATTGAATCAAACCCACCTGCACGACCCTTGACGGAGGTCAACAAGGCCGTACGACTACCCTAACCCAATCTGCATCATATGCATAAGCAGATAAATACAAGTTAGCTACCGCACACTACGCCTTGACGGAGGTCAACAAACGTAGTACGAATACTAAGTAGGACTTATTTGAAATGACGGAGGGCTACGACAGGTTTTTCTGAAAACCTATTGCGTAATGAACTTGATATCGTTGTAGAATCAAATGATTTTAAAATGGAGTGTTTTTGAGGCTTTTTTAGTTTTGCTAAAGGGGTCACTCCCGGTAAAGGGATCGTCGGCCCTTTCCTCATCGAATGAGGTGCGGGATATATCATATATATCACTGTGCAAAGCAGAAACTATAGAAGCAATCAAAAGACAAACCGAGTGTGTAGCATCTGCCAGTTATCGCTAAAGGGGTCACTCCCGGGAAGGGATCTCGGCCCTTTCCTCGTCGAATAAGGTGCAGGATGTTCTACAAGGAACACCGCGATGTTAAGCAATAACTGTAGCTACCTGTTTTTGAAAATTCGTTTCCACAACATCTTTTAGGTTTCTTTTCTTTCATTAATCATATTAATGAAATCCCATCATTTAAGTCACCTAAACATCACAGATAAATACAACGTACACTTATGCCATCCGCATTCGCCTCGATGTCCTCTCGTGCACCGTTAGGTTAGGTGACTAACGGCAGAGTGGGGCAGGGCTAGCGCGGGTGTAAAACATAAGTAACGTCTATATAATATATCAAATATACTATATATAGTATCTATCACAACATATCAAATGATCACATCACAGATATCGCAGCAGAAGAAACATATGAAACATTGGATATACTAGGACGTCCGTGTTTTCAATACGAGCCAGTATAAAACACGGATTCCACGGTCGCGATGAATCGCCAAACCCACACCCCTAGACCCCTACGAGAGTGGCAAGCAACCTTACCAATTCTAGAGTTAGGAGACCCGGACTCGACTCCTCGAGTTGGTCTCCCACTGGACTCCAGAACCCGGTTACTTGTGCCCTCCTCCTTGGGTCTATCCTAGTGCGGAAAAGTAAATAACATACAAAAGGTGACATCTTCCGCAACCTGGAAGTGCCCCAATAAAAGAATATTACATGCAAGTTTTTACATGAATGAAAATGAAAAACACTCATCTCACATAAAACCCCCCCGGCTATTCAAACACGACGATCCAATATAACATATCCAGCAACACATAACACCACATGTCATCAACGTAAGTAAATATGCGCATCCCAATTGTCGTTGACATATAGCAACGAAACCGGCGATATCACATATTACACTTACGGTCGCATAAAAGAAAGTGTAAAACTACAACAGTTGGAATCCGCAACCACCATAGACATCGCATGCCTAATCAAATGAATTCCTTAGACACCGCATGCCTAATAATTATAAACCCCGCATTTTAGTCTCATTTATCGAAAACACTTTTCAATATCAAGTCGGGCAATTCAACAGGATTCCCGATATTCTGATCGAATGCTCGTCGCAAACTTTAGTAGACGGCCGCACCCCCGATACCGTCGACAAAGTGCACCAAGGCGGAACACCGCTACCGCGAGCACCCAAACGGATGCTTTCGGCGACGGGGTTCTCCTACAGTCACTTGGTCGGGGCTAAGGGGTGTAGCTGTCTATTAAGTTTATCCGGCGAGTATCCGCGTACGCTACGTGATTGCGACGGACTTTTGATCACATCAAAATTTTGTGGCAACCGATCATTTGAGACTAAACTGCTATGTTTATAACATCCAAATCAGTTATCTCATAACTACTTATGGATTCCAAATATTGTATCACATTCCAGATAAATAGAAAATGTTAAACTTTCTGATCGAACAATCAAACACCCAACTTTTCCCGAAACAGCTCAACACATGAAATAAGTTTAAAAACATTCACTTCATGCCACAGTACCAACGGTCCAGCCGTAGAAGGGTCAAGCCAACGTCTCACATGTGGCACGCCGTACTGCCCCAAACCCTAAGGTTCAAAGGGCAGTTCAAGACGGTCACATAATCGAGTTAAGCTTTGTTGTCTTCTAGAGGGTCCATCGCGTTACTTGCACTACTTAGACGTTCTTAAACTACGGGAAAAAATCCAACACATGGAAATTTTCCGGCAGGGGAAAAAATGGGTATTTATATCCGGTCGAACTTTATAACATATTCTAAATTATCCGGAAAAAAACATAGACAAAGTTAAACAATCCGATCGAATCATCGAGTCCCCAAAGCAACCCAAAAAAACTCAACTGTTGAGTATAATTTAAAAATTCCCAGAAAACTCAGAAGCTCCAGAAATAAATTACTGTGCAAACCACGTGGCCTAACTCACCAATAAGGCCGCGGAACCGCCGCACAAGCCAGGGTGGGCCTGCGGTTCCGCGGCGCAATGGTCGAGTTGGCGTCACATGCTGCACAGTAACTCATACAATTCCCTGTTGAATTTTTTGGATATTTTTAATCTAGAAAAATCCACAGTTTTGAAAAAGGACAGAGAGGGCTCAAAGTTAGGGTTTCGGGGTTCGATCGGGTTTCTAACTTCGTCTACGCATCGCCTAAAGCTCTAGCTAGGCTCTGATACCACTGTAGGGTTCCTAGGCACACTCAAGAGCTTCCACAAGGCATCAACCATGCCAAATTCAAAATTTTCATGTGCCTAAGAATCCTATGCAAGATCGTTAACTAGAGGTAAAGGCGAAAAACATGCAAGCAAACTACTTTGCTACAAAGTGAAAGGAGCTACAACCTTTGTAGATCCGGTCCTCCACTTCATTAGCTCCGTATTGACATCCCTCCGCTGCGATCATCGGAATCTCGGACTCTAGCATCAGTTTCATCGGAGAAATGGGCGGGCTAGGTCGTTGACTTCGATGCCGAAGATGATCTACGTCGAGGCGACTCAAACTCAATCTCCATCTTCATTAGGTCATGGATCTTATGAAGAAAACACCCTATACAACATGGCAAGTGGTAGAGGATGAAGAAATTGGAAGTGGGTTCACTTTGGATTTGGATTTCTCACTTGATTTCATCACTTAGAATTTTCTAGCAAGTTTTTCTTTTCTTCATCAAGAAGAAGAAGAAGAAGAAAGAAAAAGAATTAATTAAAAAGAAAATTCAAGTGATTCTTATCATATAGCAACCATGGGTTAGTTTAACTCATGTAGAGAATAAACTAGGGTTTAGGTAATGGTTAGGTTTAAGAATAAAAACAAAATGGTGAAGCTTCATGAAACTCCAAGAATAAAACAAAAAAAGCCACCATATTTGTTTTTGCCCAAAAAAATAAATGAATAAAAATAAATAAATAAGGCAAATGAAACCCTAACCATTAACTAAACATGGTGTATACCATACACACACCCAAGTTTGCATGTATCATCAAATATGATACAATCAAGTGCACAAAAATATATCACATATACTACTTGTGCACATCAAGTGAGAAAATCCATCTTAAGTAAAAAATACTAGTCAATTTAAAGTAATATATCAAATATATAATTATACATTAAATCATTAAATCAATACTTGATTTAATGATCCGGTCATATCGCATATAACCGACTAATATCAAGTGTATCAATGTATCGAATCAACACTTGATTCGGTAACCCGGCTATATCACATATAACCGTCCGATGATACAAATCGTGAGAATAAAATACAGTATCACATACTGGTATTATTCTCGGTCCCGCACATATCTCATATGCGCTCCTATTTCGTTTCGCTGGAGCCAGGAAACCTCTGTGTAGGATTCTAAAAACTCGTCAATACGCCGGCAGCAGGTGATGATCATATCAAACACCCACAAGCCGCAAGCGGTCTGCTAAACGTAACGGCCATCCGGGTATTGAGCGATCAGAAGATCAACGAGCAAGCCCTCTTACACTCCTGTGAATCCAACCAGTAACACTTACTGTACAGTCCGGTCTGTTCATCTGATATGTCGCATATCTCGCCTAGGGGTGGTAAACGTCAGACCCTAGTAGCTTGATAAGTCGTGTCGATATGAGGTCTATAACAGTTCGAGAAACTACTGGTAACACTTACCAGTAAATCTCAGCAACCCTGGCCAGGGATTTCCGGTTATAGCCAATCGAACACAGCGCAACATCAACTCCCTATACCGGGAGAGACGAATCCCCTCCTATCGCTCATTGCCTCCATGTGATTCGGGACTGTACCCAAAAACCACCATTTTGCATGCCCTCTTGGACATGGTAAGGTGGAAATCAAAGCACAGTGGGAATCACACAAGACTCTACGACGATCTCGGGTCTACAGACTAACCTGTACTAGTATCACCAGAGAACTGCCATCTGACGTAAGGTATAATACCATCTGGGAGTTCTCAGCGAGTCCGTCCAGTGTACCCAGTCTCCACTGAGCACCCGTATATGATCTCTGATGTCAAACAACAATGGATATGGGATCATCCATCGCCCATCTGTATGGGTTGAGAAGGTATACGCTAGTCTACTCTGGTATATCGATACCCCGTCTCGATACACCCACGACTAGGGACCTTGAAGGATGTACTTATGGACTACCATGTCCCCACTAGTATGATCCGCATCATAGTCCAGGTAGTCAAGTACACATCCTAAGGGCTTTACCACCATGTAACAGAGAGACAATCAGTGTACACGTTAAGGTAAAGAGCAACCAGATAGAATACTATCATGTCGAGCAAGAAAGTCCTCCCTATATATGTCCAAGAATCCACTACAATATACATCCTATGTATAGTAATGGCCTCTAGGGCATACATATAACTAACAGGCTCTGCTAAGGAGAGGGCGTAACGCAAGAGTTACGAAGATAAGGCCCACTCCGGCTTTGATTGTGGGGGCATTTTGCTTTCGCCTCTTCATGGAAGACGCTCCATCGAAGTAGTGTTCCTACTGAGAATCATTTTTTTCTTTCTCTCCTTCGATTGTGTCGAACGCATGTTCATCTGGCAACTCACAATTTAAGGGGGAGTCCGCTGGTATCGGATGCTCCGCAAAAAAGTCAACAATGGCCTGTCCTTTCACTGCTTTGAGGGGTCGATACGTTATCGAGAAATCTATTAGGAGGAGGGCCCATTTGGCAAGCCTTTCTGTTAATATGACCCTTGACATCAGATATTTGAGAGGATCCACCTTTGATATAAGATGGATCTCATGCGCCAAGGCGTAATGTCTAAGCTTCGTTATCATAACGATCAGTGCCAGGCAATGCTTTTCAATGGGGGTGTAGTTGTTTTCTGTCCCTAGGAGAACTCGACATAAATAGTATAGAGCTCTCTCATTTCTTTGATCGTTCTCTTGTGCCCATAGTGTGCCTAGAGAACCGTCAAGGGCCGTCGTATATAGGATAAAGGGTTTTCCCTTAATCAAAGCGGTCAATACTGGAGGATTTTGCAGGTATTGCTTGATTTCATTTAGTGCATTTTGGCACTTTCAATCCCAGACGAACAGGGTCCCTTTCTTCATCAGATGACTATAGGGACGACATTTTCCGGAGAGGTTGGTTATGAACCGCTGGATATAAGTGAACTTTCCTTGAAGAGATCGCAATTGTCGAAGAGTTCTTGGCGTGGGCATTTCCATAATCGCCTTGATCATTAAGGGATCGATTTCGATACCCCGATACCGTATGATGAATCCTAGGAATTTTCCTGAGGAGACTCCAAATGCGCATTTTAGAGAATTCATCTTCAGATTATACTTCCGAAGATGTCGGAACACTATTTTAAGGTGTTCCCAATGCTCCTCATGAGATTTGCTTTTAACCACAAGGTCATCGATGTAGCATTCGACGATCTCGTGGATGAGGTCATCGAAGATCTTTGTCATGGCCCTCTGGTAGGTAGCGCCAGCGTTCTTCAGACCGAAGGGCATCACCTTATAGCAAAATATGCCCAGCGGAGTCCGGAAGGGTAGTATGCTTTTGGTCTTCACGATGCATTTTTATTTGATTGTATCCTGAAGATCCATCCATGAAGGAGAAGTCCTCATGGGTAGACGTGTTATCGATCATCAGCTTGGTAACAAGTACTAGGAAATCATCCTTCGCGCAAGCTTTGTTGAGGTCCCAAAAGTCCACGCAGATGCGTACCGTCATATTTTTCTTCATCACCGGAACAATGTTAGCGATCCAGTTGGGATATTAAACATCTTGGATGAAGCCGGAGTCGATTAGTTTCTTAACTTCAGCGTTGATATTCATCTTAAATTCGAGTCGCATCATTCTCGACGCCTGTTTGAATGGTTTTATGTCCGGCGATATGGCCAGTTTGTGTACCGCCACTTTTGGATCTAGACCTGGCATCTCTAAATAGTTCCATACGAAGCAGTATTTATATTGCATGAGCACGTCCTTCAATATAGCTACCTGTTTTTCAGATAGTAGTTTACTGACGAACGTTGGCCTCGGATCATTTTCCGACCCTAAGTCAATTTTCCTTAAGTTATCCGCCGTACTGTGTATCCCATCTTCCAGCTCCTTTGGGCTGGTGGAAACTCTGAGATCATCTCGTCCTTATCTTCATTTGCAAAGCACATGTGGAGGTCATCCATAATCTCGTGCCCTCCCTCTTTTGAGAGTGTTATCATATGGCAGGTACGAGTCCGCTTCCCTTTTGTGGTTGAGATGGTCCTATCCTCACGATATATGTCTTCTTTGGCTCATGCTTTTGCGGCTCGTTTACCCTCCAGCTGTCGGACAAAGCGAACCATCCTTGCTGATACTGGTCTTTTATCCAGTCTTTGAAGGTGAAGCAGTCTTCAAGGGTATGACCTATTGCTTGGTGGTAGGAGCAATAATCCGTGTGATGGATCTCGTTTATTTGTTCAGGGTGCCGAGACTCCGGAAGTGTCATCATTTAGTGTTTCATGACAAGGTTGAATATTTTCCTCGTCTTGTCTTGGGGGAAAGAGTATTCCCGACCTATCTTCTTTATAAAGGATGGTTTCCAACCGAGTTTTTCTTGATAGCACAGCTTCTTAGATCCTTTTTGTTTTTTGTGAACGTTGTTTGCACTCTTTGTCCTATTTTTACCTCTATTTCGGGATTTTCCCCTTTCGCAAGGATATACAGTGGGCTTGGGATAAAGGGCGTTGTAGCGTTGCGTCTTAGCATTTTCATAAATGACCATTTCATAGCTATGATTGTCTCGGCTCTTTTGATAGGCTTCTTTTATTAGCTTGTTTATTTGTTCTCCGAGAAACGGACTTAACGTTCTTAGAGCGGGATTTCGCTCTGTTTCAACATCACGACCATTTGGAAGAGCAATTTCCTCTTCTTTAGAGCTGTTTATGACACATCAGCTATGGAACTGCTCCTGTTTGTTGGACTGAATATATCCGAGTGCGGTTTTCTCTATCTTCCCGTTGGGCATCTTTCGCTGGGTTCCAGGGATATCCCAAATATTTTTGTAGAATTGGGCTTGCCGAACAGTTTGTTCGAAGGGTACACCTTGGCATTTTAACAACCTTTTCAATCCCTCCACGTAGTATCTTAGCAGACGGATTGGTTGAAACCTGTCGAGTGCAAAATCGTCACCATGCCAGACTTCTTTCTCTACTCTAGTCTCCGTAGATTGGTAGAAGAGGATCGCCTTTTTCACCTCTTCGTCTGGGAGGGGCATAGAAAGTCTGTAGTTCTTGGACGCTGTATATATCAAGCGCATCAAGTTCCTTATAATGCCGAGGCGGAGCCATTGTGATTTACAGACTCTGATCGGCTCCAGCGAGGGTTTGCACCGATGGGCGGATAGAGAACACTGCATTGGCCTCATCCTCAGAATCGCTGCCAAAGACCTGAATAAAGGTAGATGGTCCGGGCCTATCGTTTTCTTTCTGGGGTTGCCCCGAGTAGACTATTTCTTCATCTTCCTCAGAATCGCTCCCAAAGATCGGGATAGTAGCGACAGACTTCTGTTTATCCTCCGGCTTATGAAACCTTTCTGTATCTTCGAAATCTGGTAGGAAGTACTTTGCGTCTTCATATTTCCGGACCTCGCTTACGGAGAACGGATTTATCCCCCTGTGACGGTGTATTCCAAGCCATCATTGAAATACTTCATACACTGATATTGTGTACAAGGGATGACGTTGTACTCATGCAATCAGGACCTGCCGAGCAAAGCGTTATAGCAAGTCTTGACGTCTATGACATGAAACTTGATGTCAATGACGAGCAACCCGAAGCACAATGTCAGTATTATGGACCCAAGCGTCCGTGACGACTGTGATTCGAATTCAGAGATGGTAATTTTGTCTCGGGATAGGTGCTGAACGTTCATGCAAATCTCCTTCAGCACTCTCAAATTGAGTAGGTTGACGAAGGATCCGTTGTTGATAAGGATTTTCCCTATCTTGATGTCGTAGCAGTACCCGGTGACGTATAAAGAGCGGTTATGTTCGCACGTACCAAGGAGGAGATCTTCATCGCTGAATGTAATATCTGCTCTGTGAACCTCTTCCAGCTCGTCCTTCATCTTCTTTTCTGCAAGGAATGCTTGGAACTGATCGGGCTCTTGTAATGCCTTGATCAGAGACTCTCGTGTCTCTTTGGACAAGAGTAGAGCATCCAATATGCTCAACTATGAGGGTATTTTCCTCAGATGTGCTAGGACATAGTAATCCATTTTATTTTTCCTAGGCGGGTCCCTTACTGCGAGCTCTTTGACAACTCCATCGTCGAGGACAATCTCCTCAGGGATTTTTTCTTTTCCTTTGTCTTTTTTTGCTCAAACATTTGTTTGTAGGTCCAAGGTTCTTCTCAGGCAGCGTGCGGTTACGCAGCTGAATGTTCTCACAGCTCTTCTCTCCCTCTTCTTTTTTGGAGGTGGAGTCTTTGAAGAGAGGGCTGAGGGGTATTTCGTCCTCAAAATCTCTCCCGAAAGTAAGAACTTAGGGCTTTTCCCCTTCTGAAATGGTACCAACCATATGACAGTTGTCAATTGTTTTTTCATTCGTATTTGTCACACTCTTTTGCCGTCGACGAGCTTCGCGTTTCATCCTCTTGAAGTGTTTTTGATGAGCAACATATCCTTACCACCACTACTTAAAGGTACTGCATTCTTCGGTGGGGTGGGTAACCTTCCAATGATATAGGCAGTAGGTTGGATATGAATCCTCTCCGTCGAGCCATATGACCCCGTAAGTGTTTCCTACCAGAGGTGGCAGCTTCATTCCCATTGACAGAGCTTTGACGAACCGCTTCTCTGCCTTGATACTGCTCTTATTTTTCGCAGGTATATCATGGTTTGGTTAGAGTACTTTACGACTCCACTTTGCTGCAGCTTCTTCATCCTGACGCTAACGTTTAGCCTTTTCGTATATGGCTGTTTCGCGCTCTCTGTTAGCTTTACTTTTTCTAAAGGCTTCGTTTAACAGCCTATCGATTGAGTCTTCTGGCAGTTTCAAGGATTTTAGCGTCTATCCTGCCCCCAGTCATGCCTCGTTGTTTTCTGACACTGAGAGAGTTTATTCGTCATTTAACAATGAATGGGAGACCATGTGGCAACTTATTATATAGTCTTCAGTTTCTTCTGATGAGTCATTTTCCTCATCGTTGTCACAATCTTCATTCTCAAGAATATGCTTGATGAACTCTTCGAGCGTGACCGGTGTCCGCGCCTTCTGGTTGTATTCCTCCAGCGCGTCGATATACTTTTGTAGGCCCGTGCGCTTGTCGTTATACTCGGCAGGCTGCACAGGCTTCTTGGTCTTCTTCTTTTCTTCGAAGACTTTGAAGGCTTGTGTAACACCCTAGTTCATTTATACTATGTTCTATTTGATTATTTTCTTTATCTTGTGGCTATTTCTTGATTTTATTTGTTTGGGTACGGATAGTATATTTGGTATCTGTCTTTGGTATCCGACCCGACCCGCATGCTTGAAACCCATCTTGATTCTTGATTACAATATATCCTTGCTAGTACTGTGAATCATTGCACACATATGTTCTGTATACATGTATCTTATATCTGGTACTGCATATATTTTCAAATACTACAAATTATAGTCAAATAATATATTTTAAATACCTAGCATAGCCTGCATCATACCCCATACCCTATGGTTGCATCCGTACATCGTGTTCATGTCCTATTTAGTGAAACAGACTTGTTTGGATCGCTATGTGCATTTACCTGTATCCGTTCTTGGGGGGTATGCATTTTCTTTAACCGGACATCGCATTATGGTTTTGGTTGATACGTATATTATTCGTATTTTCAAACTATATTTTTAGACACAGCCCGGGTATGTTTCGGAGTATTTTTGTATTAGTTATAAAACTCAATATATATAATATAATATTCTTTATATATTATAAAAAAATTTATATACGAATATATATATATATATATATATATATATTCTTTAACTAATATATATTTTTAAATATCCTACCAGTCTATCCTACTCTGTCTCTCTCCTCTCTCTCTCTCTCACTTTATATATATATATATATATATATATATATATAGAATAATGGAGGAAAGATGCCATAGGAGGGAATTTCCTCCTATGGCGTCGAATAAACATTCTCCATCGTATTTTCCGACTATCGGAATGAATCATCTTCATCGTTATCATCTAAGATATGGGTACACCAAATTTCATATGATTCTACAACTTTTTCATCGTTGAATTAGTGGGTTCAAAATTAATGGTTTACCGACAATTGAACTTTTTACATTGCTAAATCAACGGTGAAAAAGTTGTAGAATCACATGAAATTTGGTGTACCCACATCTTAGATAATAACGATAAAGATGATGCATTCCGATCGCCGGAAAACACGATGGAGGGTGTGTTTTTTCGACGCCATAGGAGGAAATTCCTTCCGATGGCCTCTTTCCTCCATTATTCTCATATATATATATATATATATATATATATATATATATATATATATATATATATATATATTAAAACCTAATCTATTCTTTAAACCCACGTCCATCTCTCTCTTTCTTCCTCTCACCTCCGCCTCGCGAAAACCCTAACCCACGCTCCCCCTCGTCGCCGCCGCTGATCATCTCACCACCTTCGCTCTTGTCTCCACAACCCCGTCACCAACACCCTGACCCCGTCTCCTCCTTCCCTTTCTTCTTTGCTCTTCTCTTCTCTTTCCCTGCACACCGAGACCTCAAACCAAGAAACCCACTGCGACCTATCTCCTCCACCGCCGGCGACTCGACGTCATCACCACCCTGACCTCACCCTCATCATCTCCTTAACTCCCTCTCTTCCTCCCCTCTCCAAACCCCGACCAGACCCATCCTCCGAGCTCTTCTTCAAACCTGTAGGCACTCACTGTAGCCACCCCCATCGCCGGAGACCTCGTCATCACCCCCTCGCCTCCTCGTCTCTGACCCCAGAGCCACACCAGAGAACCCCCAGCCCTCTTCTCCTTTCTTCTTCTTCTTCTTCTTCTTTTCTTTTTTTCTTTTCTTGATTCTTGCTTTTCCGGTGATCGCCGAAGTCGCGCATGTTGCCGACGATCCGGGCGATCCAGTCGTCATCCTCATCCAACGTAGTCACATTCTTGAGCAGTCTGGTTCAGTTCTGTACGAGCGTGTGTGCATCGCAACGTTTACCCGACATCGAACGTGACATACGCACCCCGTCGTAAGAACCGATCAGGCAAGTTTATCTTGCTACATGCTATGCTATTATGACACCGTATATCAGAGGTTTGGACAGACGCGACCGTTTTAGCAGACTTTATCAGATTCCCCCTCATTTTTATGAGGGGTTTTTGATTATGGGGACGCTCTTCCCTGCAGGCGCAAGCCCCTGCAGTTAATTACGTTACCCCGATGCAATAACCACTTTCTCCTGCTCCGGAAGTTCACTTAGTGTCGTGTGTGTTTTTGTTTGTTTTGGTTGCCTGTGGATTGTATACGGAGACTAGTTTATGTCGTCACCTGTAGAGCGCGGATTAGTTCAAATCTGTATATTTTAGATTTGTGCTTAGGTTTATTTAAGGACCGTTAATCTGGTTTGAGATTAAGATCAACTTAAATGTGTGAGCATTTATGATCAATTTTTTCTTGCTAAGGATGCGTTAGTCTAATTTGAGACTAAAATCAACTTAGCAAAATTTTAAAGATAATTTTTATTTAAGATCCAGTAAAAGAGTATTTGGGCTCAGCTGTGAGAAGATTTCAGAGACTTAGCCAATTTGGGCTAAGTCTACTTATCCTTTTTCTTTTCAAAAGTGCTAAGCATTTATTTGGGCTCTGTTTGTTCAGTGCTTTTCTTTTCATGTAAAAGTGCTAAGCACTTATTTAAGCTCTGACGCTCATATGTATGTCATGTGAAGCATTCAGTCATGGGTGCTGCCCAATAAAGGTTGAGCACTTTTAGTCATTTTGACTAAATGTGAAGTGTTAAGCACTTTTTATGACGTCCACATAAGGTGCGCGTGTGGCGCCGAGCGCTGCCCAATCAGTGCTAAGCACTCAGGCATTTTGGCTGCATATGAACTGCTAAGCACTTTTATTCAGCGCCCATGTGTGTTTCACGTGAGGCGCTGGCCTTCTGTTTTGGACGCCCGCATGTTTTTCATGTGAAGCGCTAGGCTCTGTTAAAAGGAGGCGCCCACGTGAGGAGCTAGTCATTTTTTTCTTTTTTAGAGATTAAATCTATGTTAATGGCATTTTGACCATTAATGATCACCAAGATATTCGCTTTTTGAAGATCTGGGATCGTTTTTTTTATTTTTTCTTTAAGAACTAAGTTCTTTTACAGGTTTCTTTCTTTTTTTGTTTTTTTCCCTTTTGGACCTAGTTCTTTTCTGAATCTTTGATTCTCAAGAACAAGATCTTCTCGATGAGAATTATATTCTCATCTTATGGGAGACTTGTCCTGTGGATCTCAGATCCAGAGAAAGAACGAAATTATTTTAAAAGGGTTAAACTCTTGGATGTGATAGAGATGGATTGATCTCTTTTCTTTACCTAGGGTTTTGAGAAGGAAGGTCTTCTTCTTTGAGAATTGAATTCTTTGTTCTTTTTTAGAACTCCCTGTATTTTTTCTGTCCCCCCTTCTCTTCTTGTCGTCGTTTTTTTTAGACTTGAAGTCTCATGTCCTTTATATAGTGAAGGCAAGTTTGTTACTTAATTCTGAGAAAATTTCTCATTGAGAGATTCCAATTGATTTAATTGGACTCAAAATTGAGTTGGGGAATTTTACCCACCAATGGATTTTTGATCCAAGGATTTCTCTTTTTACAGAATATGATTTTTGTTTTTAACGAGATTGGGGAAATATTTTCCCCTATACATAATTTATTTTGTAAAACGGTGATTTTTTAATCACCATTGGATTTTTAATTCAAGGGTTCTCTGTTTTACGGAGAGCAATTTTTCTTATTTAGAAAAATTGAGGGAATATATTCCAAAATAGAATTTTATTCTATAATTGGATTTTTTATCCAACCGAGAGTATCTTTCTTATTTTAGAAAGATTTGGAAAATGTTTTCTTCCAATAGAATTTAATTCTGTATTTTGATAATTTATTATCTCCGTTGGATTTTTGATCCAACGGCTCTGTTTAACAGGGAGTATTGTAGAATTTTAATTCTACCTGGACGCCGGCGCTTACGTGTTATGCATGTGGGGGCTACTTAAGAATTTAATTTTTATAATGGGTATTTATGTGCTTTGCATATTGGCGCCTGCATGAGGAGCACGCGCTGCGCTATCTAAGAGTTTAACTCTTATGTAATGAAATCTTTTGTGTTTTGCACATTGGGGCCCGCGTGAGGAGCACGTGCGGTGCCATCTAAGAATTTAACTCTTATGAACTCTTCTGTACTTTGCACATTGACGCCCACATGAGGAGCACGTGAGGCACCACCATAGGATTTAATCCTATAAGATTGGCTCTGGCGTTGGCGCCCTCATGGAGAGCACGTGAGACGCTGCCTCATTGAATTCAACAGAGCTTTGCTCTTTTATTAGGTTAAATATATTAGGGAAACAAGTCTCAATATGGAAAAATGACATTCCATGCTTAGATAATATACGCACTAACTCTAATTCGCAAAACCTTCACACTGAATAAAACGGGGCTGGGTAGTTTGATTTGATAAGGTAGTATACGGACTCGAATTCTTTTATTACTCGACCAGATCCGGGAAAGTGGAACAGTACATTTCACCTTCCCCAACCGTGTTCCATGGTTAGAACGGAATAATCTCGAGAACCCGCTACCCTTGTCTAACAACTAAATGAACATATTATCTGTAGTTGCCGCATGCAGTATACCTTAATTTACCAAATACCTACAATACATCCATCATACCTCTGCATACATATGACATCATATATTACACACACTTGTTCTCTTTACCATTACTTTCTGTTGAGAAAATCCTACCTGGGTGTAACTTGCTGACGGACTTCGTTTCCCTTTCTCGATCCTTGGAACGTCCGTTAGATAAGGACGAGGTTAATGAAGAAGGAGACACTGGAATGGAGCCCACTAATGAAGACTATGTGGAGTTGACACGGGAGTATTAGGATGGCTCTTCTATTGCCCACATGTTTAGGGCTTGTTTTCTTTTAATCAATATAATCAAACTATTTAGTTTGCTTTCACGACTTTAGGGTGTAATAATTTTAGTTAATGGAAATAAATTCTTCTTCTTTTATTATCAGTTTTGGTACATTGCCTGCATGATTTATGCACTTAACGTAACTGTATCGAGAAAAGACCACCCTTGACACGTCATTGTTTCTGTACTTTCAGGAAGCGGGACATGACAATACAAAATCCGGGCAAGCAACTACCGTGGCTCGTATTGTGCCTATCATCAGACACAAGGACACCCGACCGAGAATTGTAGACAGCTGCGCGATTATATCGAAGAGCTGATCCACTACGGTCACTTGACAAAATACCTGCGAGACAAACGTTAAGCAGGTAGGGGAAAAGCCAACCAACTTGAAGCTGGAGAGCCAACAATCGGGCAGATCATAGTCGTCATCGACTGACCTGAGTCCGAGCAATAAGGGCACTATCCGTATCCGTTCATTCAATGCAGGAGAGTTTAAACTGTATCAACGAATCAGAATTTTCTTTAATAAATAATGATTTTAGCATCCTTGCGATCTAAACTACTTCTTTTTGTTTCCGAGCTAAGACACCCCACAAGGCCACCAGGTAGCTTCCTGTCCGGCCCATCCACCGCGGGTAGCTTCCTGCCCAACAATACCGTGAATCTAAAGTCCTCATCATGAGACCGCCAGGTAGCTTCCTGTCCCGCCCATCCACAGTGGGTAGTTTCTTACCCAACAACACCGTGGATCCAAAGCCCTCATCACGAGGCCACTGGGCAGCTTCCTGCTCGGCCCATTCACCGCGGGTAGCTTTCTGCCCTATAATACCGTGAATTTAAAGGCTTCATCATGAGGCCACCAGGTAGCTTCCTTCCCAGCCGATCCACAGCTGGTAGCTTCCTACCTAACAACGCCGTGGATCCAAAGCCTTCATCACGAGGCCATCGGGCAACTTCCTGCTCGACCCATTCTCTGCGATTAGCTTCCTGCCTAACAATACCGTAGATCTAAAGCCCTCATCACAAGGCCGCAGAGCAGCTTCCTGCCTGGCCCATCCACAGCGAGTAGCTTCCTGCCCAACAATATCATGGATCCAAAGCCCTTATCACGAGGCCGCCCGGTAGCTTCCTGCCCGGCTTATTCACAGTGGGTAGCTTCCTGTCCAATAACGCCATAGATCCAAAGCCCTTATCACGAGGCCGTTGGAAAACTTCCTACTCGGCCCATTCACCACGGGTAGCTTCTTGCCGAACAACGCCGTGGATCCAAAACCCTCATCACGAGGCCACGGGGCAGCTTTCTGTGAAAGGTTCCTTAGCACCCTCACTATGTTTTCTAAGGCATCAAGCATGAAATTTTAAAAAATCTAGAGTGCTAAGGAACCCATAACCAAGGATCTAACTAGAGAATTAGGTTTTAACTAACATGTAAACTACTTTACACTAAGTGAATTTAGAATACAACCTTTGTATACCGGTCCTTCACTTCTAGAGCTCCGTGTAGTAGTTCATTTTGCTCCAAGTAGTGGTGTCCCGGACTCTCCATTGGCTCCAGTAGGTGAAAGGAACGAGCTTCCTCAAGGATCTTCGAGACCGAAGATGATCTACGTCGGAGAATCTCTAACTCAAGCTATCTCTTCACTAATTGAGAATTAGTGAAGCAAACAACTTGTACTAAATAGCCAGTCTAGTGTAGATTTATAAAGTAGGAATTTTGCACACTTAAGAATTATTTTTCTCTCTTCCTTTTTCTTCTCACTCAAAGCTAAAGAGCAATGGAGGAGATGAAGAAAATGAACTCAAGAAATCAACTAATGAACCATGGGTGAGAAAATATCATATATAACTCATGTAGTGACTAAACCATGTCTAAAAATAGTGGTTAGGTTAATAAATATCTAGAGTAAAACAAAATTAGTAGACTAAGTCAATGGTTTCTCCAAGCTTCTCTAAGCTTCAAGCCATGACTAATTACCACCTAATTTTGATTTTCCCTTAATAATTAAAACCCCACATTATCTTAAGTATGGTATGAGTTTCATACACCCAAGTCCAATGTATCATCTAGCATGACACAAAATAAATACATTAACATATATCACATATATATTAAATGTATAATGAAAAAAACATTTTCTTAAGTGAACTAATATTAGTTAATGTATATTAATATATCAAATATATAATTACACATTAAATTATTAAATCAACACTTGATTTAATAAGCAGGTTATATCGCATACAACCGACTAATATCATTTATATGCATATCACATATACATATAACATATCATTGAATAAACACTTGATTCAACAATCCGGTTATATCACATATAACCTATATCGCGAGATTAAAATACTGTATCATATACACGTATTAATCTCGGTCCCGCACATATCACATATGTGCCCTACTTCGTTTCGCATGAGCTAGAAAACCTTTTTGTAGGACTCTAATGACTCGTCAATACGCCGGCAGTAGATGATGATCATATCAGTCACCCACAAACCGTCAGCGGTACTAGCTGGACGTAACGGCTACCCGGGTATTGAGCGGTTAGAAGATCAACAAGCAAGCTTGTCCATACTCCTGTGAATCAAATAAGTAACACTACCGTACAGTCCGGTCTCTTCGTCTGATATGTCACATATCTAGTCTCGGGGTGGTAAACGTCAGACTCCGATAACTTGATAAGTCATACCGATATGATGCCCATAACGGGTCGAGAAACTACTGATAACACATACCAGTAAAATCTCTGTATCAGCCCTGGCCAGGGACTTCCTGTTATAGCCAATCGAGTATAGCACAACATCAACCCCCAATACCGGGAGAGACGAACCCCTTCCTATCGCTCATTTCTTCCATGTAACTCGGGACTGTACCCAAAAACCACCATTTTGCACGCTCTCTTGAACGTAGTAAGGTGGAAATCAAAACACAGTGGGAATCACACAAGACTCTATGACGATCTCGGGTCTACAGACTAACCTATACCAGTGTCACCAGAGAACTGCTATCTGACGTTAAGTACAATACCATCTAGGAGTTCTCGGCGAGTCCTGTTCAGTGTACCCAGTCTCCACTGAGCACCCGTATACCTTCTTTGATGTCAAACACTAATGGATATGGGATCATCCATCACCCATCATATGGGTCAAGAAACGTATACGCTAGTCTACTCTGGAATATCGATGCCCCGTCTCGATATACCCTCGACTAGGAACAATTAAAGGATGAACTTATGGATACCTTGGCTCCACTAGTATGGTTTGCATCATAATCCTGGTAGTCAAGTATATATCCTAAGGGCTTTATCAACATGTGAGAGAAAGACAGTATCACAATACAAGTCTACATGTTAAGATAAAGAGTAACCAGATAGCATACTATCATATCGAGTAAGAAAGTCCTCCCTATATATATCCAAGCATCCATTGTAATATATAATTATATACAACAATGGCCTCTAGGGCATACATACAACTAACAATCTCCCACTTGCACTAAGGCCAGTTGTTGTAGTATCTCATACTCAACGTCCCAAAAACTTTCAAACTGTATCTGCGGTTTTGGCCTCTGTGAGTGGATCCACCGTGTCATTCTTCCTATCAACTCTCCTGACCTCGATCGTCCGGAGATCAACCATCCCCCTGATCAGATGATACTGCCTAAGAATATGTCTGGATCACTGATGGGACCGGGGTTCCTAGGCCAAAGCCACAACTCTATTGTCACAACAATGGTAGGAACCAAGTTCATCTCATGAACATCTATACCCAGACAGCCTCTTTGGTAGCATCGTTGGCAACGATGTATTCAGCCTTTATCGTCGAGTCTAATAAGGTATCTAGCTTGGAACTCTTCCAACATACCGTCCCTCCTCTGAGGGTAAAGACAAAATCCGCGACTGTCTTACAGTCGACCTTGTCACTTTGGAAGCTCGGATCGGTAAAGGACTCCATCTGGAGTTCACCGTTACCAAACACCAAGAACATATCTTTAGTGCTTCTCAAGTACTTAAGAATTTCTTCACTGCTGTCTAGTGATTCTCCCCAAGATCCGATTGATACCTTTTTACAACACCTAATGCGTACGCTACATCCGGTCGGGTACATAACATCGCATACATGATAGGCCCGACTGCGGAAGCATAGGGTATCCCTTGCATGCAAGCCCTTTCCAAATCAGTCTTGTAGGACATCTCTTTGGAGATAGTGATTCCTAAGATCGTGGGTTGTTTCCCCCAATCAGAGCAAAGCTCTGTTTTGAATTTCAAAATTCAAAATTGAAGCAATGCTTCAGATCCCGTACGCTGCGCACTGCGCGCCACGTGTCAAAAGCAGACATGCAGCGCCAGGAGTGCCGCGCCCTAGGCAGCGCACCCCAATTAGAGCAAAGCTCTGTTTCAAAATTCAAATTTTAAAAGTTGATGCAACGCTTCAGATCCAGCGCTCTGCGCTGCGCGCCACGTGTCAAACACGGGGGCGCTAACGCAGTTGCGCTGCGCTCTGCACTGCGCGCCACGTGTCAAGCACGGGTGCGCTAACGCAGTTGCGCTGCGCTTTGCATTGCGCGCCATGTGTCAAACGTAGGTGCGTTAGCACCAAGTGCGCCAGCGCTGGAATTAAAAGAATAACCCACCGTTAGATCAAAAGATCTAATAATGATAAATTACTAATTAATCAGAATTAAAATTCTGTTATGGAAAGATTTTCCAATCTTATTAAAACAAGAAGATTATTTTCTATAAAACAGAAGCCTTAGGATCAATGATCCAACGGTGGGAAATATTCCCAAATCAATCAGAGAAAGATCTCTTCAACTAATTTAACAAATCAATTAACCCTATATAAAGGCCCCAAGACTTCAAGTCTCAGATAGAAAAAACCCTCTGCAAGCTTTGAAAAAAAACTCAAAGAGAAAGAAAGGAAAGCCTTTGAAGAAAGAAGATCATTTCTTCATCTTTAAAGGTAAAGAATTAATTCTTGAACAAAAGAGATGAAATCATCTCGTAAAAAGAAGAAACATCTTCTAAAAAGATCTTAGATCTATAAAAAAGACCAAGATCTTTGATTAAATATAAAGGATTAAAAGATCTAATCATAAAAATATAAAAAATAAGTATTTTACTTCATCCACAGATCTTTTGATCTATAAAGGCAGAGCCTTTTAATAAAAACAAGAACTTTGGTTCTTGGATCTCGAGGCAAGGCCTCCTTTGAAGAACATAAACTTGTTCTTTGATCTTATGCGCTTTGCGCTATTGAAAAGTGTCTTGGACTCATGAACCGCGCCCTTACGCTCCTTGGACTGGCACTCATTGCCAAAACATGCCACGTTTCAACCATAGACACGATCTACGCTTTGCGCTCCTGAAAACAGCGCACTGCGCTCTTGGGTTGGCGCTCAGCGTCAAGTGCGCCATGTGTCACTCACTGGCGCACCCATAAACTGGCGCAGCGTGCTCATAAATTAAAAGCGCAGTGCGCTAATAAACTAGCGCTTAGCACTAAACGGTACGTGTCACCCTCATGTGAGCTAGCGCAATGCGCTCTTTAATTGGCGCAAAGCGCCTGATGCGCCACGTGGTGCACTATCAGAACACCACTTTGTTCCTGATAAATGCTAAGCATTTAATTCCAGACAAAATATCAGAGCCCAAGGCTTGGCATTGTTAAGAGGGCAGAGCCTAAATAAAGGCCTAACAGGCAGAACAAAAATAAAAATGTTAAACATTTTTAACTGGGCTTAGCCCAATTTTGGCCATAAGTCTTCAATTTAAATTGAACTGAGCTCATCTGCTCTTCCAATCAATTTACACCCAGTTCGAGAGTACATCTCTTTACTCTTTTGATATCTGTCATTGTAATCCTTCAACGTTGTCAGAGAGGTGATGGGTCCTGACAACCATACATTGCTACGGATTGTGGGGTCCTTAAACTCATAGACTATGATGTCCTTAACCTCGATCGTGATGTCTTAAAACAAATATTGGACTGTGGGGTCCTTAAACTCATGGACTATGATGTCCTTAATCTCGACCGTGATGTCTTAAAACTAACGTCGGACTGTGGAGTCCTTAAATCCACGGACTATGATGTCTTTAACCTCGACCGTGATGTCTTAAAACTAACACCGGACTGTGAGGTCCTTAAACTCACGGACTATGATGTCCTTAACCTTAACCGCAATATCTTAAAACTAACAATGGACCGTAATGTCCTTAAACTAATTATCGACCGCAATGTCATTAAACTAAACAACAGAGCCTAATTGCTCTCTTGTCGGTTCTAAACGATCCTGTTAAGTTGATCTTAGTCGAGAATTAGATTAACGTGTCCTTAACAAACGTTTAAGTTGATCTTAGTCTCAAATAAGGATAACGTATCCTTAAACACAACCTCCAAACCCAAATCTAAGAAAGATACGGATTTGGACTAATCCAAGTCCTACGGGCGACAACATAACTTAGTCTCCGTATACAATCCACGGGCAACCAAACACAAAAAAAACACCCACGACACGAAGTGACCATCTGGAGAAGGAGAAAGTTGTTACCGCGATGCGGTAGCGTAATTAACTGCAGGGGCTTCCGCCTGCAGGGAAGAGCGTCCCCACAATCAAAAACCCCTTGAACGAGGGGGAATCTGACGAAGTCTGCTACATCGGCCGCATCCGTTTAAACCTTCGATACATGGTGTCATAAATCAACTTGGCATCTTCGGAGAGGAGGACGGATAGCACCAATTAGCATCTGCCCCGAATTTCAGGCATGACGGACCTGCGCGGTCGCGTCCCTGTATTCGGCGGGGAACAGATTCTGGCATGCCCGGTGGGACCTTTTCCTCCTTCCACTCCACACTTCGTGTGTCGTGTTCGCGAACCAATCGCGGTTTACTAATGGTTGCCTTTGGGTTTCGAGATACTAAGATTTGGCGTTTTGCTTCGTGCAGAAAGCAAAAGATCAACGGCGTTCACCTGCTCAAAGTGTTCCACATGCAACTGCAACCCACGTCCTGCCTCAACTGGGGGCATAACCTACGGCCCCCAAGCGGCTTCCTTGTTCATGATGCCGGTGGACCAGGTGACTCGGGCCACCACCGGATTGTTTTTCGGTACCATGCTCCCGCCAGCAAGCTTCACCGTTCCCGTGCCAGTACCAGAAGCTCCCAAGAAATCGGTCTTTGATTGGCTTACAGCTGCTGCGGCCCCTCTCAACGGGTCGTCCAGCATCGGCGCCTCGGCCTTCTCCAGATTGGGCCAAAATTCCTGTGGGCCCACAATGAAGCCTGTAATCCCAGAGAAGGTTATTCCGAAGAGAGTAACCAACTCTGCTCCTGAAGTCTTCAAGACGGCTTCTCCTGCCAAGGGGTCGGTCTTTACAAGACTGACTGCCCCAACTCCCGTTCCTGCTACTCAAAGGACATCAGTCTTCAACAGGCTGACGCCAGCAACGGCCCCTCACCTGAACAGGGGGCAAGACAAGACCATCCCCATCACCGAACCAACTCTATCAGCTCGATGCGCTCGACGTCGCCACTGGCGCCGGGTAAAGAAGGCCGGAGGGAACTCCCCCTCTGGGCTAACTCCACCAGCCCCAACGGGGGAAATTAATGCTGCCGTTCCAACCAGGAACAGCTTCGAGCTGCTGAATAAGGTGCGCAGGAATTCTTCTACCGCCATACTGAAAAGATCTCCTCCTCTGATGGAGAATGTTGCGGAAGCAAAGCCAGAACAGTCCCCTCAGTGGCTGTCCTCTAAAATCTACAAGGTCTGGCGTCAAGTCCAAGACTCGGTGAGTGATCCAAATTTCTCCCGCCGACAGAAAAGGGCGAAGGTTCAACTAGAAGAAAGCCATCCTGCTATGCCATGAAAATCTATCTGGGTGCCCACCGCGACGGCCCCCTCAACTTCGACCGATCATAAGAAGAGAAGGCCAGAGAAGGTCCCCGTGCCTGCGACAAATGTCAAAGGCACCGAGCCCAAACGCCCTAAGTCTGGGGCCATGGTGGTGCATACTATTTCCATGGCATCCGGGAAGGAGGATAGCCGCGCTTCTATGGGCCACCGACCACTCATCCGATCTATCACAAGGGCTCAGGAACAGCAACAGCAGAAGCTCCAGGAGATGCTGACTGCAATGGCCGCACTCACCGAGCCAAAAGAAAGCCCGGAGGCGTCATCGGAACAACGTCACGAACACAAGACTGATGCTGAATTCCTTCGGAGAATGCTCGAAAAGAAGGACAAGGAGGCTACGGAACAAGCGGCCAATATAAAGCAAATGGCTCTTCTGTTCCAAGACATGATGGGTATGATGATCCAGCAGGACCCTCCAGCTGAAGGTCCTCAGATTATCCTCGAAGACGACAGAGGATAAACATCAAATCCACCTCCGGCTCTTTCAACAGCCAAAGAGGAAACTATCTCCAAGGCCGCCCTGGATGATTATATTGCTCAACAAATACGAGTTCACTAGGAAAATGAAGCGGTTGGCCAGGTCGTGAAGACTGGGCGACCATATCCGGGCTGGTATGACCAGATAGAATACCCGCCGGGATACACAATCCCTAAATTCCATGTGTACAAGGGGACGAGCAATCCCCACCAGCACGTCGCCCAGTTCAGAGCTCTGTGCAGCAACACCGGGGGCGATGATAAGCTTTTGCTCCACCAATTCGTTGGCAGCTTATCAGAGACAGCGTTTGAATGGTACTCTGAACTTCCAAACGACTCCGTCAAAACTTTCGCAGAAATGGAGTTATTGTTCACCCAGTGATTCGCGAGAGCAAGTGAACGTACCCCGATTACCGCATTAATTAACGCCAGGGTAAAGCCAAGTGAAACTTGGGTTCAATACGCAATCCGATGGCGAAATCTATGGTCGAAGTGCGAACAGCGCATCGAAGAAGCACCAGCAGTGAGCATGTTCATGGGCACCCTAGACCCTCATACAATTATTTCACAGTTCATGATGTTCTTCAAACCGACCACGTTCCAGGCCCTAATCGACAAGCTGGCCCAGATGGACCAGATAGGTCATAGACCATCTCCCCCGAACCCGGAACCGCGGAACGAAAAGGGTAAAGGGAAGGCGATCTTCGTTGCGAACACCCAACAGCAGCCCAGTGCCCTAAAGCTAGCGGATCAATTGGAGGAGAGACGACGCTATTACAATGAGAAGATGAAGCGTCCTTACTCATTCCCGCGGGACAAAACGAAGAAGCTGCTTGAGCTGGCGGTGCGCAACAGGCTTATCAATTTGCCAAACCCAAGATGACCACCGCAACCCAGCGAAGTGAATAATCCCAATTATTGCCCTTACCACCAAACGGTAAGCCATCCAATTGAAGATTGCTTCGTCTTTAGGGGATGGATCGAGGATCAGTACCAACAAGGCAAGTTTGCGTTGTCTGAGAAGTGGAAAGTAAACCCACCACAACCGCACACTCTTAAGAAGACGGACACACCAGAGGCAACATGCTCTTTTGTTGAGGAAGCTCCATGGGAGGTGGCTCTTTCGGCCAAAACCAAAAGTATGCTGAATGACCTCCAGATATGCCCGGCGATCAGGTGGAAGAACCCGCTTGAACCCCAGATCATTGAACTGATGTTGAAACCGCGCCCGACTCCGAAAATCGGTGGTAATAGCCAAAGCGTTCATGCTCAGCCGTCGAAATCTTCGAAAAAGAAGAAGAAATCCAAAAAGCCCGTGAAGCCTGGTGACAAGCGCACAGACCTACAGAAACAGATTGACGCGCTGGAAGAGTACAACCAGAAGGCGCGAACCCCAATCACGCTTCAAGAGTTCCTCAGCCACGTCCTTGAGGACGAAGATGATGGAGAAGACTCGTCGGATGGATCTGAGGATTACGTAGCAAGTTGTCATGTGATCTGGCATTCGTCACTAGACAATGAAGAAGCTCCCTGCACAGAGAGACTGGAGGCAGGTCCCGAGCCAGAACTTCCATGGCCGTCAAACGAAATGATCGACGCCTTCCTGAATGAGATTCATCTGAAAAGTAAAGCCAATCGGGAGCATGAGATGGACATATTTGAAAGAGCCAAATGCCGACGACTAGATGAAAGAGTCGAGACACTCCCGCTGAATCAAGGAACATCCTTCGCGGATAAAAACAAGTTCAAAACGAGGAAAAGGTTTGATAAAGCCATATCAATAGGAATGAAGCTACCACCCTCTGAAGGAAACACTCCTCGTGAAACAGAAACACATCCTAGCTACTGCTTATATCATCGAAAGATTTCGCACCCTACCGAAGAGTGCGACGCTTTTAAAAGATGGTGGCAGGGATATGTTGCTCACCGGCAACATTTTAAGCGGATGAAACGCAAAACTCGTCGGGAGCAAAGAAGTGTGACTGAGGAGCATAAAAGAAATATCGGTAACTATCACATGGTCAACACCAGGGGATCGTAGGTTCTCACCTTCGGGAGCGACTCTGACAAGGAAATGGCTCTTGGCCCTCTCTTTAAAGAATCCACCTTGGGAAAAGAGGAAGAACCGGAGGCCTATGAATACATTCAGCTGGGCAATCGCACGCTTCCAGAAAAGAATCTCGGATCTACGAGTAGAAAAGATAAGGGAAAAGAAAAGGTCTCCGAGGATATCACCCTAGACGACCAAGTCATGAAAGAACTGACCGCCAAGGACCCGCCAAAGAAGAGTAAGGTGGACTATAACGTTCTGGCACACTTGAGGAAGTTACCCTCGCAGCTCAGTATTCTTGACGCCTTTCTACTATCCAAAGAAGCGAGAGATTCACTGATCAAGGTGCTACAAGAGCCAGAGCAATTCCAAGTTTTTCTCGCCGAAGAAAAGATGAAGGACGAACTGGAGGAAGTACACACAGCCAATATCACCTTCGGCGACGAAGACCTCCTCCTTGGGACGTATGAGCACAACCGTCCCCTCTATGTCTTAGGATACTGCCACGATATAAAGATAGGCAAAATCCTGGTCGACAATGGGTCTTCCGTCAATCTTCTCAACGTGGGAGTGTTGAAAGAAATCTGCATGAGCGTCCAGCATCTCGCTCGTGATAAAAACACCATATCTTGTTTTGACTCCCAGTCATCGCGAACTCTCTGGTCTGTGATATTGACATTACGATTCGGGCTACTTGTCACGGATATTAAATTTCATGTGATTGACGCCAAAACATGCTATAACGCTTTGCTCGGCCGGCCTTGGTTACACGAGTACAACATCATCCCTTCTACACAATATCAGTGCATGAAATACTTTAAGGATAGTCTCGAGTATACCATAACGGGAGAGCTGAACCCATTCTCTGTGAACGAAGTCTGAAAGTACGAAGATGCAAAATACTTTTTGCCAGATTTCGAGGACACGGAGAGATGTCGCAAACCGGAGAACAAAGTTATCGCCACCATTCCTGTCTTCGGGAGTGATACGGAGGAACTGGAAGAGATAGTTTATTCAGGTCCACCCCAGTACAACAAGCCAGGACCATCCGCTCCTATATTGATCTTTGGCGGTGACTCAGAAGATGAGGTCCATGTTATATTCTCCGCTCGGCCTTCAGTACAAACATTCGCTGATGAAGAGCAAAGTTTGCAAATTGCCATGGTTCCGCCCAAACATCATAAAGAACTAGACGTCCTTGATACCTACAGTGTGGAAGAGCTACAGACGTTCTATGTCCCTCCCAGGCGATCCTATTCTACCTCTCCGGGGAAGCCAAAGTGGAGAAAGAAATCTGGCACGGCGCAGATTCTACACTTGACAGGCTCCAGCCCATCCGTCTGCCTAGATATTACACAGAAGGCTTGAAAAGGCTGTTGAAGCGCCAAGGGATACCCTTCAAACAAACCGCTCGAAAAGCTAAGTTCTATGACAGGATCTAGAACGTTCCCGGAACTCAGCGCAAGTTGCCCAACGGGAGAATGGAAGAGTTCGGGCTTGGATATGGTCGGTCTAAGAAACGGGAGCTACTCCACGACTGCTATGTCGTACATGACTTTGATGAAGAAGGAGATGCTCAATGGGAGAATGCTAACCCTGAACTAGAAAGAGCCCCCGACATGAAAATGCCCAGTCCATCGTTCGAAGAACAAATGGACAAGCTTATAAGGGAAGCTGGTCAAAAAGTTCGAGACGACCATAATCGCGAAATGGCCATCTACGAGAAAGCCAGGACTCAGCGCCTTCTTCAACAGGCCGCGAAAGATGAAAATGCCCCTCCCTGTCAACCTGTCGTACAAAAGGCCCGACGCAGAGGCAGAAACAAACCAAAGAGAGGAAAAGGCATTCGACAGCGACAAAGCAGGACCAAGAAGTCACACGATCGGGAATCAAGCGGTCCGGATTTGTCCATTATGAAGAAGATGAGTCGAGCATACTCTTTTCCTCAAGACAAGACAAAGAAGATACTTGATCTTGCCATAAGATATCAAATGCTTACACTTCCGGAGTCCAAACACCCTGAGCAAGCTAATGAAGTCTCTCATCCAGACTATTGCTCTTATCACCGATCAATAGGACACCCGCTCGAAGACTGCTTCACCTTCAAGAACTGGGTCGAAGATCAATATTAGCTTGGCAAGTTCGCTCTATCCGACAGTTGGAGGATAACACCGCCGCAGAAGCATGAGCCTAAATCCACGAGGGTAGACCCAGATCCACATCGGTCTTGGAAGCGAGCGCGTACTTGTCGTATGATAACGATATCAAAAGAAGAACCCGAGAATATGGATGACCTCCCCTGGTGCTTCGAAAACAATGATGACGAGGTGATCTCAGAGTTTCCACCGGCGCCTGTTCAGTTGAAAATATTGCATTTTGGTATAAGTATTTTCCTTACATTTCTTAAATAATAAAAGGTGTTTATTGTAAATATTAAACATATTTGGATTTATCTGCAAAATACTATTTGCCATATATTTATATATTATATTAATATTATGAAGGAAAATATAGGCATTTTATATTTATATAATATTTTAGTACTTGAAAATATGCATATCATATCAAATATTCTAATCACAATTCTTAAAAGATATAATATCATACAAATGGTTAGAATAATATTTCAAAATATATGCATAATATTTTAGTAATTAAAAGATGCATAGCATATCAAATATTCTTAATCATGTTTCTTAAATATTTATTACCATATAAAGTGCATAGCATATTAAATATTCTTAATCAAGTTTCTTAAAAGATCTAGTACCATATATAGTGATTAAGATACTCTCTCTAATTTAATAAATAAACTAACATTATTCATAGAGATATTGTGAAAGATTTAGCTCAGGTCAAGAGATGAAGATGTTCAAGATGTCAGGATCAAAAATCTGCCAAAATCATAAAATCAACACTGACAGGGACTCAGAATCCAGGCATGGAAAGTTACCATATTAGGAAGTCACCATATATGGTAACTAGTTTTTCTTCTTTGAGGGCTATATAAAGGACCAAGGGCTAAAGTTAGAAGGCATCAAGCCGATGAGATCACGAAGTCCAAGACGGCTCACGCATCCAGGCTGATCATCAACTGTTCGTCTACCTCCTTAGAAGAGATCGAGAAGCAAACTAGTCTTTGTAATCATTTTCTAAGAAATAAAGTGTAGATTGTTCAAATTGATTAATAAAGATAGTTGTTTTATTTAATTCTTTTGCATTTTACATTATGTTTTCCCTCTCTGTCTTTTCATCTTCTTTTCCCAACATGCGCGAGTAATTCTCCGCTTGTTAGGGTTCGTAGGATTAGGGTAGGCTAATGGATGATGAACATACCTAAACCCTTTTTAAGTCCTATAAAGTTTATGAACTTTATCAAAAGAATCATTAACATCCTAATCGGGCGCGTTAACAATTCTTTGTTAGTTCCGACCGCGATTAGAGATTAGATTAATGATTGTTTGGTAAAGGCTAGATATAAACGGAGTTCCGTGTCGAGATAAGGGTTAAGAGTAGGATTCCTTTTCCCTCCAGAAACCCTAATCTACACGCATCACCATCGTTCTAGTTTTAAATCTATTAAAGGATAAAAATGGTAACTTTTAATTAATCATCCATAACTACTAAATCCTAACGAACCCTATAAGCCCCCTTATTATATTAACTACATCCCTAAAATAATCTAAATCTATATTTTTGCATTAGTGCTTAACATAGATCTAGAAACCATTCTACAACATTCTTATTTCTTTCTCCTTTCTCAACACATCTAAAGTAAGAGTAAAAAGGTTCCACGTTTCCCTGAGGACGACCCGTACTCATCTCGGTCTAGCTACGCGCGACACCGTTATTGATTGCGGTTAAACTACAAAAACACTTTTTCGTATCAATCAAATGGCGCCGTTGCCGGGGATACGTGCGTAATTTTTTATTCTTACTATTTGTGTTGAATTCTTAGACGATTCATATAATTATTAACACAAAACTGCAAATTGTATATTTAACGATTATTGTGTGAATTTTGCGGAGGAATCTAGAGTCACAGACTTGAGGAAACAGGAGATCTAGGGTTTCACACTTCTCTGGTATCTTTCTTAACTCTTTCTCTCTCCTCTAAAATCCAATAAAATCTATTTTCTGCAGGATTCTTTGCAAAATAGCGCCGCTCAAAAATCTTTTTGCAAAAGTTTTGTGATTGGTTTTGTTTTGCATATTTTAATACGGACTTTAAGGGGCAAAGACCAAATCAAGATTAGGTGAGGATTTCATCACCCTTCCTAAGCCCCACAAATCATAAACCGAGCATCTAGATCAACCCTTCATTAATTTAAAAAATATCTAGACCAGACTCTAAGGACTGTCGCGCTCAATAAGGACAGAGGAAGGTCGTGGGTAATCTATCGCTTATCCGCATTATTTTTGTAGTGTCTAGGCAAGTGTGTCGAAGGCTAGTGGTTTTTAATTAGGCCCACTACTGTGGTTCCTTCCCACTTACCTGGAACTTACCTGGCTACAAGGGTAGTACAGAGGCGGTAGAGGATTGATCCTGCGGCTTGTCCTTTGGAAGTCTAGGAGCGGTCTAGAGACTGGACCTAGGTAACCATAGTTCTAGGGTTGTGCATTTTTGTGTGATTTGTATAAATCCGTCATTTTTCAAAACAAACCAATTACTTTCTCTCCTTTTTACCCCTTCCCTCTTCTTCTCTTCTTATAATGGGTGACCTAAACAGAAGAACACTTGCCGAGCTTTGCTGTCCACAACCAGATATCTCTTGTTTTCGTAATCCCTTCGGTATACCGTCCGACTCTTCCATGTCCTTAAGAGATCATATAGAACAAGAGGGAAGAAACAGTTGGCCACCTCAGTCTAGGTCTTATCAACCGTATCCTAATCCTACACCTGTTTCAGTTCATACCCAGAGTGAGGAAGCCCCTAGACGAATGTCCATTGCTGAGCACATAGTTAGGTCTAGAGGCCAAAGTTTCAACTCGGACCAATATCAACTATCACCACCACTGTCCGGAAAAGAGTTTGATATGCGGTTTGTGGCATTTAAGATGTCTATTGAAAATAGCCAACCAACCAACCCATATCAATATTCTTCTTATCATAATCCTACTCCTACCCAAGTTCCGCAACCATTCTATTCCTATCAATCGAATCCGACTTTTCCACCTACTATAGACAGTTCTTCTAATCAGTCATTTGGGAGTTTTAATTATCCACAGGAATTTCAATCTTATACTGAAACCCCTTATCAACCCAAGACTAGTCTGGAGCAGACATTAGAAAAATTTCTGGAACTATCGAACCAAATTAGGAAGGATTTAGGTAGTGAGATAGAACTGTACACCCTTCATAATCAAACCTCCCCATTCCAAACTGAAATCCACAACTCCAGTTTCATAGATTCATCAAGTACACCAAATAGAATGACTGATAAGTTATGTGACTTTGTAGAGTTTGATTTACCCAACTATGAAGGGTCCATTTCAAGTGAAACCATACCCAACCCTTATGATCTCTACACCTCCACTCTTGAACCAAAACTGATTGAAAACAATACTTTTGATGAGGTATTTGGGAATTTTAACCTTCACTTGAATGAGGTGATTGACGTTGGGGATATATTGATTGATGAACCCGAAATTTTGGATAATTTTGTCCCACTATTTCATCAAATCCTTTCACTTCCTTGTGGTCATCATCTTGAGCCTTTAATTCTTCCCGAACCCTAAATATGTCTTGAAGTTGATGATAATGGTATACCCGAAGATCAGACCGAAATACAGCCTCCATCTTCCACATCTGGTACAGCAACACTCGACACACCAATTTGTTTACCCATTTCACCTTCCATTTTCTCCGGTTCTTCTTCTGTTCCTATAGTTTCAGTGAGTTTTGATAAATCACAATCCGTTAATTCAAGTTCAATAATACCAGAAATTCAACTTGATTTGGATATTTTTGAAAATGAGGTAGATGAGTTTTTCAAGTCCTCTACCTCAATGATTTTTGATGAATCAAGTAGGATAAATTCTGGCACAAAACTCTTTGACAGCAAAATGTTCAATCATACCATTGATAAAAGTTTTGAAGAACTTTTTGCTGATGAACTTGAATTTTTAAACAATACGGATTTTGTGATTAATCAATCTCCACCTATATAGGTTGAACCGTCACCATTCGTTCTTCCTAATCATTCACATTCATCCTCATTCTTTCTTTTCTATAATTTCAAACCCTTTCCAAAGCACCTCTTATCCCTTCCCCACTTTTTCTTGACTCGATACAACATATTCTTCTACCAACCTATACGCTATACTGATAAAATCTTTGAATGGTTGGTGTTAACTTTTGGTCTTTGTAAAGTCTTACTTTGACCAAATGTCTCACCCCCTCTTAAAATGCTTCATATTGTCTAACTCATGTTTGAGGGGGGTATATTTTTGGCTCTTGAACATAACTTTTGTTCTCAAATTTGTGAGCCAAAAATAAGTTTGGGGGAGGATTTTCATTTTCATATATTTTTGCCCCCATTAATAATGTCCTCCTAAGCTTACAGGTTTTTGTGATCCAGCAGATAGCAACAGTGAGGACACTGTCGAAAACAAGTTTGGGGGAGCTTTGTGCTTATTTACGCATACTTTGCATTATACTATGTATACGCGCAAAATTTTTTTTTAATAAAAGAATAGAAAGTGAAAAAATTACATCCAAAAGATAGGAATAGTTTAAGAAAACCAAGAAAATTAGAAGTTTTCTTAAACGAAGTAGTAATGAGCTGTTGTCCCAAGAGTTAGTAAGATGAAGGAAGTCACTAATCTGAAAATAAAAATAAGTCTGAAAAATAGTTTCTATTCTGGAAGCCAAATATTTGAATGTTGATACCCTACTATATGCACTTACACACATCTTGAAACTCGGGACAGTAGAGGATACCTTGAAATGCTCTTGTCTAAAAGCCTAAGTATGAAGGAAATGAAAAAAAAATGAAGAAAATATAAAAATGGTGAAAAGAAAAATGAACACTGGTTTTGTTATCGCCAAGGCAGTAATAAAAAAATATAGCAAGGGTGCCTCTTCACCTAGTGCCCCAAGGCCAACTGGTCTGGGAGTCACTGCTAAGCCTTAGGTGGTGCAAGACGAGGAAAATATTATCACCTAATCAACAAGCACATGAGTTATCGGTCGGTTAGTACCTCAAGAAGTATTAACTGTCGCATGAAAATGTGTGAGCAAATCTGAATATTCAACAAGTTAAAAAGTACTGAGGAAGATGGACAAGAGTATGATAGCTTGAATTGAATTCTCCGAGTGTAGGGATGTCCATTTCACACACGTAGGGGTATATGATCAATGTTTGGTTGAAAGGTAGGAATGAAGAATAAAGACGATATTTTATTGAGCGATGATGTGATTTCTAACATCTTTTCATGACTATTAAGATAGGGCTCATGACAACTGAAAAGCTAGTATAGTTGGAAACTCTTATTTTCAAAGTATTTCTTTTATGGTTCTTATCTTTATATGTAAATTTCACCATCAATCTTTTATTATAGGATTTTGTGGGTGTAATCCGCTGAAAACCCTCAGGAGACAACACTCCTCCTACTAGGGACACCTAGAGGTTTAACGGCTTGTTGCACGTGCTCAGTGCAATCGTGTTTGCCTACGAAAGTGTGCTATTTAGGTTTTTCTTTTTCTTTTTCTTTCTCTTTCTCTTTCTCTTGAATAACTAGTTTGCTCGGGATGATCAAAGTTAAGTTTGGGGGTATTTGTTCAGTTGAAAATATTGCATTTTGGTATAAGTATTTTCCTTACATTTCTTAAATAATAAAAGGTGTTTATTGTAAATATTAAACATATTTGGATTTATCTGCAAAATAGTATTTGCCATATATTTATATATTATATTAATATTATGAAGGAAAATATAGGCATTTTATATTTATATAATATTTTGGTACTTGAAAATATGCATATCATATCAAATATTCTAATCACAATTCTTAAAAGATATAATATCATACAAATGGTTAGAATAATATTTCAAAATATATGCATAATATTTTAGTAATTAAAAGATGCATAGCATATCAAATATTCTTAATCATGTTTCTTAAAGATTTATTACCATATAAAGTGCATAGCATATTAAATATTCTTAATCAAGTTTCTTAAAGATTTATTATCATATATAGTGATTAAGATACTCTCTCTAATTTAATAAATAAACTAACATTATTCATAGAGATATTGTGAAAGATTTAGCTCAGGTCAAGAGATGAAGATGTTCAAGATGTCAGGATCAAAAATCTGCCAAAATCATAAAATCAATACTGACAGGGACTCAGAATCCAGGCATGGAAAGTTACCATATTAGGAAGTCACCATATATGGTAACTAGTTTTTCTTCTTTGGGGGCTATATAAAGGACCAAGGGCTAAAGTTAGAAGGCATCAAGCCGACGAGATCACGAAGTCCAAGACGGCTCACGCATCCAGGTTGATCATCAACTGTTCGTCTACCTCCTTAGAAGAGATCGAGAAGCAAACTAGTCTTTGTAATCATTTTCTAAGGAATAAAATGTAGATTGTTCAAGTTGATTAATAAAGGCAGTTGTTTTATTTAATTCTTTTGCATTTTACATTATGTTTTCCCTCTCTGTCTTTTCATCTTCTTTTCCCAACATGCGCGAGTAATTCTCCGCTTGTTAGGGTTCGTACGATTAGGGTAGGCTAATGGATGATGAACATCTCTAAACCCTTTTTAAGTCCTATAAAGTTTATAAACTTTATCAAAAGAATCATTAACATCCTAATCGGGCGCGCTAACAATTCTTTGTTAGTTCCGACCGCGATTAGAGATTAGATTAATGATTGTTTTGGTAAAGACTAGATATGAACGGAGTTCCGTGTCGAGATAAGGGTTACGAGTGGGATTCCTTTTTCCTCCAGAAACCCTAATCTATACGCATCACCGTCGTACTAGTTTTAAATCTATTAAAGGATAAAAAGGGTAATTTTTAATTAATCATCCATAACTACTAAATCCTAACGAACCCTACAAGCCCCCCTATTATATTAACTACATCCCTAAAATAATCTAAATCTATATTTTTGCATTAGTGCTTAACATAGATCTAGAAACCATTCTACAACATTCTTATTTCTTACTCCTTTCTCAACACATCTAAAGTAAGAGTAAAAAGGTTCCACGTTTTCCTGAGGACGACCCGTACTCATCTCGGTCTAGCTACGCGCGACACCGTTATTGATTGCGATTAAACTACCAAAACACTTTTTCGTATCAATCAGCGACAAAAGAGCTGGAGGATGGAATACATACCACTGCAGATAACCTTAAGAAAATTGATTTGGGGACGGCGAACGACCCGCGACCGACATTTATTAGTGAGCTGTTATCTGAAGAAAGGGTGGCTGAGCTAAAAGACGTGCTTATGCAGCATAGAGATTGCTTCGTATGGAACTATTCTGAAATGCTAGGATTAAATCCAGAGATTGTTGTCCACAAACTGGCAATATCTCCGGACGTCAAGCCAATCAAACAAGTACCGAGAAGAATGCGGCTCGAGCTTGAAATGAGCATCAACGCCGAGGTCAAGAAGGTAATCGACTCCGGCTTCATCCAAGAAGTTCAGTATCCTGACTGGATCGCCAACATCGTCTCAGAAGAAAAATGGGACAGTGCGCATCTGCGTAGACTTTCGGGATCTCAACAAAGCTTGCCCAAAAGACGACTTCCCAGTGCCAGTTACCGAGCTGATGATAGACAATACATCCACTCATGAAATTTTCTCCTTCATGGACGGATCGTCAGGATACAACCAGATAAAGATGCATCCCGAAGACCAGAAGCATATCGCTTTCCGAACCCCTTTGGGTATATTCTGCTACAAGGTGATACCCTTCGGTCTAAAGAACGCCGGTGCCACTTATCAGAGGGCCATAACGAGGATCTTCGATGACCTCATACATGAAATAGTCGAATGCTATATTGACGACCTCATGGTTAAAAGCAAATCATATGAGGAACATCTCGAACATCTGAAGATCGTATTTCGACGCCTTCGGCAATACAACTTAAAGATGAACCCTCTCAAATGCGTGTTCGGGGTGTCCTCAGGTAAATTCCTAGGATTCATCGTCCGCACCGAGATATCGAGATAGATCCGTCAAAGATTAAAGCAATTATGGAGATGCCCCCGCCAAGGACTCTTAAGCAATTGCGGTCTCTCCAAGGTAAGCTCGCATATATCCGGCAATTTATAGCCAATCTTTCTGGCAAGTGCCGCCCTTACAGTCACCTGATGAAGAAGAGAACCCCGTTCGTCTGGGATCATAAATGCCAAGGCGCGCTGGACGAAATCAAACAGTATCTGCAGAACCCGCCAGTGCTGGCTGCTCCGGTCAAAGGAAAGCCCCTTATTCTTTATACAACAGCCCTCGAAGGTTCCTTAGGCGCATTATGGGCATAAGAGAATGACCAAGGGAAGGAGAGAGCCCTCTACTATTTGAGCCGGGTTCTACTGGGGGCAGAAAGCAATTATTCTCTCATCGAAAAACCCTGCCTGGCGTTGATCTTCGCGATAACGAAACTCAGGCACTATGCATTGGCACATGAAGTCCGTCCCATATCGAAGGTCGATCCTCTCAAATATTTGATGTCAATATCCATATTGACGGGACGGCTCGCTAAATGGTCCTTGCTCTTGATGGAATTCTCGATAACCTATCGTCCCCTCAAGGCAGTGAAAGGCCAGGCTATCGCCGACTTCCTCGCTGAGCATCCGATACCTGCCGATTCCCCTTTGAATTGCGAACTGCCAGATGAACATGCGTTTGATGCGATCTGCGGTAGTGATACCCGATGGGAACTTTATTTCGATGGAGCATCTTCCATGAAGAAGCACAAACAGAACACGCCTATAATCAAATCAGGGGTAGGCCTTATCTTCGTGACCCCACAAGGAGAGATAATGCGCTTCGCCTTCTCCTTGACAGAGCCGAGGACAAACAATGAAGCCGAGTACGAAGCGTTGATAGCAGGCCTCGAGATCGCCATCGACATGGGAATTTAAAACCTCCTCATATACGGAGACTCCCAACTGGTCGTTAGTCAAGTAAATGGCGACTACCAAACATGCAAACCAGAACTGGTAAAGTACGGCGAGAGGGTACAGCAACTGCTGACCCAAATTCCTTCCTACACTCTCGAAAGCATACCGCGTGCGGAATATAGCAAAGCGGATGCATTAGCCAAGCTCGCTAAAGAACTAGCCGACGAGAACCTCGATGACGTCAGGATCGTTGTGCAAAGCCGTAGGGTTCTTGCGCCGCCGGAAATATCTCCGGAGTCGTCCGAGGAAAAGGGAGCGACCGAGCAAATGGCTCTACAAGTCAAAGACCAAGAAAAGGTCGAGGACTGGAGAGAAGTCTTTATAGACTACTTTAAATCCCGTCGAACGCCTGAAGATGCGTTTTCAAAACATCAGCTCATGAAGCGAGCCCTATCTTTTGCCTTCGTCAATGATACTCTGTATAAGAGGTCATTTGATTCTCTGTGGTTAAGATGCCTGGGACCTGAGGAAGCAAAAAGAGTCGTCCAAGAGGTTCACGACGGACTCTGCGGTTCTCACCAAGCCGGCCCGAAGATGAAGCTGAAGATTAAACGGATGGGTTATTATTGGCCCACGATGATTCAGGACTGCCTTGAGTATGCGAAGAAATGCCACTCATGCCAGATCCATGGGGACTTCATCCACCAGCATCAAAATCCACTATATCCGACGGTGGCTAGCTGGGTGTTCGAAATGTGGAGAACTGACATAATCGGCCCCATCGAACCAGCATCGTCTAGAGGACATCATTTCATTTTGGCGACGACTGACTAGTTCTCCAAATAGGCAGAAGAAGTACCGCTAAGGGAAGTAAAGACGGAGAATATCCTCCATTTCTTCAAGACGCACGTTATTTATCGGTTTGGAACTCCGCGACGGATCATCTCCGATAACGGGCCAGCCTACAGAAGCCGCAAGATCAGCCGCTTCGCACAACAGCACAACATAGACTGGAGATACTCCTCAGTTTATAATCCCCGAGCTAACGGTCTAGCTGAGGCTTTCAATAAGACCTTGACAAAAATCGTGAAGAAGACGGTGTCCCGAAATAAGAAGAACTGGCACGAAAGACTGCATAAAGCTTTCTGGGTGTATCGAACTACGTTCAAAACAGCCACAAACACAACTCCATATGCATTGGTATTCGGTACAGAAGTGGTACTCCTCCTCGAGATAGAGCTACCCTCTCTACGAGTGGCAGTCCATTATGAGCTAACGGATGAAGAGAATGCCCACCTTCGGCTTGAGGAGCTCGATGCCCTTGATGAAACCTGGCTCCTGGCACAGCAAAATCTGGAAGCTTATAAAGCAAAGATGACGTGCTCATATGAAAGATTGACCAGGCCGAGGACATTCCGCCAAGGCGAACTCGTGCTAGTGGTCAAAAGACCTATGATCCCCAATCGCGCCAAGCGGGGAAAATTCGAGCCGAACTATGAAGGCCCGTACATCATAGATAAGGTCTACCACGGTGGAGCCTATCTACTCATGAACATGCATGGTGAAAGACCTTTCAGGACAATAAATGGTCGCTTCCTGAAGAAGTACTACACTTGATGAGTCACGGCCTAGGTCAATGATAGATGATGACGACTATGTCCGCTCGCTATCTTCCTAAGCCTAAACTCTATAAGTAGTAACCGGCTTACTTTACAACGGACCGAAACGTCCTTAAACTAACAACGGACCGAAACGTCCTTAAACTAACGACGGACCGAAACGTCCTTTAACTGACGACGGACCGAAACGTCCTTAAACTAATAATGGACCACTATGTCCTAAAACTAGCTGTTGACCGAGATGTCGAGAAACTACGATGGATTGCAGCATCCCAAAGCTGATACAAAAAAAAAAGAATAAGAAAAAAGAAAAACGGTATCTCCATAAGCAAAATAGGCACGGATGAAAACCCGAAAGGGCTCTATGAGTAAAAACAGCAGGGCTACCGGCGAGTCTTGTGAAAACCCGAAAGGGAGCAATCTCGTTAGAATAAAAAAAAGAGGAAAACGGTATGTCCATAAGCAAAGTGTGCACGGATGAAAACCCGAAAGGGCTCCGTGAGTAAAAGCAGCAGGGCTACCGGCGAGATTTGTGAAAAACCGAAAGGGTGCAATCTCGTTAAAAGACACTTGCAAGGTCCTCTCGACTTTGTAAGGAGAATCCACCTACGTGAGATCCTTACGACTCACAAGGGAGAAACACACTTAGAGATCCCCACGATTCTTAAGGAGAAATTACACCTACAGGATCCTCTTGACCCATAGGGAGAACCCTTTTATGGGACCCTCACGGCTCATAAGATTCAAAAGTCTTAAGTTACAAAGACCTGAACATGTTCTTAAGCAAACTCTAATACTGCCCTACAAGCGGCTCAATGCTGATCCTTGTATATAATCCACGGGCGAATAAACATTTTCCTAACCAAGTCCCACCCATGACTAGGGATATGTTTGCACGGTGAACAACCCTTGTGAGTCCCTTCGACTTATAAGGAGAAAACTCTCTTGTAAGATCCTTACAACTTACAAGAGATCATACACTTGGGAGTCCTCATGACTTCTAAGGAGAAAACACACCTACGAGATCCTCACGACTCGCAGGGAGAAATACCTTTGTGAGACCCTTACGGCTCATGAAGTCAAAAGCCTTAGTCGACAGGATCCTAACCCTGTTCGCTAAGCCACCTTTGTTCGATATCAACAGAGGCAAATGATGATTCGCTCCTGGCAATATCCCAGTTGTAGCGGTGCTGATGCCGAAATCAGTGTCTAATCCCAAGCTTGCGGCAAAAAGCTAGCGAGCCACACATGCATACGAAATAGCCGAAATGATGGGGTAACTTGCAACAAAAGCAGCAAGTAAAAAAATGTATGCATGCGAAATAGCCGAAATGATTGGGCACCGCGAAAAATAGTCGAAATGATGGGGCAATCACGACCTTCGCGATATAAAAGCTGAAATGATAGAGCATCGCGGAAAGAAATAAAATAAAAATAAAAATGAAATTTTTGCCCTACATGTGATATTACATCAATCCCTGTATACAATCCAGGAGCACAAACAAAGAAGGAATCACACTCCTCCTCCCCAGGTTTCATCAGAAGAAGAAGCCAAATCTCGATGAGTCATAGATAGCCTGGAGATCATCTCAACATTCGTCTCACTACAGCAGACACAACATCAAGCAAAGCGGAACAGCGGCAACTCCCAGTTCCATGACTCGGCGGTATACAGATGACCGAGAGTCAAATCCCAACTCCGTGAAATGCGGATATAATCAACAAATTTCCTGGTTACGTAGAACGCGGATAACGTCACTTCTGACCCCGTGGAAAACGTCCAGAGCGGATTCTGGTTCTCACAGAGTACGGCAGTGAACCCGTATGAAGCATCCAGAGCGGAGCCTAGTCCTCGCCGAACACAGCAGTAAACCCGTGGGAAGCATCTAGAGCAAAATTCCTGGTTACGTGGAACGCGGATAACGTCACTTCTAACCCTGTGGAAAACGTCCAGAGCGGATCCTGATCCTCGCAGAGCACAGCAGTGAACCGGTGTAAAGCATCCAGAGCGGAGCCTAGTCCTTGCCGAACATGGCAGTGAACCCGTGGGAAGCATCTAGAGCAAAATTCCTGGTCACGTGGAACGCGGATAACGTCTCTTCTAACCCCGTGGAAAACGTCCAGAGCGGATCCTGGTCCTCGCAGAGCATGGCAGTGAACCCGTGTGAAGCATCCAGAGCGGAACCTGGTCCTCGCTGAACACGGTAGTGAACCCGTAGGGAGCATCCAGAGCAAAATTCCTGGTCACGTGAAACGCGGATAACGCCACTTCTGACCCCGTGGAAAATGTCCAGAGCGGATCCTGGTCCTCACAGAGCACGGCAGTGAACTCGTGTGAAGCATTCAGAGCGGAGCCTAGTCCTCGCCAAACACGGCAGTGAACCCGTGGGAAGCATCTAGAGCAAAATTCCTGGTTACGTAGAACGCGGATAACGTCACTTCTGACCCCGTGGAAAATGTCCAGAGCGGATTCTGGTCCTCGCAGAGCACGTCAGTGAACCTGTGTGAAGCATCCAGAGCGGAGCCTAGTCCTCGCTGAATACAGTAGTGAACCCGTGGAAAGCATCTAGAGCAAAATTTCTGGTCACGTGGAACGCGGATAACGTCACTTCTGACCCCGTGGAAAACATCCAGAGCGGATCCTAGTCCTAGCAGAGCACGGCAGTGAACCCGTGTGAAGCATCCAGAGCGGAGCCTAATCCTCGCCGAACACGGCAGTGAACCCGTGGGAAGCATCTAGAGAAAAATTCCTGGTCACGTGGAATGCGGATAACGTCACGTCTGACCCCGTGGAAAACGTCCAGAGCGGATCCTGGTGCTCGCAGAGCACGGCAGTGAACCCGTGTGAAGCATCCAGAGCGGAGCCTGGTCCTCGCCAAATATGGCAGTGAACCTGTGGGAAGCATCCAGAGCAAACATCGGACTATGAGGTCCTTAAACTCATGGACTATGATGTCCTTAACCTCGACCGTGATGTCTTAAAACTAACGACGAACTGTGGAGTCCTTAAATCCATGGACTATGTGTCCTTAACCTCGACCGTGATGTCTTAAAACTAACATTGGACTATGAGGTCCTTAAACTCATGGACTATGATGTCCTTAACCTCGACCGTAATATCTTAAAACTAACATTGGACTATGAGGTCCTTAAACTCATGGACTATGATGTCCTTAACCTCGACCGTGATGTCTTAAAACTAACGACGGACTGTGGAGTCCTTAAATCCACGGACTATGATGTCCTTAATCTCGACTGTGATGTCTTAAAACTAACATTGGACTATGAGGTCCTTAAAATCATGGACTATGATGTCTTTAAGCTCGACCGTGATGTCTTAAAACTAACGACGGACTATAGAGTCCTTAAATCCACAGACTATGATATCCTTAACCTCGACCATGGTGTCTTAAAACTAACATCGGACTGTGAGGTCCTTAAACTCACAGACTATGATGTCCTTAACCTCGACTACGATGTCTTTAAACTACGGTATTTTGGAAAACGTCCAGAGCGGAGCCTGGTCCTCGCCAAACACGGCAGTGAACCCGTGGGAAGCATCCAGAGCAACCCCTGACTCCGTGAAATGTGGATAAGGACAACTTCACCAATCACTTGTGGGTCCTCACGACTCGTAAGGGAGTAAATTCTCTTGTGAGATCCTTATGACTTTCAAGAGAAAACGTTCTTAGGAATCCTCACGATTCTTAAGGAGAAATTACCCCTACGGGATCCTCTCGACCGGTAGGGAGAAAATTCTTTATGAGACCCTCACGGCTCATAAAATTGGAAAGTCTTAGGTGACAGATCCTAACCCTGTTTTCTAAGCCATCACCACTCTACAAAGAATCCAAAATTGACGGTTATACGCTATCTACAGACCGCACTTGCTAAAGTCACATGGCAAACAACACAGCAAGAAAGAAGAAAGCAGAGAAATGATACAAGACATTACGAAGAATGTGTATCTTTTATTCATGAATTCGATTGGGTACAAAATACATTATATGAAACAATAAAAGAACAAATACATTTTATTCAAAATTACAAATAATACAAAATTTTTATTGAGAGGAAAGTGCTTTCAATAATCCAGTCAGCCGCCCGCGCACTTCCCTCAGCCTCTCTTCCTGATCAGCTGCCGCGGCCAACTCTGTTTCGACCTGGGCTCGCTGTTGCAAGTAAGACGAGAGTTGTTCTTCGACGGCCCGCTGTGTTGCTTCACGATCTTGTGCATCGCGCTCAACGACATCGAGCTTCTGCCTCAATGTTAACCCATCAGAGATACATCGCAGAAGGCCTTCGAAGATAACTTTCAACTGGGCAGCATTCGCGTCGACCTCAGCATGCAATCGAGCGGACTCGCTTTAAGTTTCTTTATATTCCCTTCACTTTAAAGCCACTTCTTGTTCAAGATGGCGGAAGTAAGAAGCGCTTTTCTTGATCCATGCCGCCCGTTGAGTGCTCATAGCCAGAATCTCAGGTGCGAGACGCTAAAGCTCAAGCTCATGCAAGAAAGCCTCGATCTCCCTGCAGCGATTAACCCAAGACTCAACGACGCCCTCACCATGAAAGTTCATGAGCGTCGTCAGCATAGGGTTAACCTCTACGGCAAAATCCACAGCAGATGTAGGAGTCTCTGCGTCAAACTCCTCGATATACTCGCTCAGCTTGCGTAGACTGGTCACAGTACCTTTGGATGATGGACGCCTGGAAAAAAACCCTGCCGGCATTATAATACGAGACTCGAACGGGGCTGGAGTCGATGTGATTGCTGCAAAATAGATCATAATCAGATGTCGGCTCAGGAAAAAAAGAAAACACGCAAAAAGTGGAGTCTATTAAACCGGCTGCAGCAGGGGGCAGAGCTGGGAGTACTGGTGGCGCAACGACAGCATCGTCTCCCCCTTCAATTCGAAAGGCTACAAGCAATATGAAGAAGAGTTAGCAGTAATGCGACTGCCCATTGAAGAAAAGGACGTCGTTTAGAAAAAATACTCACCTATACCGGCAAGTGGACTAATCTTTGTCAAGAAGGAGAAATGTGGGTGCAGCACCTGGTACAGGTGGTCAAAAAGGACTCCTGCAAAAATGCGACAATGCAACTTCAGTACATGAATTATACGCCCGAGAGATAAGACTAATGGGTTACAAATCCATACCTTCCAGCATTTGTGACGGTGCGAGAGAAGGCAGAGAGGTTGTCACCGTCAGGGCGGTAACTGACGGCGCTGTCGTGAGTAGCTTGATTTCAGCACCAGTCGCACCTACATTAGAAGCAAGATAAACTTTATCAGGAAAGATTGCAAAATAAAAAAAAGAAGGTCGGTGACCCAAAATTTACCTGATGAGTCGCCAGCCGAAGCCGTGACGAGGGCGTCACTTGATACAACAGTGGCGTTTCCCTCCTCAATTAGGGTGGTCTCACAGGAGCCGTCATCATGCTCGCGATGCCAGGAGACGACAAGGAACCGTAGGCGGGGAGAGCGATAATCGGAGCGGTGCCCGACTCTTGAGAAAGAGCGGCCATCTCGTGCCCAGCGATCATACCCGTTTCGCCCGTGTTCATACCATAATATTGCATTATTATATTCCCCATTCTTATTCGTTTTATAAATAAACAGGTGCTTTTGACGCATGTCTGCTACATATTACAGGTTACAGGTTCTTAGATCTAAAACAGGAAAAAAGATATAAAGACAATGCAAAAGTGGGACTTTGACCAACAAACAGAGAATCTTGATCAAGCCTACACAAAGATCAATACAAAGCAGCGCAAGGTTCCAAACTTTGTCACGAAGCAACGGTAAAAGTCTACTACAATGTTCACTGAAGATCTGGAAGAGAAAGAGAAAACAATCTGAGAAAGGACCTGCAGAAACAAGAAGTACAAGACACCAGGAGCCCACACCAGAAATTGCAAAGCCCAATCACTCCTTTTGGCCGCGGAACCGTGGCCAAACAGGGCCTCGGGCCGCGGTTCCGCGGCATGGTCATGCAGTTAGAGCGCAAAACTTTACCATATTTTTGGTGCGGCGCTGACTAGTCAACCTAAGGGCTATTTTTGTAATTTCAGACATGCGAATCAAATGTAACCTAGGGTTTCCTATTCTTTATAAATAGGAACTCTAATCATTGTAATTTTTTATGCCTCCTTTTAATAATAAATTCAGAATTCTTTATGGAGAGCATCGGTGCCTCTCTTCAATTCATCTATTCAGATCTGACAACCCTGCGTACATGTTTGGAGAGATCCATCTGTAAAGTAAGTAGATTTATTTATTTTCTTGCCCTAGGTAATTTCAATTCCTGCCCTAGATTAAATTTATTTTCCTGCCCTAGTATAGATTTTATTTATCTGCCCTAACTATAACTTTCAATTAATTGCCCTAGGTAGAATAATTAGGATTTTAGATTTAATAATCAATCCGAACACCCTTCGGAATTAAATCGCTAGCGCGATTAGGAGATTCACAACATCCCTGTGGACCGACCCGTACTCACCGGCTAGCTTCATGCGACGCGTTCTTGATTGCGGTTACAAATATTTTTTATCTATCTTTTAGAAAGCGCAAGCACGCTAAATCACTCAAATCAAATGGCGCCGTTGCCGGGGACGGCGTGTTATTTTCTTTTTGCAATTTCGGGTTAATCTAAAATTAAAAAATCATAAAAACTGAAAAATTAAAAATATAAAAATTTATCATCTTTTATTTTTGGGAAGGGTATTTTTGTGTGAATTTTGCAGGATCTACGAACAAATTCGGATCTGGAAATCTACAGAGATAAAAACAGCAAATAGACGATCCTATCAACAGAAGATTGCAACAACAGAGGAACAGAAAAAATTTAGAGGACCGAGTCAACAAGAAGAACCGCAGCGATCTGGTGAGCGCAAAAAAAAAAAACGGCCGAAGCCACCAAACCGCGGCAGATCCACGGTCGGAGGCTGCAAAACGCGGCGGTTCCGCGGTCATATCAGCGGATCAGATCCCTAAACTTCCTCTGCGGTTAAAAAAAAACTCTGTAAGTCTTCTGATCTCCTCCTCTGTAAATCTCGATATATCTTCTGTAAAATCTCCTGCAGGATTCTTTGCGCTTAAAAAATTTTCCCCTTTCTCAATAACAAATCTTGTGCAGGATTCTTTGCGCCGCGCATAAAATAAAAAGATTTGATTGCAAGTGATTTTTCTGTTTTGCATATCTTTAAAACTGACTTTAAGGGGCTTTTGACCAATTCAGATTGGGTGGGGATTTCATCACCCTTTCCAGGACCCCAGAAATCACATAAGGCATATGCATTGACCATCTATTAATTAAAAAATACTAGACTCAGCCCTAAGGACTTCGAGCTCAATAGGACAGAGGATAAGTTATAGGCATCGGCCGTTTATCCTAACCTGACTTTGCGGTGTCTAGGCAAGTGTTTCAAGGCAAGTGATTACTTAATTAGAACCGCTACTTGTAGCGGGGAGCCTCCCACTTACCTGGCACTTACCTGGCCGCAATTGGCGGTGAAGAGGCAGTTTGAGATCCTATTTCTAGTCCTTTGGAACAGTTAGGAGCTGTCTAGCTGACCTAGGTGACCCTAGATCTAGGCCTGATTGTGCATTTCTGGTTGATTACATTTGTGTCTAAGCCCTTTATCGAAAATTTTTACAGAACAAATAAAAAAAAGAAAAAAAAAGAAAATCTTTTATAAAAAAAAAAACTTGCAACTTGTCGCGTAAAATCCTTGCACCCCACCACCTACCTTCTTTATCTTCTCTTTCTTCTATCATGGGTACCTCACATCATAAATCTCTTGCCAAACTTTGGTATCCCGAACCTAACTTTGCGTCGTTCGACAATTGTTTCGGTCGATTTAAAGAAGATCCCTCCATGCCAAAATTTTTCTTGAAAGATCAAATAGAAGTGTCTAGGAGAAACAGTTCGACTTTGCAATCCACTTTGTGTCAACCAAGTCAACCTTTACCACCTTCATATGTTGATACCACTTTTTCAAGTTCTGCTGTAACTCCTAAGCCGATGTCTATTGCTGAGCATATTGCTCAATCTCGCAGCCGATCTTTCACCCCTCTCCACTCATCTAGTTCTAGAGATCCACGCGACTATTCACCCTTTTATCCATATGTTGACCCTACCCCTGTCCAATCACCCACTTCCTAGTAGTCCTACCCGACTTTCCCACCGTCACTAGACATTGATTCTACACAGCCATTAGGGAGTTTCACATATCCAAACAATTTCAAAATTTTTACCGAAACCCCCTTACCACCCAAGTCTAGTTTGGAAGAGTCGTTGAAGGCATATATCTTAGCAACAAACAAAATGACTAGGAATGTAGAAGCGTCCGTGGCCGCCTTTATGCAACCTAGTGAACCGGTAACTAGTTTCCCACTAGTTTCAAATTTTTCAATGTATAAGGAGGCGGTTGGACAGAGTGAGAATGAGAGAGAATTTCCAAATCAAACCTACCCATACCCAATTGAATCCAACAACTCCAATTTTCAAACATGTCTCCAAAATGATGAGTTGTGCGACTTTGTAGTGTTTGATTTGCCAAATTGTGAAGAACCCATTTCGAGTGAAACCACACCTAATCCTTTCGATCTTTACACCTCCACTCTAGAACCTAAATCGATAAATATCCATGCTTTTGATAGGGTGTCTAAAGAAATTGATTTTCACTTGATTGAGGATATAGACGCCGGGAATATTTCGGATGATAAACCTGTCGATTTGATTGAAAGTTTATGTTCAACTCATCATCCCGAGTCATTAGATGTTTCTCCCGAACTTCATATGCATCTTGATTTTGATGATAATGGCATGGATGAGATAAATATTGAAAAGAATTATGAGGATAGTATTGAGGATAGTATTGAGGATGAACCATTTTTATTTGATGTGTCTGATTTTCCAATTCATCCTCCTGAACCTTTGACTGTTGTATCAACCTCCCTCCTTTCCATCGTTCCGACCCCGCTTGAAAAATGTGAGCTTGAAAATTTTTCCTTTGAATCTGACACAGTTCTCACAAACGATAACACCTACGAGTGTTTCACTTTTTCGGACGATGTTGATGTCTCCCCGCCCGAGTTTGAGTCCTTTACATTTTCAGATGAGTTAGTTGAACCATCAGACTCGGTTGCTTACAGTAGTTTCGAACCATTAATGGAATCTTTCAAGTTCGAGACAGTTTACTACGGTGAGAATGAGACTATCCCTAATTCACTCCTTTCCCTACCTTATATCGTTCCGACCGTACAAGAGACCGTTACGCTTTCATCTCCTATACCAAGTTCGGCGTACCCATGCTTTCTTGCGAATCTTGAGGGATTTAACCCCATTTCACGACGAGTTGATAGATTAGCACAATCAGTTTTCACACTTCGATCGTCACAAATTGCGCTAATTTATTCACTCGATTTACACCCTCAAGATCGCGTGACCCTTCTTTCTCTTTTCCGCCCTTCTTCTCCTCCACCGAGACCATATTCCACTCTTCTTTCCACACGGTCTCGTGTGTTTCTCATTTCTTTTCTTTCCACTCCATTCTTTCACCAACTAGACCATTACCACGATAAGATTTTTGAATGGTTGGTACTAACCTTTGGCTTGTGTAAGGCCAAGCTTAAGTTTGGGGGGAACCTTGTTGTATATATGTATATACATTTTTTGTTTCTTTTTCTATAAAAAATAAAAAAATTCAAAACAATAAAAAAATATAAATTTTTTTTATAAATAAATAAACAGGGGAGTGCCGGTATTTTGACCCTCTTGGTTTAGCATGACAGTGAGGATACTGTCAAGTTCAAGTTTGGGGGTATGCTCGGTACGTCTTCTTCCTTCGCATTCATTTGTACATATTTTTGCATTTGCATAATTATTTGAAAACCCATAAAAATTGAAAAATTTCAAAAATTATAAAAAATTAATGTATTCAATTTTGGCTAATTGACTTGAGTTTGAAAAATAGGTTAACTGGTTAGGAACAACTAGATCTTATACTTAGTAAATTAAAAACCCTAAAAATAACCGTCCTTAAAGTTTAACGGTAGAAAGTATATGTTTTTGTAGTTTATTTAGAAATAGGCAAATTTTGAGTTCATTTCTTGGGCTAAGTCGAAACAAAGGAAAAGTATTGATATTTTATTAGAGTATAAGTTTGAAAAATAATTCCTAGCTGAAGTCTAGATTCTGAAAACGTATACCCTACAATTTGCACAATCACGCATCTTGAAATTTGGAATAATAGAAGAGACTTTGAAATGCTCTTGTCTAAAGTCCTTAGTACAAACAAAAAAATATATAAGTGTGAATAAAGAATAAAAAAATGGACACTGGTTTTTGTGATTACTTAAGGCTGCAAAAATAGAAAAATATTTAGCGAGGGTGCTTCATCACCTAGTGCCTTAGACCAACTGGTTTGGGAGTCACTGCTAAAAGCCTTGGGTGTTGCAAGACTAGGAATTATGCTTTAAAGTGCAAACATATCTTGTAATCGGTTGTTGGTACCTCAAGAAATATTAACGGTCGCATGAAGGATGTGTAAGCAAAATTCAATTAAAAATTCACCAATTAATAAGTACTTTGGACAACGGACAAGGGTATGATTGCTTGATTTGAATTTCCAAGTGTAGGGGTGATTTATACACACACATAGGGGTACGTGATTGGAGTTTAGATGAGAGAAAGGAGTGAAGAATAGAACTTGTATTTTTAATAGAGTTGATAAAAATTCCTAAGTGGAGATGGAACCCTAGAAAGAAAACTTAAGAAATGCCGAAAACTAAATAAGTCTATAGAACATATATAATCTTAAGTTAAATGATGAGGAAGTGTGAAGAATATGGGTGGATAATTTACGGGTTGACGATAATAGAATTCCTTGCTAGAAAACCTAATTGGAGAACTAAAGTCGAAAAGCCAAATTGATAGGATTTTGTGGGTAGTATCCGCTGAAAACCCTCAGGAGACAACACTCCTCCTATTAGGGACACCTAGAGGTTTAACGGCTTGTTGCACGTGTTCAGTGCAATCGCGTTTCCCTGCGAAAGTGCGGTTAGGTTTTTATCGAGAATAAAAAAATAAGTTTGCTCGAGGACGAGCAAAAGATAAGTTTGGGGGTATTTGTTCATACCATAATATTGCATTATTATATTCCCCATTCTTATTCGTTTTATAAATAAACAGGTGCTTTTGACGCATGTCTGCTACATATTACAGGTTACAGGTTCTTAGATCTAAAATAGTGAAAAAGATATAAAGACAATGCAAAAGTGGGACTTTGACCAACAAACAGAGAATCTTGATCAAGCCTACACAAAGATCAATACAAACCAGCGCAAGGTTCCAAACTTTGTCACGAAGCAACGGTAAAAGTCTACTACAATGTTCACTGAAGATCTGAAAGAGAAAGAGAAAACAATCTGAGAAAGGACCTGCAGAAATAAGAAGTACAAGACACCAGGAGCCCACACCAGAAATTGCAAAGCCTAATCACTCCTTTTGGCCGCGGAACCGCGGCCAAACAAGGCCTCGGGCCGTGGTTCCGCGGCGTGGTCATGCAGTTAGGAATGCAAAACTTTACCATATTTTTGGTGCGGTGCTGACTAGTCAACCTAAGGGCTATTTTTGTAATTTCAGACATGCGAATCAAATGTAACCTAGGGTTTCCTATTCTTTATAAATAGGAACTCTAATCATTGTAATTTCTTATGCCTCCTTTTAATAATAAATTCAGAATTCTTTATGGAGAGCATCGGTGCCTCTCTTCAATTCATCTATTCAGATCTGACAACCCTGCGTACATGTTTGGAGAGATCCATCTGTAAAGTAAGTAGATTTATTTATTTTCTTGCCCTAGGTAATTTCAATTCCTGCCCTAGATTAAATTTATTTTCCTGCCCTAGTATAGATTTTATTTATCTGCCCTAGCTATAACTTTCAATTAATTGCCCTAGGTAGAATAATTAGGTTTTTAGATTTAATAATCAATCCGAACACCCTTCGGAATTAACTCGTTAGCGTGATTAGGAGATTCACAACATCCCTGTGGACCGACCCGTACTCACCGGCTAGCTTCATGCGACGCCGTTCTTGATTGCGGTTACAAATATTTTTGATCTATCTTTTAGAAAGCGCAAGCACGCTAAATCACTCAAATCAGCCCGCTACCACCTCGGGCTCAGTGGTCGCAGCCGTCTCGTCCATAGCTGCTTTAGGCTTGTCCATAGTAGCCGTTTCGTCCACTGCTGCCTCAGGCTCGGCCGTAGCAGCCGTCTCACCCGCCGCCACCTCAGACTCGGCATTGGTACCCATCTCGGGCATACCAGTCCTGACTGTCTCGTCAGCCACTATCTCGGGCCCGGCAACTATGGTTACATCGCCTACCGCCGCCTCGAGTTCAGCAGCTACCTCTTCCACCGCCCCCTCAGGCTCAACGGTCGCCGCCACTCCTTCACTAAGGCTCGGCCCTGTAGGACAAGATATATAAGAACTGATAGTTTAACGTTTTGACAACGAAGCCTCAAAAACACATTACCTGAGGTTGATTTACCGTTGGCTTCCCGAGCTGCATGTGCTGCCGTCTATGAGCAGTAGACAAGGCAACCGGGAGCTCCTCTGAAGGAGTAGCAGCGGGAGTAACGGCGCTTGAACCTGCTCCCGCAGCCAAAGCAGCATTACGCTCCCTTGCTGTGCGTCTCAGGCGCTTCCTTTCCTCCCGGGCCGTCATGACAGACCTTTTGGAAGCCTCCTTCAGCAAGGCGTCGTCGTCCGCATTCAGGGTTACCTCCAGAGCCGTCAAGGCTTCCATCATCGGTTTTTTAAGCAGGGCCTCTTGCGGCAATGCCGAAGAGGCCGGGACTTCAGTATCTGGCCCGGGGAGAATTTCCATATCAGCTTGCGGGATAGGCCTTGAGGTCCCTGCGATAAGACAAAGAGAGGATCAGATTACTCATGAGAAATGGAAGCAGAAATATAGCGAACCGAAATGTACCAAAGCTTAAGGATGCTCTAAGTCGTTCCTCCTCCTCGAAAGTCTTGAGAGAAGCAGCGAGAGCTTCTTCGGTAGAAATGCCTATTAAAGAAGGAAAAGCATTAGTCAAAGACAATGATAGAGGTATGATGCAATGACGAAAAATACAACTAATGATTATCTGATTGCACGAGTTTAGCCAACCACTCGTCGCGTCTTGCCAATCACTCGGAAGCTGCGATGGCAGCCGCCAGATCAGTGTCATCTGGTGGCATAAATAGGCCGTCGTTGGCCCGTACTCACTCAAGCCCTCGCTATAAGGAGCATGAGGTTCCTGACCCAATACAATGTCAACAGAGAGGATCGACTTCTTCTTCCTCTTCTGCGTGCAAACTCCGGTCGCAGCCAAAATCAGCTTACGCTTTGTGCGCAATTTGGGACGGCGGGTCCCGATATCCGAGTCCATGCCGGATTCAGGTGAAACCACGTTTACCGTCTCCACGGGAGCACGGAGCGCTGATGGCACGTCCACAGGATCACGGGGCAATCCACGCGTGGGGCTTAGCACACGTGGAGGATCAACTACAGCATCTCCTCTTAGTGGAGGAGGGACATGGGTCCTTCGCTTTAAAGGGACGTTGCGATCGCTGGCGGGGGGCGTACTCTTGCGATCGAGCAGCAGCCGCTTCTCTTCCCTGATGACAGTGCCCATCGCGTGTTGATACCAGGCCCCGTATACGTTGAGGGCCCTTGGAATGCAACTCGGCTCGCTAATGAAGAAGTGGGAGCCCGTATTTAACCATATAAAGTGATGCAGTGCCCTCCGTATTCCCTCTCTGGTGGCCGCAGGCTCTTCCAAAAACGCCTCCAGTAGGACCCCTTGGTTATAACTTAGCTGCTGGACAAAACGATGGGGGTTGTATCTCACAAAAAGTGCCGCATCATTTTGCTTGAATACGACGAAGCCCGGCCTGATGGAGTATAGATGTAGAATCTCTCGAGCTTTCAACACGGAGGCCCTGTCCTTGAAATTGTCACGCAACGCCAACACAGTATTGGAAGTTTCCTGGCCGATTGTCAGGACCTTGTCCATGAAAGATATACCCGCTCCAACCGTGCGCGGATGAAGAAGCAACCCCCTAGCCTCCCGCTGAGGCGGATTCACGATAGAAGCATCGATCAGCCGCATAATTCTCGGGAATCTGTACTTCTCGTAAAACGAGGGTCTTTTATGAATAACAAACGCCCCGAGCACGTGCATTTCCATCCACGAAGTAAAGTAGTGCATCGGTAAATTGGCGGATTGCACCCCCGGTTCAGTTGTGTCCGCCGCCACGCTAAGACCATGGTACAAGCGGGCCAACCCGGTAATCCCGATGGCCAATTGTATGCCAGCCACCATTTAATGTGCTGGGTAGAAGACGGATGGCCTCATATAGCGAGGGTGCATGGGGAGCGCGAACCAGCACAACCATAGCCCCAGAAACCCGAGAAAGAAAGTCTCCTCGTCGATGCCCGGAGCAGCGATTTCCGACAAAGAGATCATTGCGGCATCGGGGAGATAAAAGCCTTTTTGATCATCTTCCAGTACTGGTCGACGATCTAAGCCAAAGCCGAAGAGATCGTCGAGCTTGGAAAATTTTTCGCCCCATTGCGATAGAATCTCCGGTCGAAGAAAACGGGCAATGAAGTCTGCGAAACTAACTCCCCGGCCTCCGGATTCCAAGAAAAGACTCTCGTACATATTCAGCACCTTTATCAGACTCGGAAACTGGTGCTGAATAGCGTTCTCTGGAGTTAAGTCCATCGCTAACGGTTTGGTGGCAAAAACGTATTCATCCGGAGGAAGCAGCTCCTCATAGTGCTCCCCCCTCGCCGGCAGACCGGAAATCTCAGCAAATTCTTCTAGAGAGATGGAAACTTCTCTGTCCATAAAAAGAAAGGTATGGATGGGGATGTTCCATTGCTCCACGAACGCCTTAATCCACTATGTTGGAGGAGCAGAATACTGGAACAGTGAGGTATAAACCGCAGGGTATAGACCGATCTTCAGCAGGTACACCTTCTTCGCTGACAAAATGTACCTGGCTCACTACAGATACCCGGCCGAAGTCGAGGGGTCAACCCGATGTTGTAGGGTTGTCCCCAAGGGCGCGAATCGCCCTGGCATATGCGCCGCCCCAAAATATCCAAAGCTGCCGGTAGCTGCATGGGTATGGCAACAATCGAAAATTGAAGAAGACCCTCCGAAGTCCAATTAACGACCTCCACGGCATAGTTCACCGGGGGTACATCTGCATACGAGATCGATGAGATCAGATCCGATGGCGTCGCACAAGAGAAGGTTCGGTGACCTTTGATAATTTGGTCGTACCACCTACCCCATAGGTGAAGGTTTTTGTATTCCGAGTCATAGTCCTTAATAAGAGCAAGAACCTCCCGGTCTACCGGTGCTTCAGGAAATCCTCCCTCTGAGCGGAAAAACGGGAAAGAAAGATCAGAAGACATGTCGCCTGCAAGAAAGAACGAAATTCAATTATCAGTGTCATAATTTAATTTTAAAAATCCCGACGCTCGGTACTTTAAAATCTGTACCACACGGCAATGCAGTGGAGAGGGGACCAAAGGGGGACCCACAAAATCCAGAGGACAATGCATCAATTAATAAGACAGCCTCATCATTGGATGAGACTGTCAATTAATGAGGAAATTCTCAAAGAATATTCCCATTGAATGAGAAATCCCTCGGGAGAAGGAGAAAATCTCCCTTTCAGAGTAAAGCTCTATAATAGAGTGACACTTGTCAAACTCTGGTCACGAGGGAATAAAATTCCTTAAAGAGCCTAGCTCTGTAATGATGATGGAAAATCCATCAAAGATTAATTCTTGAGAATTAAAATTTTGGGATCTTAAAGATCCATGAAAAAACTCTTAAGAGTTCTTCATCAAAAGATCAAAAGATCTATATATTGTCAAAAGAGCAGAGCTTTGACTCATGGGCTAAGAAACCCTAAGAAAAGATCTGTTTAGATCTATGGGTTCATGAGAGCAAGTCTCTGTTTATGAAACCCTAAAGGGGTTTTCTTTAGATCAAAAGATCTATGAAGAGCAAGGCTCTGTTAATGGGTAAAAACCCCAATTTATTAGAATTAATTTAATTTAATTTAATTTTACCTAAATTTATTAGAGTTTTAACTCTTGAAAGTTCTTGAACAAAAGAGAAAGGCTCTGAATAAAATTCTTAAGAAGAAGATGAAGATAATCTGGGGACCAAAAAGTCCTATTTATAGGCGCTGAACGGCCTCCTCAACTTCTGAGTTGATCCAAAGGCTCAGATGTTACCACCGCTGCACTCACGTGTGCGCCACGTGAGCGCAACGGTGGGGGGGAGGGCATTTGTTTCCCCCAATCAGAGCAAAGCTCTGTTTTGAATTTCAAAATTCAAAATTGAAGTAATGCTTCAGATCCCGTCCGTGCGCTGCGCGCCACATGTCAAAAGCAGACACGCCAGCGTCAGGAGCGCTGCGCCCTAGGTAGCGCACCCCAATCAGAGCAAAGCTCTGTTTCAAAATTCAAATTTTAAAAGTTGAAGCAACGCTTCAGATCCAGCGCTCTGCGCTGCGCGCCGCGTGTCAAACACAGGTGCGCTAGCGCAGTTGCACTGCACTCTGCGCTGTGTGCCACGTGTCAAGCACAGGTGTGCTAACGCAGTTGCGCTGCGCTGCGCGCCACGTGTCAAACGTAGGTGCGCTAGCACCAAGTGCGCCAGCGCTGGAATTAAAAGAATTCTCCACCGTTAGATCAAAAGATCTAATAATAATAAATTACTAATTAATCAGAATTAAAATTCTGTTATGGAAAGATTTTCCAATCTTACTAAAATAAGAATATTATCTTCTCTAAAACAGAAGCCTTAGGATCAAAGATCCAACGGTGGGAAATATTCACAAATCAATCAGAGAAAGATCTCTTCAACTAATTTAACAAATCATTTGGCCCTATATAAAGGCCCCAAGACTTCAAGTCTCAGAAAGAAAAAACCCTCTGCAAGTTTTGAAAAAAAAACTCAAAGATAAAGAAAGGCAAGCCTTTGAAGAAAGAAGATCATTTCTTCATCTTTAAAGGTAAAGAATTAATTCTTGAACAACAGAGATGAAATCATTTCGTAAAAAGAAGGAACATCTTCTAAAAAGATCTTAGATCTATAAAAAAAGACCAAGATCTTTGATTAAACATAAAGGATTAAAAGATCTAATCATAAAAATATAAAAAAGAAATATTTTACTTCATTTACAGATCTTTTGATCTATAAAGGCAGAGCCTTTTAATAAAAACAAGAACTTTGGTTCTTGGATCTCGAGGCAAGGCCTCTTTTGAAGAACATAAACTTGTTCTTTGATTTTAAATTTGATCTGATGCGCTTTGCGCTATTGAAAAGTGCCTTGCACTCATGAACCGCGCCCTTGCGCTCCTTGGACTGGCGCTCATCGTCAAAACATGCCACGTGTCAACCATAGATACGATCTGCGCTTTGCGCTCCTGAAAACAGCGCACTGTGCTCTTGGGTTGGCGCTCAGCGCCAAGCGCGCCACGTGTCACTCACTGGCCCACCCATAAACTGGCGCAGCGCGCTCATAAATTAAAAGCGCAGTGCGCTAATAAACTAGCACTTAGCGCTAAACTACACGTGTCACTCTCATGTGTGCTAGCGCAATGCGCTCTTTAATTGGCGCAAAGCGCCTGATGCGCCACGTGGCGCACTGTCAGAACACCACTTTGTTCCTGATAAGTGCTAAGCATTTAATTCCAGACAAAATATCAGAGCCCAAGGCTTGGCATTGTTAAGAGGGCAGAGCCCAAATAAAGGCCTAACAAGCAGAACAAAAATAAAAATGTTAAACATTTTTAACTGGGCTTAGCCTAATTCTGGCCATAAGTCTTCAATTTAAATTGAACTGAGCTCATCTGCTCTTCCAATCAATTTACACCCGGTTCAAGGGTACATCTCTTTACTCCTCTGATATCTGTCGTTGTAATCCTTCAACGTCATCAGAGAGGTGACGGGTCCCGACAACCACACATTGCTACGGACTGTGGGGTCCTTAAACTCATGGACTATGATGTCCTTAATCTCGACCGTGATGTCTTAAAACTAATATTGGACTGTGGGGTCCTTAAACTCATGGACTATGATGTCCTTAACCTCGACCGTGATGTCTTAAAACTAACGTCGGACTGTGGAATCCTTAAACCCATGGGCTATGATGTCTTTAACCTCGACCGTGTTATCTTAAAACTAACACCGGACTGTGAGGTCCTTAAACTCACGGACTATGATATCCTTAACCTTGACCGCAATGTCTTAAAACTAACAATAGACCGTAATATCCTTAAACTAATTATCGACCGCAATGTCATTAAACTAAACAACAGAGCCTAATTACTCACTTGTCGGATCTAAACGATCCTGTTAAGTTGATCTTAGTCAAGAATTAGACTAATGTGTCCTTAACAAACGTTTAAGTTGATCTTATTCTCAAATAAGGCTAACGTATCCTTAAACACAACCCTCCCAAACCCAAATCTAAGAAAGATACGAATTTGGACTAATCCACGTCCTACGGGCGACAACATAACTTAGTCTCCGTATACAATCCACGGACAACCGAACACAAAACAAACACCCACGACACGAAGTGAGCATCTGGAGAAGGAGAAAGTTGTTACCGCGATGCGGTAGAGTAATTAACTGCAGGGGCTTGCGCCTGCAGGGAAGAGCGTCCCCACAATCAAAAACCCCTCGAACGAGGGGGAATCTGACGAAGTCTGCTATATCGGCCGCATCCGTTTAAACCTTCGATACATGATGCCATAAATCAACTTGGCATCTTCGGAGAGGTGGACGGATAGCACCAATTAGCATCTTCCCCGAATTTCAGGCATGACGGACCTGCGCGGTCGCGTCCCTGTATTTAGCGGGGAACATGGGTAAATTCCAACGCTTGGAATCTTCCATACTAAACCTCTTTAGTATGGTGTCAATGTACCTGGATTGGAACAATCCCAACATCCACTTAGATCTATCTTTATAGATCTTAATCCCTAAGATGTAGGAGGCATCACCCAGATTCTTCATGGAGAATCTTTGTGATTATAGGAGCTTGACCGAGTGTATGATAGAAACACCATTTCCTATCAAGAGTATATCATCCACGTACGTTACGAGGAAGACAACCTTACTCTCTACAAGTATATACAAGGTTCATCTACCATTTTGATGAAGTCAAACTCTTTGACTGCCACATCAAAACAGATGTTCCAACTCCACGATGCCTGTTTTAACCCGTAAATTGATTTAAGCAACTTGCATACCTTTCTGCTGCTCTCACTGTCTACGAAGCCCTCTGGAAGTGTCATGCACACGCTCTCTTCTAAATCACCATTTAGAAAAGCGGTCTTGACGTTGATCTGCCAGATTTCGTAGTTATGGTATGTAGCAATGGCAAGTAGGATCCGGATGGACTTAAGTATAGCCACTGGAGAAAAGGTTTCATCAAAATCCACACCTAGTTATTGACGACAACCTTTTGCAACAAGTATAGCTTTGAAAGTATCAACTTTTCCATCTACACAAAGAATCATCTCAAGATCCACTTGCTCCTGATGGGTTTTACCCCTTCAAGTGAAACTACCAAAGTCACTACTTTGTTGGTGTATATGGATTTCATCTCAGATCGCATAGTATCCAGCCATTTCACAGAGTCCCCACTTATGATGGCCTGCTCAAAACTAGTTGGATCGTCATCTTCCAAGATACAATTCTCGCTCCCACTGTCATTGAGAAAACCGTAGTATCTCTCAGACGGATGAGGAACCCTACTAGATCTGCGGAAAGGCTGAGGTTCGTCGGGAACTATTGAATCCTCCGGTTCTACCAAATCATCAGCAGTTAGTTTGTCTAGCTGGACTTCTTCCAGTTCTACCTCATGACCACTAATTTCTTCCATAAGGAATTCCTTTTCTAAAAAGGTGCCATTGCGAGAAACAAACACCTTTTGTTCCTCGGTGTGGTAGAAGATATACCCACGTAAGTTTTTGGGATATCCTACAAAATTGCACAGAACTGACCTTGCCTCGAGCTTGTCCGGATTTTGCGTTTTAAACATAGGCCGGACAACCCCATATCTTAACTCGTTTAAGAGATGGTCTCTTCTCATTCCATATCTCATATGGAGTGGTAGGCACTGATTTGGATGAAACTCTATTCAGTAGGTATGCAGCTTCTCAAGCGCATAACCCCAAAAGGAAACAGGTAACTCAGCAGTACTCATTATAGAGCGCACCATATTTAATAGGGTGTGATTCCTCTGCCCCGATACACTGTTGTGTGGCGGTATATACGGAGGAGTAAGCTGAGAGAGAAACCCATTCTCTTTTAAATAATCCAGGAACACCGTGCTTAAGTATTCTCCTCCCCGATCAGATCGAAGGACTTTAATACTTCTACCCGTCTGGTTCTCCACTTTGCACTTATATTCCTTGAATTTCTCAAAAGCTTCAGACTTGTGTTTCAATAGGAACATATATCCGAATCTTGAGAGATCATCGATGAATGCAATGAAGTACGAAGAACCAACCCTGGCATTTGTAGATATAGGGCCGTATATATCACTATATATCATTCCCAAGAGTTCAGTAACTCTTTCTCCGTGTCCAGTAAACGGAGTTTTGGTCATTTTACGTTGACATGACTGGAAAGTTTCATAAGATGTAAATTCGAATGGATTCAAAAATCTATCTTTATGTAACTTAGCTAATCGTGTCATATTGATATGGCCTAGTCTACAATGCCACAAGAAAGATTCGTTCATTTCTGAACTTTTCCTCTTGTGTGTGTTCTGTACGTTAAGAACTGTGGTTTGATTTAGAACGTATATACCATTATATAACATGCCTGATCCAATTAACTTTTAATTTAGGAAAATGTTCATAACATTATCCTGCAATACAAAATTATATACTTCTTTACTTAATAAAGTGACTGATATAATGTTGCATATCAGGTTAGGTATGTAATAACATTCGTTCAGAATCAGTGTATTACCACTTGGTAATACAAGGTGATATTCGCCAACCGCTTTGGCTTCAACATTTGCATCATCCCCTACTCTTGAGAATGATCACCTTTTCCCAGTTGTCTACCTTTGTTTAGCCCATGTAACATATTACATATGTGGGGTCCCGATACGGTATCTAATACCCAGGACGTAGAGTGTACTGAGAAACAGTTCTCGGTAACAAACACACCCGAAGAAGATGCATCAATATGCACATTCCTCGTTTGGGTCGCGTGGGAATCCGGATATTCCCATATTTCCTGCTCGGACTTATAACAATTATAAGGTAGAGCCTAACTAACGTTCCCAGCTCGGTATAACAAGCGGATTCGGTCAATAAATCTATATTATTATCTTGATTAAGGCATGACATGGTCGCCACCTGGAGAGAGAGAGAAGAAAACACTTAGCGTATGCTCTTGCAAGATTAGATTGGTTATTATCTTATCTAATCAGGATGGCTCCTACTGTTTTTATCAAATCTTCCTTCAAACCCTAAAAGGTAAGACTAGCTGGGATTAATTACACCCTACAAGTTCTCCAATCGTTCAGCCAGGCCAGTGTCGGTATTTTGAGGGAGGTTTTCCGTGCTTTCGCATGGACCTAATTAAAATAAATCTCTTTTTCCAATGGGCGTAACCCCATTAACACCTTTCTACTCACCTACTTGATCGGCTAATTGTAAAGTGCAAAACTCTCCCAGGAGTAACTCTTACTCGCAGTGGGTAACAGGATCCAACTATCTCATAAAAGGTATGCAATCTCATTGCAAATTTCAACCCTTGAAATTCCCGATATAGTTTTTACCCCTAGTGACTTTTGGCCTTAACTATGGTCAACAAATCATAAGTACTAGTCAAGTTCTACCCGTCATTTTGTGATTAATTAGACCCACTTATATGACCCTTAACTATGGTCAACAAAGTCATACAAATGTTCTAATTAATCGCATCATATGTTGTGTAGGAAGACATCACTTAGCTACCGTATACTACGCCTTAACTATAGTCAACAAACGTAGCACGAATACTAAATACTCTACTCCCTAAAATGACGGAGGGTTGCGGATGGTTTTTATAAAAACCTTTAACGCTTTGAACTTGATATCGTTGTAGAATCGAGTGATTTGAAAAGGAGTGGTTTAAGCTCCGCTTTTAAAATCATGTGTTTTTCAAAATAAACCAAGTGGGTGTAGCATTTGCTAGCTCTTTCTAAAGAGGTCATTTCCGGTGAAGGGATCTCGGCTCTTTCCTCATCGAATGAGGTGTTGGATATTCATCAAGGAATATCACTATGCAAAACAAGAACTAGAGCTACCTTTTTGAAAATTTGATTCTACAACATCTTTAGGTTTCTTTCCTTTCATTAATCTCATTAATGAAGTCCCATCATTTATGCTTTCTAAGCATCACAGAAAAAGAAACGAAAATACTTATACAACGTACGCTTATGCCATCCGCATTCGCCACGGGGTCCCGTCATGCACCGTTAGGTTATATAACTAATGGCAGAGCGGGGGCTGGACTAGCGCGAATGCAAAACATAAGCAACGTTTATTATATATCATATATATAATATTAAGCATTCGTCTCAGGCAGTTATATGATCTCATCACAGAATATTACAGCAGAAGCCAATCATATGAAATATTGGATATATTAGGAGTTCCGTGTTTTAAATTAAGCCAGTTAAAAACACGGATTCCACGGTCGCGATGAATAGCCAAACCCACATCCCTAGACCTCTACGAGAGCGGCAAATAACCCTACCAATTCTAGAGTTAAGAGACCCAGTTACTTGTGCTCCCCGTCTTGGGTCTATCCTAATGCGGAAAAGTAAATAATATACATCAATGGTGACATCATCCTCAACCCGGAAGTGCCCCGATAAAAGAATATTACATAAAAGTTTTTACATGAATGAAAATGAAAAACGCCCATCTCACGCAAAAAACCTCGGCTATTCAAACACGACGATCCAATATAACATATCACAGCAACACATAACATCACATGTCATCAACGTAAGTAAATATGCGTATCCCAATTGTCGTTGACGTATAGCAACGAAACCGGCGATACTCCACATATTACACTTACGGTCCCAGAATAGAAAGTGAAAACTAAAACAATTGGAATCCGCAACCACCTTAGACATCATAAACCCGAAATATCACATATTTCGGATTGCATGCCTAACTAATGAATTCCTTAGACATCATAAACCCGAAATATCTCATATTCCGAATTTCATGCCTAACCTTATAAACCCTGCATTTTAGTCTCAATATTGAAAACACTTTTCAATAACCAGTCGGGTAATTCAACAAGATTCCCGACTACTTGATCGAATAATCGTCAGAAACATCAGTAGATGGTCATACCCCCGATGCCGTCGACAAAGTGCACTTAGGCGGAGCACCGCGGCCGCGAGCACCCGAGAGGATGCTTTTGGCAACGGGGTTCTCCTATAGTCACTTGGTCGGGACTATGGGGCGTGGCTATCTAGTAATGTTACCCGGCGAGTATCCGCATACACTACAGGATTGCGACAGAATTTTGATCCATATCAAAATCCCGTGGCAACCGATCAAATAAGACTAAATTGCTAGGTTTATAAAATTCAAACTAGTTTTCACAAAACTAATTATTATGGATTCCAAATATTGTATCACATATATAAACCCGAAACAATGTTAAAATTACGAATACGAAACACTCCGAATTGCCACTACAGAAAGATAACATCACATGCTATCTTTAGCAAAAACAAACAATACCTGAAACACCAAACCCCAGAGACTGGAACACCAGAGAAAACGAAGCCAAAAATACTCTACAAAACCGGTGAGGCCGAGTTTTTTGTGAGTTTCACTAGGTCAAAACCGGTGGAATTGGCTCGTTTTCCTCTGGTGTTCATGTTACATTACATGTAACATTCTGCAACTGTTTAAATAATTTTAAGAGAACTTAAAAAATTCGACAGAAACTATAGATTTTGTTTCGAGGTTTCGGAGTTGTTTCGGTTTCGTAATTCTACTAGCATCGTCTAATTCTCTAGCTTGGCTCTGATACCACTGAAACGTTCCTTAGTATCCTTACTATGTTTTCTAAGGCATCAAGCATGCAATTTTAAAAAACCTAGAGTGCTAAGCAACCCATAACCAAGGATCTAACTAGAGAATTAGGGTTTAACTAACATGTAAACTACTTTACACTAAGTGAATTTAGAATATAACCTTTGTAGACCGGTACTTTACTTCTAAAGCTCCGTGTAGTAGTCCATTTTGCTTCAAGTAGTGGTGTCCCGGACTCTCCATTGGCTCCACTAGATGAAAAGAACGAGCTTGCTCAAAGATCTTTGAGACCGAAGATGATCTGCGTCGAAGAATCTCTAACTCAAGGTACCTCTTTAGTAATTGAGAATTAGTGAAGCAAACAAGCTATACTAAATGGCTAGTCTAGTGTAGATTGATGAAGTAGGAATTTTGCTCACTTTAGAATTATTTTTCTCTCTTCCTTTTTCTTCTCACTCAAAGCTAGAGAGCAATAGAGGAGATGAAGAAAATGAACTCAAGAAATCAACTAATGAACCATGGGTGAGAAAATATCATATATAACTCATGTAGAGACTAAACCATGGCTAAAGATAGTGGTTAGGTTAATAAATATCTAGAGTAAAAAAAAATTAGTGGACTAAGTCAATGGTTTCTCCAAGCTTCTCCAAGCTTCAAGCCATGACTAATTACCACCTAATTTTGATTTTCCCTTAATAATTAAAATCCCACATTATCTTAAGTATGGTATGATTCTCATAGACCCAAGTCCAATGTATCATCTAGCATGACACAAAATAAATGCATTAACATAAATCACACATATATTAAATGTATAATGAGAAAAACATTTTCTTATGTGAACTAATATTAGTTAATGTATATTAATATATCAAATATATAATTACACATTAAATTATTAAATCAACACTTGATTTAATAACCTGGTTGTATCGCATACAACCGACTATATCATTTATATGCATATCACATATACATATAACATATCATTGAATCAACACTTGATTCAAAAATCCGGTTATATCATATATAACCTATATCGCGAGATTAGAATACTGTATCACATACACGTATTAATCTCGGTCTCGCACATATCACATTTGTGCCCTACTTCGTTTCGCATGAGTTAGGAAACCTCTGCGTAGGACTCTAATGACTCGTCAATATGCCGGCAGTAAGTGATGATCATTTCAGTCACCCACAAACCGTCAGTGGTACTAGCTGGACATAACGGCTACCCGGATATTGAGCGATCAGAAGATCAACAAGCAAGCTTATCCATACTCCTATGAATCCAATAAGTAACACTACTATACAGTCCGGTCTCTTCGTCTGATATGTCGCATATCTAGTCTAAGAGTGGTAAACGTCAGACCCCAGTAAATTGATAAGTCTTGCCGATATAAGGCTCTGATTTATCTCAAAAACTATCTAATAACCGCAATCAAGAACGGCGTCGCTTTGCAGCTAGCCGGTGAGTACGGGTCGGTCCACAGGGATGTTGTGAATCTTCTAATCGCGCTAACGAGTTAATTCCAAAGGGTGTTTGGATTGATTATTAAATCTAAAAACCTAATTATTCTATACTACGATTATCTAGATCTAGTCTTGCTAGGGTTAGGTTTAGGGATGGTTTGGAAATGCAGGTAAATCTCAACGCTTTCTATACCCGAATGAAGATCTATGAGGAGTTATGGTAATTATCAATAAAGGGGATTAGATCCATTCAGGAAGGTGTTCCTTCCTCTAGGTTCTTGTCCTTCCTTTAGAGATCCTTACCCTAACCTCTATGTAAAACGCGCGCAACCGGACCTTTACACTACGGTGTCACCGCTACCTCGAGGGATAGGGTGCCGTAGGGCGCGGTGTGTGCGCGTTTTCCATGGAGGTTAGGGTAAGGATCTCTAAAGGAAGGACAAGAAACTAGAGGAAGGAACACCTTCCCTAATGGATCTAATCCCCTTTATTGATAATTACCATAACTCCTCATAGATCTTCATTCGGGTATAGAAAGCGTTGAGATTTACCTGCATTTCCAAACCATCCCTAAACCTAACCCTAGCAAGACTAGATCTAGATAATCGTAGTATAGAATAATTAGGTTTTTAGATTTAATAATCAATCCGAACACCCTTCGGAATTAACTCGTTAGTGCGATTAGGAGATTCACAACATCCCTGTGGACCGACCCGTACTCACCGGCTAGCTGCAAAGCGACGCCGTTCTTGATTGCGGTTATTAGATAGTTTTTGAGATAAATCAGATGGCGTGGTTGCCGGGGATGGCGTGTTATTTCCTTTTCGCAATTTCGGGTTAATCATAAAATAAAAAATAATAAAAATCTGAAAAAATCACAAAAATATAAAAATATATATAATCTGTTATTTTTGGAAGGGATACTTTGTTGTTTGAATTTTTGCAGGATATACAAATTCAGATCTGGAAATTTCCAGAAAGCAAAACGGAAAACGGGGTATCGGAACAGAAGGGATTTTAAACAGCAGAACAGCAGAAAAATTTTGGACTCTTGAACCGCCCAACCGGCCGCGTTTCCGCGGCCGAAATGACACGCCATCCCCGGCAACGGCGCCATTTGATTTGAGTGATTTAACGTGCTTGCGCTTTCTAAAAGACAGATCAAAAATATTTGTAAACCGCAATCAAGAACGGCGTTGCATGAAGCTAGCCGGTGAGTACGGGTCGGTCCACAGGGATTTTGTGAATCTCCTAGTTGAGCTAACGAGTTAATTCCGAAGGGTGTTCGGATTGATTATTAAATCTAAAAACCTAAATCTATCTATCTAAGATTATCTAGATCTAGTCTTGCTAGGGTTAGGTTTAGGGATGGTTTGGAAATGCAGGTAAATCTCAACGCTTTCTATACCCGAATGAAGATCTATGAGGAGTTATGGTAATTATCAATAAAGGGGATTAGATCCATTCGGGAAGGTGTTCCTTCCTCTAGGTTCTTGTCCTTCCTTTAGAGATCCTTATCCTAACCTCCATGGAAAACGCGCACAACCGGGCCTTTACACTACGGTGTCACCGCTACCTCGAGAGATAGGGTGCCGTAGGGCGTGGTGTGTGCGCGTATGCATGGAGTCCTATTGTAAATGTATGATGGGTAAGAAAGGGATGAGAGATCTCATCTCTCAAAATCCTTCCCTAAAGCTAACTCTAAACAAGTTTCTACGGCGAGGAAATAAATCTACCTAGGGCAAAGAATTGAAATCTAAACTAGGGCAAGAAATTAAATCTACTTACAAATGCATTTCTCCAATCATAAACGCAGGGTTGTCAGATCTGAATTTCTGAATTGAAGAGAGGCACCGGTGCTCTCCATAAAGAATTTCTGAATTTTTATTAAAAGGAGGCATAAAGAAAATACAATGTTTTGGGTTCCTATTTATAGAGAATAGGAAACCCTAGGGTTATATTTTGATCCGCATGTCCAAAATTACAAATATACCCCCAAGAAGTCTTTTCAGAGCCTCCAATGCATTATGGTAAAATTTTCACCGAGTACGGGATTTATATGGCCGCGGAACCGCGGCAATGGAGGGCTTGGGCCGCGGTTCCGGGGCCCTTTGAGGAGCTTAGGTTTTGAAATTTTGGGGTTTTGTTTTGGGTCTTCTTGGGCTTCTGGTTATTTGGTTCTTTCTCCAATTGGGCTTCTACATTAGCTCCAGATCTTCAGTGAACCATTTGCAATGGATTTTTAACCATCCGTTTTGTATTTTTGGACCTTGAGTTACCTTGTTAATTGTGAACTGTCTTTCGATATAGGCTTGACTAAGGTCCTCCCATTTGTTGGTCAAAAGTCTATATTTTCATCGTCTTTACATTGTTTTCACTGTTTCCTGTCCAAGAACCTGTAACCTGTAACATGTAGCAGACATGCGTCAAAAGCACCTGTTTATTTATAAAAAGAATAAGAATGGGGAATATAATAATGCAATATTCTAGTGTGAACAGGCTCATAACGGGTCGGGAAACTACTGATAACACTTACCAGTAAATCTCTGTATCAGCCCTGGCCAGGGACTTCCTGTTATAGCCAATCGAGCATAGCGCAACATCAACCCCCAATACTGGGAGAGACGTATTCCCTCCTATCGCTCATTGGCTCCATGTGACTCGGGAATATACCCAAAAACCACCGTTTTGCACGCTCTATTGAACGTAGTAAGGTGGAAATCAAAGCATAGTGGGAATCACACAAAACACTATGACGATCTCGGGTCTACAGACTAACCTGTACCAGTGTCACCAGAGAACTGCTATCTGACGTTAGGTATAATACCATCTAGGAGTTCTCGGCGAGTCCTGTTCAGTGTACCCAGTCTCCACTGAGCACCCGTATACCTTCTTTGATGTCAAACACCAATCATATGGGTTAAGAAGCGTATACGCTAGTCTACTGTAGAATATCGATACCCCTTCTTGATACACCCTCGACTAGGAACAATTAAAGGATGAACTTATGGACTACCCTGGCTCCACTAGTATGATCTGCATTATAATCCTGGTAGTCAAGTATACATCCTAAGGGCTTTATCAACATGTGAGAGAAAGACAGTATTACAATACAATGAGTAACCAGATAGCATACTATCATGTCGAGCAAGAAAGTCCTCGCTATATATGTCCAAGCATCCATTGTAATATACAATTAAGTACAACAATGGCCTCTAGGGCATACATACAACTAACATTCTGCTCGGCCCATTCATCGCGGGTAGATTCCTACCTAATAATCCGTGAATCTAAAGCCCTCATCACGAGGTCACCTGGTCGCTTCCTGCCAGGCCTATCCACAACAGGTAGCTTCCTACCCAACAATGTCGTGAATCCAAAGCCCTCATCATGAAGCCGCCGGGAAGCTTCCTGCTCGACCTATTCACCAAGGTTAGTTTCCTGCCCAACAATGCCGTGAATCCGAAACCCTCATCATGAGGTCGTCGGGTAGCTTCCTGCCTGGCCCATCCACAGCGGGTATCTTATTGCCTAATAATGCCGTAGATCCAAAGCCCACATCACGAGGCTGTCGAGCAGCTTTCTTCTCGGCCTAGTCACAGCAGGTAGCTTCCTGCCCAAGAATGTTGTGGATCCAAAGCCATCATCATTGTAACGACTCTGAAATCTTTGTACGGAAATTTTTCTGTTAATATACAAGAAAAGAGTATTACAGTCTGAATTTGAGTTATAAGTCACTTTTGTTAAATAAAAGCAAGGAACAACTTGTAGCTCACTAATAAAGCCCCTGAACTGCTGTGACGTAGCCTGTGTGTTCGATTCTCATCAGACATAATTTTTCTGATTTTTTCATTTTAACTTTTTGGAAGCCCAAAAAGTTGCACGTGCAATACACGGGGAAATGAAAAGTTCAGAAAAATCAAACATGTGGAAAATGGTGTAAATTCAGAGTTGATCATGTGGGACGGTCGGATCATGCCCAATTTGATCCGTGCTTTGCACACTCGTCTCTTCAACTCCCCTCAACTCCTCTGCACTGTTTGATTTCCCTGCAATCAAACAGAGACCCTTCAATTCACAAATTAACATCATTTTAATACTTTTTAATCTACATTTTTAATTCTCAAACCCTAATTCTCCACTATAAATACCACCTCATGCCCTAACTCTTCACCATTCTGAAAATTCTAGCAAAAACTCTCTCAAAAGTTCTGAAGTGCAAGTGGAGTAAAGTAGAGTTAGCGAGCAAGCTTCTTCCGTCGAAAATTGAAACCGATTCCGGAGCTCCCACGAATCCTACCTCTTCTTCCTAACCCTTTCTTTGAGTTTTTCAAACCATAAGTCCCTCCCAAACTCTCTTTCTCTTTATTCAAATTCAATTTTAAAACTTCTATCGGTAAGTGGGGTTATTACCGATATTCTTTTTCTAAACCCTAAAAACTCCTTTTTCTTTATATTTTGATCATTCTAAGTTTACTAAAATACTTGTAATCTTAAATATAAATGTTTAGAATCAAGTTTAACCAAGAATCTCATATGAAACAACTATAATTAAACTATTTCATTAAAATACCTTGAACTTTAATATGACCTCTTTTCGTTTTCATTAAAACTATACCTTTAGGAAAAACTTCACGAGGTAACGACCTACTCCACACGTACACTTTAGTTTCATAGCATGATACCTATTTGTATGTATTTTTGTTCGAAGAATAATTTTTACAATAAAATACCATATACTTTAAAACCGGGTTTCTTTTAAAACGGTATTTCGTATTCATTTGCAATTATGCATCTACAACTCTCGTTAGGGGACCCACTAATGGAAGGTGCAGATTATCGCACATCTTAGGGATTGTAGAACGAGATACAACGTTCCTCACGGAGTATTCGATTTCGAAAGGATATAAATACGGTTTTTAAGAAAAACGAATTTTCTAAAAAGACTTATTTTTCTAAAAATTAAAAATTATATAAAATGATAAATCCATATTTTCATTATATTATGAAACTATATTTTTCTAAAAATGAAAAATTAAAAAATTTCAATAAAATACCATCAAGTTACTAAAAAGACTATTTTTCACTAAAATACCATAAACTTTTAGAAAGCTTTTTCACTAAAATACCATAAACTTTTAGAAAGCTAAGTGTTTATCATGAAAATACCCCAATATTTAAAACACATGATCATGAAAACCCTAAGTAATACAAATCACCCTCGAGATTTTATTTTTAATCCATATTCATATATTTTTCATAAAACCCCCTCGAGATATACAAAACAATATTTAAGAATTCTAGTAAATATAGGTTTAAGCGGGATGAATTATCTTGAGCCCCAGGGAGCCGGAGAAAGTGAGTGCTTACCTATTCAGGTTAGAAAACTTAACAAGAGTTATCAATGGCAATTGTCTTGGAAAAAGTCACAAATTCTGCCGTCCATGTGCAGCAGCTGCCGATAATTCTCGAACCTAAGAATTCAAGAGTTAAATCAGTTTACAAGCGTCTGACTCAGTCTGAGTCTAACCTCAAACTTGAATCCAAAATCAAAAATGAATACTTGATCATGAATATGAATACTTGAATTCAAACATCAATATCAAACATATATACTTGACTTGACTTGACCGAACCATGATTATAACTTGACATGCCTACTTGAATACATGATTACATCCTGAACATGAATACTTGAATATTTTGTACCCATGGTTTCGGAAAGACTTGTAAACATAATCTATACAATACATTACACGGGGATAAAGGGTTAGATTAGTGCGGAACGTATATCGTGGCACGAGAGGTCACTTAAAAGACACCTACATGAATTCTCATGCCGTTGTCCCGTGGGTTATGACGGGGCCTTATACTATATATTACCATAGTCCACGGGGTAAGATGGACTCCTCTCGTATACATGAATACCTTCCTTATCAAACTACAAACAACCACATTAGAATAATTATCATATACCAGTACTCGGTCATATACTTTACCTCTTCATCTCACTTTATATACTATCTTCTCTTTCTTCTTTTGGGACTTACCGAGCGTTAGTTCGCTGATGACATTCATTTCTGTTTCTTTCTTTAGAATGTTTGTCAGGAGGACCGAACTCTTAAGAGATAGAGCCAAGCCAGGAGGACTTGAACCAGCTTACCGCTCAGCCTGACTACTAGTTCCTCTGCACTTATTTTCAGTATGCCATTGTTTAGATATTTGCTTTTGATTATTGTATCTTTATTTCAAACAGTTGTATGTAAAGTTGAATGTAAATAAAGTTGTTGTTTCATTGTATTCTTTTGTCATTCTTGTTCATTTTTATATATTGCTTAATTATGCTTAACGTATTTATTTCTTAGTAAATACGTTGCGGCCTGCCATGTCACCGTTTTCGTCTACTGGGAAGCGTGGTGTGACAGGTTTTTTTAGCGGTCTATGCAGGTCAGTTCTGCATGAAGTCTTAAGAAATATATCACAAGAATTATAAAAATCAGCAACTATACATTCCTTACATTTCTAATTTCTTAAATCTATCCTAACCATTCCTTTTCTATCAAGGTAATGGATTCTCTGAACAACACCAGCACGAACGTCAACGGCAATACCCCACCGCCTACTCTACCACCACCACCTACCATTGCAGCTCCTATGAACGAGCTAACGGTACTGCTTGAGGCTATCAAGAGCCTATTGGAGTGTCAGCAGCAACAGACTACTATCCTCATACACCGCCCCGAAGCCGAGGCATCCGGAGTCAAGAAGTTTCGGGCACTGCACCCAAAACACTTCTCGGGAAAAGAGAGCCCACTGGAGGAAGAAGAATGGGCTCAAGAGATCGAAGATGATTCGGCAACAGCTCAAGTGACAGATATTGCCTGGGTAAGAGTTGCTAAGTTGCAACTAACAGATAACGCAAGAGTTTGATGGAAGGCTGAGGAAAGCTGTCTCACCCAACCTATTAAGTGGAAGACGTTTCGCGAGCTATTCGATACGAAGTTCTTCCCTGAGAGTGCCTGTTTCGAGATGGAGTACCAATTCATCCACCTGCAAAAAGGTTCTATGTGGGTAAGATCGGTGGATGAATATGATGCTGAATTCATCATGCTCAGCATATAAAGAATTCATATCAAATATCGTTCCCTTGAAACACCTCTCTATCCTGACATCACATCTTATCAGGTTCGCGGCACATTTGATCCCGACTGATGAGATTCGGGCTAGATGATTTCTACAGGGCTTAGACCCGGAGATTCAGACGGTGTTAGCCACATGCGACTACCTGACTCATGAACTCGCCCTGAAGGCAGCTCGTCGTTATGAAGCTGTGGTGAAGAAGAAGGGTAAACCCCAAACAGCTGGAATCGAACGCCCTGCTGCACAGATATCAGATGGAGCATCTTCTAGGCCGACCTTTGCACCCAGGAGGCCGGGAGGATCATTTAACCGGTTCAGTCCAGATTTTTGTTTCTACTGCACTGGATACCTGGCGAAGGACTGCAAGCGTGCAAATGGCCTATATTTGGTTTGTGGCGCATCCACTCACGCCATAGAAGCATGTCCATACCATTTCAACATAGCACCAGCACCCAGACCCACAATCACAGTACTGCAGCGGCCAGCCATTCAGGCTCCTGCATCTCGCCTAGCTCTCCCTGCACCAGCTCTACGTGGACCTCATGCACAGCCCAACGTCAATTCCATTAGGCACAAAGAAACATGCCACAGGGGCAGAGAAACATGCCCCAAGGACAGAGGAATGTGCCTCCAGCAATGAGGAATGTACCACAACGTCGGGCTTTTACAATGATGATCGAGGAGGCCGAAGCCACTGGACAAGTCATCACTGGTAAATCCCCCAATCCTTTCAATTTTTCAATCTTTGTATATCACCATACTTTTCCTATATCTAAACCCAACCTCACACAACTTAGGTACTATACTAATAGCCATCCTTTTTGCACTCGCACTTTTCGACACTGGAGCTTTACACTGCTTCATGTCCCAACGATTTGTGAGAACGCATGAAATTCCCATGAAGCCACTCATTTCAAGCTGGAATGTCAGTTCCAGGAATGGAGTCTTGAAAGCAACTATAGGGTTTGATCAGTGTCCAGTGGTAGTTTGCGGACGAGAATTCTACGCAAATTTCAAAGTACTGGATATACCAAATTTCGATGTTGTGTTGGGAATGGATTAGCTGGGGGTATTCTATACTACTATTGACTGCCGTCAAAGGAAGGTAGTATTTGAGATACCAGATCACCCAGTCTTCTATTTCAAAACCGGAGATAGACCTTTGGAGCCAGGAGGATACCGTGCTACACCGAAAAATGTAGAAATATTTTCTCTACCAGCAGAAGAAGAAAAACCCGAAGTAGTTCGAGAGTTCAAGGATGTGTTCCCTGAAGATATATCAGGTTTGCCTCCTGATCGAGCTCTTAAGTTTAGTATTGATTTACAACCTGGTGCACAACCTGTAATCAAAGCTCCATACTGGTTAAGTCCAGAAGGATTGAAGGAGATCTGCATTTAGTTGGACGAACTCCTGAAGAAAAGTTGGATTCGTCCCAGTACTTCAAGCTGGAAATCTCTGGTATTACTTGTGAAGAAGAAAGAAGGTTCTTACAGGATGTGTGTAGATTATTGAGCTCTGAACGAGGTGACGATTAAGAACAAGTATCCACTACCGCGGATCGATGATCTTTTCGATCAACTAAGTGGGTCTTGTGTATTTTCAAAACTAGATCTTCGTTCGGGTTATCATCAGGTGAATGTCAAAGAGTCCGACATTCCGAAGACGGCGTTTAGGACTCGATATGGTCATTATGAATATCTCGTAATGCCATTTAGAGTGACCAATGCACCTGCCATCTTTATCAACCTGATGAACCAAGTTTTCCGATAGTACTTAGACAGGTTCGTGGTCATCTTCATTGATGACATCCTGGTGTATTCAAAGAATCGGAAAGAACACGCCGAGCACTTACGGATTATCCTGAAGACATTGCGACAACATCAGCTCTACGCCAAGTACAGCAGTGTGAATTTTAGCTAGATCAAGTTAGATTTCTTGGACATATAGTTTCAGGCGAAGGAATCTCTGTAGATCCAGCTAAAGTGTCAGTTGTCAATGAGTGGCCGACACCAAAGACGGTGAAAGATATATGAAGTTTCTTGGGTTTAACATGGTACTACCAAAGATTCATTAAAGGCTTCTCAAAGATTGCATCACCCCTGACCAAGCTCATACGTAAAAATGAAGCATTCGTGTGGTCGGAAGCATGTGAAAACGGTTTTGTAGAACTTAAGTCAAGATTAACCTCTGCTCCTATCCTCGTAATACCAGATCAATCTGGAGAATTTATTGTGCATTTTGATGCATCCGGTAAAGGATTAGGATTTGTTCTACACCAGCATGGAAAAGTTATGGCTTTTGCATCAAGACAGCTAAAGGTATATGAGCGCAACTATCCAACACATGATCTGGAGTTGGCAGCCGTCATCTTCGTACTTAAGATTTAGCACCACTATCTCTTGGGAGAACGAGTGGATATATACACTGACCATAAAAGTCTGAAGTATGTATTTACTCAGAAGGAACTAAACATGCGGCAGAAAAGATGGTTAGAACTCATGGCGAACTTCGACGTCAACCTACAGTATTATCGTGATAAGGTGAATGTAGTTCCTGATGCACTTTGCCGCCAGCTATTAGCAATGAACCTCACCGCTCAGTGGAAGCTATAGCAAGAATTGCATGGATTGAAGATCGAAATAGTTATACCAGGTAACACTTCATATTTGATGAACTTACATGTCCAGTCCATTCTTATCAATCAGATCAAGGCAGCTCAAGCAAATGATGCCAAGCTATAAAAGATCCGAAAAAAGTAGAAAGTGGATTTCGAACTGACTTCATCATCCATGAAGATAGATCCTTGCGATATGGAAGTCGATTATATGTGCCAATCGGCCCAGTTCGAGAATGGTTGATGAAAGATGCTCACAGTTCTGTACACCGTGGTCGTACGAGATATACAAGGATCTACAGAAACACTACTGGTGGCATAGAATGAAGCGCAAAGTAGTTAAAAGCGTAGCCAAGTGTTTGGTGTGTCAGCAAGTGAAGGCTGAACATCACAGAACTGCTGGTCTACTTCAGCCGTTACCAATCCCTGAATGGAAATGCAGCACATTACCATAGACTTCATGACTGCCCTCAGCACGAAGGGTAACAACGCAATATAGGTTATTGTGGATCGACTCACTAAATCGGTTCACTTTATTCCATTTCGAGTTGACCAGTCAACCGAGACGTTAGCAACGAAGTACATGGAGGTAAGCATAAATCTAAAGTAAGATTAAACCTTCAAGATGTACCATATTTGATACCTATGAACTCATGCAGAAGATTGTGAGATTACATAGAGTACCTGTTTTCATCATCTCCGATCGTGATACCAGATTCCGATCATAATTTTGGCAGAGTCTGCAAGCTAGCCTGGGAACGAGTCTGAACTTCAGCATGACTTATCATCCACAAACGGACGGACAGTCTGAGCGAACGATTCAGATTCTGGAAAACATGCTAAGAGCTTGTATGTTAGACTTCGGAGGTTCGTAGGAAGATCACCTACACCTTGTGGAGTTTTCATACAACAACAGCTATCAGGCAAGCATTGGAATGGCACCATTCGCAGCACTCTATGGACGGAAGTATCATTCACCGCTAAGTTGGGACGATGTCTGAGATCGTGAACCCCTTGGACCAAAGATGATCGTGGCAACTGTGGATGTAGTTCGCACGATCAGGGAAAGGATGCACATAGCCCAAGACCAACAGAAGCATTGGGCAGATGCAAAGTTGCGGCATCTGGAGTTCTAACCTGGAGACCATGTATTCCTGAATATATCTCTAAACAAAGGAGTGATCTATTTTGGAAAGAGGGGTAAGCTAAGTTCAAGATACATAGGATTGTTCGATATACTCAAACGAGTTAGAGAAGTAGTATACCGTTTGGCATAACCACCCTCATTGGAAGGAGTGCACAACGTGTTCCACATATCTCAGCTACGACGATATGTGAGCAACCCCAGCCACATATTTGATCACCCAGAGCTTACAGTACAGACTGATCTAACCTGCGAGCAATAACCAGTTGAGATCCTGGACCGAAAGGTAAAGACATTACGGAATAAGGAAGTAAACTTGGTCCGAGTAACGTGGAGAAAGGATTCGCCAGGAGAATCAATATGGGAATGAGAAGAAAACATGCGTGCAAGATACCCATATCAATTAGAAAATTAGTCTCTATGTAAATGTAAATTTCGAAAACTAAATTTTTATAAGGAGAGTAGAATGTAACGACTCTGAAATCTTTGTATGGAAATTTTTCTGTTAATATATAAGAAAAGAGTATTACAGTCTGAGTTTGAGTTATAAATCACTTTTGTTAAATAAAAGTAAGAAACAACTTGTAGCTCATTGGTAAAGCTCATGCACTGATGTGACGTAGCATGTGTGTTCGATTCCCATCAGACACAATTTTTTCTGATTTTTCTTTTTAACTTTTTGGAAGCCTAAAAGGTTGCACGTGCAATACACGGAGAAATAAAAAGTTCAGAAAGATCAAACATGTGGAAAATAGTGTAAATTCAGAGTTGATCATGTGGCATGAATCTTGAGGCATTTGCCTCAAGATCGACTGGCCAAAATAGCCTAGGGGCCGGCGGGGATGGTCGGATCAAGCCTAATTTGATCTGTGCTTTGCACACTCATCTCTTCAACTCTTCTACACTGTTTGATTTTCCTGCAATCAAATTGAGGCCCTTCAATTCACCAATTAACATCATTTTAATGCTTTTAAATCCATATTTTGAATTCCCAATCCCTAATTCTCCACTATAAATACCACCCCATATGCTAGCTCTTCACGATTCTGAAAAATCTAGCAAGCTCAAAAGTTCCTACGTGCAAGTGGAGTAAACTGGAGTTAGTGAGCAAGCTTCTTCCATCGAAGATCGAAACCGATTCTGAAGCTCCCGCGAAGCCATGAAGCCTCCCTCTTCTTCCTAACCCTTTCTTTGAGTTTTTCAAACCGTAAGTCCCTTCCAAACTCTCTCTCTTCATTCAAATTCAACTTTAAAACTTATATTGGTAAGTGGAGTTATTACCGATATTCTTTTTCTAAACTCTAGAAACTCCATTTTTCTTTATATTTTGATCAATCTAAATTTAGCAGAATACTTGTAACCTTAAATATAAATGTTTAGAATCAAGTTTAATCAAGAATCTCATGTGAACCATAATTAAACTTTTTTATTAAAATAGCTTGAACTTTAATATCACCTCCTTTTGTTTTCATTAAAACTATATCTTTAGGAAAAACTTCACGGGGTAACGACCTACCTCACATGTACACTTTGTTTTCATAGCACGATACCTATTTGTATGTATTTCTGTTCGAAAAATAATTTTTACAATAAAATACCACATATTTTAAAACCGGGTTTCTTTTAAAACGGTATTTCGTATTCTTTTGCAATTATGCATCTACAACCCTCGTTAGGAGACCCTCTAATGGATGGTGCCGATTATCGCATATTCTGAGGATAGTAGAACGAGATGCAGCACTTCTCACGGTGTATTCGATCTCGAAAGGATATAAATACGGTTTTTAAGAAAAACAATTTTTCTAAAAAAATTAATTTTTCTAAAAATTAAAAATTATATAAAATGATAAATCCATATTTTCATTATATTATGAAACTATATTTTTCTAAAAATGAAAAATTAAAAAAATGTCAATAAAATACCATCAAGCAACTAAAAAGACTATTTTTCACTAAAATACCATAAACTTTTGGAAAGCTAAGTGTTTATCATGAAAATACCCTAATACTTAAAGCACATGCTTATGAAAATCCTAAGTAATACAAATCACACTCGAGATTTTATTTTTAATCCATATTAATATATTTTTCATAAAACCCTCTCGAGATATACAAAACAATATTTAAGGATTCTAGTAAATATGGGTTTACGCGGGATCAATTCTCTTGAGCCTCAGGAAGCCAGAAAAAGTGAGTGTCACGACCCGAAATTGGCACGTGACGGCCCTTAAACTACACAACTTCCACAGGCGTAACGCAATCTAAGTAAGCCGAAAACCCAGCAATCTAAACTGTCAAAAATAGTAAGTGATAAGAACATTGTTAAAACTTTTGAAAGCTCAAATACAAATTCTTTAAAGTCCAACTTATTTCCTTTAAAATTTTGGCAGCACCTCTTTTGTAAAACAAGCCCCCAAAAAGGGTACAACAAAAAATATAAGTAAAGTATCCCCAAACGGGAGCAAATCCATTCCCAAAGGCGGAAAACAACCACCACAACAGATATACGACGCCGTAGCGAAGAAAAAAAAGATATAAATAAAACTGCATAAAAAATTCTCCAAGTCACCAAATAATATACAATATCATCCTCACATCATGTCTCTAAGTCAATACATGAGTAGTAGATGGAGAGTACTGGATACAACGAATATACAATGAGCATCATTAGATAACCGCAAAACCTACCTATAGCAAAACTGCACCCAGTCAGCCGTAGCGGTATCCGTTGCTAAAGATGATATGATAGGAAGAAAGCCCTGCCTCGACTGCCCTGAGGGACTACCTGCAAAACACTCTGGCACAACGGGGGTGAGTTGCTAACTCGTGAATAGTAAATAATATATGCAGATAATCACAAGTATGCACGTACTGCGTGAATCTATCACATGCAAGCTAAAAGCAATAAATGGCCATATGTATACAACAGTCATGAAAGATACTCTATCAGGTACAACTAATACATGAAGCAATAATATGGCAATATGTATATGCAACAATCATGAAAGGTACTCTATCAGGTACAACAAATACATGAAGCAATGCATATAAAATAAATGCGGAATATGGGATAAAACATGTCATCCTCACGGAATCCTCATCGTGGCAGGACCAGTGTCCATCAAGAAAATCCAAATCCCGAATATCCTCAAATCGGCCCTCAGGTCAGCCCTCATATCGGCCCACAGATCAGCCCTCATATCGGCCTTCAGATCGGCTCTCATATCGGCCCTCAGTTCGGCCCTCATATATAATGAATAAGAATACTAGCACAGATCATTATGATGATATATATTATAAATATATATATATATATAATAGCGTCCTATACCACTGATATATATATGTATATACATGCATATATAACAGCGTCACATACCACTGATATATATACTTAGAGGTAATATCATGAAAACTAGTGTCCAGTATCGACACATAAATACTCATCTATCAGGCGTCGTCACCACGACTGGCCCTGATATGTACGTATTATACGTTCATCGGAAACCCGAGTACCTAGGTTCGATACTCGAATTCCCTGTATCCATATGTGCATGACTCCGGTCGATATCTCCACGATCACCGCCGAGTCCAAAATACAATCACTGGTAGGCAGTGCACATCCCCTATCAGGATCATCGGCAAAATCCGTCGACATACTTTTCTTGCCCCGGGGTACCATACCGGGCTTTACCATGTACCCGTACACGGCCTACACAACTCCTCGCATGGGGTATATATCAGAACCGAGAAATCTCATGGTGGACGCTGAAATATCAAATCAAAAGAAATCAGGTTTTTTCAAATAATACATAATTTTATGAAACTACCACGGTCCTCAAATCCAGAAAACATCATGTGAAATCCATATCTCAATGCCAAAAATCCATGAATATGATATATACAACATAAAACAGTAATATGAGCATATAAAGGAAAAACCGCTATTTAACTGCAACAAGTTATGAAATATATCATACGGTTCCTAATTTCTCCAAATCCATACAACATCATATAAAGGTGAACATGTAGCTATAGCCAGGTGTGCGTAACCATGTCAGTATAGCAAGATATGTGTATCTACCTATTAATAATGATGTAATACCCTCCAGGTATGTGTGTAGGTAAATCAAGCTAGGTATGTGTATAAACATGTTAATAATGATACAATACCCTCCAGGTATGTGTATTCATGTAGGCATAGCAAGAAATATGTGTAAGCATATAGGTATACATGTATGCTATATATCATATACACAATAGAATATGAATAAATGTCTCATGTCCCTAACCATACAATATCACGTATGAATAGGTGTTGTGCGTGTCATGGTAATTATTGACGGTGTGAGTGGCATACAATCAGTGCTCGTGCAACATGAACTGTCAATAATAGTGCAGTGTCCAATCATATCAAATAACAGTATGCAATGTTCTTTCCTCAGCGAATGAAATAGAATCCTTTTTTAGAAGTTTTATGCACAAATCTCTATATATGCAATATAAAAATGCGGCTAATATTATATCATATCTAGCCCTGACGAATAGTGTCATACGGGCGATTCCCCTGTAGATATTAAATCTACTCACTCTATCCTGGCTAAGTAAAGCCAACCACTCTCTTCCCTTTCTTCGCAGTGTCCGAAGTCCCCGCCTGCAATCCTAAAATCACAAAACAACAAGGCAGGTGTATATTAGCAATGGACCAATAACACGTACAAACTACATTTGACCAACGCACCAACTCCAAATATACTCTCAAGTGTTCGTCTAGTGGCTAACGCACGTAGCGACACTACGGAACTAACCCAAGAGCAGCAGATACACAAAGACACGAACCATATCGGATAACGTAACGGGCGTAATTGAAACACTAGAAAACAAGCAAAGTGATCCTAGATTTTGCTACCCAAACAATTTGTAAAATTTGCACGTACCACAAGACCACACACAATCCCAGAGACCCCCGGACAAAAACCCAAACCCAAACACCTCAGTCTGGCCGCAAATTGCAGCTAGAAGCAATATATTTGCGGCCGACTTACCATGGAATTGTCTCAAATTTTTATGGTGGGTCCTAGGTCACTACATAAGGTCACTGTGATGGGAACTTTTCCAACAAATATCTGATTTGATGGCAGATCATCCGAGACACCAATCTACACTAAAAATACGATATTTACCCGAAACTAAACATTATGCGTTCTAAACTGAAACTAACAAGCTACGAAACATTAAGAAGACTTATTTAACAGATAGAGATCATTACCTACTCCCACAAGCTCAAAGATCTTAGCTTTCCAAGCTCCAATGGATCTTAGAGGCAAAATAAAGCTTATGAAGTGATTTAGGTGTGATTTTGTGAAGTTTAGTAAATGATTAGTCAGTGTTCAGTTAAGGGAAGAAGGAGATGAAGAAATATGAGAAAGAGATAGAGTGAGAGAGAATGAGAGTGAATAAAATGATAAAGAGAGAGAGTGAGGTAAGATTAAGGGTGAGTGCACCACCATCACTTAATGCAAGCATTATGTTCACCATGGCTCACCATTGCCACCTCCCCTCAATCTAAAACAAGGAAAATATCTTCTCTCTCAACAAAAATCTAGATATTTAAGGTTAAGGTTTAAACAAAGGATAGGATTAAAGAAAAATAAGGATTAGGATTAACTTAAGTTGTCATGGTCACTAAAACAAGATTAACACAAACAAACCTCACATTAACGTGCACACGTGTGTGCAAGCCCAAAACAATTAATAATAAAATATTAATTAATTGTTATAAAATGTGAGGAACCCGAATTGGTAAACTTTTTACAGAAAACCCGCACTATCGCTTAATTAACATTAATTGAAATCCTAAGGCGTTACAATCTCCCCTCTTATAGAAAATTCGTCCCCGAATTTAAAATTCTTACTATGCATACTTTCAAAGAGATGAGTGCAAAACTCCCAAATCTCGCTCGCAGCCTCCCAAGTGATCACCTCACTATACGGCTACGCAAAAGAAAACCCTCCACAAATGGCAAGACCCTTGATCGAAGTTTCTCCACCTGCCGATCCACTAACACTATCGGCTATCGGTGAACGAAAAATCGCATCCAAACTAAATGGTCTGGTGCTAAATCATGTGAGAAAGATTATAAAGGTATTTACAAAGGTATCGACGCAAGAAATACGGGGTGAATACTCAAAATCTAGGCGGAAATGCCAAATTATAGGCAACGGTACTAACTCGCTTCAAGGATATCAAAAGGACCAACAATTCTGGGACTAAGCTTCCCAAAGCTCAACACGCCATTATCGGGAAAAATCCGTAGGAATACATGATCTTCCACTGCGAACTCAAGTCTGTGACCACCACGGTCGGCATAAGACTTCTGTCTGCACTGGGCTGTTCTCATCCTGACCTGAACCAACCGGATCTTCACCAAAGCCTCTCGGCTAGCTGAGGTCCAAAAATCCTACTCTCGCAGAGTCAGTAAAACAGACTGGCGATCGACACCACTTACCAAACATAGCCTAAAGCTTGCCAATTGGAATGTCTCCTAATAACAGCTATCGAAGGAGAACCCTATCAATGGCAAATGACGATCCCAACTGCCAACAACCAAATAGTATGTACGCACAACCATATCCTCCAGAGTCTGTATAGTCCGCTCTGTCTAACCATCGGCCAACGAATGGAAAGCCGAGCTAAAGCTCAACCAGGTACCCAAGGCTTCCAAAAGCTTCTGCCAACGACGTCTAGCAAACTGGGTGCCTCTATTGGATACAACGCATGAAGGAACTCCGTGCAAACGCACAAACTTCCCGAAGAACAACAGAGCAAACTGAGCATAACTGGACAACAATCACCCAAATGGAATCACACCCTGATAGACCTGGGTAGACTCCACAACGAACTCATGGAGATCTGCTCCAATTCCCACACCGGAACGGTTAAAGTTGCAACTCTCCAGCCGGTCTCACATGCTCAACCTTAGCTCGCAACAAGCCAGACACCTCGAAACGAAATCCGAAACTCCACTCTTCATCCCTGCCCACCCGTAACTATCTCACAAGTCACGCTACATCTTGGTGGCACTTGGATGAACACTAGAAACTGACTGATGTGCCTGCTCTAGGACCTCGCGCCTCTACCCATCAATATCCGATACACACAACGAGTCCCATAACGTAGCACACCGTGGTCATAAATCAAAAACTCCGAATCTTTATCCAGCCGAACTTGCTCAAGAATCTCCGACAACGAGTATCGGTGGGCCATGCCTCACGAAAACGATTAAGTAAAAGTAGACGGGCGTGGACATGAGAAAGCTGTCCGCTCAGTAGAGGCGAACTTAAACTATACTCAGCTGTCGCACAAGAACTGTAAATCTGCAGAAGACTGACTACGAACTGCGAACAACTGGAACAAACCCCGGGCCTACGACTCAAGCATCAGCTACTATAATTGCCTTGCCACGGAAAATGAAGGATCTTATAATCACAATCCTTGACAAGCTCCATCCAACGGCGCTGTCTCAACAATCAAAACCCACTACAGGAAGATGAACACAACGCTCTGGTGGTCCGTGAAAATCTGACACGACTCTCCATACAAGTAGTGTCCCTAAATCTCCAGCGCAAGACCACCACGGCCATCTCCAGATCATGAATGGGATAAATCCTGCTCGTACTTCCTCCAACTGTCGGGAAGAATAAGCGATAACTCTATCATGCTACATCAGTACACAATCGAACCCTACTCGTGAAACATCACAATAAACAAGTCGCCCGATCCAGAAAGCAAAGATAGAACTGGTGTAGTCGTCTACCAAGTCTTCAACCACTGAAAACTCAGCACGCATGCCTCAGTCTAAAGAAAAGGAACTCCCTTCCTTATCAGTATGGTCAACAGTGCAGCGATACACAAAAATCCTGCATGAAACGGCAGTAAAAACCGGCTAAGCCCAAAAATCCGCGGACCTCTGTGCCTGATTAAGTCTGGGACAAAGCTGTACGGCCTCGATCTCCCTCGGGTCCATAAGAAAGCTATACGTTCCTCACGGCACTTGGAAAAGACCAGAATGTTATCTATGACACAACACTACACTGGTCGAGGAACGGCCTGAAAAATCCGGTTCATCACATCACGAATGCTGCTAGGGCACTGGTGAGTCCAACGACACCACCAAAAACTCATAAAGCCCATAGCACGCACAAAAGCAGTCTTCAGAATGTAATCACTCTGAAACCGCAACCAATGATGACCTGATCCCAAAACAAACTTAGAAAATGTCTCGCACTCTAGAGCTAATCGAACAAATCGTCAATGCGTGGTAAAGGATACATATCCGCACCATAACTCGGTTCAATTGACGATCAATCAATACACAACCTCAAACTGTCGTCCTTCCCTTAACGAACAGAGTAGGAGCTCCCCAAAGCAAAACACTCGGACGCACAAGCCTTCCTATCTAGCAACTCTGCAGCTGATCCTTAAGCTCCCTAACCTCCGCCGGCTCATCTGGAACAACGTCGGAAAACTCTCGCACGATAGGAATCCGGTCCAACGAACCCGCTGTGGCTCCGGTATCATGAATGAAAGCCAAGAATCCTCGATATCCTCTCCTCAAAAGCCGACTAGCGTAAAAGGCCGAATTTAAGCTGTGAGGGGCGGCACCACTGTCCCCCTGCACAACAGAACCGACTCGCCGGGAAAACAAAACCTGACTGTTTTCTCACGGCAGTCCACAGACGCATAGCACGTAGATAACCAGTTCGTGCCCAGGAGAACGTCAAGTCCAACATCTCTAGAAGGACCAAATCGACGAACGAATCTCTATCTCCTATCCGATTAGCACACGACCGGAACACGTGTCGCGCAAGAAAAGAATCGCTAACAGAAATTAACACAACAAACGGCTGATCTAGCATACACAACTCTCGGCTCAACCACAGCACTAACTGTGTAGAAAAAACGAGTGCATAGATCCCGAATTAACCAAACAAGTGCAATAAGGAAACATACGAATAAGATTACTTGAAAACTCTGCACTGGATGCCCGCACGTCCCGATGAGTAGAAGAAAACGCTCGTGTCTGCCCTCTACCCGCAACTGGCTGAACTCCTCCTCTGCCATCCTGTACACTCGGAACAAATCCTCCATGACCACGACCTCTCTGCGGTACAGCTGTCTCGCGCTCACGTGGCTCTATACAATCTCGAACCCGATGACCAAAACTCCCGCACCGGTAACATCTAGATAAAAACTGCTGACCCTCCTGGGGATGAGAGCTAAACCACTGTCCTCATCCCATGCGTCAGCTACTCCCGCGATGTGCACGAAACCCGTCACGGCGACTGAACCTCTGTCTCTGGGCTGCTAAACCTGCACGAGCCCTCCTCTATCCTCGGACTCCCAAAGTCTCGGAAAGACGCTCCTCATCGAATAGGGCTGCATCCACTGGTGCTGTATACGTAACACAATGCTATGTGTTGATCGCAAGGAATAACTGGGTAACAGGGGTGGCAACCTTCTATCACTGCGCTCGACTGGCCTCAATCAACGGCCTCATCGTCTGGCGCAAGTCCTGTATATCTGCCTCAAGCCTAGCGATACATGTTGGAGATAGTGCCCTCAGAGTCAATTATTGGATCACAGGTACGTGATTGCAATGATTGAGGGAGGACGAAACCCAGTAGGACAGTCTTACTCGAGATGATAGTATGCTATCTGGTTTACCTTTATCATCGTGTACTACTTTAGGTGACCTGACATGTCACTATTGCACGTTGATAGAGCCCCTAGGATTCTTGCTTGACCACCAGCAGTATGAGGGCAATCATATAAGTGGGAGCTGGGGTCTATAAGCACATCCTTAAATGGTCCCTAGTCGTGGGAGTTTTGAGACAGGGCATCGATACTCCAGAGTAGACTAGTGTATACAGTCGAGACCCCGATGAGGGGCGGTGGCCGGTCTCACAAGCTACTGGTGTCAGTTGGTTCACCTAAGATGTATACAGGTGCTCATTGGGTTATGAGTACACCGGACAGGACTCGCCGGGAACATGCTAGTTGGTCTTATACCTGACGTCAGATAGCAGTTCCCTAGTGACATGTGTACAGGTTAGTTCATCGACCTGGGGATTGTCATTTGTCTCGTGTGAGTTTCCACTGTACTTTGATTACTACCCTACCACGCTCAAAGGAGACGTGCAAACAGGTTTTAGTTGGGTACATTCCCGAGCCACATGGAGGCAGTGAGCGGATCTTCAAGGGTTCGTCTCTCCCGGTATTGGGGGTGAGGTCGCGCTGTGTCTAGGAGAGCCATTACATGAAGCCCTCGGCCGAGGCAGGAGATTTTCTGGTAGGTATTCCAGTAGTATCTCAGGGTGTTCTGGGCTACACTCCGACACGACTTGTACCGCTTTTGGGGGTCTGACTTTTACCAACCCCCTAGGCCCGCCATGCGATGCTCATAGACGAACGGACCGGACTGTACGGATATTTTCACTGACAGGCTCAGTAGGGTGTCAGGATGAGTTCGCTTATCGACGTCCCTTTTGGTCAATACCTGGTAGCCCGTCACGTATTGGCTCATACCTCTGACGTGCTAGTGGTTAAATCCACAACCAAGGTGTTGACGAGTCTTTAGAGTCCCCCACATTCAGTTGCTCAAGTTTTCGGGCGAAAAGCTGTAGAGGCCGTATGGAGATATGGCAGGGTCCGATCAGATACGTTCGGTATTGCACGGATCAGGATCGGACGGATATTACTAGCCGGCTTTGGTTTAAGCCGGATCCTAGTATAGTACAGTGTAGATTTTGTCTCATTGCATTTGTATTTCGGTCGGAATACAAATGCGGGTGTGTATACACAGTATCGGGGTTTTCCTGTAATTTATTACGGGACCAGTTTTCAGGAGTTGCCAGTTTGCTTTCCGTTTCGGCCATATTTCTTTGTATCCTTCATTGGCCGAAGATTGGTGGAGGAGGGCTTATTTGCAATTGTGCAAATAAGCAATTGTGGAGGGGGTCTTTGCATATTATTGTATCATGATACTTGCACCATCATTGCTTGACTTTCTTTAGTCATCATGTTTTGACTTGATTTATCCATCATGGCTTGACTTTTGTATCATCATGGTTTTGATGATGGTTGTTGGTGGAGTATGGATTTGTTTGTGATGATTGTTTCTTATCATCCTTTTCTTTTCCCTCTTGCATTATTGTGTGGCCTCTCTCATTTTTGATACACACTCTCATTTCTCTCCACTCCATCATGCATGGCCGGCCAAGCTCCTTGGGGGCTGTCCAAAATTCTAGAGGTGGGGTTTTTGTGCTTTTGCTTTGATAAAAAATCCCACAAGATCAATCTCCATTAGCTTGTACCATCCCTCCACCAAAAGGAAACCTCCATAAACCCCAAAATGAGACATGAGCACTACACGCATTCTACAGCAAACCTTGGGCACGTCGGCTCGCCAACTTCGTGCCCGAGTTGCCTCGGTATAGAGGTGGGAGCCCGTAAAAGAAGCCGGCGACGTGGTGCCCTTCCGGCGACGAGGTGGAGACCGGAGTTTCCGTGGGAGATCGGGACGACGACGAGAAGACCGGAGGACACGAATCAGTCGGTATATCTCTCTTCCCCATCTTGTAGTTAGCTTAGACTAGTTAATGGTTCGATCCGGGTTTTAGTGCGCCGTGGTGCCGGTTTGAAAAATTAAAGTTAACCATGGCTTCCGCATTTGGCCTCGGGATGGAGGCCGGGACGCCGCCATGCACTTACAGTGGTATCAGAGCCTCGCTATTAACATAGTCTAGCTTTGTCTAATGTGTTTTACATTTCCGATCAAACAATTTTCCAAAAACCGTATTTTTCTTCACATCAGTTTCTGTCGAAATTTTTGAAGTCCAAAAATTTTTCAGGTTGTTTCAGAATGATGTGTAGGACATTCTAAGAGTTCTGTGAAAATTTGGGCTCGTGAACAGTCCAAACGACCGCGGAACCGCGGCCAAACCCATGCTTGGGCCGCGGTTCCGCCGCGACTTGAACTGTTCAGTCCCCCAAAATTCTACAGAATGCTCCTGAGTGGAAAATAGGTTTTCTGGAATGCTAATTTTTGGGCCCAGATTTCTTAATGTGCTACAGTAGTACTTGGGGGCCCACTTGGTAAATTTGATCGATCGGATATTTAAAACACATTATTTCACAGTATTTACATTATATCTGCGACCGTGAATGTCACTTGATCGGTAAATCCTGTCTAACTGCTATAGCCCGGTTAGACGGATTTGCGAACGTGACTTTCACGTTGATGTTCTGTGTTTTGCTGTGATGTTGCGGATTGGTCGTGGGGGATAGCCTGGATGCAATGCTAGTACAGTTTTTGTTGTATTATGTACATTTGATATTGCGGGGCGAGCGTCCGACATGTGGACTACCGTCACTGCCTGTTGTATATTATTCTTTTGGGGCACGACCAGGTTGCGGTCGATGTACCCATTGTATGTATATTTTACTTTCTGTACTAGGATTTCCCTGCGGAGGGGTGCACGGATAGCCAGATTCTAACAAGCCCGCATCTCATGGCATTGAGACGGAGGGGGCTTCACTCTAGAATTGGCGGTCTATTCGCCGCACTCGTAGGGGGTACAGGTTGACTCAGGAGGGGTGCCCAAGTTACCGGATTCCGTGAAGTGCTGGGTGGTCCATTCACGTTGCTGAAGGGGGCTGCCTCGCTTCAGGTTTTGGCGGGTAACTTGCCACGCCCGTAGGGGCCTAGGGTTTTCATTGCACAGGCTATCCACACGACTAGAGGAACGTCGGGTTTCAGTAGTGGCTCTGTGAAACCCGGGGATCCCAGATATCTGTATTGTTTCTGTGATGCTGTACATTTCTGTGATGTTGCATTTTATCACGCCTTGAGCGAAATATTATATATTGATATATATATACTAGTAGATGTTGTATATGTTTTGCATCCGCGCTAGTCCAGTCCCCGCTCTGTCGTTAGTTAGCTAACCTAACGGGTAATGACGGGACCCAGTGGCGAATGCGGATGGCATATACGTACATCAGTATATTTTCGTTCTTTGTGGTGTGATCAATTGATGGGACTGCGTTGATTCGGATCAATGCAAGCTAAAAACAAACATATTCTGATGTTGTTGGAACAATTTTCAAAAAGCTGTTATTGCAAGAACGTTCTCTTTTGTTTTGCAGAGTGGTATTCAGTTGGAATATCCTGCTCCTCAGTCGACGAGGCAAGGGCCGAGATCCCTTCACTGGGAGTGACCCCTTGGACAGAAGTTTGCGTCAGGGCAATAACTTCACTATAGCCGATTACTTTTGCTTTGCATCGTGGTATTCAGTTGGAATATCCTGCACCTCATTCTACGGGGAAAGAGCCGAGATCCCTTCACCGGGAGTGACCTCTTTGGCGAAGGTTTTCGTCACTATATTTTTAAAAGCTATCCGGTTCCTTCAACGATATCAAGTTCATTACGTTAAAGGTTTTCGCCAGAAACCATTCGTAGCCCTCCATCATTTCAGTTAAATATTCGGTAGTATTCAAGCTATGTATTTTGACCTCACGCCAAGGCATAGTGTTTGGTAGCTGCTGGGTATTTATTTGTTGCATAGATAGATGCGTTGGTTTGGGACAGTCGTACTACTATTTTGGCCTACGTCAAAGGTATGTACGGGTGGGTTCAAATTAACCTGGACAATGATGGGTAGAACTTGACATGTGACTTATGATATTTTGACCTCACGCCAAGGTCATAAGAGCATGGGGCAAAAATCACATCGGGAGTTTCTAAAGAAACTGAAACTTGCCAGATATGCGCATACCTTCTGGAGTGTGATAGCGTGAGCGGATTCCATCACGTTATCATGCGATGATAGTTGGATCCCGATTCCCACTGATGAGTTGGTTTACTCCTCGGGTGATCCCGACTAATTCTTCTTTCGGGTTTGGAGAAGAATTTGAGGTAACAGTGGGAGGTTTCCAGATTAGATAAATTGATAACCATTCTGATCTAGGTTAGAGTGCACGCTGAGTGTTTCTTTTCTCTATCTCTTTGGCAGCGACCATTGACCCGACCCTAAGACTATGACTCAGAGACCAAAATTGACCGAACCTTCTTAAACACTGGCTTTTGGATTGTCAGAGTTGCAGACCTCATTGCCACTCCTACTTTTACCCTTTTCTCCAGGACACCCCGTATTACTACGAACGTCCACTTCCATTGGACAAAACCATCATATGGTTATATACGAACTCGAAGGGATTTATTCGAGGATGGTTTCCGGTTCTGGAGAAAACGAATAAGACTATTCAGTTGTCTTTTCCTTTTACCTTCTCTCAGGCTGCGAGTACTCCTTGGATTAGGAGATAGTACACCTATTACGCAAATTGGATAGTCTTCTTCCAAACCTTAGGCTGGTGCCGAACGGTGGGGAATGAAGAAAACCAATTAGCATAACAATGGTGTGCAGAAGGTATTAAGTTAAGACAAAGCAAGGGATTAGTAAGAGGGCAAAGTAAATTACGACTGACATTCACGACCAAACCAAGTATTTCTTCGCCAATCCTAAATCACCTTTGTATTTCTCCAGGACACTCCGTATCACTACGAAGATCCACAGTTTATTAGATACTCCATCGTATGGTTATATACGAACTCGAAAGGAACTTGTTCCAGTTCGGGGATGGATCCTGGTTTAGAAGAAATAGAAATAAGGTTTATTCGGTTGTCTTTTATCCTCACCTTCTCTCGCATTGCGAGTGCTCCTAGGATTAGGACAGTACACCCATTATGCTTATTAGATAGTCTTCTTCCAAACCATAGGCTGGTGCCGAACGGTAGGGAAGGAAGAAAACCATTTGGCCTAAGGGGTGTGCAGAAGGTAATGACTAAAGACATATAAAGGGATTTGGAGAGGTGGCAAAGAATTATACGGTTACAGTCATGAATCTGGAAGAAGCATTACTAGGAATACCGGGATACCCCGTCGAAACATTTCAATGTTTCAGTTTCATTGTGTACTGTTAAAGGAAAACTGGTTTCCCAATTAGACACTTGCTCCAGGGTATGTATTTACCATGTATGATTCTCACATCTGTATGGTTTTACAGATAATGAGTGAGAGTAGGTTAGTGGGAATTAGGTGATCATCCTCATTATATCGGGATTCGTTGTAATCTGTGATATTTGATGAAGTCACCTGGGTTGTTTGCCGGACGGCAAATATTTGGTTTTGAATATCCACTGTCATACACCAATTTCAAATTGATATATCTATACATCTATTTTTATAGAGTGAGATATACCTTTTTGAAATTATGTCTGTGACATTTACCTATATCAGTGGATGGTTAGGTAAGGAGCATTAAACAGCGGTGTAATTCTTCTTAACCATAAGTACAGTTTTCAACCTACGACACACAGTGTATGAGTTATCAGACTCAAGGGACTTATACAGAGTATTGTATGTTGTCCAGGGTCCATCAGGACAGAGGGGTTGGTCCTCGTACTATATTCGGTTTACTTATGACTTCTCTAGTTTTTAGACAGGTGTTTCGTGGAAACACAGGGTCCGAATTTTGAGAAGTTATAGGTATTTGAATAAAGTAGAGAACCAGGTATTGTAAATATCGGGATTTTTCAAAGTGATCGAAGATGTAGATACTTGTGTATGGTATTCAGTTGATAGTAATGATCAAGAGAACTTGCTTCTCTTTCAGGTTACTCATAATTGGAAGCATTCCTAAGTTGAGTAACGTTGATCGGCCTCCTTCCATTTAGTAGTCATGCGCTGGAGACAGTTGCATGATTTGAATCTGGTTCAATTAAACCGGTGCCTCTGGTTCTATATTGGATATAGAACAGTTCATATCTTAACGTTGTTAAGGTACGGGGAGTTGTCCGGCTTATGATTAAAACCAGACACTGGACAACTCAAGGCACGTTTCTGTAATGGTTGTTTGTGGGTTGACCCAGTCTATGAAGAGGGTTGACTTTGTACCATAAGAAAGATCAATAGTGATATTGTTCTAGACTCGCCACAGTTTTAATAAAAATGGATTTTTTCAAAAAAAAAAACAGTAGTGGGAGTATGGTAGAACTGGAAGTGATTCCAGAACCGCAAACGATTGCTGAAGATTTGATAGGAACCTAAAGATTCAATCTGGTTTGACATTCCATTGGCCACTCCACAGATAAGGTGGGTAACTTCAGGCATCCGAGAGGTACTCCGGTAGCCTCAAGGACGGTGACAGGGAAGTTCTTGTTTACCCACACTTGCCATTGCTGTTGTTCCAGGCTGCGAGACCCGGCGGGAGGATGAGTATAGCGTCGTTCTGAACTGGCTTCAGAAGTGTACGTGTATATGACTCTGCCAGAGGGTTGTCGTAGTCAATGGGAGCAGCGGAAGCATTGGTGGACAGGTGGCTTATGTCTATTTATAGACTAAAGCAGATATAGCGGAGATAGATCATCTATTTCTGACATGACAGTCATAGGTTTGACTTCATCAGAATAAGGGATGGATCTGTTGAGAAGGTAGTAGGGTGTGATGTCATGGTATTTGGATGACATACACAGAGTAGGAAGTGATATTCCTATACTACGATCGGTTATACTTTGGTCGTCACACAGTAGTTTCTCCACATGGGACTTGAACATTATATCAGACATACTGGTCACTAGATCTATGGTTTTAGATCTAGATTTGGGTGATTTCCCAATCAGGGTACTTAGACAGCATTCTAAAAGTATTTAGAATGGACGACTCCTGGCATGGTGGTGTACCTGCAGGTGATGGAGTCACCCTCTCTAAAGGTGTCTTACAGACTAAAGGGGAGAGGGATGTGTATGATTGGCAGATCACTTGCTCAGGCAATTGAGTCAATCATGAGATGTCAAGTACCACACCAGATGTTGTTCTTACACTAGATGCAATAAGTTGACATTGATCCTATCCTAGAGAAACGGTCGGAAGCAGTTTTATAACATAAGTAGATGTTCTAGGAATATGATAACGACAGCCTCATTCGGGAGACAGTTATCATTCCAGGCTTCCAAGGTGACCTGGACGACAAGGAGGTTGTCAGAGTTATAGTTTTTCCTTCTGACGAGGGGCAGTATTTTGGACAGGTGGTCCAAGGCAATACTGAGGGAGGCATGGCGCAGGATACTGATTGAGTTCAGTTGATGATACAGTCTAAAAAGTTTGGATTTGGAGTTCATTTATGAGCTAGGTCCCATCAGACATCCAGACATATTTTAAGACAGATATTGCTCATTTCGGAAGAAGGCTTTCTCCACGAACTTGAGATATTGAGATACATAGAAAGAAACATCAAAGCGAATCCACTCACTGAGGCTATTCCTCGAACGCAATAGTTTCGCAAACAGGCTTTGTGAGACTGACAAGTAGAGGAGTTGGGTGTTCGGTATCACACGGGCTGTGAGTATGCGACATCGCAATAATTAGCCTTGAGTGCAAGTGGGAGATTGTTGGAGATAGTGCCCTCAGTGTCAATTATTGGATCACAGGCACGTGATTGCAATGATTGAGGGAGGACCAATCCCAGTAGGACAGTCTTACTCGAGATGATAGTATGCTATCTGCTTTACCTTTATCATCGTGTACTGTTTTAGGTGACCTGACATGTCACTATTGCACGTTGATAGAACCCCTAGGATTCTTGCTTGACCACCAGCAGTATGAGGGCGATCATATAAGTGGGAGCTGGGGTCTATAAGCACATCCTTAAATGGTCCCTAGTCGTGGGAGTTTCGAGACAGGGCATCGATACTCCAGAGTAGACTAGTGTATACAGTCGAGACCCCGACAAGGGGCGGTGGCCAGTCTCACAAGCCACTGGTGTCAGTTGGTTCACCTAAGATGTATACAGGTGCTCATTGGGTTATGAGTACACCGGACAGGACTCACCGGGAACATGCTAGTTGGTCTTATACCTGACGTCAGATAGCAGTTCCCTGGTGATATGTGTACAGGTTAGTTCATCGACCTGGGGATCGTCATTTGTCTCGTGTGAGTTCCCACTGTACTTTGATTACTACCCTACCACGCTCAAAGGAGACATGCAAACAGGTTTTAGTTGGGTACAGTCCCGAGCCACATGGAGGCAGTGAGCAGATCTTCAGGGGTTCGTCTCTCCCGGTATTGGGGGTGAGGTCGCGCTGTGTCTAGAAGAGCCATTACACGAAGCCCTCGGCCGAGGCAGGAGATTTTCTGATAGGTATTCCAGTAGTATCTTAGGGTGTTCTGGGCTATACTCCAACACGGCTTGTACCGCTTTTGGGGGTCTGACTTTTACCAACCCCCTAGGCCCGCCATGCGATGCTCATAGACGAACGGACCGGACTGTACGGATATTGTCACTGACAGGCTCAGTAGGGTGTCAGGATGAGTTCGCTCATCGACGTCCCTTTTGGTCAATACCTGGTAGCCCGTCACGTATTGGCTCATACCTCTGACGTGCTAGTGGTTAAATCCACAACCAAGGTGTTGACGAGTCTTTAGAGTCCCCCACATTCAGTTGCTCAAGTTTTCGAGCGAAAAGCTGTAGAGGCCGTATGGAGATATGGAAGGGTCCGATCAGATACGTGCGGTATTGCACGGATCAGGATCGGACGGATATTACTAGCCGTCTTTGGTTTAAGCCGGATCCTAGTATAGTACAGTGTAGATTTTGTCTCATTGCATTTGTATTTCGGTCGGAATACAAATGCGGGTGTGTATACACAGTATCGGGGTTTTCCTGTAATTTATTACGGGACCAGTTTTCAGGAGTTGCCAGTTTGCTTTCCGTTTCGGCCATATTTCTTTGTATCCTTCATTGGCCGAAGATTGGTGGAGGAGGGCTTATTTGCAATTGTGCAAATAAGCAATTGTGGAGGGGGTCTTTGCATATTATTGTATCATGATACTTGCACCATCATTGCTTGACTTTCTTTAGTCATCATGTTTTGACTTGATTTATCCATCATGGCTTGACTTTTGTATCATCATGGTTTTGATGATGGTTGTTGGTGGAGTATGGATTTGTTTGTGATGATTGTTTCTTATCACCCTTTTCTTTTCCCTCTTGCATTATTGTGTGGCCTCTCTCATTTTTGATACACACTCTCATTTCTCTCCACTCCATCATGCATGGCCGGCCAAGCTCCTAGGGGGCTGTCCAAAATTCTAGAGGTGGGGTTTTTGTGCTTTTACTTTGATAAAAAATCCCACAAGATCAATCTCCATTAGCTTGTACCATCCCTCCACCAAAAGGCAACCTCCATGAACCCCAAAATGAGACATGAACACTACACGCATTCTACAGCAAACCTTGGGCACGTCGGCTCGCCAACTTCATGCCCGAGTTGCCTCGGTATAGAGGTGGGAGCCCGTAAAAGAAGCCGGCGACGTGGTGCCGTTCCGGCAACGAGGTGGAGACCGGAGTTTCCGCGGGAGATCGAGACGACGACGAGAAGACCGGAGGACACGGATCAGTCGGTATATCTCTCTTCCCCATCTTGTAGTTAGCTTAGACTAGTTAATGGTTAGATCCGGGTTTTAGTGCACGGTGGTGCCGGTTTGAAAAATTAAAGTTAACCATCGCTTCCGCATTTGGCCTCGGGATGGAGGCCGGGGCGCCGCCGTACACTTACAATACGATCTATCGAAGACGGATCAATCTGCTCCTGTGCAACGAGCGTACCGTCCTGGTCAGTCCTCGCCCCAAGCGAGTCAACTCTGACATCGACTCTCACTGCATCACTCTGAGCCCTCATAGTCATCGGCGGCATAAGCATATAAATAGAAAAAGGATTTGATAAGAACACGGAAATCGAATCACAAGGATATGTATCATCAAGAAGGAATTTCAAGCAATTAGTACTTAGGCACTCAAGCGAAGTACCGTGTCGTAAGTATGCCGCGGACATACACACGCTACATCACTCTGCTTAAGCTATCTACTCCATCATACCAAGGTCATCCTACACTCCGAAAGGTAACGCCTAGCGCTCTGATACCAACTTTGTCACGACCCGAAATTGGCACGTGACGGCCCTTAAACTACGCGTCCACAGGCGTAACGCAATCTAAGTAAGCCGAAAACCCAGCAATCTAAACCGTCAAAAGTAGTAAGTGATAAGAACATTGTTAAAACTTTTGAAACCTCAAATACAAATTCTTTAAAGTCCAACTTATTTCCTTTAAAATTTTAGCAGCACCTCCTTTGTAAAACAAGCCCCCAAAAGGGGTAAAACAAAAAATAAGTAAAGCATCCCCAAACGGGAGCAGATCCACGCCCAAAGGCAGAAAACAACCACCACAACAGATATACGACACCGTAGTGAAGAAAAAGAAGATATAAATAAAACTGCATAAAAAAACCTCCAAGTCACCAAATAATATACAATATCGTTCTCACATCACCTCTCTAAATCAATACATGAGTAGTAGATGGAGAGTACTGGATACAAGGAATATACAATGAGCAACATCGGATAACCGCAAAACCTACCTATAGCAAAACTGCACCCAGTCAGCCGTAGCGGTATCCACTGCAAAAGATGATACGATAGGAAGAAAGCCCTGCCTCGACTGCCTTGAAGGACTACATGCAAAACACTGAGGCACAACGGGGGTGAGTTGCCAACTCGTGAATAGTAAATAACATATACAGGTAATCGCAAGTATGCACGTACTGCGTGAATCTATCACATGCAAGCTAAAAGCAATAAATGGTCATATGTATGCAACAGTCATGAAAGGTGCTCTATCAGGTACAACTAATATATTAAGCAATAATATGGCAATATGTATATGCAACAGTCATGAAAGGTATTCTATCAGGTACAACTAATATATGAAGCAATGCATATAAAATAAATGTGGAATATGGGATAAAACATGTCATCCTCACGGAATACTCATCCTGGCAGAACCAGTGTCCATCAAGACAATCCAAATCCCAAATATCCTCAAATCGGTCCTCAGGTCAGCCCTCATATCGGCCCACAGATCGGCCCTCATATCGGCTGTAACACCCGAGTTTATTTATACCATTTCCAGCTTTCGTATTTACTTATCCATGGTATATTCTTGTTTTAACGTGTTTAGGGGCAAATGGTATTTTACATATTACTCTGCATTCGACCTGACCCGCTTACTTGAACCTGTTTAACTCTCATTTATAGATTACCTTGACTTGTTGCATGGACTAGTGCATCTCATAATTTAGTATATACTGGTATTTTATCTTGTATCGCATGTTTTGCATATAACAATTTAAATCACGTAAAATAAATTAAAATTGCATTACATGGCCTGCTTGATACCCCTAACCCTGTGATAGCATCCCTGCATCGTGTTCTCGTCCCGTTCAGTGCTACGCGCACGTGCGTGCATCCGCTCATGGGGGTATGCATTTCTGTTACAAAATATTTCATTTCAATTTTAAGAACTTGCTAATAATTTTCGTATTTCAAATCCAAATTTTGGACCCGACCCGGGCGTATTTCTGATGTTTTTTTGTAGTCCGCCTAAATTCAAATTAATTACTTTTATTTGATTTATTTTAAAGATTTTTCTGTTGTTGAGTTGCGAACTAAATATATCTATTAGGTTTAAAAATCTTTTATAATTTTATTCACTTTTCCCAACCGAGCCAATCAAAGCTCTCTCTCCTTTGCACCTGGGCCCTACGTCTCTCTCTTTCTCCCTTCACCGAGCTCTCTCCTTTCTCTAAAACCCTGGCCCACACCTTCTTCTCCTCCCTCTTCTCTTTTCTTTCTCTCTCTCTTTCTCTCTCTCCCTCTCTCTCTCCCTCACTACGCGCCAACTCTCTCTCCCCTCTCGTGTTTCTCACTCCTCTCGCAATCCCTGTTCATCAGGGATCCGCTCACCTCTCTACCCCCTATGGTAACCTCCCTCCTTCGTTTCCTCTCATCCTCGACGCAAACCCTAACCCAGCCTCCGGCTCTGCCAACGCCGCCACCCGCACCCTCATCTTCAACCTCGCTCGTCTCCCTTTCCTCTCTTGTCTACTTCAGTTCTCTTCTTTCCCTCGTCCTCACCCCAACGGCGAACCAAGAACCCATCTCTTCTCTCGCCTGCACCCTCCACTGCCGACGACCCCACCTCGTCGTCACCTCTGCACCTTCCTCATCTCTCTCTCTCTCTCAACCTCCTGACACCACCACCGTCATCCCTTCATCCCCAAACGACCAGAGTTTCCCCTGCACACCCATTCAGCCGTGAATCCCCACTGCCCTTGCTGTGGATCTCTCCGCCGGCAATCCTTCATCGTCGTCGCCTCTTGCCGACTCCTCTGACCCCATGGCACTTCTGTGCACAAACCAGTGAGCACATCCCTCTCCCTTCTTCTTCCTCTTCTTCTTTTTCTTGCTCTTTTCCTTATTTTTGTAGAATCTGTTTTCCAGCGATCGCCGGAATACGGTCGTGCCGTCGACGATCCCGACGAGGATACCAGACCCGTGAGTTTCCATCATGCGTTGTTTGGACTCATTCCATGTACCGTGCGCGCGTCGTGACTTTTCCGCCGACGTGTAACGTTCCGTTTACCGTATCGTGATCTGATCAAGGCAAGTTAATCTTGCTACATGCTATAATATTTCCTTTTATGTATATTTAAATTATAACACCCCATGATGATTATTTTATGCAACCTGCATTATCATCTTTCATGTTTATCAGTCTTCGGATGTTCGATTACATCCGTATCATGTGTTACACATCTAGTGCATGCAAGTAAACTTGCTACATGCTACTTAATTTATTATATACACATTTGATTGCACATTAAACCTGTAGTTCAAATTTAATACCATGATTTCCATTTTACCGTTCGATGTCACGTTATATCATTTTAGATTCAAAATTTGAAACATACCCGTTGCATTTACTTTACTAAATCTAGTAACCACATTTATATGTTAATCACGTAATAAATATTTACCTGGTCTATGGTACCCTTTCTATAGTTTACTCTATTGGACCCCGTGTGCATCTTTGACTTGTTTTAGTTATAATTGCATCTATTGAACCTATTTTACATATCATTGCATCTCTAGGTTACGTAATACATGTTAACATAATTCTAACATCCATATTTGTATACTGTAGTTAAGTAATGATAACCGTGCCTTGATATAAATTAATCTGTACCTATTGGCATATCATATTATATGTTCCAGTCTATTGTTCTGACAGTACCCGTGCTTGTTTATTTATAACCATGATTATATTAGTTTGATTTATGAGCATGCACATAACATTTTGTGCTTCCTGACATGACATGTTGCACTTCCTACCTAATATGACATGGTACCGTACACTCTTGACATGACTTGACACCTAAATACACTACTTGACTTGACCTGATATACCATGGATTTACCTGTTACCTGATCTTGTGTCTAATGCCAACAAACCTGACCTGTAGTCCTTACGGACCGTTCCTGTTGTCTATCCAGACAAACCTGTACCTGCCTGATCATGTGTTGGCATTAGCTCCAGATTATTTAAATACTTGACTTGAATACATAACTTGGGGGTATGGGAAAATCAATGATGAAATCCCGACTTATAACTCGACAGTTGCTTGCTTATACTGATCAGTTTTAGAGGCAAAGCCCGCCTCGGGATGATGTTGCTGACATCGTTCGTCTTTACCCTTTTCCTTTTAGTGCCTAGCGGCACGTCTCGGTTTTTGCTCGAGAGTCTTAGACCGTGGTCCCGGGCATGCACGGGATAGTATTGAGTTACATCGATGATTCATCAAATTGATTTCAAAGACTTGAGAGTAGTTCACCCAATAGACCAGTTTAGATAACTCACTACAGATTACCCCACTGTCCTTACTTGTATCCCTGTTATGCTTGTTTACCTTTTATATTCATACTTGTATGTAATGCTACCCCTGTTTATATTATTGCTTGATGTTATGACGCGCTGACGTCTGGGTTTTGCATGGCCCAAATTCTTCTACCTTTGTTGCAGACTGACCAGGAGTATTGCCGCTGTTAGACCGAGCGGTGAAGTTCCTGTCGGTATGTAGTTTTACTTTCCAGGTGTTACATTTATTGTATTTTCACTTCCGCATATCATTATTTCTTGATTCATTCCTTCTGGCTCATGGACATGTACTAGATAGTTTACTTTACTTTACTGTTCTTGATATCTCTACAGCCGTAATGTGACTGTGGAGGGATTTTTCCTATCCACAGGTAGCATGGTTGGATATGTCACGTACCTATTCGAGCGTACTCTTGGAAGCGGGGCGTGACATGGTTCTTTTGGTATCAGAGCATAGGATATAGGTTAATCCGGTTTGATTCTTTTATAGTTGGGTATTGGACCCAATACACGAATCAAAATACCCGTGATTAGGAACATGTCCTGTCACCTTGTTATCGTGATTCTTGAATCATATCTTTCTTTTATCTTGTGCCTTGACGATATGCAAACAAGCTTGCATCTCGGCTTGAAACCTTTTGGATTCACCATTGTTTCTCCCTGTTTTTTGATTCTGATACTAGGATTTGGGCGACTTGAGTGGAGTTATGTAATTGTACCCATGAACTGCAGCATGGTTACAATACGGTACTCTATTTGAGTAACTTGGAGTCCTGGTCTTGATTCACTTCCTTGTTCCATGATCGTTATATTGCCTTGTCTCTCTTGCTTTCCAGTTCATGTTTTCTCACCAGCTTGAACCATATTTACCGTGCTTTATCCTCTTCAGTATCTTGACTTCGGATGAAGTCATCTCGGTATCTTACTTGTTCATGCTTTACCGCATTAGAATTATTCAATTCTGGTGCATCCCTTTGCTTGTTGTGGTCTTAGGAATGGATTTTCGTGGCACTTTCCACGCTCATATTGATTGTAAGGAAAGAAGAGTGATTCTCCAGATCCCCAGACATCCAGAGCTTGTTTTGCTGGAGAAAGCAGCTCTGTCGGGCCAGTCGAGTTTGGGGCTAGGCCAACAAACAGTGTTCTTTCGTCGATGGGAGTTGATAAGAAAGAAGCGCCGGCTATAGTTCGAGAATTCATGGACGTGTTCGAAGACATCTCGGGATTATCACCAAAGCGAGGTGTAGAGTTTACGATTGATCTTGTTTCTGGTGCAGCGCCAATCTCAAAGTCGTACTATCCAATAACACCAGTAGAGTTGGAAGAAGTCATGAAGTAGGTTACCGAATTGCTTGATAAGGGTTGGATTCGCAGCAGAATTTTAATTTGGGAAGCTCCAGTTCTTCTAGTAAAGAAGATGATGTCACAAGGAGGATGTGCATCGATTATCGAGAATTAAACCGGGTGACTATTAAGAACAAGTACCCGATCCCTCGCATTGGTGAATTAATTGAGCAGCTTAGTGGTGCAAGGGTATTCTCGAAACTGGATTTACGATCCGGATATCATCAGGTCCGAGTAAAGACCGAAGATATTTGCAAGACGGCATTCCGAACTCGGTATGGACATTATGAGTACTTAGTGATGCCCTTCGGAGTAACGAATACACCGGCGATATTCATGGACTTGATGAACCGAATCTTTTCACCGATCTTGGACCAGTTTATAGTGGTGTTCAACGATGATATTCTGGTCTACTCGAGGAGCATTGAAGAGCATGCGGAACACTTGAGGATCGCACTGCAGACATTGAGGCAAGAAAGATTATATGCAAAGATGAGCAAGTACAAGTTTTGGCTTGAAGTAGTGAAGTTTTTGGGGCACGTCGTATCCGGAGATGGAATCGCCGTTGACCCCGAAAAGATTGTAGCAGTTCGAGATTGGCCGATTCTGAAGAACGTTGCTGAGATCAGAAACTTTCTTGGATTTGCCGGGTATTACAGAAGGTTCGTGGAGAATTTTGCTCGTTTGGGCTAAGCCTTTGACCAAGCTTACGCGCAAGGAAGTACCATTTGTATGGATGGATTAGTGTGCGTCAGCTTTTGAGGCATTGAAGCAGAGATTGATAACCGCTCTTATTTTGACCATACCAGATAGTTCCGGAAGATTGGTGATTCACAACGACACATCTGGAAAAGGATTGGAATGTGTTTTGATGCAGCATGGGAAGGTTATAGCCTACGCATCGAGACAGTTGAAGACCCATGAGAAGAATTACCCAACTCATGATTTGTAGCTAACAGCTATGATTTTCGCTTTAAAGATTTGGAGACACTAGTTATTGGGCGAAAGGGTCGAAGTATTCACCGATCACAAAAGCTTGAAGTATGTGTTCACACAGAGGGAGCTTAATATGAGGCAGCGTAGATGGTTGGAGCTGATGGCTGACTACGATCTTGATCTTAAGTACCATCCGGGGAAAGTTAATGTTGTGACAGATGCGCTTAGTCGGTTGCCAGCAATTCAGATGTTGACTGCACAGAAGGAGATTATGGAAGACTTTCGGAAATTCGAGTTGGAGATCGTGCTACCACATTCTTCAGGACAGTTGATGCAGCTGCAAGTACAGTCATCATTGATCGAGAATATTGGAGCAGCGAAACTGCAGGACCCAAGATTGCCGAAGGTTCGAGAACAGGTAGAAGCTGGACTTCGAACGGACTCATTGGTTCTTGAAGAGGGTTCTTTACGATGTGGTAGTCGTTGTGTGTGCCAAAGGGAGACATCCGTGAAGAAGTTATGTAGGAGGCACACAGTTCCGCTTATTCCGTACATCCAGGAGGCACGAAGATATACCGAGACTTACGACAACATTTCCAGTGGGAAGGCATGAAACGGGAAATTGCTCGCTTTGTGGCAAAATACTTAGTGCGTCAGCAAGTTAAGGCTGAACATCAAAAAGTTGCTGGTTTATTGCAACCACTTCCGATTCCTCAGTGGAAGTGGGAATATATAACCATGGATTTCGTGACTGCTCTACCGCGGAGTCCAAAGGCGACAGTGCAGTTTGGGTGATTGCTGATGGATTGACCAAGGCAGCTCATTTCATCTCTTTTCGAAATGATCGATCAACAGAAGTTTTGGTAGAACGGTGCATACAGGAGATAGTAAGATGGCACGGAGTACCGGTGAGCATCGTGACCGACCGTGGCCACCGTTTCTTATTACACTTTTGGAGGAACTTACAGGAAAGTTTGGGGACTAGTTTGAAGTTTTGTACAACTTATCATCCTCAGACAGATGGCCAGTCAGAGAACGATCCAAACTCTTGAAGACACGTTGATGGCGTGTATGTTAGACTTCAAGAATTCATGGGAGAATCATCTACACTTGGTGGAGTTTCGTACAACAACAACTTTTAGGCGACTATTCAGATGGCTCCATTCGAAACTCTATATGGTCGCAAGTGTCATTCACCTATTTGCTGGGACGATGTCGGTGAACAAAGGTTGTTGGGACCAGTTTTGGTGGTGCAGACAGTTGAGAAGGTTAACACTACCCGAAATCATTTGAAAGCAGCACAAGACCGATAGAAGAGTTGGGCTGATACGTCGAGAAGACCTCTATAGTTTGCTGTTGTGATCTAATATTTGCAGATACCACCGACTAGAGGGGTGATCCGTTTCGGAAGTCGAGAAAAACTTAGTCCTCGATTCGTTGGACCTTTTGAGATCTTGGAACGTATTGGAGAAGTGGCTTATCGTTTGGTGTTACCGCAATCCCTGGCGAATGGTCGTGACATGTTTCATATATCTCAACTCCGTAAGTATGTTCGAGATGAAACACATGTGTGGGATCATTCGAAACTGACTGTACGAGAAGATTTGACTTTTGAGGAGCGACCGATGTCGACTGTGGATCGAAGAGGAAAAGTTTTAAGACCAAAGTTACACCTCTTGTATTTGTCTTGGGGTAATCGCTCACCCGGAAGATCAACTTGGGGAACGAGAAGATGAAGTCCGAAGTTTCCACAACTATTCTTGCAATTCTTGATTGTTTATCCTTTCTTGTTCTTGGAATTTCAAGAACGAAATTCTTTTGTAGTTGGGTATAATATAACACCCGAGTTTATTTATACCAATTCCAGCTTCCGTATTTACTTATCCATGGTATATTCTTGTTTTAGCGTGTTTGGGGGCGAATGATATTTTACATATTACTTTGCATTCGACCCGACCCGCTTGGTTGAACCTGTTTAACTCTCATTTATAGATTATCTTAACTTGTTGCATGGACTAGTGCATCTCATAATTTAGTATATACTGGTATTTTATCTTGTATCGCATCTTTTGCATATAACAATTTAAATCACGTAAAATAAATTAAAATTGCATTGCATGGCCTGCTTGATACCCCTAACCCTGTGGTAGCATCCCTACATCATGTTCTCGTTCCGTTCAGTGGAACGGACGTGTTTGGATGGCTACGAGCATGTACGTGCATCCGCTCTTAGGGGTATGCATTTCTGTTACAAAATCTTTCATTTCAATTTTAGGAACGTGCTAATAATTTTCGTATTTCAAATCCAAATTTTGGACCCGACCCGGGCGTATTTCTGATTTTTTTTGTAGTCCGCCTAAATTCAAATTAATTACTTTTATTTGATTTATTTTTAAGATTTTTCTGTTGTTGAGTTGGGAACTAAATATATCTGTTAGGTTTAAAAATCTTTTATAATTTTATTCACTTTTCCCAACCGAGCCAATCAAAGCTCTCTTTCCTTTGCACCTGGGCCCCACATCTCTCTCTTTCTCCCCTCACCGAGCTCTCTCCTTTCTCTAAAAACCTGGCCCACACCTTCTTCTCCTCTCTCTTCTCTTTTCTTTCTCTCTCTCTTTCTCTCTCTCTCTCCCCTCACTATGCACCAACTCTCTCTCTCCTCTCGCGTTTCTCACTCCTCTCGCGATCCATGTTCATCAGGGATCCACTCACCTCTCTCCCTCCTATGGTAACCTCCCTCCTTCGTTTCCTCTCGTCTTCGACGCGAACCCTAACCCAGCCTCCGGCTCTGCCAACGCCGCCACCCGCACCCTCGTCTTCAACCTCGCTCGTCTCCCTCTCCTCTCTCGTCTCCTTCAGTTCTCTTCTTCCCCTCGTCCTCACCCCAACGGCGAACCAAGAACCCATCTCTTCTCTCGCCTGCACCCTCCACTGCCGACGACCCCACCTCGTCGTCACCACTGCACCTCCCTCATCTCTCTCTCAACCTCCTGACACCACCACCGTCATCCCTTCACCCCCAAACGACCAGAGATTCCCCTGCACACCCATTCAGCCGTGAATCCCCACTGCCCTTGCTATGGATCTCGCCGCCGGCAATCCTTCATCATCGTCGCCCCTTGCCGACTCCTCTGACCCCATGGCGACTTCTGTGCACAAACCAGTGACCACATCCCTCTCCCTTCTTCTTCCTCTTCTTCTTTTTCTTGCTCTTTTCTTTATTTTTGTAGAATCTATTTTCCAGTGATCGCCGGAATACGGTCGTGCCGTCGACGATCCCGACGACCCAGCGAGGATACCTGACCCGTGTGTTTCCATCGTGCGTTGTTTGGACTCATTCCGTGTACCGTGCGCGCGTCGCGACTTTTCTGCCGACGCGTAACGTTCCGTTTACCGTATCGTGATCTGATCAAGGCATGTTAATCTTGCTACATGCTATAATATTTCCTTTTATGTATATTTAAATTATAACACCCCATGATGATTATTTTATGCAACCTGCATTATCATTTTTCTTGTTTATCAGTCTTCGGATGTCCGATTACATCTATATCATGTATTACACATCTAGTGCATGTAAGTAAACTTTCTACATGCTACTTAATTTATTATATACACATTTGATTGCACATTAAACCTGTAGTTCAAATTTAATACCATGATTTCCATTTTACCGTTCGATGTCACGTTATATCATTTTAGATTCAAAATTTGAAACATACCCGTTGCATTTACTTTACTGAACCTAGTAACCACATTTATATGTTAATCACGTAATAAATATTTACCTGGTTTATGGTACCCTTTTCTATGGTTTACTCTATTGGACCCCGTGTGCAACTTTGACTTGTTTTAGTTATAATTGCATCTATTGAACCTATTATACATATCATTGCATCTCTAGATTACGTAATACATGTTAACATGATTCTAACATCTATATTTGTATACTGTAGTTAAGTAATGATAACCGTGCCTCGATATAAATTAATCTGTACCTATTGGCATATCATATTACATGTTCCAGTCTATTGTTCTGACAGTACCCGTGCTTGTTTATTTATAACCATGATTATATTAGTTTGATTTATGAGCACCCACATAACATTTTGTGCTTCCTGATATGACTTGTTGCACTTCCTACCTGATATGACATGGTACCGTACACTCTTGACATGACTTGACACCTAAATACACTACTTGACCTGACCTGATGTACCATGGTTTTACCTGTTACCTGATCTTGTGTCTAATGCCAAAAAACCTGACCTGTAGTCCTTACGGACCATTCCTGTTGTCTATCCAGACAAACCTGTACCTGCCTGATCATGTGTTGGCATTAGCTCCAGATTATTTAGATACTTGACTTGATACACAACTTGGGGGTATGGGGAAATCAATGATGAAATCCTGACTTGTAACTCGACAGTTGCTTGCTTATACTAATCAGTTTTAGAGGGTAGGCCCGCCTCGGAATGATGCTGCTGACATCGTTTGTCTTTACCCTTTTCCTTTTAATGCCTAGCGGCACGTCTCGGTTTCAGCTCGAGAGTCTTAGACCGTGGTCCCGGACATGGACGGGATACTATTGAGTTATATCGATGATTCATCAAATTGATTTCAAAGACTTGAGAGTAGTTCTCCCAATAGACCAGTTTAGATAACTCACTACATATTACCCCACTGTCCTTACTTGTACCTCTGTTATGCTTATTTACCTTTTATGTTCATACTTGCATGTAATGCTACCCCTGTTTATATTATTGCTTGATGTTATGACGCGCTGACGTCTGGGTTTTGCATGGCCCAGATTCTTCTACCTTTGTTGCAGACTGACCAGGAGTATTGCCGCTGTTAGACCGAGCGGTGAAGTTCCTGTTGGTATGTAGTTTTACTTTCCAGGTGTTACATTTATTGTATCTTCGCTTCCGCATATCATTATTTCTTGACTCATTCATTCTGGCTCATGGACATATACTAGATAGTTTAGTTACTTTACTGTTTTTGATATCTCTACAGCCGTAATGTGACTGTGAAGGGATTTTTCCTATCCACATATAGCATGGTTGGCTATGTCACGTGCCTATTCGAGCGTACTCTGGGAAGCGGGGCGTGACATCGGCCCTCAGATCGGCCCTCAGTTCGGCCTTCATATATAATGAATAAGAATACTTGCACAGATCATTATGATGATATATATTATAAATATATGTCACGCCCCGCTTCCCAAAATACGGAATACGAGGGGTAGACAAGGCCAGCCATGCTCCTACGGTCAAGGAAATGTCCTGCCGTAGTCACACTTCGGCTTCTAGTTTTTCATGGTAAACAGTAAATGATGCGCAGGTAATGAGAAATGCAGTAACTGAAAGAAACAATAATATAAACTAACCTGATGGGAAACGAACGAATGTAACTCGGAATGGCAAGTCAAGAAGTCTGTGATGCACGTCTAGTTCTGGTCCAAGCTAGATCTTCTCCTCACACTGAGCATGCATACTCAGGTCGTCAGAGCGACACAATAGCAATATAATATATATATATATATAATCAAATGACAGTTCTAACAGTGGTAATGGATATGAATAACAGTAAATCAATGACAGCACGCCCCGCTTCCTAAAATACGGAATACGACGGGTACACAAGGCCAGCCATGCTCCTACGGTCAAGAAAATGTCCTGCCGTAGTCACACTTCGGCTTCTCGTTTTTCATGGTAAACAGTAAATGATGCGCAGGTAATGAGAAATGCAGTAACTGAAAGAAACAATAATATAAACTAACCTGATGGGAAACGAACGAATGTAACTCGGAATGGCAAGTCAAGAAGTATGTGATGCACGTCTAGTTCTGGTCCAGGCTAGATCTTCTCCTCACACTGAGCATGCATACTCAGGTCGTCAGAGCGACACAATAGTAATATAATATATATATATATATATATATATATAATCAAATGACAGTTCTAACAGTGGTAATGGATATGAATAACAGTAAATCAATGACAGCATGAATATGAATGTGCAGTAATCAATGCAGCGGAACAGTAAAGCAGTATAACGATATGTCACGTATGTCAACACAGTATATAAGGTATATAAATGCCAGTATCCCTATCAGTCTCTAAGTCTCACTGTATAGGTCACTAAGCCTATCGTCAGTCCAAGTGTGAGAGTCAACCACTCGCGAGTGTTCTCCACCCAAGGGTAGAACCCAAGGGCAAGGGACCACGGGCCCAACCTGTAACATGTATATCATGGTGTATATCACATACCCTGTAAATCTCCATATATCTCCCTAAATATATAAGCTGGCATGGGACTCCCGAGATTCTGTTGAACTCACACTTAAACTACCCCACACCCCGTGGTCTACATCAAACGCTAACCATAACCCTAAATACTAATCGATCCGTGACAAGTCTGCGCGAGAACTGGAGGCAGGACCTCCATCAAGCACGTCCCGACTAATATCTAAGACAAATGGCAGTGTCGGATGTCTTATCTGTGACACCCGTGCAAGCGCTTCCATAAGTGTCCCATACCACTTATGGTCACACGTACACGCATCCCACAGACGTCGACAATGCAATAGAATAATAGGGTCACCGATTGTGTACAAGTACGTATCACTTTCACTTAATCACGGATACACGAACACTGACGTACTTGCCACAATCATCACTAGAAACTAACACTGGGTAAATGCACGATATCACTAGGTTATCACTACAATGATATGGGTATGATATGATGCGTAAACAGTATATGAAGCATGATTAAGGTGTCATAAAGTAGTATTCTATCACTTGCACGATTTATCATGAAACGTACGTGTATAGTTTAGTGAAACGTTAAACAGGTGATAATTAGTATATTCAGTTATCTATCCATCTAATTTAGTTTCAAGCCAATCGGGTTCCAGGATCATTAGTTATAACCATTTCATTTTAAGCGCTCGCGGCTGGAAATCCGGTTTCAGAATCAGAAGTCCGTTTCGGAACGCATTTTAATCCCAGTTGGGACCATATTTTAGTGATTCTACTGTTGGATGAATTCTAGGGTTTTCAGTAAGGTTTTCAACGCAACAGACAGATCTTCAATCGCATCTGTACGTTAGGAGTTATAATCTGTTTAATATTAACATGTCAATGCTGATTCTGCTGGGACTGTTATGTGTCCCGATCTTTTAAATTATAGAATAAATAACAAATGGTAACGAAACAGAATGCAATCAATTGTGTTGTCTAGATAACAGGTTTACCTACAATAAACAGTGGAGTTCCGCAATCTACGAGTTAAGGAGGTCTGGTGGTACTCAATACGGAACAGCAAGCAACAACTGGAGTCGCTCTGGACTGCAGTCCAGAGTCGCACTCTGATCCAATTATCATCACAATTTAAGTACAGAAATGTCCAGAATCTAGTATAGGGTTAAATTTCGTCGAGTCAGCTTTGATTTGAGCCTTCGAACTCACCATTCTAGTGTGTATATGATTTATGGTGAATTTAACGGTTTTCAGGTGCAAGAAAATTCTAGTTTTTCGATTAAATTTGGGGGTAGTCGTTTTAATCTTTAACAGTCGTATTTTCTAATGAAATTTGCACACGTTAACCATCTCTACAAGGGCCAATGTAATTTATCCCGTACAGTCAAATTTGATAAAGATTTCCTAAGAGAACAAGTATCGAACAGTTGTATCGAATAATTTAACGGAAAGGCAAAGCATAATTTATATATGATGTTAATTTGTAACATAGATAGAATAGCATGAAGCAAGTAGAGAACTTACCTGAGAACGTCTTGGGGTTGTATGGCAGTAGCGGCAACGACCGAGGCAGCAGGGATCGATGACGTATGGAAAGTGTTCGATGAAATGCCAAAGCTCGAATGTTTTGCGGTGATCTTGGCTCGGCTTGTGGGTTTGCGTCGCGGCCTAGCTGTCGATGTGTGAATGCTCAATTGTGCTGGGCTGTTAATGTGGAGAGGGAGTGAGAGGGATACGGAGAGATTTTGTAGAGGGGGAGAGAGAGAGAGAGAGAGAGAGCTGAGAGAGAGATTGAGTTTAGAGAGTGAAAGACAATTAGAGGGAAATAGAGAAAGAGAAAGAGAGAGAGCTGAAAGGGAGATTGAGTTTAGAGAGTGAGAGAGAGGAGATACAGAGGGTGAGGGACAGAGAGATAGAGGGTGAAAGAGAGGGAGAGAATGAGAACTGAGAGAGAGAAGAGAGAGGGAAGCAGGGGGAGAGAGAGATGCAGGGAAAGAGAGGGCAGTGAGAGGGGGAGAGAGAGACGATGGCGATGGAGATGATGTTGATGAGGAGGGTGAAGGGTGTCGACAAGATGCAGGTGCGTCTGGACGAGACGAGGAGCTCGCCGGCGTCGGGGAAGGGGGGTCGGTGTGCGGGTGAATGGGTGCAGGGGAGTGCGCTCGGGGCAGTGGAGGAAGAGGGGAGGAGGAGTGAGCGAGGGTGGAGGATGGAGGGTAGTGACGGTGGTTGAAGAAGTTCGTGGTGGTGGTGATGGAGATCGGCGGGTCGATGGATTCTCGGGACTGTGGGCGAGAGAAAGAGGGGATGTGAATGAGATTGAAGAGACGAGGGGGTGCGTTGAGTGAACGACGTAGGGGCGCGTCGTGGGGAAAACAGCATGCGAGCGTGGGCGTCGCGGTCGCGAACGTTGGCGACGGAAGCGGCGGGGATTGCGGATCGCGTGCACGGGAAAAAGGAAAGAGCCGTTGGGGACGGAGGCACTGTTGGTGCGGGTCGGGTGCATGAGTGAGGGTGAAGCGGGCTGCAGGGGGAAAGCGTGGGCCGGGCCAAAGAAATAATAAAGGAATTGTGAAGGGAATTAGAGTGAGGGCCGGGCCGAGTGGATTAAAGAATTTAGTTTATTTTAAAAAAGAAGGATGGGTTGATGGAAATGAGTTGGGCCGCAGGGAAAATACAAAAGGAAAAGAAATGAAAGGGCCGGCTGAGAAAAGAAGCTGGGCTAAAAATTTAAATAAGAAATAAATTTATTTAAAAGGGGGCTTGGATTCTATTAAAAGAAAATGGGGTTGGGCTTGAAAGAAAAGAAAATCAATTTTATTTAAGGAATGGGCTTGAGGTTTAGAATATATTAGTAGGTGACAAGGAGTTGGACTGAGAGATTTGTTGTGGGTTTTCGGGTTGAAGGGACTGAAAATAAGAGAAAATAATGGGGCCCAGCTGCTTGGAAATAATTTGGGACAAAGGTAATTAGGATTAGGGTTTGGATTCAAATGGGGTTTGAAAAATAAAATATAATAATTAATTTATAAATAAAATAAATAATTCCTAATTAAGAATAAAGAGAATTCTAAGTAACAAAATACGGTCTTTGGTATAAAAAGGGGCCGGGTGTTACAATATATATATATATATAACAGCGTCCCATACCACTGATATATATATATATATATATATATATATATAACAGCGTCACATACTACTGATATATATACTTAGAGGTAAAATATCATGAAAACTAGTGTCCAATATCGACACATAAATACTCATCTATCAGGCGTCGTCACCACGACTGGCCCTGATATGTACGTATCATACGTTCATCGGAAACCCGAGTACCCAGCTTCAATACTCGAATTCCCCGTATCCATATGTACATGACTCCGGTCGATATCTCCACGATCACCGCCGAGTCCAAAATACTATCACTGGTAGGCAGTGCACATCCCTTGCCAGGCTCATCGGCAAAATCCGTCGACATACCTTTCTTGCCCGGGGTACCATACCGGGCTCCACCGTGTACCCGCACACGGCCCACACTACTCCTCATATGAGGTATATATCAGAACCGAGAAATCTCATGGTGGACGCTGAAATATCATATCAAGAGAAACCGGGTTTTTCAAATAATGCATAATTTCATGAAACTACCACAGTCCTCAAATCCAGAAAATATCATGTGAAATCCATATCTCAATGCGAAAAATCCATGAATATGATATATGCAACATAAAACAGTAATATGAGAATATAAAGGAAAAACCGCTATTTAACTGGAACAAGTTATGAAATATATCATGCGGTTCCTAATTCTCCAAATCCATACAATATCATATAAAGATGAACATGTGGCTATAACCAGCTATGCGTAACCATGTCGGTATAGCAAGATATGTGTATCTACCTATTAATAATGATGTAATACCCTCCAGGTATGTGTAGCTAAATCAAGCTAGGTATGTGTATAAACATGTTAATAATGATACAATACCCTCCAGGTATATGTATTCATGTAGGCATAGTAGGTATGTGTATTCATGTAGGCATAGCAAGGCATATGTGTAAGCATATAGGTATACATGTATGCTATATATCATATACACAATGGAATATGAATCAATGTCTCATGTCCTTAACCATACAATATCACGTATGTATAGGTGTTGTGCGTGTCATGGCAATTATTGACGGTGTGAGTGGCTTACAATCAGTGCTCGTACAACATGAACCGTCAATAATAGTGCAGTGTCCAAGCACATCAAATAACAGTATGCAATGAAGTTTTATGCATAAATCTCTATATGTGCAATATAAAAATGCGGCTAATATTATATCATATCTAACCCTGACGCATAACGCCATGCGGGCGATTCCCCTGTAGATGTTAAATCTACTCACTCTATCCTGCCTAAGTAAAGCCAACCACTTGCTTCCCTTTTTTCGCAGCGTCCGAAGCCCCCGCCTGCGATTCTAAAATCACAAAACAACAAGGCAGGTGTATATTAGCAATCGACCAATAATACGTACAAACTACGTTTGACCGACGCACCAACTCCAAATATACTCTTAAGTGTTCGTCTAGTGGTTAACGCACGTAGCGACATTACAGAACTAACCCAAGAGCAACAGATACACAAAGACACGAACCGTATCGTATAACGTAACGTGTGTAATCGAAACACTAGAAAACAAGCAAAGTGATCCCAGATTTTACTACCCAAACAATTTGTAAAAGTTGCACATACCACAAGACCACACACAACCCTAGAGACCCCCAGACAAAAACCCAAACCCAAACACCCCAGTCTGGCCGCAAATTGCGGCTAGAAGCAATATATTTGCGGCCGACTTACCATGGAATTGTCTCAGGTTTTTATGGTGGGTCCTAGGTCACTACACAAAGTCACTGTGATGGGAACTTTTCCAACAAATACCTGGTTTGATAGCAGATTATCCGAGACACCAATCTACACTAAAAATACGATATTTACCCGAAACTAAACATTACGCGTTCTAAACTGAAACTAACAAGCTCAGAAATATTAAGAAGACTTATTTAACATATAGAGATCATTACCTACTCTCACAAGCTCAAAGATCCTAGCTTTCCAAGCTCCAATGGATCCTAGAGTCAAAACAAGGCTTATGAAGTGATTTGGGTGTGATTTTGTGAAGTTAAGTGAAGGTTTAGTGAATGATTAGTGAGTGTTCAGTTAAGAGAAGAAGGAGATGAAGAAATATGAGAAAGAGATAGAGTGAGAGTGAATGAAATGATAAATGATAAATGATAAAAAGAGAGAGTGAGGTGAGATTAAGGGTGAGTGCACCACCATCACTTAATGCAAGCATTAAGTTCACCATGACTCATCATTGCCACCTCCCCTCAATCCAAAACAAGGAAAATATCTTCTCTCTCAACAAAAATCTAGATGTTTAAGGTTAAGTTTTAAACAAAGGATAGGATTAAAGCAAAGTAAGAATTAGGATTAACTTAAGTTGTCATGGTCACTAAAGCAAAATTAACACAAACAAACCCTCACATTAACGTGCACACGTATGTGCAAGCCCAAAACAATTAATAATAAAATATTAATTAATTGTTATAAAATGTGAGGAACCCGAATTGGTAAACTTTTTATAGAAAATCCGCACTATCGCTTAATTAACATTAATCGAAATCCTAAGACGTTACAGTGAGTACTTTTCTATTCAGGTTAGAAAACTTAACAAGAGTTATCAATGACAATTGTCTTGGAAAAAGACACAAATTCTGCCGTCCATGTGCAGCAGTTGCCGATAATTCTCGAACCTAAGAATTCAAGAGTTAAATTAGTTTACATGCGTCTGACTCAGTCTGAGTCCAACCTCAAACTTGAATCCAAAATCAAACGTGAATACTTAATCATGAACATGAATACTCGAATTCAAATATCAATATCAAACATGTATACTTGACTTGACTTGACCGAACCATGGTTATAACTTGACATGACTATTTGAATACATGATTACATCCTACACATGAATACTTGAACATTTTGTACCCATGGTTTCGGCAAGACTTGTAAATATAATCTATACAATACATTATGCGGAGATAAAGGGTTAGATTGGTGCGGAACGTATATCGTGGCACGAGAGGTCACTTAAAAGACACCTACATATATTCTCGTGCCATTGTCCCGTGGATTATGACAGGTCCATGTACTACATGTTACCATAGTCTACGGGGTAAGATGGACTCCTCTCATATACATGAATACCTTCCTTATCAAACTACAAACAGCCACGTTAGAATAACTATCATATACCAGTACTCGGTCATATACTTTACCTGTTCATCTCACTTTATATACTATCTTCTTTTTCTTCTTTTGGGACTTACCGAGCGTTAGTTCGCTGACGACATTCCTTTCTGTTTCTTTCTTTGGAATGTTCGTCAGGAGGACCGGACTCTGAGGAGATAGAGCCGTGCCAGGAGGACTTAGACCAGCTTACCACTCAGCCCGACTACTAGTTCCTCTACACTTATTTTCAATATGCCATTATTTAGGCATTTGCTTTTGATTATTGTATCTTTATTTTAAACAGTTGTATATAAAGTCGAATGTAAATAAAGTTGATATTTCATTGTATTCACTTGTCATTCTTGTTCTTTTTTATATATTACTTAATTACGCTTAACGTATTTATTTCTTAGTAAATACGTTGCGGCCTGCTACGTCACCGTTTCCGTCTACTGGAAAGCGGGGCATGACAATCACGAGGCCGCCGGGCGGCTTTCTGATCGGCCCATTCACAGAGGGTAGATTCCTGCCCAACATAAGTTGTGAATCCTAAACCCTCGCCATGAAGCCGGTGGACAGCTTCCTGCTCGTCGCAACCATTCACGGTAGGTAAATTCCTGCTCAGCCTAACCCGTGAATGCTGAGCCCTCATACGAGTAGACTCCTACTCGGTTAGGAAGCCGGTGGACAGCTTCCTGCCCGTCGCAGCCATTCACAGGGGGAAGATTTCTGCTCTGCTTAACCTGTGAATCTTAAGCCCTCGCACGAGTAGACTCCTGCTCGGTTAGGAAGCCGGCGGACAGCTTCCTGCCCATTGCAACCATTCACGGTGGGTAGATTTCTGCCCAATAGTGTCGTAGATCCAAAGCCCTCATCATGAGGCCGCCGGAAGGCTTCCTGCTCGGCCCATTCACAGCAAGTAGATTCATGCCCAATAAAAATTGTGAATCCTAAGCCCTCGCCACGAGGCCGGCGGATAGCTTCATGCTCGTCGCAACCATTCACGGTGGGTAGATTCCTGTCCGGCCTAACCCGTGAATCTTAAGCTCTTGCACGAGTAGACTCCTACTCAGTCAGGAGGCCGGTAGACAGTTTCCTGCCCGTCGTAACCATTCACAGCTGGTAGATTCCTACCCAACATAAGTTGTGAATTCTAAGCCCTCGCCATGAGGTCGGCGGACAATTTTCTGCCCGTCGCAACCATTCACAGCGGGTAGATTCCTGCCCAATATAGGTCGTGGATCCTAAGCTCTCGCCATGAGGCCGGCGGACAGTTTCCTGCCCGTCACAACAAATCACGGCGGGTAGATTCATGCCCAACATAAGTTGTGAATTCTAGGCTCTCTCCACGAGGCCGGCGGACGGCTTCCTGCCCGTCGCAACCATTCATGATAGGTAGATTCCTACCTAGCCTAACCCGTGAATTCTAAGCCCTTACAAGAGTAGACTCCTGCTTGGTTCCGAGGCCGGCGGACAACGTCATGCCCGATGATATGCCACGTGGACTCGGAGATCAAAGAGACACAACCGCCAAACGTCATGTCGTTCCCGGCCAAGCTACCATGAAGATTTCTCGGACCGAGCTGAACAGAGAAGACCACTCTCGATCCGACCCATAAATAGGCCAGAACGAGAGTGGGGGGCTAATGATGTACTCGTAAGTGGAGATTCCCCAGATCACAGCACGTAGCAGATAACGTGTCGTCCATATGAGTCTACTAGATTCTTAGGGGCTATGGAGCTGGAATATTTATGATGCATTTGGGACATTCCTCGGTATCTAGCCTCTGAGGTTATACCTTTTGGAGGCCTTCCCTGCGTACGTTCCCTTTTCGCCTAATCACCAGCCAATTGCATGTCTCCGAGCAATCATAGAGTTGAGCTTACTTAGCTTCCTAGCTCGTCTCCGAGCTATTCTATTGCTGAGATTTCTCAGCTCCTTTACTCATCTCCAAGTTATCCTATAGCTAAGATTTCTCAGCGTCCCTATTTAGCCGGAAGCACGGAGCACGAGCGCTCACGTAACAGCTCCGTGTATCTTTCTACAACGAGATCTCCACTGCTCCACGTCCCGCATCCCACGCTAGCGTATCTCGCCATTAATGAGTGTATCTCACCATTAATGGGTATATCCCTCCATCAACGTGAACGTGACGCAGGGACGAAACAGACGGCGAGAATCTCGCATCGGCTCGCTCCAATTCGACTCCTATATAAACCCCTTCTCTAGACGATTCAGGGAACAGGAACTCAATCCAATACGCTGCTACTCTGCCCAATTATTTCTCGGTACTTACTTAATTGTCAGAGGGTCCTACGGTGGCTTCCCATCCCGGAACTTTCTTTACAGGTAGCTCGGCGTCGTCAACAACAACCAACCCCCCATTGAGATCCACACCCAATTTTCACCATAAATCTCAACCGTTCGGCCATGCTTGCTATAAGGTCGACGGAGGACAATATCTGAGCAAGATTCCAACCTCCATCAAGGCATTTTGGTTTTGAGCAAGACATGAGATTGAAAAACCGCATGCATCAAGTTATGATTCCTGTGCCTATGCCGTTGGTTATAGATAAGAATGGGCCCCTTAGACCAATATAATGGGCTTTCTGAATCGAATCCAAGTTTTCAACGATTATAGACAACATAGCCCAGTAAAACCGGGGAAAATTGTAAAATGCAAATTTAAGCCACAAAAATATCTGCTCATATGGCAAAATTTTCGAAACTTTCTCATATTCTTTTGGCTTTTGTTTGCTTTCCTTAAGAAACATAAAGCCACAAAATTACAGAAACCCTTCTCATTTTTACTTGAAAAGTAGTTAACCCTACTTGACTCGAAAACATGTATTTTATTCCAAAAACTTAACACGGCCGGTTTTCTTGATTTAAGTTTCCCAGAAGACCCTTTAACCTTTCTTCTTCAAAATTCTTATCCCCTTTCTTCCCTAAAATATTTGGCTGCAAATTTATTTCCCACCTTAATTCATGCTTTTTTATATACTAGTTAATAATATATAGCAACAAAAAATTTTCTGCACAAGTACTAAAACTTGTACCAAATTTCTTTTTCCCCGTAATGTACTTTTTATTCTTGAATAATAAATTAGAAAGATAGCAAACTAGTAATTAGTAATTACTAAGATAAAACTATTATTTTTTTATTATGGATAATAATAAATAGATTTTAGATATATTATTAACAAATTATTATTAGTACTGGTGAATTAATACCTAGATGGATTGTTATGTAAAATGAATTTAATTTTTGTTAAATTATAGATATTTAAATTGATAAAATACTATTAAATCTTATAGGTTTTCAATAGTTTAGTGAAAAACACATAATTCTTTAAAGTACATTAGCATAATTTATCATGAATTAATTAATTACATGCGTGATGTGACTTAACTATTTATAAGAATTATGAAAGAAATCAAAGTAAAATTAGGTAGTCACTGCTAGATGAAAATCGAAGAAAGATAAATATAAATAAAGATGCAGTAAGAAAACTAGAGATGAAAACTTACATCGCTTGTTCACTCTTGTGAAGTATAGTTGGCAACTTTTATTTCTCAACTCCCATGCTCTTTATTTTTAAGCAACATATATTATTTTTTATATTTAGTTTAAAATACTAATATTTTTATATTTAAAATCCTATTCTCCTAGTCTTGTATATGTTCCTAGCAATTAATTAGGTTTACACTTTATTCTTTGCATCAGTTCTGATACTTTCATTAAGTTCACTGCCATCGCTCTTTACGCTCTTGTGAAGTTGAAGCAGATTACTTATGATGATACTTAAGTACTAAATAAAGTTCTAGCGTATAAATTATAAATGTTTGAACTTTGGAGTATATTCTTATGCAATGTCAATTATTACTATTTTTGGTATGCCCATAACTCCTAACATATGCATACAACACACACAAATACACTCACACATATTACACAACAACACACACACCGAGGAGACCCATGAATTTGTCACGCAAAAGTTAATTAACTTGTGGCCACTTCCCCTGTTGGGACTCCTGTAGTTCGAATACTCTGTCACGTCCCGTTTCCTAAAATACTGAAGCGAAGAAGCGATAAGGCCCGCGACGTAGCTATACCGAGAAAGAGAACTCAACTCGATACAGTTATGCAGGAGTACACAAAAGCAAGATAAATAAAATTAACTTTATTCATTAACCAATATTTATTACAAAAGAGTAACCACATACACAATATATTCCAATGGTACAAAAGAATACAATATGGGCACAACCTGAAATATACAGAAATGGAAACTCTACGAATCTTGGGCACATCACGGTTCCGCTGCGCACTCTGATGACTGAGTCTGGTCCTATCCAACCGGGAACACAATTACCAAGGTGTCAGAACACTCACAAGCATAAAAATAAACGGAAGAGTGCGATACAAGTAATAACAGTAAATCATGGTAACATATGAAAACAGTTAAACCGAAAATATGGGAAATCGTGTATGTTAAGTAATGTAAAAACACGTGCAGTAAATGATTAAGAATGCAGAAAGGTAAACGTGTAGGAAGTAACGATGCGGGTAAACAAAGTATCAAGCTGAACGTCAATGTCACGTCCCGTTTCCCAAAAGACGGCGGCGGCACATGACGATGCCCGCGACGTATTTATTTTGACATGGTCGTTTCCCATAATAAATACGTTAAACGTTTATAAGCAATATATCATATAAAAAAAATGACAAGTGATTTAAACTTCAATAACAATTTTATTTACATTAATAAATTCAAGTATAAATACGATGTTTGAAACAAAAGATACAATGATCGAAAAGTGCCTAAACAATGACATACTGGAAATAACTGCAGAAAGGAAAACTGGTAGTCTGGCTGAGCGGTAAACTGATCGAAATCCTCCTGACTCGGCTCAATCTCCTCTGTCTCTACGTCACCTGACAAACATTCTAAGGATAGAAAGAAAACAGGAGAGAATGCCCGTTTGCGAATTTGAGATCGGTAAGTCCCCAAAAGGGATATGAATATAAATTGAGATAAAAGACATGTATGTAAGAAGAATATTAATCTAATACAGAAGAGGACAGATAAGAGTGTTAATTAGATATGAATATATTAAGGTATTTTAAGCATGACAGATATATGAATATGGTTATCCTATTTTAACGCGGTTGTTTGTAGTTTGATAAAGAATGCATTCTTGTATACGAGAGTAGTCCAGTTTACCTCGCGGACCAAAAGGACAAGAAGTACAAGGCCTCGTCAAACCCCACGGGACAACGGTATAAGATATTCAAGAGGTGTCTTTTAAAATGAGCTCTCGTGTCACGTCATACATTTCTGACCAACCTACCCTTTATCCCCGTGTATTTTAATATATATATTAAATTTAGAAGTCTTACCTGAATTCATGAATATAAAGAGTGTATAACTTCAAGTTCAAATTGTGTTCAAGTATTCATGTCAAGTTTAAGCCAACGCATATTCATGATTTGGGTCAAGTCAAGTCAAGTGTTCAAACCAAGTTCAAGTTCAAGAATTCATGTCAAGTTTAAGAATTCATATTCTGGTTCAAGTTAAATTCGAGTTCAAATCAAATTCAGTTTTAAGTCAAGTTTCAAGTGTTCAAGTCAAATCATATAGGATGTCATGTATTTGATTATATATGATTCGATATTCATGTGATTTAAGATGGCAACCACTGCACATGGTTGGCAATATTTGTGCCCTTTTGAAGGACGATTGTCAGACGATTATTAGTTTATCTAAACTGGGTAAGACGATTATTAGTTTATCTAAACTGGGTAAGCACTTAATTTTTCTGGCTCTCCGACGCCTGGAGAAAAGATACCGCTTAAACCCATCGTTACCTAAATGCCTTAGAAATTAGTTTATATAGTGTAGATATTTTAGTGAACTTAGATCATCTATGTAAAATAGTTCATTTGAAAACTCGAGAGGGTTTTATGTAAAATGCTTTACTTTTAAAAATAAAGCTCGAGTGCGTTTTTGGTAAAATATGTTAATTAGAATGTCGAGAGTTTTAATAAAAATATACTTTAGATTTTATGATATTTTAATGATAAAATCTAACTTTTAAAAGTTCATGGTGTTTTTATGAAAATCTATCTTTTGGAAAAGTTGAGGTATTTTAATAAAAACTTAATCTTTTAATTTAGAATATTTTATTAAAATTGAATTTACAAAAAATGTTTTTTTTAAGTTACAAGTTTATGATTTTTAATTTCGTGTTGTTTTATTTTGTTTAAAACGTATTTCTTTTCCTTCGAGAACGTGCTCCGTGAAGAGCTCCGATCTCACCCACTAGACCCAAATTATGCGATAATCCACACCATTTTTTAACAAGGTTCCCCTAACGAGGGTTGTGAGGGCGAAATTGCCAAGGACAAGGGTTTAGGATTAAAATTCTATGTTTCGAGACTAAAGGGTATTTTAGCGAAAATCGTTTCTTTTAGAAAAAACGCTATACATATGAGATTATGCTATAATTCCAACTGTGTGTGTGGAGTAGGTCAATACCCCGTGCGATATTAATATGTCACAAGAAGGTAGTATTAAGATAGGATAAAGAATATAATATTAAAACGTTAATTGATTAAATATGTTTTGTTAACATGTCGTAAGGTTCCATAAATATATCGAGCAATTTATGTTGACTAATATAGATTATAAGAATTAACAATATGTATTCATGTTTAAGGAGAGGCGATTCATAACTTGGATTTCATTTACGAAAATCTCTTTCTAAAAAATAAAATGTTTTAATTGTAAAGGATATCAATTAGGTATGAATTTATTTGCTTAGGATGATGTGGACACTTAATAAAAAATTGGATTCAATGAGGAGAGAATAATAGTAGGGACTTACTCGATGGTAAAGGAAAGAGGAAAAGAAATAGACTCGGTTTGAAGAATCGAGACTGTGATGCGATGGAGTGCTGACATTTCAAGAGTTTGCCTTAACCTTGAACTTGTGGGAGATGTTTGAGTTGGAATTTTGGTTAGAGTTTATGTATATCTCATAGTGGTGAAGTGTGGATAGGTTTTGTGGTTTATATAGGGACGAAAGAGAAGATGTGTAAAAATTATGATAAATGACATTAAAATTAATTTTTAATGGGAAAATAAGTGGGGCTGTTCTCTTGGTTAATGCAGAACTTTTAAAGTATCAAAACGAGCTCTAAGGAACACAAGAGACACATGTGCGCGAGACGGAGTCATTTAGGCTTACCCAGGACGACCCAACCTGCCCTAGGTCGGCCCCTGGCATTGGGGTTTGTGCTATGTCTCGAGTTGGGTTTAAACATCTCATTTATATATTTCTTTGCTGTTGAAACTTTTCGTATCTCCCTATAAAACTCGTGCAAACTTTTGGGCTTCCAAAATATCGAAAAGAAAAATAATAAAAATATTGGGGCTGATGGAATTCGAATACGCAGGTTATGGAATAACAGTGGAGAGATTTAACCAATGAGCTATAAGTTGTTTCTTGTACAAAGTTATCAAGAATAACTTATAACTCGAAACCAGAACAGAAATACGACTAATTTTATTAATTAAAACAAAAGAGACGGTACATAGAATTTAGGGTCGTTACCGAAAGTGTGTTTTAGAACCTCTACTTGGTTTCCACATGCATCAAGTATGTAATTTAAAAAAATCTAGAGGTCAAAGGTACACTAACCTAGAATCAAACTAGAGAATTAGGGTTTGTAAGCATGTAAACAAGTTTTACACTAAGTGAATAGAGAATACAACCTTTGTAGACCGGTCCTTCACTTCTAAAACTCCAAGTAGTAGTCCCTTAGCTCCAAGTAGTGGTCCCTAGAACTCTTCCTAGGCTCCACTTGGTGAAAGGAACGAGCTTACTTCATCGCTTTCGAGGCCGAAGATGATCCACCTTGAAGTTACTCTAACTCAAGCTATCTCTTCACTAATCAAGAATTAGTGAAGCAAGCAACCTAATTTTATGGGCTAGATGAGAATAGCTTGATGAAGTAGGAATTTTGCTCACTTTAGAAATCTTACTCTTTTTCTTTCTTCTACTCAAGAAAACTTAGAGAGCTCTTGAAAGAAGAAGATGAACTAGGGTGAGGAAAAATATCTCAAGTGATCAAGAGAGAGAATGAACCATGGTTTAAAGATAAGAATTGGGTGAGAAAATATCTAGAGTAAAATAAAATAGTAGGATGAGTCATGGCTTCTACATGCTTCTACAAGCATCTAAGCCATGCTCATTTCCAACTAATTTTTATTTTTCTCTTAATAAATAATCACCCAATTATCTTTAGGTCATGGTGTGAGTCTCATACACCCATGTTCTATGTATCATCTACCATGACACAATAATGTTTTATATATAAATATAAATATATATATATATAACATTATATATAATCATATTAGTTAATATATAAATATATCAAATATAAATATATATCAAATTATTAAATCAACACTTGATTCAATAAACCGGTTATATCAAATATAACCGACTAATACCATTTATATGTATATCAAATTATTAAATAAACACTTGATTCAATAACTCGGTCATATCACATATAACCAATAAATATTCAATACTATTTTAAATCAACACTTGATTCAGTAATCCAGTCATATCATATATAACCGGCCAATATTAAATATATATACATACATACATACATATATATATATATATATACACACACACACACACACATATAACATATTATTGAATCGACACTTGATTTAACAATTCAGTTATATCACATATAATTTAACCGATATCATATATCACGAGATTGGAATACGGTATCTCATACTCGTATTTAATCAAGCTCCCGCACATATCACCATATGTGTCCTATTTTGTTTCGCTTGAGTTAGAAAACCTCTGTGTGGAACTCTAAAGACTCTTCAATACGCCAGCAGTAGGTAATGATCACATCAGTCACCCACAAGCCGTCAGCGGTACTAGCTGGACGTAACGGGTATCCAGGTATTGAGCGAATAGAAGATCAACAAGCAAGCTTGTCCAAATTCCCGCAAAGCCTATAAGCAACACTTACTGTACAGTCCGGTCTCTTCGTCTGATATGTCGCATATCAAGTCTAAGGGTGGAATCGTCAGACCCCAGTAACTTGATAAGTCATGCCGATGTGTGGCCTATCACCGTTCAAGAAACTACTGATAACACTTACCAGTAAATCTCATCAGTCCTGGCCAGGGACTTACTATTATAGCCAATCGAGAATAGCGCAACATCAACTCCCAATATCGGGAGAGACGAAACCCCTCCTATCGCTCATTGCCTCCATGTGACTTGGGACTGTACCCAAAATCGACCTGTTTGCACGCCTCTTTCGAGCCGTGGTAGGGAGGAAATCAAAGCACAGTGGGAACCACACAAGACTCTATGACGATCTCGGGTTTACAGACCAACCTGTACAAGTGTCACCAAAGAACTACTATCTGACGATAGGTATAGTACCAACTAGAAGTTCTCGGCGAGTCCTGTTCGGTGTACCCATTCTCTAATGAGCACCTATATACAATCTTTGATGTCAAACACCAATGGATGTGGGATCAACCATTGCCCCATATAGGGTCAAGAAACATACACACTAGTCTACTCTGGAATATCGATGTCCTGTCTCAATATTCCCTCGATTAAAAACTGTTAAAGGATGTGCTTGCGGACTACACAAGCCGCACTAGTATGATCTACATCATAGTCCTGGTAGTCAAGCTAACATCCTAAAGGATTTATCAACATGTATCAGAGAGACAGTAAAAGAATACTAGTGTACATGTTAAGATAAAAAGCAACCAGATAGCATACTATCATGTCAAGCAAGAAAGTCATCTTTATATATATGTCCAAGCATCCACTATATCATACAATAATGGCTTCTAGGGCATACATATTCCTAATAGTTACAGTCAATAATCGAATCAGAACAGTGTCAATCTGGAGTTCAAGTCAAATCGGGTATCAATCTAAGAGTCAAATCATGTCAAACAAGATGTGTATTGTTAGAATGGACTGATGGACGTACTCATATTCTTGGGATATCACATGACTAGCTGGAAACAGTATGAGCTGGACGCTCTTGTCTGAGGTGGCAACAATAACATGAATCAATACAGTAGCGTGAACATCCCCAAAAGGTGTCGCATGACTACGATGGATATTTGTTTAGCGTGAATATCATTCGAGTGTACAAGTATTTCCACCCTTTAGTTCCCCAATAAACAACAAGTCTAAACTGGAAACATAATAATCACAATCTAAGATGCTGACTAATCCATTCATAAGCCGTGTCATTGTAATGTCACGATAATCCAACCAATACATGTCAATGATAATCCAGTATGAATCACGAATAATAAGAGATGTCCAGTAACATGTCATATCATGAATCACTCATCATCAACTATGTATTCGGGTCTAATGTCAAGGTCTCAGTAGTAATCAGGTGATTGAGAATCAAGGTTCAAGGCAAATCAAGTGTCAGGCCGTAGGGTAAATCAATTGTCAAGGCTCAAGGTAAATTAGGTGTTAGGATGTCGAATCAAATCAAACAGAGGTCAAGAGAAATATGCATGCACTAAAGTGTACTAAATTGATCATGATGCATTATATCAATTTAAACCATGCTAATGAAATGAAATGAAATGAAGCAAAATAAATATGGTAAAAGAAAATATTAAATTGTGCTAAGTACTCAGACTTAGGCAAGCAAGTGTTAGACACTTGCCTCGGGGATCCACGATGGCGCGGCTCGCGGTTAGAACATGGGAAACGACGGAAGTCTTTTTTGGGGCATTTCGTCGAACACTTCGTGCGCAAAATTGAAACGTCATCGGAATGTAGCACTAGAGGCAGGAAAACGATCGTGGTGCTCATGCAGACTCGGGCCGAGCCTTAAAGCCTCGGTTCTCGGCTCAGGGTCGTGTCGGATGGCCTGTCGAAGGTCGAGGCTTGATTGGGGCCGATGAAGTGGCTGTTCTCGGAAGTTGCAGGTCGCGGTGGGTCTGAGGTGGTTCCAGCGAGCGACAACGACGGCTGCGATGGTGTGTTTTCCATTGGAATAAGGAGGAGTTCTCGGTTTGGGTTAGGGTCGGTCGGTCATGGGTGTTTGGGGATGATGAGATCGGAGTTGGCTCTTGGTTTTGAATAAGAAGAGAAGAAGTAAAGTGTGGTTGTGGATGTTAGTTGGGACTAGGTAGGGTTTTAGGTTTCAGGAAGATAAAGGAGTCAAAGATGGCGGCGATGAGGTGGTTGTTGGTGAAGCTCTCAGCCATAGGGAGGAGTTGAGAGATGGAGCCGAGATGGTAATGATGGGTCTCGGTTGTGAGAGAAGGAGGAGATTATGGCTTGGGTTCCTAGGGTTGTTGCGGTTTGGAAGTAGGAGAGGGAAAGGGATAATGTCGAAGAAGAAGGAGAAGGCTCGGCCATAGTGTCATGGGGGCTCGGGTTGGCATGAGGAGGAGGGAGAAGAAGATAGGGCTTGCACGGAAAAGAAATGAGTTGAGGTTTGGTTTCGGTTTTGAAATTGGTTTTAAAAAGAAAAAAACCCCTTATTAAACACAATTAATGATAATTAATAAAAATTTAATAACCATTACAACCAAATTAATCACCATTAATTAAAAACAATAACTTGAGGGAATTGTTTAAAATAAAGGGATTAGTGGATTAATAGGTTGGTTTTTGGTTTAAATAAAAAGGAAATATGTTTTGGGATTAATTGATTAATGGGTATAGGGAAAAAAGAAAATAAAAAAAATAGAAAAATGGACTTTGGGTTTAGAAAATTTTGAATTAAAAATTTTTTACCAAAAAAGAAAAGAATTCAAATACTTTTATCATTTATATTCAAACTCTTAAAAATTACAAAATAATTAGTTTTAAATATAAACAATCTTTCTAAAGTATTTTTAATCAAAAAAAATACTAAAATAAGTAAAAAGATACGAATAAAAATTATAAAAAACTTTATTAAGATATAAACAAAACGCAGACGTTACAATCTATCCTCCTTAAAACAATTTCTTCCTCGAAATTTTCAAGAAGAGGATGTTGTAATAGGGTAAGAAAATGTAAGGATCTCCGTGCTTCATCGGTTGATATGAAGGATAGAATTCATAGGATATGATTCAAGGAGATTAATAAGTTTGGTTAATGTCTTGTCTTCGTATACCTACCTACATGGGTCACCACTCAAACCTGCCATGCAACTCTTACCAAAATATTGAAGCGAAGACGCGACAAGGCCTGCAACGTTGCTATACCAAGAGAGAGAATTAAACTCGATACAGTTACGCTAAGCGTATAATAATGCAGGAGTACACAAAAGAAAAATAAATAAAATTAACTTTATTTCATTAACCAAAATTCATTACAAACGATAAAAAAGAGTAACCATATACACAATAGATTCCAATGGTACAAAAGAATACAATATGGGTACAACCTGAAAGATGCGGAAATGAAAACTCTACGAATCTTGGGCCCAGCCGCACACTCTGATGACTGAGTCTGGTCATACAAATATGGCTATCCAACTAGGAACACAATTCTCAGGGTGTCAGAAGACTCATAAGCATAAAAATAAACGGGAGAGTGGGATGCAAGTAATGACGGTAAATCATGGTAACATATGAAAACAGGTAAACCGAAAGTACGTGAAATCATGTACGTAAAGTAATGTAAAAAAACGTGCGGTAAATGACTAAGAATGCAGAAAGGTAAACGTGTAGGAAGTAGCAATGCAGGTAAGCACGGTGTCAAGCTGGACATCAATAATCGAGTCAGAACAATATCAATCTGAAAGTTAATCTGGAGGTCAAGTCAAATCGGAAATCAACCCAAGAGTCAAATCAGATCAAATAAGGTGTGTATTGTTGGAATTGACAGATTGATGTACTCATATCTTTGGGGTATCCCATGACTAGATGGAAGCAGTATAAGCTGGACGCTCATGCATGGGGCGACAACAATAACATGAATCAACGTAGTAGCGTCAACATCCCCGAAAGGTGTCCCATGACTACGATGGAGATTTGTCTAGCGTGAATATCACCCGAGTGTACAAGTATTTCCACCCTTCAGTTCCCCAATAAACAACAAGTCTAACCTGGCAACATAATTATAAATTCCCAGTTCCGTAAATAAATTTTTTCTATATTTTTCCAAGTTCCCTTGAATGTTTTTCTATTTTTCTCTGTATTTTTGGTATGAATTTAGATGGATTGTTTTTAAATTCTGAAGTTTTTCCCAAAACAAAGAAAGCCCCGGCCCAAGCCCATACCTGGCCCCAAGCTTTATACTGACCCGACCTGCTTATCTTCTCCCCAACTCTCTCCCTTTTCCCGCTTCTTTCTTTTCCTTCTCCCCACGTCCCCGCCGCTCGTCGCGACCACGTCCCCACTCCTCGACCCACGACCTCACGTGCGTGCGTTCACTCCCCTCCCTCGACCTCGTCTCCATCTCTCTCCCTTCTCATAACCATCTCTCTCTCCCTCCTTCTTCCAGCTCCCTCTCTCTCCGTCACCAAAACCCATCTCTCTCTCCCTCTCACTCTCGTTCTCCCTTCGCCTCCAGCGCATCCGCCGTCGCAACCTCACCGCGGCTACCATAGCTCGATCCCTGCCTCTTCTCTCTGCAAACCCATCTCGCCGGCCATCTCTCGCTACACCCAACACCACCAGAGCACTCATCGCCGCAGCCTTAGCTCCTCCAAAGCACCGCCACCCTCTCCACTTCCTTCCTCACACCACCGCTGCTTCCACTGACCTCGACGCCAACAGAGCCCCCACTCCAAGCTCCGCCCGACTACAGCAGAACTCCCCAGCGTCGCCATCACCGTCGGTCACCCTAGTCATCGGCATCACCCCCGCTCCTCTCCTCCACTAGCCGACGAACTCCCTCCATCGACCTCATCGGCCAACTCCAAGCTCCATCAAACCTCCGAGCCTCAAACCCACTGCAACTCTCGCCGAGCTTCTGTTCTATCGCTGGTATAATGACCCCAAAATCTTTATACATTTGTATTATCCCTCTTCAATAATATACCGTATTTATTTGTACTTGGTATTCTCCTTTTTCTATTAAATTTATTATTATTTTATTCTTCAATCTATTATGTATTTTTTTCTAGGTACAAATTCTTTTTCTTATATTTAAGTTTTTAACTTCTCATTCTTATTTTTCCTTTCATAAATATTTAATCCAAATCCATTATTCTTATTCTCTACAGCCCATCTAAAAAGCCCATTTTCTTTTTAAGCAACATCATATATTTAATTCTAATTAAATATGTGCATGAACAATCTTATAGCTCATTGGTTAAGTCTTTGCATTGTTATTCCATAAGTTATATGTTCAAATCCCCATTCTTGCAATTATTTTTTATCATTTTTCTATTCTTCTCATAACCTACAAATGAGACCTTTCATATCCAAAATGAATGGTGACCTTTCATTTCTCTTTTAATTCTCATGTTGAATGCATATATTATTATACATAATTCACCATTACACCATCTTTATTGTCCTCCTCTATCTTTTCCTTCCTCATATTTTTCAATCTCTCACTTCTTCCTCTTTACCTAGAGTCCAAGAAGAAGAACATGAAGAAGTCTTCAAGAAGGTCTCGCTACTAACGTAAGGCTATCGGCGGATAGACAAGCCCGGTGACAATACCGGCTTGTGCATGTAAGTCCCTTCTCTCTTTCCTTCCCTCCATCTCTTTCTTTTTCTCTTTATATTTCTCTTGTTTTATATTACCATGAAAAACTTCCATTGACATATCATAGTTCCTAAATAATTAATTAAATGGATACATATATAAATAATGAACACACAAACATACACATATATAGTTTGTAAAGTCTTTTTCATTACTCTCAATTCACATGTTAAGATTTCATAGTGACCAATTAGGATTGCATGTTTGTTGTTTTATTTTAAATCACTTTATTTAAAATTTGTATTAAAAAAAATTGAAGTTATGAATAAATACCATGGTTTTCTCATTTCTCACATATGACATATCAATACCTTTAGTTTTAAAATAATTTTTATAAATTAATTTTTAATTCTGAAAATTTCAGGAAATTTAAATATGATAGAATATATTATTTTGTACATGTTGTAAAAATTTTAGATCGATCCGCACAACGGTTTAGGAATTACATAGTATTTATTCACTGATCGTAAAACAGAAAACAACAGTTATCGGTCAACTTCTAGGACATATATCTTGGTATACCGATATCCAAATTGAGCAAACTCAAGTGTTTTTGATATCTACATCGAATGATATAGATTTTCTTAGTTTTATAGTTTTACTTAAAACCCATCTAAGATAAAAAAAAAACTGTGTTACAATATTAAGTGACGGATCTGGACAGAATCAGTTCCGATTCGCACACTGTTTTTAAATTGGACATAACTCGAACACCCGATGTCCGTTTGTGACAAAATTTAGATGTGTAGATGCACCATTGATAGAACTATAATTTTCTATATATTATATTACTTAGAAATGCATGAAACAACCTGATATGGGCTTTGCAATAGAATATATAGTTGCTGTCCAGAAATCTGAATTTCTGTTTTAAATGCTGATATTAAAATGATCATAATTAGAGCTTCAGAAATCCAAATCATGTGAATCTTGGTGTTTTCGATAAGTTCATCGAAATACCTACAATTTTCTAATAATTTTTGTAACCTGAAACCCGATAGAAATTAACTCAAACTGCGTTTTAAAAATATGTGACGGTGCCGAATAGATTCTGATCTGTTTTGCGCGACGATACGAAAACATATATATCTCTCAAATCGGTAGTCGTATTAGGGTGAAACTGGAACTTACGCATGCAAAACATTTAGAGACATATCTCTGTTTATATTCCGCATTCGTTCAACTTGATTAATTAGTCGTACATAATATTTCTTTACAGCATTGTTTATGGAAGTTACTCGAATAATATACTTGACTCATTTCATGTTATTCGAACATGTATACATATTTATCTTGATCATTAAATTGTTGTATGTACATAAAGACGATAATTAAATACTTGAGTTGTATTTTGAAAACTATACAAAAATATTTTTACATAAAACACTCTCAAGTTTTATAAATTACCCTAAGGACCCTAGCAATTATAGGACTTCGATTTACATTTCTACGGTCTGACTCGAATTTGAGTCTAATTATAATCCGACTTGAATATGATTCAAGTACCATACAAATCTTCAATATTCCAATTCAAAATGAACACATGAATCCATGAATACAATTATCAATTTATACAACTTGACTGAACCGAACCATGGATATATATTCCTTTTACATGATTCTCAGTATTCCATTTACATGACTCTACGGTTATAACCGTTTCCTGATATCATGGTTTCGGTCAGTCAGTTAATCAATCATACAACCAACACAATTTACAAGATAACAATACAAACAAGACATCGCGGGGTTTAAAGGGGTAGATTGGTACGGAAGGTGTTAAAAGTGGCACGAGACGGTCAGATTTAAGACACCTAACATGAATCCAATTGCCGTTGTTCCGGGTTGTATAACGGAGCCTTGTACTCTATTTCTGTTTGCCCTGGTCTCTAGCATATAGAGACCCCTCTCGTATACACTGGCATCCTTTTGTACCAAGCTACAAACAACAGCGTTAACACAATACTACAACAATATAACAATATAATACAACTATAATAATATACTCTCTCTCCATCTTACTCTCTATCTATTCCCTTTTTATCTTTGGGACTTACCGAGCGACCTGTTCGCTGACGACATTCTATTTCTTTCTTCTTTGAATGTCGTCAGATGGTTTGGACCCGGCAGAGATCGAGCCATCTGCAGAAGACTTGGAGCAGTTTACTGAAGACCCTGCACAGTAGATCATTGTACACTTTTCTTTTCAGTACTTTCCTTTTCCTGTTATGCCATTATTTAGGCATCTTTTATTCCAGTTGTATTTCTTTTCATGTATTGTACAAAGAATGTTAATAAATAAAAGTTGTTCTTTTTATACTCTTGTCTCTTGTGTAATTATTTCTATATTGCTTAGCTACGCTTAGCGTATGTACTTCTGAGTACATACGTAGCGGACCTCGTCGCGTCTCCTTCGCCGTACACTGGGAAGCGGGGCGTGACAGCTGGCGAACACCTCAGCCTCCCTGGCTGCCTCCCTCCAGTGCTCGAAAGCCTCCGACACCCCTCACCGCCGACCGCAGCCGCCTCGCCCCAGCAATCCAAGCCGTCGCCGCCGAAAACTCGAGCTCAAGCCAAGTCGAGTTGTCGTGCCGTGCTTGTGTCGTGATCGCGTCGTTGCCGCTGCTGTACCATCGTCGACACATCATCAAGCAAGTTTAATACTTTCTTCATGCTAATTATACCTATTCAATTCGATTTCACTTCTATATCATATATACATTTCGATTGCGAATCAAGTAATGCAAGTGTTCGATGCAAAACACGAACTGAAAACCCCCTTTAAATTGATAGAAACTAATCACGACTGATGGCCCGAGTGATAACGAATGCTGTGTTATGATTTGGCTTGAAAATACGGTCTTTAATGACGTCATAGTTCTTTCCCATTTAGACCCTTTAAAACCGAAATTTTCCCGTACCTGAACTTTGTAAAAATCACAGTTAATTGATCACAAATAGGAATGTTACGTTTGAGGGCTCATATCGAAGCCGACTCGATGATCTATAAGTACATAAGATTTTTAATCTGTTTATATTCTAAAAAGGTGACAAAAACACTTTCGGAGTGCGGCTCTAGACTGCAGTCCAGAGCGGCACCTGCTGTCGATTCTAGTTTTGTAATACTTTCACTCTGTTGTATGAAGATGCCATGATGCGGAAAACTATACCATAGCGAAGATAAATCTATTATCTAATCATTGAAAGTGTTTTCATTCGCTTTTACTGTCGTTTACTATTTGAATTATATTTTAAATCAACAGAACATATAGCTGTCCAAAACAGGGACAAAATGTATACCCCTTTATTGTACAATGGATAACATCCAGTACACCATGGATATTATCGATCTGTCTAGTGAGTTAGAAACCTAACTGATAAACCTAAATTTTGTACAACTATAGCGTCGCCTAATTACGATCCCAACTAGGATTAAAACGTGTTACGAAACGGACTTCCAGTTCTGAAACCGGATTTCCAGCAGGAAACACTTAAATTGAAATGGCCGCATCTAGCAAACCTGAAACCCAATTGACGCGAAAAAAATTTTGATGGATAGATAATTAAACATACTACTTACACCTTTTACATTGTTTCGCTTAATTATGCATTTATGAATTATAGTAAATTATGCAAGTGGAAGGACACTGGCTGATGACATTTTATTCATATCACAATTATTCCATTCTCATCATATCATGTAGAGCTCATATATATTGATAACCTAGTGATCGTGTACATTACCCAGTAGTAGATATTAGTGTTTGATTGTGGCAAGTACGTTAGTGTTAAAGCGTTAGTGAATAAGTGAAAGTGACACGTACTTGTACACAATCAGCGGACCCAGTTAATTTATTGCATTGTCGATATCTATGGGACATGTATAAGTGTAACTATAATTGGTATGGGACGATTATGTAAACCCTTATATGGATGTCATAGGTAAGGCACCAAACACTGTCCATTTATCTTGGGTACCAGTTGAGACATGTTTGATGGAGATCCTGTCTCCAGTTCTTGCGTAGACTTGTCATGGACCGACTAGTATTTGAGTTTATGGCTGGTGTTTGATATAGACCATGGGGTGTGGGGTAGTTTGAGTGTGAGTTCAATGGAATCTCGGGAGTCCTATTGCCGGTACATACAACGATTCTGGGAGTTATATGGGTGATATTACTGATTATTAGCGACTCGGGCCAGTGTTCCCTTGCCCCTGAGGAGATACCCTTGGGTGGGGGATACTCACGAGTGGTTGACTCTCACACTTGGACTGACGATAGGTTTAGCGACCTGGACAGTGAGACTTAGAGACTGATAGGTTTAGTGACATGCATTGATTACTGATTCGATATACCTGCCATATTGTTTACCTGCTTTATTGTTTACCTGTACTGGCTCCTTCATGCTCATATTATCACTTCATGGTTGCTGTTTCATATTCATCATTATTGCACGTGTTACATATGAATTTCTATTTATTGCTATTGTGTCGCTCTGACGGCCTGAGTATGCATGCTCAGAGTGAGAAGTGGATTTAGCTTGGATCAGGATCTGACGTACCTCGAGGATACTGCAGACATCTGGATCAGCGACTCAGCGATATCTTTCCTCGATCTCTATCTGGTTAGTTTTCTGTATTTGTTTGATTTAGTGACTGCATTTCTCATTACCTATGCAATGATTACTGATTACCACGTAAAGCTAGAAGCCAAAATGTGACTACGGCAGGATGTTTCCTCGACAGTAAGAGCCTGGCTGGCCTTGTCAACCCCTCGTATTCCGTATTTTGGGAAGCGGGTGTTCCCCCAATCAGAGCAAGGCTCTGCTTAAATTTTGAAAATTCAAATTTTGAAGCAACGCTTCAGACCCCGTGCGCTGCGCGTAATTTGCCGCGTGTCAGAAGTTGACTCGGCAGCACAACGCCCAAGGCAGTGCGTCCAATCAAAGCAAGGCTCTTTAAAAAGCAAAAGTAACGCTCAACTGCGCAAGCGCACCGCTGCGCGACACGTGTTTGCGCAGTTGCGCAAACGCTGATGCGCAAGTGCACCGCAGCGCGCCACGTGTCTAGGCAGTTGCGCAAGCACAACTGCACAAGCGCACCGCAGCGTGACACGTGTCTGCGCAGTTGCGCAAGCACAACTGCGCAAACGCGCCTCTGCGCGACACGTGTCTGCGCAGTTGCGCAAACACTGTTGCGCAAGTGCACCGTTGAGCGACACGTGTCTGCGCAGTTACGCAAGCTCAGCTGCGTAAGCTCTTCACTGCGCGACACGTGTCTGTGCAGTTGCGCAAGCACAGCTGCGCAAGCGCCTTACTGCGCGACACGTGTCACGCGCTGGTGAGTTGCGCAACAACAGAGTGAAGAATTAAGGAAATCTTTTCTGTTCTTATTAAAACAAGAAGATTTCTTCTGTAAAACAGGGGCCTTTGGATCAAAGATCCAACGGTGGGGAAAATTCCCCAAATCACTCAGAAAAGATCTTTTTAACAAATTTAACTGATCTTTGAGCACTATAAAAGAAGACCCCAGACCCCATTTCAAAAGGGGGGACAATTAGATAGAAAAAAAGAAGAGAACTCTTGAGAATTTCTGGAGAACACAAAAAAGAAGGTAAAAACCTTTGAGATAAGAGAAAATTCTCTCTTAGGAATAGATCATTGATCTAGAAAATAAGATCAGTGATCTTCAACAAAGAGATAAATGAATAAATAAATAAATAAAAATAATAAAAATAGTGCCTTGCACTTGCTATGAACCTCTGGTTCTCTGAGATAGAAAGAAAGAAAAGATTTTCTTTTCTTTCTTTGATCTAAATTTAGATCATTAAAAAGTGCTATGCACTCATTTTCTTGAATCTAAAAGATTCTTGGTGCTTTGCACTATTTGAAGGGCCAGGCCCAAATCAAAAAGACCTAGCAGGCCAAAATAAATTGCAAAGCGATAAAAGGGCTGAGCCCAAACAAAATTGATGCTCTGCATCATTCATAAAGAACAGAGCCCAAAACAAATTGATGCCCTGCATCTTTTCTGGGCAAAGCCCAAATAAAAAATAAAAGGAAATGCAAAAGCAATTTTGGACATTTTTTTTACTGGACTTAGCCCAATCGTGGCCATAAGTCCTTAAATTAAATTGGCTGAGCAAAATGGCTCTCCTAAATCAATCTACATCTGGTTCGAGGGTACATCTCCGAACTCCTTTGACATCCATCGTTGTAATTACTCAACGACGTCAAAGAGGTGACGGGTCCCAACGACCATACACCCAATACTAATATCGGACGGGACCGAAACGTCCCTAAACTAATATCGGACCGAAACGTCCCTAAACTAATATCGGACCGAAACGTCCCTAAACTAATATCGGACCACCACGTCCCTAAACTAGCACAATAGAGCCTAAATGCTCTTTTATCGGATCTAAACGGTCCCGTTAAGTTGATCTTAGTCTCAAACTGGACTAACGTATCCTTAACAAACGTTTAAGTTGATCTTAGCCTCAAACACGGCTAACGTATCCTTAAATATTCAAATGGATTATAAAACTCCCAATCAACTCTGGTTCGAGGGTACATCTCCGAGCTCCTTTGATACATGTCGTTGTAATCCTTCAACGAAGTCAGAGAGGTGACGAGTCTCGATGGCCATACATTAAATTAATCACTACGTTGAGTTGATTTTAGTCTAAAACAGGACTAACGTATCCTTGACCAACGTTTAAGTTGATCTTAGCCGCAACGCGACTAATGCATCCTTAAACTGAAAAACACCAAACCCAAATCTAAGTAAATACGGATTTGGACTAATCCACGTCCTACGGGAGACGGCATTACTCAGTCTCCGTATACAATCCACGGGCAACCACAAATAAAATGAACACACACGACACAAAGTGAAATTCTGGAGAAGGAGAAAGTTGTTACCGCGATGCGATAGCGTAATTAACTGCAGGGGCTTGCTCCTGCAGGGAAAAGCGTCCCCATAATCAAAAACCCCTCATCCTGAGGGGGAATCTGACGAAGTCTGCTACATCGGCCGCATCCGTCTAAACCTCCGATACACGGTGCCATAAATCAACTTGGTATTTTCGGAGAGATAAACGGATAAAACCAAATAGCATCTGCCCCGAACATCAGGCATGGACGTCCCAAGTCCAGGCCGCCGTTCGGAGGGGAACAGATTCTGTCACGCCCGGTGGGACCTCTTCCTCTTTCCACTCCACACTTCGTGTGTCATCTTCGCGAACCAATCGCGGTTCATTAAATGGTTGTCTTCGGATTTCAAGTTACTAAGATTTGGTCTTTTACCTGGCGCAGAATTCAAGATTCAATGGCCTCTAGCTGTACCAACTGCTCGAAATGCCGCTGCAACGGACGCTCCACCCCACCAGGAGGTGTAGCATATGGGCCCCAAGCGGCTTCCTTCCTTACTCTGCCGGTAGACCAAGTGACCCAAGCCACCACCGGCTTGTTCTTTGGGACTATGATCCCACCTGCAAGCTTTTCTGCACCAATACCTGCACCGGAAGTGGGTAAAAAGTCGGTCTTCAACCGGCTCACTATTCCGATGGCCCCTGTCAACGGGTCGCCCGCTACTAAACTGACAGCCTCCGTTTTCACCAGGCTAGGTCAGAACTATAAAGTGGCCGTCCCAAAGAGGGCAACGGCCGCTGCTTCGGAAGTCATTAAAGCGGACTCTCCCATCAGAGAGTCGGTCTTCACAAGATTGACGGTTCCCACTCCTCCCCCAGCTGGTCAAAAGGCATCAGTCTTCGACAGGCTGACATCGGCAGTTACCCCACACTCAAACAAGGGGCAACAAGAAACCATCTCGATTTCCAAGCCAGTCCCAATGGCTCATCGTGCACGACGTCGCCATTGGCGACGAGTGAGGAAAGCAGGGGGCAACTCCCCCTCAGGGATAACTCCACCCGCTCCAATGGTGGAAGTCAACGCTGCTGTTCCGACTGGGAACAGCTTTGAACTACTGAGGAGAGTGCGTAAGAACTCTCCAACCGCTACCTTGAAAAGATCTCCTCCACCTGCGGAGAGAGTTCCAGAAACAAAACAAGAACAGCCCCCTCAACGGCTATCGTCAAAGATATACAAGGTTTGGCGGAGGGTTCAAGACTCTGTGATTGACCCAGATCACTTTCATCGCCAGAAAAAGGCAAAGGTGGAAAAGGACAAAACCCGCCCCGTTAAACAGCAGGGGGCAACAATTGCTAGCAGGCCCATTTTAACGGCTCCTTCAACCTCGATGGCCCACAAAAGAAGGAGGCCAGGGAAAGCTCCCGCGTCAGCGGCAAAGTTTAAAGGCGGTGAACCTAAACCTCCAAAGTCAGGGGGCATAACAGTTCATACGGTTTATATGGCTTCTGGAAAGGAAGAAAGCCGCACTTCTACGGGTCACCGACCGCTCACCCGATCAGTGACCAAGGCCCAGGAGCAGCAACAAAAGCTCCAGGAGATGATGACTACAATGGCTGCACTCACGGAGCCAAAAGAGAACCCTGAGACATCCTTAGATGAACGCCAAGAGGAAGAGACCGACGCCGAGTTCCTCCGCCGAGTACTGGAAAAGAGAGACAAAGAGGCTGCTGAACAAGAAGCCAATATACAGCGTATGGGCCTCCTCTTCCAGGACATGATAGGGATGATGATACAACAAGATCCCCCGACTGAAGAACCCCCGATTGTCCTTGGGGATGATAGGGGAGAGACATCAAACCCTCAGCCCATTCTATCAACGGCTAAAGAGGATACAATCTCTAAGACTGATCTGGACGAATATATAGCCCAGCAAATAAAGGTTCATCACGCGGCCGAAGCAGCCGGCCACGTCGTAAAAATGGGGCGACCGTATCCAGGCTGGTATGACCAAATCAAATACCCGCCGGGATACACAATTCCCAAGTTTCATGTCTATAAAGGGACCGGCAATCCCCATCAACATGTTGCCCAGTTTAGGGCGCTTTGTGGTAACACCGGCGGCGACGACAAGCTTTTGCTTCGCCAGTTTGTTGGAAGCCTATCAGATACGGCGTTCGAATGGTATTCTGAGCTCCCCAACGACTCTATTAAAACCTTTGCGGAGATGGAGCAGCTCTTCACCCAACGTTTTGCAAGTGCCAGTGAGCGTACCCCGATGACGGCACTGATTAATGCCAGGGTAAAACCCGGCGAAACATGGGTTCAGTACGCTATACGGTGGCGTAATCTATGGTCGAAGTGCGAACAACGCATAGAAGAAGCTCCGGCGGTGGGAATGTTTGTTGGAACTCTTGATCCACAAGCAACCATCTCACAGTTTATGATGTTTTTCAAGCCGACTTCCTTCTAGGCTTTGATTGACAAACTGACGCAGATGGACCAGATGGGTCATAAACCCCCTCTCCCAAAGCCAGATTCCCGAACTGACAAAGGAAAGGGAAAAGCGATCATTGTCGCTAATGCTCAACAACAACCGAACGACTTGAAGCCGGTTGCTCGTCCAAACAATACGCGCCCTTACGTACCCCTTGAGGATAGGATGGGACGTCCTTATTCCTTTCCCCGCGATAAAACGAAGAGGTTATTCGAGCTGGCATTACGCAACAGACTCATAAATCTGCCAGATCCAAAACGTCCGTTGCAACCAAGTGACGTCAACGAACCTAATTACTGCCCCTATCATCGAGTGCTAGGCCATCCGATTGAGGACTGCTACGTTTTCAAAAATTGGCTTGAAAACCAGTATAGACAGGGAAAATTTGCGTTATCTGACAAATGGAAGGTGAATCCCCCACAGCCCCACACCTCTAAAGGGACGAATACGCCGGGGGCAACATGCTCTGTCATTGAAGAAACTCCGTGGGAGGTTGTATTATCATCAAAAACGAAGAGGATGCTAAATGATCTTCGGACATGTCCGGCGATCAAGTGGAAAAGCCCATTGGAACCGCAGGTCGTCGAAGGGATGTTAAAGCCACGTCCAACTCCAAAGATAAATGATGGGGGTTCAAGCACTAGTAGCCAGTCGTCAAAGTCTTCGAAGAAAAAGAAGAAGGCCAAGAAACCGGTGAAGCCTAGCGATAGGCGCACGGACTTGCAAAAGCAAATTGACGCGCTGGAAGAGTACAACCAGAAGGCGCGGACTCCCGTTACATTGCAAGAGTTCCTCAACCACGTCTTCCAAGCAGAAGATGAGGGAGGTAGTTCATCAAATGAATCTGAAGAACATGTAGCAAGTTGCCATGTGATTTCCCATTTGTCCACAAGCGATGAGGAGACTCCTCGCGCTGAAAAGCTGGGGGCAGAACCTGCACTAAAAATCCTGGAGCCGTCGGATGAAGCGATTGATGCATTCCTAAATCAGGCGTTTTTAAAGGGCAAAGCTGATCGGGATAACGAAGCGGTTATATTCGAAAAGGCCAAACGCCGGCGCCTTAGCGAAAGAATTGCGGTACTCCCGCTAGAACAAAATACACCCACCACAGATAAAATCAAGTTCAAGATAAAGAAAAGATTCGCTAAGGCTGTGTCGATGGGTATAAGGCTACCACCCTCCGAGAAAAACATTAAGGGTGAAATGGAAAACCACCCCTCCTATTGCTTGTACCATCGGAAGGTGTCGCATCCCACCGAAGAGTGCAAAGCTTTCGGTAAGTGGTGGCAAGGATATGTTACTCACCGGCTACAGTTTAAGCGGGAAAAGCGCAAAGCCCGCCGAGAGCAGAACGGAATGATCAAAGTGCTTGATAAAACTAGCAGGGGTTGTTGCATGATTGACGCCGGTGGATCACAAGTGCCTACATTCGGGAGTGATTCTGATGAAGAGCTAGAACTTGCCCCTCTCTTTAAAGAATCCACTTCGGGAAAAGAAGAAGGACCAAAGGCTTGCGAGAATATACAGCTACGCAACCGGACGTTACCTGAAAAGAATCTTGGACCCTTAAACAAGAAAGACAAAGAGAAAGAGAAGGCCTCTGAAGACATCGCCTTGGATGATCGAGTTGTAGAAGAGTTAACCGCCAAGAACCCGCCAAAGAGGAATAAAGTGGATTACAACGTTTTGGCACATCTGAGGAAACTGCCCTCGCAACTCAGCATTCTCGATGCCCTGTTGCTATCAAAAGAGGCGAGGGATTCTTTGATTAAAGCCTTACAAGACCCGGAACGATTCCAAGCATGTCTGGCCGAGGAAAAGATGAAGAATGAGTTGGAGGAAGTACACACGGCTGATGTTACTTTTGGCGATGAGGACCTTCTACTTGGGACTTGCGAACACAATCGCCCTCTCTATGTTTCGGGATACTGCCATGATATAAAGATAGGCAAGATTCTGATCGATAACGGGTCGTCTGTTAACCTACTCAACGTGCGGGTGTTGAAGGAAATCTGCATGAGTGTCCAGCACCTTGCTCGGGACAAGATCACCATATCCGGGTTCGACTCCCAATCGTCAAAGACTCTTGGATCTATGATACTAACGCTACGCTTCGGATTACTCGTCACGGACATCAATTTCCACATCATAGATGCCAAGACATGCTACAACACTTTGCTCGGCCGACCATGGTTACACGAGTACAACATCATCCCTTCTACACAACATCAGTGTATGAAGTATTTTAAGGATGGTTTCGAGTATACCGTGACGGGAGAACTGAACCCGTTCTCTGTGAACGAGGTCCGCAAATACGAAGATGCCAAATACTTCTTGCCGAATTTCGAAGACACGGAGAAGTGTCACAAGCCGGAAAATAAAACTAACGCCACCATCCCTGTCTTCGGCAGTGATACCGAGGAACAAGAGGAGATCGTTTATTTGGGTCTGCCCCAACATAACAAGCCAGGACCGTCCACTCCTACATTGGTCTTTGGTAGTGACTCGGAGGATGAGGTCCATGTCGTATTCTTTGCTCGACCTTCAATACAAGCTTCCGCTGACGAAGAGCAAAGTCTGCAAGTCGCCATGGTGCCGCCTAAACATCATAAAGAACTGAACGCACTTAATATCTACAGTGTAGAAGAGCTGCGGACATTTTATATCCCTCCCAGGCGAGAAAACGAGAAGGCAATCCTATTCTACCGTTCTGAAGAAAACAAGGTGGAAAAAGAAGTTTGGCATGGCGTGGATCCCACGCTCGACAGGCTTCAGTCTATCCGTCTTCCCATATATTATACCGAAGGTTTGAAGAAACTCCTGAAACGCCAGGGGATATCCTTCAGACAGACCGTTAGAGAGGCCAAATTCTATGACAGGGTCTGGAATGTTCCAGAGACCCAACGCAAACTGCCTAACGGGAGAATGGAAAAAAAAGGGCTTGGGTACATTCGGCTAAAGAAACGAGAGCTAGTAAATAGCTGTTATGTCATGTATGACTTCGATGAAGATGCGGACGCTCAATGGGAGGACGCTAATCCTAAGCCAGTAAAAGTCCCTGATGAAAAAATGCCCGGTCCATCATTTGAAGAACGAATGGACAGGCTTATAAGGGAAGCTGGTCAAAAAGTCCGAGATGACCACAATCGCGAGACGGCCATCTATGAGAAAGCCAAGACGCAACGCCTTCTCCGACAGGCCGTGAAGGATGAAAAGGCCGCTCCTTGTCAACCTGCTACAAAAAAGGTTCGACGCGAAAGCAAAAACAAGTCATAGGGCAGAAAATACGCTCAACAACCACAAGGCAGAGCTAAGAAACCACGTATCCGAGAGTCGAGCGTTACTAACTTAGCCCTCATGAAGAAAATAGGTCGAGCATACTCATTTCCTCAGAACAAAACAAGGAAGATATTTGAGCTTGCTCTAAAACATCAAATGCTTACATTGCCGGAGTCCAAGCACCCCGAACAAGCAGGCGAAGCCTCACACTCGGACTATTGCTCTTACCATCGAGTAGTAGGTCATCCTCTTGAAGATTGCTTCACCTTCAAGAATTGGGTCGAAGATCAATATCAGCTTGGTAAATTCGCTCTGTCCAACAACTGGAGGGTAGCACCACCACAAAAGCACGAGCCTAAGGCCACGAAGGAAGAACCAGTTCCACATTGGGATTGGCAGAAAATTCGCACCTGTCGTATGATAACGATATTAAAAGAAGAGCTCGAGAATGTGGACAGCCTTCCCTGGTGCTTCGAAAACAGCAATGATGAGGTGATCTCAGAATTTCCCCCAGCTCCGAAAGAACTGGAGGACGGCATACATACCACTGCGGATAACCTCAAGAAAATTGAGTTGGGGACGATAAACGATCCGCGACCGACATTCGTCAGCAAGCTGCTGTCCGAGGAAAAGGTGGCTGCGTTAAAGGACGTCCTTGTACAGCATAAAGATTGCTTCGCATGGAACTATTCCGAGATGCCGGGACTTGATCCAGAAGTTGCTGTACATAGACTGGCAATATCCTCGAGTGTCAAGCCGGTCAAACAAGCGCTGAGAAGAATGCGGCTTGAGCTCGAAATGAGCATCAACGCGGAAGTCAAAAAGTTGATAGACTCCGGCTTTATCCAAGAGGTTCAATACCCTGAATGGATTGCTAATATCGTCCCAATGATGAAGAAAAATGGTACGGTGCGCATATGCGTAGACTTTCGGGATCTCAACAAAGCCTGCCCGAAGGATGATTTCCCAGTACCAGTCACCGAACTAATGATAGACAATACGTCCACGCATGAGATTTTCTCATTCATGGACGGCTCATCAGGGTATAATCAAATTAAAATGCATCCTGAAGACCAGAAACATACGGCTTTCCGGACTCCTTTGGGAATATTCTGTTATAAGGTAATGCCCTTCGGTTTAAAGAACGCCGGTGCAACCTACCAAAGGGCCATGACGAAGATTTTCGATAACCTTATACACGAAATTGTTGAATGCTATATCGACGACCTCGTTGTTAAAAGCAAATCATATGAGGAACATCTTGAGCATCTGAAGACCGTATTTCAACGTCTTCGACAATACAACTTGAAGATGAACCCTCTGAAGTGTGCATTCGGGGTTTCCTCGGGCAAATTCCTAGGATTCGTCGTTCGACACCGAGGTATCGAGATAGATCCGTCCAAGATCAAGGAAATCATAGGAATGCCTCCGCCGAGAACTCTCAAACAGCTGCGGTCTCTCCAAGGAAAGTTCGCGTACATACGACGATTTATAGCCAACCTCTCAGGAAAGTGCCGCCCTTACAGCCACCTGATGAAGAAGGGAACCCCGTTCGTCTGGGATCAAAAGTGCCAAAGCGCACTAGACGAGATTAAACAGTACCTGCAAAACCCTCCAGTGTTGGCTGCTCCAGTGAAGGGAAAGCCTCTCATTCTTTACACGGCCGCCCTTGAAGGTTCTTTGGGCGCATTATGGGCACAAGAGAATGACCAGGGGAAAGAAAGGGCACTTTACTACTTAAGTCGAGTGCTGCTGGGGGCAGAAAGCAATTACTCCCCCATTGAAAAACACTGCCTGGCGTTGATCTTCGCAATAACAAAGCTTAGACATTACGCATTAGCGCATGAAGTCCATCTCATTTCAAAGGTGGACCCTCTCAAATATCTAATGTCAAAGGCCATATTGACAAGACGACTCGCTAAATGGGCCCTGCTCTTAATAGAGTTTTCGATAGCATATCGACCACTCAAAGCAGTAAAAGGTCAGGCCATCGCCGACTTCCTTGCTGAGCACCCGATACCAGCCGACTCTCCTTTGAACTGCGATCTTCCAGACGAACATGCGTTTGATGCGATCGACGGTGATAATACCCGATGGGAGCTTTATTTTGACGGAGCATCTTCCGTGAAGAAGCGCAAACAAAGTACCCCTATAATCAAATCGGGAGTAGGACTCATCTTTATAACTCCACAAGGAGGGATAATGCGCTACGCGTTCTCCCTGACGGAACCGAGGACAAACAACGAAGCTGAATACGAAGCTCTGATAGCAGGCCTCGAGATCGCCATTGACATGGGAATTGAAAACCTCCTCATATACGGAGATTCGCAACGGGTCGTTAGTCAAGTAAACGGCGATTACCAAACATGCAAACCGGAGTTAGTAAAATACGGTGAAAAGGTGCAACAACTGCTAACCCAAATTCCCTCCTATACTTTGGAGAGCATACCACGCGTGGATAACGGCAAAGCGGACGCGTTGGCCAAACTCGCTAAAGAAATGGCTGATGAGAACCTCGATGACGTTAGAATCATGGTACAAAGTCGTCAGGTGCTCGCCCCCGCAGAAATACCTTCGGAATCACCCGAAGAGAAGGGAGTGACTGAACAAGCAACCTTGCAAATAAAAGAACATGAGAAAGTTGAGAATTGGAGGGAAGTCTTTATAGACTACTTCAAGTCCCACCAAATACCCGAAGATGCGTCCGCAAGACATCAACTCATAAAACGAGCTCTGTCCTTCGCCTTCGTCAATGATACTCTCTACAAGAGGTCATTCGATTCTCTGTGGCTGAGATGCTTAGGACTGGACGAATCGGATAGAGTCGTTCAGGAAGTTCATGACGGAATCTGCGGTTCTCACCAAGCAGGTCCAAAGATGAAGTTAAAGATCAAACGGATGGGCTATTACTGGCCCACGATGATTCAAGACTGCATCGAATATGCGAAGCAATGTCACTCATGCCAGATTCATGGGGATTTCATCCACCAGCACCCAAATCCGCTGCATCCAACGGTAGCTAGCTGGCCATTCGAAATGTGGGGGACTGATATAGTCGGCCCCATCGAGCCAGCATCGTCTAAAGGACATCGTTTCATCCTAGCGACGACTGGCTACTTCTCTAAGTGGGCAGAAGCAGTACCATTGAGAGAAGTGAAGACGGAGAATATCCTCCATTTCTTCAAAACACACGTCATATATCGGTTTGGAACTCCGAGGCGGATCATCTCCGATAACGGGCCAGCTTACCGAAGTCATAAAATTAGCCGCTTCGCACAGCAGCATAACATAGACTGGAGATATTCCTCAGTCTATAATCCATGAGCTAACGGTCTCGCCGAGGCCTTCAACAAGACCTTGACGAAAATTATAAAGAAAACAGTGTCCCGAAATAAGAAAGACTGGCATGAGAGACTGCAAGAAGCTCTTTGGGCATACCGAACCACGTTCAAGACAGCCACAAACACAACGCCATACGCGTTGGTGTTCGGCACGGAAGCAGTACTCCCTCTCAAGATAGAGTTACCCTCTCTACGAGTGGCAGTCCATTACGAGCTGACGGACGAAGAAAATGCTCATCTTCGGCTTGAGGAACTTGACGCCCTTGAAGAAACACGGCTCATAGCGCAACAAAATCTGGAGGCCTATAAAGCAAAGATGATGCGCTCATACGAAAGATTGACCCGACCGAGGACATTCCACCAAGGCGAACTCATGCTAGTGGTCAAAAGGCCTATGATCCCCAATCGCGCCAAGCGGGGAAAATTCGAGCCGAACTATGAAGGCCCGTACATCATAGATAAAGTTTACCAGGGTGGGGCCTATCTACTTATGGACATGCATGGTGAAAGGCCTTTCAGGCCGATAAACGGTCGCTTCCTAAAGAAATACTACGCTTAATGAGCCACAGCCTATGTCAATGGTAGATGACGACGACTGTGTCCTTTCGCTATCTTCCTAAGCTCAAACTCTATCAGCAGTAGCCCGCCTTCTCAAGTGATGGACCGAAATGTCCTTAAACTAATAGCAGACCGAAACGTCTTTAAACTAATACCGCAGCATCCTTAGGCTGACGAGATAAAAAAAACATATAAAAATAAAATAAAATAAACGGTATGTCCATAAGCAAAAAGGGCACGGATGAAAACCCGAAAGGGCTCCATGAGTAAAAACAGCAGGGCTGCCGGCGAGTGTTCGTGAAAACCCGAAAGGGCGCGACCTCGTAAAAAAAAAGGGGAAAAAGAAAATAAAAAAACCGGTATGTCCATAAGCAAAATGGGCACGGATGAAAACCCGAAAGGGCTCCGTGAGTAAAAACAGCAGGACTACCGGCGAGTGTTTGTGAAAACCTGAAAGGGCGCAACCTCGTTAAAGAACACTTACAAGATCCTCTCGATCTTGTAAGGAGAAACCACCTGCGTGAGATCCTTACGACTCACAAGGGAGCAACACACTTAGGGATCCCCATGATTCCTAAGGAGAAAATACACTTGCAAGATCCTCACGACTCGTAAGAAGAACGCTCTTATGGGACCTTCACGGCTCGTAAGGTTTGAAAGTCTTAAGTTACAGAGATCTAAACCTGTGCTTAAGCAACCCCCACAACTTTCGATATTGCCCTACAAGTGGCTCAATACTGACCCTTGTATACAATCCACGGGCGCGAATAAACATTTCCCTAGCCAAATTTCATCCGTAACTGGGAATACGTTCGCATGGGAAACAACCCTTATAAATCCCCTCGACTTATGAGGAGAAAACCCTCCTGTAGGATCCTCACGACTTACAGAAGAACAAAACACTTAGGAATCCTCACGGTTCCTAAGGAGAAAACACACCTACAAGATCCTCACGACTTGTAGGGAGAAATACCTTCACGAGACCCTTACGGCTCATGAAGTCAAAAGCCTTAGCCGACAAGATCCTAACTCTGGTCGCTAAGCCTCCTTTGTTCGACAACGACAGAGGCAAATGATGATTCGCTCCTGGTAATATCCCAGTTGCAGCGGTGCTGATGCCGAAATCGGTATCCAAGTTCAGGTTTACGGCGAAAGCCAGTAGGCCGCTCATGCATACGAAATAGCCGAAATGATTGGGCAACTTGCAATAAAAAGCAGCAAGTAAAATGTATGCATGCAAAATAGCCGAAATGATTGGGCAACTCGTAATAAAAAGCAACGAGTAAAAATAAAAAAAAAACAAATAGCCGAAATGATTGGGCACCGCGAAAAATAGCCGAAATGATCGGGCAGTCGCGACCTTCGCGATATAAAAGCTGAAATGATAGAGCATCGCGGAAATAAAATAAAATAAAAAGAAGAAATGATAAAACCTTGGCCCTACAGTTGAGATCACATCGATCCCTGTATACAATCCAAGGGCGTAAACAAAGAATGGACCATGCTTTCCCAGCGGATTCCGTCAGAAGACGAACCCCAAATCTCACCGGTTCATTTCAACCGAAGAAGCCAGTGACTTCAGCAAATCCCTCGACTCACGGATACAAACACTCCTTGACGAGAGCCTTCTGATCCGCGTCGACCCGCAGAGCTACCAGTGCCCCCGTGGGAATTCTCAACTCGTTTCAAATCCCAAGGAAACAAATAATCCTTGGCGCTTGGGAAACAAATAATCCCTGGCAAAATTCCTCGACTCACGGATACAAACACTCCTTGACGAGAGCCTTCTGATCCGCGTCGACCCGCAGAGCCACCAGTGCCCCCGTGGGAATCCTCGACTCGTTTCAAACCCCAAGAAAACAAATAATCCTTGGCGCTTGGGAAACAAATAATCCCTAGCAAAATTCCTCGACTCACGGATACAAACTCTCCTTGACAAGAGCCTTCTGATCCGCGTCGACCCGCAGAGTTACCAGTGCCCCCGTGGGAATCCTCGACTCGTTTCAAACCCCAAGGAAACAAATAATCCTTGGTGCTTGGGAAACAAATAATCCCTAGCAAAATTCCTCGACTCACGGATACAAACACTCCTTGACGAGAGCTTTCTGATCCGCGTCGACCCGCAGAGCCACCAGTGCCTCCGTAGGAATCCTCGACTCGTTTCAAACCCCCAGGAAACAAATAATCCTTGGCGCTTGGGAAACAAATAATCCCTAGCAAAATTCCTCGACTCACGGATACAAACACTCCTTGACGAGAGCCTTCTGATCCGCGTCGACCCGCAGAGCTACCAATGCCTCCGTAGGAATCCTCGACTCGTTTCAAACCCCAAGGAAACAAATAATCCTTGGCGCTTGGGAAACAAATAATCCCTGGCAAAATCCTCAACTCATGGATACAAACACTCCGTGACGAGAGCCTTCTGATCCGCATCAACCCGCAGAGCTACCAGTGCCCCCGTGGGAATCCTCGACTCGTTTCAAACCCCAAGGAAACAAATAATCCTTGGCGCTCGGGAAACAAATAATCCCTAGCAAACTCCTCGACTCATGGATACAAACACTCCGTGACGAGAGCTTCTTAACTCATGTCAACTGTTCCGCTACAACTGCAAACAGATCCCCGATTCGTCTCAATTTGTAAGAAAAAGTCTCAGACAGCAAGGATTGAAAAGCTTGCTTTTTGAGCAATGGGGCCCTGCAAGTCAATCCAAACTGGTCTCTTGCATACTATTCACGGGTCTCACTCTCCAAAGTCGAATTTCGACGAGGAGGGAAACAGCCACTTACGGATCCTCTCGATTCGTAAGAGGGAAAATTCTCTTATAAGATCCTTACGACTTATAAGAGAAAACCACACTTAGGAATCCTCACGATTCCTAAGGAGAAAATCCACCTATGAGATCCTCTCGATCCGTAGGGAGAAAAGCCTCTATGAGACCCTCACGGCTCATAGAATTGAAAAGTCTTAGGCAGCAGATCTGAACCCGCGGCCTAAGCCATCGCTATTTCTTAAGAAGGTCAGGGATGCTCGTCCTAATCATCCGTCAATCATTGTTACTAAGGTGGCATACTGATAATAAAAGAAAGAAAAGACGGAGAAATGACACAAGACATTACAAAAACGTGCATCTTGTATTCATAAATATTGATCGAGTACAGGATACATTGTGCTAAAGAATAAAAAAATATATACATATACTTTACAAAGACAAATGGTACAAGGGGAATTATTGGGAAGGAAGCGTCTTGCATAGGTGTAGCAATTGCTCGCGTATGTCCTTCCATGCCTTCTCTTAGGTCAGCTACCACCGCCAGCTCTGCCTCCACTTGGGCTCGTTGCTGCAAGACCGACGCAAGCTGCTCCCTGACAACCTGATAGGCAGCTTCCCGACTTGGGATATTGCGCTCAGCTACGTCAAGCTTCCGCTTCAAGTTTAGCCCATGGGAGATGCGCTCCAAGAGACCCTCAAAGATAGTCTTCACTTGGACAGCATTTGCCTCAACCTCAGCGCGCAGATGGGTCGTTTCGTTCGAGGTCTTTTGGCATTCCCTTAGTCTTAAAGCTGCTTCTTGCTCCAAGTGGCGGGAGTGCGAAATGCTTTGCTCGAGCCAAGTTGTGCGTTGGGTGCTCAGGCCTAAAACTTCGGGAGAAGGGCGCGTCGACTCCAGCCGGTATAGACAGGCCTCGATCTCCCTGCAGTGATTAACCCAAGATCCGACGACGCCTTCGTTATGAAAATTTACGAGCGCCGCCAACATTGGATTAACCTCCACAGCGAAATCTACGGCAGAAGGGAGAGCGTCCATGTTGAGCTCTTCGATGTACCCGCTCAGCATGCCCAAACTCATCACAGCACCCTTCGAAGACGGGCGTTTCAAGAAAGGGCCTGCCGGTGGAAGGACGCGAGACTCAAAAGGGACCGAAGCCGGAACAATAGCTGCAAAACAAAACATGGTTAAACAATGGTTCAAGAGATGTTTAAAGGTTAAAAAAAAGGGAATTTGCTATACCAGCAGCAACAGACGGCAAAGCCGGAAGCGCAGGTAGCGCGGCAGGTCTTGCATCCCCTCCTTCGATTTATGGCACTGCAGTAAAGAAAGGGAAAAGTCAGAAATCATTCAATTGCTAGAAAAAAGGGGATGAACAAAAATATTGTAGTGAACGTACACTCACCAGCGCCACTAGAGGGAGAAGCAAGTTCGAATGGGAAGGAGAAGTGTGGGAGCAACACTTGATATAGATGATCAAAGAGCACTCCTGAAAAGATGCGGTGGTATGGCGTTAGTCCATGAACTACACGTTTAAAAGATTAACTTGTGAGTCGCAAATCCATACCTTCCAACATCCGCGATGGCACGAGGGAAGACGGGGAAGTGACCACCGCCAAAGCAGTAGTTGAAGGTGCTCCTTCAAGCAATGGAGCGTCGGCACTGGCCGCACCTGCAAAGACAAGCTTGTTAGAAGAGATCGCAAGATATATAAAAAAGGGGGGAAACGATAGTAACCCGAAACTTACCCGACGAACTGCCAGCCGAGACTGAGGCAACTCCTTCCTCCATTGACATCAGGCCACCACCTGTAGCCTCGTCACCCGACTCAATAGGGACCGTTGTTACACTTGCAGGCCCTAGAGAAGGCGGGGGAATATAGGCGGAGAGGGTCATGATTGGAGCGTTGCCAGATTCCTGAGAAAGAGTAGCTGGCTCGTCCTCAGGAATCGTGGCGACCTCAGCCGCTACTCCTACGGATCCTGCGGTCACGGTTGTCTCATCCACCGTCACCGCGAGGTCTCCAGCCTCGAGCGCTTCGCCTTCTACCGCCTTCGCCTCGGTTAAGACAATCATCTCATCTACCGCCACGTCAGGAGCAGTATCAATGACCCTCTCGGCGGCGGACTCCTCAACCTCTGTAACGGATCCCGTGGCCCCAATGACGCGCCTCACGGTCGGCTCAGGTTCGGTAGGCGCCGTTTCCTGGGGTCCAACGGTCTCCGCCTCCTCCTCAGTCGGACTAGGCCCTGCCAGATGAAACGCATATGAGCCAATGGCTTTATAATTCTTACAACAAAGCTCTGAAAGAAGTACTACCTGAAGAAGATTTATCATTTGCACTTCGAGCTGCGCGCGCCACTTGCCTATGAGCAGTAGACAAGGCGGCAGGGGTCTCTTCAGAAGGAGTGTCAGCATGAGGAATAGTGCTAGGGCCCGCTCCCGTGGCCAAAGCAGCTCTGCCCACCTTTGCTCCGGAAGGAGTGTCGGCACGAGGAAGAGTGCTAGGGCCCGCTCCCTCGGCTAAAGCAGCTCTGCGTGCCCTTGCTTCACGTCTCAACCGCTTCCGCTCTTCTTGAGCCGTTGAGACGGATGCCACTAGGGCTTCCTTGAGTGAGGCTCCCTCGTCCGTATATAGGGATGCCTCTAGATTCTTCAAGGCATCCCTCATCGTCTTGTCAAGCCGGGGCTCTTGTGGCAACTTCAATGAAACTGGGACTTCAGTAACAGGCTCAGGAAGGATCCCCGCGCCAACTGATATAACCTCTGCAAAGAAACAAAAGAAGGTTAGGTTGACCATCAGAGAAGATGACAAACTTTCATTATGAAAGGGAAAAGGGTAGGACATACCAACGCCTGCTGGGACACGCTTCTTCTCCTCCTCCTGGAAGGTCTTTAAAGAGGCAGCAATGGCCTCTTCAGTAGAAATACCTGTTGAGAATGAAGCAAATATTAGCTAAAGCTAATAATAAAAATGCAGTAAAATGAAAAATAAAGCGGCTGATGATTACCTGACTCAGCAAGTTTGCTTAACATCGCTTCAAGCCTCGCCGATCGCTCCGAAGCTGCAATGGCGGCAGCTAAATTGGTGTCCTCAGGGTCCACCACAAAGCCCTCATTGCTGCCATACTCACATATGGCCTCGGCAGGAGGAGCCGCAGGCCCTAAGTTAAGGATCGCGTCGAGGGATAGGGCGGACTTCTTCTTCTTCTGTCCGCCAGCTTTAGACCCACTCAGAACAGCCTTGCGCTTGGCAGTCACTTTAGGGCGGCGGGTCCCGATCTCTGCCCCTCCGCCAGACCCTGGTGATACCACATTAACCGTCTTCATGGGAGCACGGGGCGCCGGCGATGCATCCACGGTAGCGGGCAATGGCAATCCACGCGGGGGGCTCAACACGCACGGTCGGTCAGCTCTGGCATCTTTTATCGGGGGGATGACCTGGATCCTTGGCTGCAAGGGAGCCTTGCGATCACCGCCAGGAGACGCACCCCTACGGTCAACCAGCAAGCGTTTCTCCATTAAAATGATTGGACCCATAGCATGCGCATACCAGGCTACATACGGATGGATTATTTTAGGAACACAGCTAGGCTCACTGATAAAAAAATAGGATCCCGTATTAAGCCGGACGAAATGATGCATCGCATTCCTTATCCCCTCTGGGCCGACCGCGGGTGTTTCCAGAAAGGCCTCCATCGGGATCCCTTGATTGTAACTCGATTGTCGGGCAAATCGATGTGGGTTATACCTCATAAAGAGAGCCGTCTTATTCTGCCTAAATACTAGGTAGCCCGGCCGAATGGAGTAAAGATGAAGGATTTCCCGAGCCTTCAGTACAAAAACCCCGCCCTTAAAGTCATCACGCAGCGACACCACTGACTTAGCGGTCTCGGAGCCTATGGTGATGACCTTATCCACAAAAGAGGTCTTCGCTCCGACTAGATGTGAACGCAGGAGCAGTCCCCTAGACTCCCGCGGAGGTACAACCACAATTGAAGCCTCGACCAACCGCATGATTCTTGGGAGTCCATATTTCTCAAAGAATGGAGGAGTCTTATGGGCACCAAACACCCCTCGCACATGCAGCTCCATCCAAGAAGTGAAGTGGTGCATTGGAAAGTTAGCAGGCTGTACCCCAGGCTCATTAGCGTCCACCGCTATGCTAAGTCCATTATAAAGGTAAGCCAGCCCGGCAATCCCTACCGATAGCTGCAAACCAGCCGCCATTCGATGCGCCGGGTAAAAGACGGAGGACCGCATGAGGCGTGGATGCATGGGAAGCGCGAAGCTGCATAGCCATAGACCCAAGAACCCTATGAAAAAAGTCTCCTCGTCCATGCCAGGAACGGCGATCTCTGAGAAAGGGACACTGGCAGTGCCGGGGAGATAAAAATCCCGCTGCTCATTTTCCGATGAAGGTCGGCGGTCCAAGCCGAAACCAAAGGGGTCAGCAAGCTGAGCAAACTTCTCGCCCTGCTCTGATAGGAACTCCGGGCGGATAAAACGAGCGATGAAATCCGCGAAACTGACGCCCCGGTCGCCCGATTCCAAATGGAGTTCCTCATAAATCTCCAACACCTTCACCAAGCCCGGGTGCTGATGCTGAATGGAATTTTCCGGAGTTAAGTCAAATACAACCTGCTTGGTGGCAAAGACGTACTCATCAGGAGAAAGCAGCTCTTCGTAGTGCTCCCCCCTCACTGGTAGACCTGAAATCTCAACAAATTCTTCCAAAGAGATGGAGACTTCCCTATCCGCTGTCAAGAAGGTGTGGGTGGGGATATTCCATTGTTCAATAAAGGCCTTTATCCACCACGTTGGAGGAGAGGGATACTCGAAAAGCGAAACGTAGACGGCCGAATATAAACCAATCTTCATTAGATGAGTCCTTTTCGCCGATAAGATGTACCGGGCCCATTGCAGGTATCCGGCAAGCGGTCCCGGGATCAGTCCAATATTATAAGCCTGTCCCCAAGGGCGTGCTTCACCCTGACAGATTCGCCTCCCCAAGATGTCTATCGCCGGCGGCGGCTGCACTGGGATGGCACCAATGGCAGACTGGAGGAGATCGTCAGAATTCTAATTTTTAACCTCCACGGCATACTCCACCGGGGGCTTGTCCGCATAAGGAATCGTAACTATGGGCTCAGAGGGCGAAGCGGAGCTGAAGCTGCGGCGGCCTTGGATGATTTGGCTGTACCACCTTCCCCACAGGTGAAGTCTCTTGCACTCAGGATCGTGATCTCTAATCAAGGCGAACACCACCCGGTCCACTGGTGCATGTGGGAACCCTCCTTCTGAGCGAACAAAAGGGAAAGACAAATCTTCAGACATGTTCCCTGTAGACAAAAAAAAAATAATAAATATAACCGTTAGCGTTCCAATGCTTCACATGTCAAAGTCCTACATCACACTACAGTGCAGTGAGTAGGGGACCAAAGGGGGACCCACAAAATCTAGATGACGGCGCATCATTTGATAAGACAGTCCCATCATTGGATGAAACTGTCAGTCAATGAAAAAGACCCCCAAAAGAATATCCCTATTGGGAGGAAATCCCTAGAGACAAAGAGAAAATCTCCTCTTTTTAGAGCAAAGCTCTGTCACAGAGTGACATTTGTCAAACTCTGGTCTCAAAGGAATAAAACTTCTTAAAAAAGAGCCTAGCTCTGTAGTAGTAATGAAAAATTATAACTTCTAAGAATTAAAATTTTTGGGATCTTAAAGATCCATGAAAACTTTTAGGAGTTCTCTATTTGATCTATGAGCAGGGCTCTGTTCATGGGTTAAAACCTAGGAACAAGATCTCTGTAAATTTTTTAGAGCAAGGCTCTGTGGATGAAACCCCAAAGGGGTCTTCTTTAGATCAAAGATCTATGAAAGCAAGGCTCTGTCGAAGAAACCCCAAAGGGGTTTTCTTTAGATCAAAGATCTATAAGAGCAAGGCTCTATTAATTAAAATTAATTTAAATTAATTTAAATTTTTACCTAAGAGTGATTCTAAATTCTGAACTTTAAAGTTCTTGGGAAGAAGCAAGAGCAAGGCTCTAAGAGTTTTTAAGCAAGAGCAAGGCGCTGAATCAAAGTTCTTGAAACGGTAAAAATTTTTAAGGACCAAGGGTCCCATTTATAGACGCCTGCGTCTCTTCACCTGACCTCTATGATCCAATGGTCGGGATCTTGCCACCGCTGCACTCACGTGCGCGCCATGTGAGCGCAACGGTGGGGGGGCATTTGTTCCCCCAATCAGAGCAAGGCTCTGCTTAAATTTTGAAAATTCAAATTTTGAAGCAACGCTTCAGACCCCGTGCGCTGCGCGCAATTTGCCGCGTGTCAGAAGTTGACTCGGCAGCACAACGCCCAAGGCAGTGCGTCCAATCAGAGCAAGGCTCTTTAAAAAGCAAAAGCAACGCTCAACTGCGCAAGCGCACCGCTGCGCGACACGTGTCTGCGCAGTTGCACAAACGCTGATGCGCAAGTGCACCACAGCGCGCCACGTGTCTGCGCAGTTGCGCAAGCACAACTGCGCAAGCGCACCGCTGCGCGACGCGTGTCTGCGCAGTTGTGCAAGCACTGTTGCGCAAGTGCACTGCAGCGTGACACGTGTCTGCGCAGTTGCGCAAGCACTGTTGCGCAAACGCACCTCTGCGCGACACGTGTCTGCGCAGTTGCGCAAGCACTGTTGCGCAAGTACACCGTTGAGCGACACGTGTCTGCGCAGTTGCGCAAGCTCAGCTGCCCAAGCGCTTCACTACGCGACACGTGTCTGCGCAGTTGCGCAAGCACAGCTGCTCAAGCGCCTTACTGCGCGACACGTGTCACGCGCTGGTGAGTTGCGCAACAACAGAGTGAAGAATTAAGGAAATCTTTTCTGTTCTTGTTAAAACAAGAAGATTTCTTCTGTAAAACAGGGGCCTTTGGATCAAAGATCCAACGGTGGGGAAAATTCCCCAAATCACTCAGAAAAGATCTTTTTAACAAATTTAACTGATCTTTGAGCACTATAAAAGAAGACCCCAGACCCCATTTCAAAATGGGGGACAATTAGATAGAAAAAAAGAAGAGAACTCTTGAGAATTTCTGGAGAACACAAAAAAGAAGGTAAAAACATTTGAGATAAGAGAAAATTCTCTCTTAGGAATAGATCATTGATCTAGAAAGCAAGATCATTGATCTTCAACAAAGAGATAAATGAATAAATAAATAAATAAAAATAATAAAAATAGTGCCTTGCACTTGCTATGAACCTCTGGTTCTCTGAGATAGAAAGAAAGAAAAGATTTTCTTTTCTTTCTTTGATCTAAATTTAGATCATTAAAAAGTGCTCTGCACTGATTTTCTTGAATCTAAAAGATTCTTGGTGCTTTGCACTATTTGAAGGGCCAGGCCCAAATCAAAAAGACCTAGCAGGCCAAAATAAATTGCAAAGCAATAAAAGGGCTGAGCCCAAACAAAATTGATGCTCTGCATCATTCATAAAGAACAGAGCCCAAAACAAATTGATGCCCTGCATCTTTTCTGGGCAAAGCCTAAATAAAAAATAAAAGGAAATGCAAAAGCAATTTTGGACATTTTTTTTACTGGACTTAGCCCAATCGTGGCCATAAGTCCTTAAATTAAATTGGCTGAGCAAAATGGCTCTCCTAAATCAATCTACATCCAGTTCGAGAGTACATCTCCGAACTCCTTTGACATCCATCGTTGTAATTCCTCAACGACGTCAAAGAGGTGACGGGTCCCAACGACCATACACCCAATACTAATATCGGACGGGACCGAAACGTCCCTAAACTAATATCGGACCGAAACGTCCCTAAACTAATATCGGACCGAAACGTCCCTAAACTAATATCTTGGACCGAAACGTCCCTAAACTAATATCGGACCGAAACGTCCCTAAACTAATATCGGACCACCACGTCCCTAAACTGGCACAATAGAGCCCAAATGCTCTTTTATCGGATCTAAACGGTCCCGTTAAGTTGATCTTAGTCTCAAACTGGACTAACGTATCCTTAACAAACGTTTAAGTTGATCTTAGCCTCAAACACGGCTAACGTATCCTTAAATATTCAAATGGATTATAAAACTCCCAATCAACTCTGGTTCGAGGGTACATCTCCGAGCTCCTTTGATACATGTCGTTGTAATCCTTCAACGACGTCAGAGAGGTAACGAGTCTCGATGGCCATACATTAAATTAATCACTACGTTGAGTTGATCTTAGTCTAAAACAGGACTAACGTATCCTTGACGAACGTTTAAGTTGATCTTAGCCGCAACGCGACTAATGCATCCGTAAACTGAAAAACACCAAACCCAAATCTAAGTAAATACGGATTTGGACTAATCCACGTCCTACGGGCGACGGCATTACTCAGTCTCCGTATACAATCCACGGGCAACCATAAATAAAATGAACACACACGACACAAAGTGAAATTCTGGAGAAGGAGAAAGTTGTTACCGCGATGCGGTAGCGTAATTAACTGCAGGGGCTTGCGCCTGCATGGAAGAGCGTCCCCATAATCAAAAACCCCTCATCCTGAGGGGGAATCTGACGAAGTCTACTACATCGGCCGCATCCGTCTAAACCTCCGATACACGGTGCCATAAATCAACTTGGTATTTTCGGAGAGATAAACGGATAAAACCAAATAGCATCTGCCCCGAACATCAGGCATGGACGTCCCAAGTCCAGGCCGCCGTTCGGAAGGGAACAGCGGGGCGTGACATGGTTTTGTTGGTATCAGAGTCAGGTTTTGCTAAGATTGGGATTGCAATTTCCGAGTAGGGCTTGACAATCTAAGCCACCATTTCGGTCTAGATTATAAACTTGTTATCCTTGATCTTGATTCATATAGTGTGTTCTGCTACATGTTTTGATCCGTCCGCTAGGGTTTTGGGTGACTTAGTAGAGTTATGTGATTGTAATTATGAGCTGCAGCATGGTTACAATACTGTACTCTGTTGAGTGACTTGAAATTCTACATTTGATTTCCACTCATTTGAGTTTCACCTCACCTGATATTCTTGTTTCATTGTCTATTCTATATCTTATTCTGATTCTTATTCCTTGTACTTTATATCGTTCTCAAATTTGTTATTTCAGGACCATGACTTCCAACGACTTTCTTCCAACTCTACTCCCTAGAATCAAACCGTCGAGATTTTGAATGTACCGCAAGGCTTGAAGGAAGCCCAGGAGCGAACAAACGATCTCTTAGCTGAAGGACTAAGAAGGCAAATGGCTCAGACACCAGCGGAAGCCTCCAATCGTAAGAGAATCCCTGATAAGCAAAGAAGTGATGTGAAGATGAATCGCCCATTTGTTCTTCAGCAACGGAAGCAATGAAGAACTCAACGTTGTGGATACTGTAAGAGACCAGGACATTTTCAGAAGGACTGTCACAGGGCTAAAGGGCAATGTCTGATTTGCGGATCCAACGAACATCTTGTCAATGGTTGCCCTAGAAGGAAGGAGCTGCAAGGAGGAGATTCGTCCACACTCTCCACTACTGCTAAGTGACTTGGTTATTTCGTAGTTCGAGGTTCGAGGATAGTACGGACCCAGTGCAGGATTCAACTCGCTTGACGAGAATGCAGCGGTCTAGATATCAGCAAAGAATTATCATCCTTTCTGCTTTCAATAAAAATATTATCACTCTTTAGTAAATGTTTCCTCTCGTTTAAAATCCTGTATCCGTTGAACTTTTTAGTTTGAATGCAATAAAATTGTGAGTTGTGATGTATGTATTGTCCTCTTGCCACTCATTTTCCTTATACTGCTTATTGCATCAGTATTCTAAATTTTTATTTTTCAGTCCTTACCCACCGTATATTTTCCTTGTACTCCATATCCTTGGTTATTTTCTTGGTGTGTTCCACTGTTTGATCATGACTCCTTCTTTTCAAGCCAGGCCAATCTTGGAGCAGCGCCGCCTATCGATGAAGACACTTGATCCTGCGTTTCCTTAGACTGCATGCTGGTGAGTTCAGGTGATGAGATCGATGGCCCACAGGTTATTCTCGGCAACAGCGATTCCGAGGACGGGAGAATCGCAGCCCAGAAGTCGACATGATCATCGACTCTGACAACGAAGAAGAGGACCCCGAGGAGGACCCGATAGAGGAAGATCCCGAAGAAGACCTAGTAGGAGAAAATCCAGGAGAGGAAGACCCTGAGGAGAATCCAGTGGAAGAAAAATCCCGTGGAAGAAGATCTAGAAGAGGTGAATCACATGGAAGTAGACCACGATGAAGAAACTCCAACCGAGGAAGAAGGACCAGGAGAAGAAGACCCCATAGCAGAAGAACCTCCAGTGACGATCCCTGCGAGGCGTTATGGAAATGGACGCCCCTATCTTAGCGCGCGAGCTTACCGTAACCTGCTGAACTTCCATAACCGCGACTGACGTGATTTATCTTTTGTCTTCTCTGGCTAAATAAATCTATGTATAGTTTAGGGCCACCTTTTACCTTTCGAGAATGCCTTGTTTGAAATTTTCTGGAATAATAATAAAATTTCGGAGTTCGCTAATCTTTTGAGTATTGATTCGCATGATGCATTGACTGTTTTCTCTCCCCAATAAATTTCTTTCCCTTCTGAGATTCATTACTATTCACCCTTGCACTCGGTACTGACCCGACCCCAGCCTCTTTGACATTCAGATTGAAGTACCACACCCCGACCTTTTTGAATAGACCATATTCCATTGTAATCCCTATCTTGACTAGCCCATATGCATTACTAGTGTTATTCCTTATTACTATGATTACATTCAGTGACATCGTTATTCGAAATTTAGTTTCACTACTTTGTGTTTACAAAAAAAATTGCGTGTTATTAACTACTTCCGTTTTACTCATTTCAAATGCTTTACTATTCTTTACATTTTCAATAGCGCAAATATACGTCGCACATACTATTTTACTTTATTTTCCTTATTTCACCATATGGGTTTTCTAAAGTTATTTTAAATTTTTTGATCGATATATTCATTCTAAAATACCTTGTCCTATCGGCAAATCCTTCACTATTGTTTGTTATTGCTATTTTATTTTCTGGTATTGTGCATATAATTTATCATTATAGATGATTATGCCTTGTGCTTACTTAGGCTTATTGTTTTAGCTGCGCTATTTCTTATGTATGTATGTATGTATGTATGTATGTATATATAGGATTATGATTTTATCTAGCTGCTTTTACATAGATCACTATATTGTAGTACTTGATTTTGTGGCTTTTTGCATATTATTTTATAGGTTATTGCTTATTTTGGATTTCGAGGACTAAATTTTCTTTTTAGGTGGGTATGATGTAAATTCCCAGTTCCGTAAATAAAATTTTTCCATATTTTCCAAGTCCCCTTGAATGTTTTTCTATTTTTTTCTGTATTTTTGGTATGAATTTAGATGCATTGTTTTTAAATTCTGAAGTTTTTCCCAAAACAAAGAAAGCCCCGGCCCAAGCCCATACCCGGCCCCAAGCTTCATACCGACCCGATCCGCTTCTCTTCTCCCCCACTCTCTCCCTTTTCCCGCTTCTTTCTTTTCCTTCTCCCCACGTCCCCGCCGCTCGTCGCGACCACGTCCCCACTCCTCGACCCACGACCTCACGCGCATTCGCTTACTCCCCTCCCTCGACCTCGTCTCCATCTCTCTCTCCTCCCGTAACCATCTCTCCCTCCCTCCTTCTTCCAGCTCCCTCTCTCCCCGTCACCAAAACCCATCTCTCTCTCCCCCTCACTCTCGTTCTCCCTTCGCCTCCACCGCATCTGCCGTCGCAACCTCACCGCGGCCACCACAGCTCGATCCTTGCCTCTTCTCTCTGCAAACCCATCTCGCCGGCCATCTCTCGCTGCACCCAACACCATCGGAGCACCCATCGCCGCAGCCCTACCTCCTCCAAAGCACCGCCACCCTCTCCACTTCCCCCCTCACACCACCGCTACCTCCACCGACATCGACACCAACAGAACCCCCACTCTAAGCTCCGCCCGACTACAGCAGAACTCCCCAGCGTCGCCATCACCGTCGATCACCCAAGTCACCGGCGTCACCCCCGCTCCTCTCCTCCACTCGCCGACGAACTCCCTCCGTCGACCTCATCGGCCAACTCAGAGCTCTATCAAACCCCCGAGCCTCAAACCCACCGCAACCCTTGCCGAGCTTCTGTTACATTGCCGGCGACCACCTCAGCCACCTCGGCCGCCTCCCTCCAGTGCCCGAACGCCTCCAACACCCCCTCACCGCCGACCGCAGCCGCCTCGCCCCAGCAATCCAAGCCGTCGCCGCCGAGAACTCGAGCTCGAGCCAAGTCGAGTTGCCGTGCCGTGCTTATGTCGCGATCGCACCGTTGCCGCTGCTGTACCATCGTCGACACGTCATCAGAAAAGTTTAATATTTGCTTCATGCTAATTATACCTATTCAATTCGATTGCACTTCAATATCATATATACATTTCGATTGCGAATCAAGTAATGCAAGTGTTCGATACAAAACACGAACTGAAAACCCCCTTTAAATTGACGGAAACTAATCATGACTGATGGCCCGAATGATAACGAATGCTGTGTTATGATTTGGCTTGAAAATACGGCCTTTAATGACGTCATAGGTCTTTCCCATTTAGACCCGTTAAAACTGAAATTTTCCCGTACCTGAACGTTGTAAAAATCACAGTTAATTGATCATAAATTGGAATGTTGTGTTCGAGGTCTCATATCGAAGCCGACTCGACGACCTAGAACCCTATAATAGTTGTAATCTGTTTCTTTGCTAAAAAGGTGACAAAAACTGGTTCGGAGTGCGGCTCTGGACTGCAGTCCAGAGCGGCACTTGCTGTCGATTCTAGTTTTGTAATACTTTCACTCTGCTGTATGAAGATGCCATGATGCGGAACACTATACCATAGCGAAGATAAATCTGTTAGATAATCATTGAAAGTGGTTTCATTCGCTTTTACTTTCATTTACTATTTAAATTATATTTTAAATCAATAGAACATATAGCTGTCCCAAACAGGGACAGAACGTATACCCCTTTATTGTACAATGCATAACTTCCAGTACACCATGGATATTATCAATCCGTCTGATGCGTTGGAAACCTAACTGATAAACCTAAATTTTGTTCAACTATATCATTGCCTAATTACGATCCCAACTGGGATTAAAACGTGTTACGAAACGGACTTCCAGTTCTGAAACCGGATTTCCAGCAGGAAACACTAAACTTGAAATGGCCGCATCTAGCAAACCTGAAGCCTGATTGACGCGAAAAAATTTTTGATGGCTATTTAATTAAACATACTGCTTACACCTTTTACATTGTTTCTCTTAATTATGAATGTATGAATTATAGTAAATTATGCAAGTGCTAGGACACTGGCTGATGACATTTTATTCATATCACAATTATTGCATTCTCATCATATCATGTAGAGCTCATATACATTGATAACCTAGCGATCATGTACATTAGCCAGTGGTAGATATTAGTGTTTGATTGTGGCAAATACGTTATTGTTAAAGTATGAATGAATAAGTGAAAGTGACATGTACTTGTACACAATCAATGGACCCAATTAATTTATTGCATTGTCGACGTCTATGGGACATATATAAGTGTAACTATAATTGGTATGGAACGATTATGGAAGCACTTATATGGGTGTCATAGGTAAGGCACCAAACACTGTCCATTTATCTTGGGTACCAGTTGAGACATGTTTGATGGAGATCCTGTCTTCAGTTCTGGCGTAGACTTGTCATGGACCGACTAGTATTTGAGTTTATGGCTGGTGTTTGATGTAGACCACGGGGTGTGGGGTAGTTTGAGTGTGAGTTCAATGGAATCTCGGGAGTCCCATTGCCGGCACATACAACGATTCTGGGAGTTATATGGGTGATATTACTGATTATTAACGACTCGGGCCCGTGTTCCCTTACCCCTGGGGCCCTACCCTTGGGTGAGGGATACTCACGAGTGGTTGACTCTCACACTTGGACTGACGATAGGTTTAGCGAACTGGACAGTGAGACTTAGAGACTGATAGGTTTAGTGATATGCATTGATTTCTGATTCGATATACCTGCCATACTGTTTACCTGCTTTATTGTTTACCTGTACTAGCTCCTTCATGCTCATTTCATCACTTCATGCTTGCTGTTTCATATTCGTCATTATTGCGCGTGTTACATATGTATTTCTATTTATTACTATTATGCCGCTTTGACGACCTGAGTATGCATGCTCAGAGTGAGAAGTGGATTTAGCTTGAATCAGGATCTGACGTACTTCGAGGATACCGCGGACATCTGGATCAGCGACTCGGCGTTATCTTTCCTCGATCTTTATCTGGTTAGTTTTCTATATTTGTTTTATTTAGTGCGTGCATTTCTCATTACCTGTGCATTGATTATTGATTACCACGTAAAGTTAGAAGCCGAAGTGTGACTATGGCAGGATGTTTTCTCGACCGTAGGAGCATGGCTGGCCTTGTCAACCCCTCGTATTCCGTATTTTGGATAGCAGGGCGTGAGAATAATAATCACAATCTAAGATATTGACTAATCCACTTTTAAGCTATATCAATGTAATGTCACGATAATCCAACCAATACAATGTCAATGATAATCCAGTATGAATCATGAATAATAAGAGATGTCTTGTAACATGTCATATCAAGAATCACTCAGCATCGACTATATAATCGGGTTTAATGTCAGGGTCTCAATAATAATTAGGTGATTGAGAATCAAGGCTCAAAGTAAATCAAGTGTCAGGTCGTAAAGTAAATCAATTGTCAAGGCTCAAGGTAAATCAGGTGTCAGGATGTCGAATCAAGTCAAATGGAGGTCAAGAGAAATACGCATGCACTAAAGTGTATTAAACTGATCATGATGCATTATATCAATTTAAATCATGCTAATAAAATGAAATGAAGCAAAATAAATACGGTAACAAGAAGATATTAAATTATGCCAAGTCCTCATGCTTAGGCAAGCAAGTGTTAGACACTTGTCTCGGGGATCTACGGGTGTGCGGCTCGCGGTTAGAACATGGGAAACGACGAAAGTCTTTTTTGGGCATTTCGTCAAACACTTCGAGCGCAAAATTGAAACGTCGTTGGAACGGAGCACTGGAGGCGGGGAAACGATCATGGTGCTCATGCGGACTCGAGCCCAACCTTAGAGCCTCAGTTCTCGGCTCGGGGTCGCGTCGAATGGCCTGTCGAAAGCCGAGGTTTGATTGGGGTCGACGAAAGGGTTATTCTCAGCGGTTGCAGTTGGCGGTGGGTCTGACGTGGTTCCAGCGATCGACAACGGCGATTGCGATAGAGTGCTTTCCGTTGGACCAAGGAGGAGTTCTCGGTTTGGGCTAGGGTTGGTCGTTCATAGTTCTTTGGGGTTGATGAGATCGGAGTTAGTTCTCGGTTTTGGATAAGAAGAGAAGATGAAGTAAAGTGCGGTTGTGGGTGTGTGTTAGGACTAGATAGGGTTATGGGTTTCATGTAGGGAGGATGAAGGAGACGAAGATGGTAGCGCTGAAGTGGTTGTTGGTGAAGCTCTCGGCCATGAGGAGGAGTTGAGAGATGGATTCGAGATGGTGATGATGGGTCTCGGTTGTGAGAGGAGGAGGAGGTTGCGGCTTGGGTTCCTAGGGTTGTTGCGGTAGAAGAAGGTGAAGGCTCGTCCATGGTGTCATGGGCCCCGGGTTGGCATGAGGAGAAAGAGAAAGGAGAAGAAGATGGAAAAAACTACTATGCAAGGGCTTGCATGGTGCAAGCCCTTGCATAGCCCTTGGATGAGCTCCCCCTACTTGCAAGGGGAGCCTATCTAATGGCTCTAGATGGGGCTTGCACCATGCAAGCCCTTCTAGAGTAGTTTTTTCCGCAGAAGATGGGGTTTGCAAGGAGAAGGGTTTGGCTAGGTTTTGAAATTGGTTTTAAAAAGAAACAATCCAATTAAACACAATTAATGACAATTAATAAAAGTTTAATAATCATTACAACCAAATTAATCACCATTAATTAAAAACAATAATCGTGAGGGAATTGTTTAAAATAAAGGGATTAGTGGATTAATAGGTGGGGTTTTGGTTTAAATAAAAAGGATATGGGTTTTGGGCGTTATTGATTAATGGGCTTAGGGAAAAAAAATATAGTGAAAAATAGAAAAATAGACTTTGGGTTTGTGTTTGGAAAAATTCAAATTAAAAAATATTAATAAATAGAAAAGAATTCTAATACTTTTATCATTTAATATTCAAACTCTTAAAAATTACAAAATAATTAGTTTTAAATATAAACAATCTTTCTAAAGTATTTTAATCAGAATAAATACTAAAATAAGTAAAAAGATACGAAGAAAAATTATAGAAACTTTATTAAGATATGGATAAAACGCAGACGTTACAAAGAGGAAATGCCCATACCAACTCCTCTATTGCCTATCAGTATGGAATGAGAATTATGATTAGTAATAGACTAGCAGACTAGGACTAGATGTCTATTAATTGCTTATTACTTAGTAACTTTTTATTGTTTTATTAGAGAACTTACTGCTAAGTAATTGTTTTGTTCTATCAGACTATTTGTTATTATATATGTTACTCAATAATTTATTTTGTAGTAAAAATTATAAACTAAGTCACATATTTTTATTCATTCTTACCCCGATTGGAATTTATGAGAACAAATCAATACACAGATGATATATTAGTCTGAAAAACTGATGTAAATCTTATCGATATGTATGTTATATTCATAGATGATACGTACACATATGTACGGATGCCCGTGAATTACCGGTATATACACTTCAAACAATGTTTTGCATCGCCAAAGGCAAACCCAAAAGCCCACACATGCCCATCAACATCTAAGATTTCTCCACGTGCCCATCATTTTGTCTTGGAAGAACAACGCAAAACCACTGGATACTTTTGGAACAAGTAACTCACATGGGCGTCTCTGGAAACTCTAAAATCTTGATGTAGCTTTCCGTTATCTTCACTCTTACGGTGCAAACTTTCCATCACATTTGAAATTCCAATCTATTTTTGAAATTGAAGTACTCTCTAGAACACATCATCCTAATAATTCTAGAAATTCTCTACGAAGACCAGGAAAAACTAAAGATTACTTGAAGGTTTCTAACCTCTTTTATAAGGCGGCTCCACGAAAATTGATACCCGCTGCGCATCATCCTGAAAAAATCAATACGGGGCTTGCAAAATAGTAAAGACCTACAACATTATAAATCTATAGACAATTACAACCATATATTTTATAACCTATTTTTCATATAAAACTCTGTTAAGAAAAGATATAAAATCTCATTAATAAATCTCATACCTTTTTTTCATAAATATGGGGTATGTATATATGCATTGCAAATGTGCTACATAATTTTTTTTAACAAAATATCTTAATAAGGGAAAAAGGTTCTACATATACGATTATTTAATTACACGTGCATCACACATGCATAAAAGCGATATCAAAATAGCCGAGCATATCTAGAGCACATCCAGCGGAAAATCCTAATATCTTTCATGAACCTGCAAGTCCTATAAAAAGACAGCAACTTTCCTTCACTTGGAATCAAGTATTAGCTGTAATAGATAATCATCAAAATGGCACAATGTGCAACTTTCTATGTTGCAATTGTTTTGGTTTGGTCCGTAGGTAATGCCTTCGGATGTTTGTTTCCCACCCCAGTACTGTTACGAGACATTCCATTTGAAGCTCAAGGGTTTGAGCCTAAGCATTTGGTTCCTAGTGGACCCAACCCGCTTCACAATGGGTTTGGAGGATTAGAGCTTGATCGTGTGGCTCCTAGTGGACCCGACCCGGCACACCATTCAGTTGGAGGATTTGAGCTTGAGCGTTTGGCTTCTAGCGGACCAGACCCGGCACACCACGCAGTTGGAGGATTTGAACCTAAGCATTTGGCTCCTAATGGACCTTATCCGGAACACCATGTATTTGGAGGATTCGACCCTGAACGTTTGGCTCATGGTGGACAAGATCCATCACACCAGGCAATTGGAGGGTTTGAGACCTGAGTGTTTTGCTCCTGGTGGACCCAATCTAATACACCCATCTACACTTGGAGGGTTTGTGCCCAAGCGTTTGATTCCTTCTAGTCCTACCGGACCCGACAAGATACAGTCTTCGAAAGCCGTGTTTGCCTTTCAAGAGTTTAAGCAAAAATGAAGGTTCGATCTTGATCCGATAGAGCCGCTACCCTCCCGCTAGATTTTAAAGATAAAAGTGTTGCTTAATGTACTGCAGCGAGGATGGCGTATTAATAAGATTAATATTTTAATTGATTAATCGACATTTAATGATACACCTATATTTCAGTATCATATACTGTTTGACGAGTGAAATTATTCTATCTAGTATTCTACTATTAGTTTATGGATTTTATGAATTTTCTGTTAGCTAGGCATCATAAGTAATTAAATTTAACCAGATTTCACTTGATCTTAGCTTGAGTATAAAATGAATGGTTTGGATCTAAACCAAAATGTATTGAATCCAACAAGAATCCAGTAAGTGTAACATACACTAATGAGACAATTTTAATCAAATCTCAAAATATAGTTCCAATCTCCATTATTCTTCGTTGAACTTACTAATAAGAGAGATTGAGAGGTCGCAAGTTTGATTCCGAGTTGATTTCAAAAAGAAATATGACCCCGCACATAATACCCCGTATCAAACATGATGCAATATGTTTATGGATAAATTACATAGAGAAGTACTATGCATTCACTTTATTAAAAAGAAACGTGTTATCTATTTTAACTCATAATTAATTGAAAATTTATTGATCACATTCAATTTACAAAATCCTTACACACACTGTTATGCAAACTCCCAATATGTACCCATCAATTAATGATCTCGCTCTTTTCTAAATAAAAGAATTTAAATAGTGGAAAAAATCTAGCACAACTATTCCTCATTTAAAGATGTCCTTTTCATTATCTCTTTCATAGTTTATCTTGTTACTTAATTTCTAAAACGAATACTATACAATAAAAACGATCTCACCTCGACATAAGTATAAGATTGAAAAAACCAAAAGTTTATATTTAATTTTCTAACTTCACGTAATCTAAAATTTAAATGCTCATAATTGAAAATTTGAGCAATGTTGTGGGTAATAACAGAGATAGATGATACACAGAACAATAAAAACGATCAATCACGCAACAACGCAATACCAATGAAACATATAAAACGATAAACACACAAAAATATAAGAATCACAAATCAGAAAAAGACACAAGGATTTGTTAACGGTTTATCCACCGTATGGCTAGTCTCCGGCAGAGCGGAATTTACAAACGTCTACTATATCTTTGAATCAAATTACACAAACGAGCAACCCTAGGAGATTTTTTTCAAATCTTTTTAGATTTTAACCGCCACTCTCTCTCTATACAATAGTCTTAATTAGGTAGTACACGTAACATATAAGAGATCCCTATATATAAGCAAACCCTAATCCTACTTAAAATAAGAGATAAACCCAAATCTGAAATATTTGGTTCACACAAAAAACTCGTCGATAGACGTCTGAATAAGAATTGGTCAGATGTATACCTCCTCTCTATTAGATTCCATCTCCTTGGGCAGACGTCTGAACATACTTGTTCAGATGTCTGCCCGTGCTCTGGATTGAGCTTCATGCTTCTTCAGACATCTGGCTACACTCTATTCTTTGGCTAAGGCTCTTCTCCAGATGTCGACATCATTGTTTTCAGATGTTTCTCATTACTATGTTCTTCTGACATGATTCTTGATGCACGTCCAGACGAGTGAACCCCCTTATTCAAACGTCCGAGAAAGAATTCTCCATAATCCTAACATTCTCCCACCTAAAAATTATTCCGTCTTGACTCCTAAACCAGTAGACTTCACACGATTCCGCTATCTGCTCTCTCTTCATCAAATCTTCATGGAGAGATTCACCAACCTGCAACAGAGATCCAGCTTGTCTCTATCTACGACATATCCGCGGGTTTCTTTTCTCCTGCGATCTTCTACAGTGTCAACTCACTATCTTCTAAAGCTATGCGTATAACATGGTACCACACCTTGATAGTCCGAGAGTGATATGCCGCATTCTTCGCCAAATGTATCGCACTTTAGCGGTCGCTTCACAAGATAATGAAATCTTGTTTCTTATCGAACTCTTCAAGTAATCCTTATAACCATATCATCTCTTTGTTGGCTTCTGTGATGGCCACATATTCGGCATCCGTTGTTGTCAATGCTACAACCTTTTGCAACTGGGTGACTCAACTGACCGTTGTTCCCCCAACCATGAATACGTATCACATTGTGCTTTTTCCACTATCTTGATCATCTGAGTTGTCTGCATCAACGTAATCTTGCATATTGAGAGAGTCACCCCCGAAGTATAAACAATGATTGGATGTTCCCCTAAGATATCTCAATATCCACCCACCACATTCTAATGCTCCTTCCCCGGGTTTTGCTTGTACCTGCTTACACCTCCCACTGCATGTGCAATATCTGGTCTCGTACTCACCATTGCATGCATCAAACTTACCACCACAGATGCATAATACACTCTTGCCATGTCATCGTTCTGCTCTTAAGTTGTCGGGCACAACTCTTTGCTGAGTTTGAAGTGCTTCGCCGGCTTAATTTGTCTATATTGAACCGCTTCAAAAAAATTTCCACGTAGTCCTTTTGCGATAGCCACTGTTTTCATTGTTTTCTATCTGTCATGATATTCATGCTCAGAATTTGCTTGACTGCTCTCAAATCCCTCATGGAGAATTTTTCAGCCATCATCTTCTTCTGACTTTGAATTTTCTGGAAATTCGGACCCACTACCAACATATCGTCTATATAAAGTGACAAAATAATGTAGTCGCCATTCTTAAAAGTCGAAATGTAGACATAGTGATCTGAATCACATCGCACAAATTCTGTATCTAATATAAACGGGTCGAATTTGAGATACCACTGCTTTAGAGCTTGCTTGAGGCCATACAAGCTTTTTCGCAATCTACAAACCATATTCTCTTTCCCCTTCACCTCGTATCCCAATGGCTTCATCATATAGATTTTCTCCTCCAAATCTCCATGAATGAACGCCATTTTCACATCTAGTTTCTCTAAATGCAAATTCTCCACAACCACGACACTAAGTATCAACCAAATTGAAGTCATCTTCACCACTGGGGAAGATATCTCTTAATAGTCTATCCTATACTGTTGCGCATATCACTTGACTACCAAGCGAGCCTTATACCGCCTCACGCCAACGGCCTCATCCTTTATCCTGTACACCCATCTATTCAGCAACGCCTTTCGACCCTTGGGTAGCTTCACTGGATCTCAGGTACGGTTCTTCTTCAAAAAATCCATCTCTTCGTTCATAACTTGCTCCTACTGCTTGCTAGTACTGTCTTGCATCGCCTCTGTAAGGGATTCGGGCTTTCCCAAATCTGTGTACAAAATGAAGTCGGTAACCCATCTTTCAGGTTTCCTCCTCTCTCGTGTAGATCTTCTCAGAATTGGTACATCTTGTTTATGAACTTGATCTTCAACCTGTTCTTGAACCTGATCCTGCACCGCAGTGCTCGTATCCTCTACATTCTGATCTCCACTTGTAGGCACCAGATTGCTCTCCTGAGTTCCATATAATTCAACGAACTCAGATACTACACCATCCTTGGCTTTCTTTGCTTCTTTATACAAGTGTTGCTCATCAAAAACAACGTTCCAGTTTCGTATTAACTTCTTGCTTGAATAATCCCACAGCCGATATCCGAACTCATCTCCACTATAACTAATGAAAGTACACTTTTTTGACTTGGAGTCGGGCTTACTCCTTTTTTCCTTATCTATAATCGTATACGCAATGCAACCAAACATTTTTAGGTGCAAATAATTAACCAGTTTACTTGACCAACTTTCTTCCGGAATTCCTCCATCGAGCGCACTTTTCAGGCTTCTATTGATCAGATACACAGCAACATTGACAGCTACTGCCCATAAGAATTTTGGTACATCCGCATCCAATGTCACGCTTCTCACCCGTTCTAGGATCGTCATGTTCATCCTTTCAGCGATACCGTTCCGTTGCGGCGTCTGTGGTACCGCCTTCAACCAATGTATACCCTTCTGTGAGCAAAACCCCTCAAATTCTTGTATGCAATATTCCCCACCATTATCGGACTTGAGGAATTTAACCTTCATCCCAGTTTGGTTCTCCACCTGTGCAATCCATTATTTAAAAAGACCAAACACATCAGACTTCATCTTCATTGCATACACCCAGGTTTTCCGGCTTGCATCATCAATGAACGTCACAAAGTACCGATTTCCTCCATAAGACTCCATCGAGGTCGTCTACATACATCCGTATGCACCAACTCTAGCTTTTTGGTCTTCTTTGCTACACCTCCAATATGAAATCTGAGTGCACTTTGCTTTCCACAAATGCAACTTTCACAAAGTCTCAACTCTACCTTTTTCAGCCCCGAAAGAAGCTTCTACCCTGAAGAATCTTCATATTCTTCTTGCTGAGGTGCCATAACCAAGTCTGTGAATCTATTTGTAACCTGTCGCCAACACAATTGAACCTTTAATACTCCCACTGAAGAAATACAATGAATCGCTCAATTTTCCCCTTGCGACCACCACCAATCCTTTGAAAATCTTCTACCGAGAATTCCCAAACACCGTAATGTACCCTTCACTGTCTAGTTGACTTATAGAAATCATACTCTTCTTTAGATTTGGTATGTGTCTAGCGTTTTTCAGCTTTATCTGACATTCTCCTGACGGTTGCAGTATGATCGTCCCTTTTCCAACAATCTTGCACGGATTTCCGTTTCCTACCGTCACATGTCCAAGATCTCCTTGAACATACTTGCTAAAGTGATGCCGACCTGAAATGCAGTGAAAGGATGCCCCCGAATCTAGGAACTGTTGGATATATATGCCCTAGAGGCCTTCATCGTATAGGATGCTAGGGATATGTATGTACATGACAATCTTGCTTGATATGATAGTACACTATTTGGTTTGTCTTTATCTTAACTTGTGATATATTTTACTTTGTATTTATATACATATTGATAAAGCCCATAGGGTATTTGCCTGACTACCGGCGTTGTGATGGTAGTCATACTTGTGGGAGCTGGATAGTCAATAACCACATCCTTGAATGTCCCTGGTCGCAGGAGTATCGAGACTGGGCATCGATGCTCCAGAGTAGATAAGTGTATACATATCTAGACCCTGACGAGGGGCGATGGATTGGTCCCACAGCCATTGGTGATGTGCACCTAAGATTGTATACAAATGCTCACTGAGTGTGAGTACACCGGACAGGACTCGCCGAGAACTGACTAAATGGTATTATACCTAGCGTCAGATATCAGTTCTCAGGTGACATGTGTGCAGATAGTCTGTCGACTTAAGGTCGTCATTTGTCTCGTGTGAGTTCCTACTGTGCTTTGATTACAACCCTACCACGGCTCAAAGGAGTCGTGCAAACAGGTTTTAGTTGGGTACAGTCCCGAGCCAGATGGAGGCAGTGAGCGACTGTTAGGGATTCGTCTCTCCCGGTATAGGGAGTCGATATCGCACCGTGATCGGTTGGTCATTACCATAAGTCCCTGGCCAGGGCTGATTGAGAATTACTGGTGGACTGACCAGCAGATTCTCGGATGGTCTTGAGCCACACCGGCACGACTTGTATGGTTGTTAGGGGTCTGACGTTTACCACCTCCCTAGACCATACATGCGATACTCTCAGACGAATAGACCGGACTGCACGAATATTGTCACGGACAGGCTCAGTAGGGGTTACGGACGAGTTCGCTCGTCGGCTTCCTTTTCGACACGTACCTGGGTTGCCGTTACGTACAGCTAGTGCCACTGACGGACTTGTGGTTAAACCCAACGCCAGCGCACTGTCGAGTCTTTAGAGTCCCACACAGAGGGTTTCCCTGGATCAGGCGAGACGATGTAGATGCCGTATGGTTTTACGGCAGGGTTTCGATCGCATTCTTGTACTGGCTACTCGAATGACGATCGGACGGATAATACTAGTGGGCTTTGATTTAAGCCGGATACTAGTATTTAATATTGGATTATAGTGATCTCAGTGTATCCGTATTTTTCGGAATACGGATACGGATATGAAAATACGGAAAAAAGGCATTCTTGTAAATTCACAAGATTGACCTTCTAGAAGGTGACACCACATTATTGTTTTATTCTTTTTCATTAAAGAATTAATGAGGTGGAAATTAGGAGGCATGGGTTGAAGAATGGTTAAGTATTTGTTTATTTCATTTGGAGCCACTATTCAAGCATGGTTGTAGATTATATGATTTTATAATTCCATGGTTGAATTATTGGCTCAAGACTTAACCATTCTCTCTTCTCATTTTTCTATCATTCTCACAAAAGCTTTCTCTCTCCTAGGTTTCATTCTCTCCTTCTTCCTCAAGCTCATACACTTGCATGTGTTGCAAAACAATGAGCTTTGAGATCATCTAGTCCAATACACACTCTCTCTACATCCACTTAGTCATCTCTCCTAGCAAGTTAGATCACTAAGGTATCTCATGGAGGTTGGAGCTTGATCATAGGCCCCTCGGGTGGATCCATCTTCGACGCAAAGGAGACCGGCAACCGAACTCTTCCAAGACCTAGAAGAAGCCAAAGAAAGGAGATCAAGAAGAAGGAGCTTGAACCAAGGAGTAAGGAGCAACTTGAAGACCCGAAGGACTAGGAACGAGGGTATAACTTCTTTACATAGTAGTCAGCTCTCTCTCTCTTAGTTTAGTTTTGTTTGTTAAGGTTTAAACAAGATCCTAAAGTGGAGAAAGTTCATGATGCAAAGCTAAAACATGTTTCATTTGAGGTGAGAAAATCGTTTTTAAAGTATTCCGCCTCCCCGCGACCCGTGGGGTGTCCATCATGGACTTACACTGGTATCAGAGCCTATTTAAACCTTAACTAACTTGTTAGCAAAGTGTTAGAAATTCGATCGCCGGAAAAATCCCGAAATCACACCCGAAAAACCATGTTTCTGTCGATTTTGAAATCTGGTCCTAAAATTTTTTCAGAAGGCTTAAGAATAAAGGCAGGGTTTTTTAAGAAAACTGAAGAAATTTGGACTCCTGAATCGGTCAACTCACCGCGGAACCGCGGCAGAACCCAGAGTTCTGCCGTGGATCCGCGGCCGAGTGGACTCGGATTCAGTCCAAATTTCCTCTGTTATTCTTATTTTCTGGTTTTGTGATTTTTAGAATATTTTGATTCTGCCCAGATATTTTGTGTACTCTGTGGAACTTGGGGTAGATTCAAATTTGCTTAATCGATCGAAATTCTAATTGCTTTAGCTAATCGGTTCTTCTGCATTGTTATGTGAGTTTTGAAACGTCTGCTAATCGCTATACGACGATTAGTGAGGGTTGGACATATCCGTGATGATTGGTTTGTGTATATGAATGTTATTGGACTGTCGATGATGAATAGCCGGGGGATGTGAGACGGGTGTTTTTCTTTTCTTTCATTCAATGTAATTTGTAAAATTGATGTAATATTATTTTTTCGGGGCACATGATGGGTGAGGTTGTAGCTACCGTTGTATTATTTCTTTTTACTGTTTCTGCTCCTAGAATAGACCCAAGGAGGGGTACACAAACTACCGGGTATTTTGAAGTGCTTAGTGGCCTACTCACGTCGTTGAGGGAGACTGCTTCACTTCTGCTACTTGGTGGGTAGTTTGCCGCACCCGTAAGGGTCTAGGGTGGGGTTTTGGCTATTCATCACGACCGTGGAACCCGTCCTTCGTTATGGGCTTATACGAAGTGCGGAATTCCTAGTATATCCAATATGTTCATCTGTGATCTGGAATGCTTATTATTGCGTGCGACGAATGGATATATCTATATATGATATTTATTAGGCGTTGCTTATGTTTTACACCAGCGCTAGTCCAGCCCCCGCTCTGTCGTTAGTTAAGTAACCTAACGGGTGATGACGGGGCCCAGTGGCGAATGCGGTGGCATAAGCGTACGTTGTATTTTCGTTGTTTTCTGCAATGGTAGGATTAAATGATGGGACAACATTAATTCATTAATGCAAAGAAAATAAACCTAAACTAAATCGTTGGAACAATTTCAAAACCACTCGGTTTTCTTCAAAAAGCAAATTTTAAATGCGGAGCTTAAACCACTCCTTTTAAGAAAAGCTATCATGGTTCCTTCGATCATATCAAGTTCATTACGATAACGGTTTCTCCAAAAACGAGGCGTAACCCTCCGTCGTTTCAAATAAACAGCACATCGTATTCAAGCTATATTTGTTGGCCTACGTCAAGGCATAGTGTATGGTAGCAATGTGTTGCTTATTTGTTGCACAGATATATGCATTAGTTTAGGACAGTCGTACAGCCTTGTTGGCCTACGTCAAGGGCGAGTACGGATGGATCTAAATTAATCAGGACAATGACGGGTAGAACTTGACTTGCATCTTATGATTTGTTGGCCTACGTCAAGGTCATAAGATCTTGGGGTAAAAATTACATCGGGAGTTTCAAACATAAAGGAAACTTGCAGATTTAGCATACCTTCTGGAGTGTGGTGACTAGAGTGGCTTCCATCTAGGGCATCATACGATGATAGCTGGATCCCGATCCCACTGAAGAGTAGGATTACTCTCGGGAGATTTTCTCACTTAACAATCAATGCTATAAACCAAGTAGGTGTCTAGAAAGGTGTTAGTGGGGCTACGCCTCCAGGGAAAAGAAGTTATATAATTAAGGAACTTCGCGAAAGCGTTGGAAAACCTCCCTCGAAGTACCAACACTGGCCTGGCTAAAAGGTTAAGCAAGTATTGTGACGTGCGATTAATCCTGACTTATTCTTCTTTTAGGGTTTGAAGAAGGATTTGAGGAAACAGTGGGAGCCATCCTGTTTAGATAAACTAATAAACCAATCTAAACTTGTAAGAGCATATGCTGAGTGTTTCTTTTCTCTCTCTCTGGCAGCTACCATGACGGGACTAAAACTATTACTTGAAAAAAATACACTGACCGGGCCAAACTATAAAGATTGGCTAAGGAACGTCAACATTGCACTGACTTATGACAAAGTTGCATATGTTACCACCGCTGTTCCTCCCTCTATCCCAGGACCAGATTCCTCAGTTACGGACAAGGAGGTTCGCAAAACCTGGGATCTATACTGTGAGAGAGCTAAGTGTATCATGCTGGCGTCCATGAACAATGAACTCCAGAAACATCACGAGAGTATGGATATTATATCCATCTTTCTCCATTGCAAGGAACTGTATGGAGAGCACTCCCGTATCGCGAGGTACGAGACCTCAAGGAAACTGTTCCAGATGAGGTTAGCTCCAGGATCACCTGTAGGAGAGCACGTCCAGAAAATGATCAGCCTCATTGAGGAACTCGCAAACCTGGGATGCGTGCTAGAGAATGAGTTGTACATCGACTTGATTTTGCAGTCCCTTCCCCACACCTTCTCTCAGTTCGTGCTAAACTTCAACATGCACGAAATGGAAGATGATCTTCCAAAGCTCCTCAACATGCCGAGGGTAGCAGAGACCTCCTTGAAAAAGGAGAAGACCCCCGTTCTGTATGTTGGCCAATCATCCTCTTCTAAATCTAAAGCGAAAGCTAAAGGGAAGAAGAAGATGAAAGCCACCAAACTGAAAGGCGGGGTCAAGAAGGTGCAGGGAACGAACAAGGCAGGAAGGGTGAAGGCGGATAAGAACGAATGCTACTATTGTCACAAGCAAGGGCACTGGAAGAAGGATTGCATGGCTTTCAAAGCCAAGGACACGAAGCAAGCTGCTGCTTCTGCTTCAGGTGTGTTTGTAATCGAAAATTGTCTTTCAGTAAACTCTACATCATGGGTACTTGATACCGGTTCTGGTTCTCACATTTGTAATTCTTTGCAGGCTCTGAGAAACCGTAGAGCACTGAAGACAGGTGATATGACTCTCCGGATGAGCAATGAAATGCACGTAGATGCTGTTGCAATTGGGGAATATCAACCGGGGTTGACTAGTGGGCACATTTTGGTGTTGTACAGCTGTTTTTGTATTCCAAGTATGCTTTGTAATATTATATCAGTATCTTTGTGAAGGGTCCCGGCAGCGCCCCGGCCGTCGAATTGCGGCCAAAATGCGGAACAAAAATTTATCAAACCGGCGCTACCGCTACCCGATTTCCGGATCGACCTTAAACCCTATACTAGCGAGCTAACTAAAGTTAGGAAGGTTATACCGAGATGATCTGAGTCCTTCGGTCTTCATTCCAAGCTCCTAGAGGTTCTTTGACGAAGTTTGGTTGCCGGTCTTCCTCCATCTCCGATGATCCATCCGAGGGAAACGGCGCAAGCTCCAAGTTCGCCAAGCGGACCAACCGACTCTCCAAGATAGCTAGTGGTGGAGAGTTGAGGTGTAGGATTGTGTCACTATATTTTTCTCTCTACCTCAAAGCTAAAATAAGCAATGCAAGAAGAAAATGAAGGAGGTGATGAAACTTGGCATGAGCAAAAGAAATTTGGCTAAGTATATTTTGTGTAATGAGAGAGTGGGAGTATATGAACTAACCAATGAAATGAATCCCACAAAAAATTGTGGCCGGCCCCCCCTCTCATTTCCATCAAAAGAAAAAATCATTTCCAATTTGTCAAATGCAATAAAATAATAGCAACCATGCTTTGACCCATGCCATTCAACATGTCCATGACCATGCCTCCTTTTCCACCTCATTTACAAAAAACAAATGAATTTCCATAAATGGAAAATCATGTAAATGAGGTGGCATCTTCTAGAAACTATTCCGTATAAAATACGGAATACTTCCCGGTACATGTATCGAAATACACATACGCGTATTCGTACCAAAATACGAATAGCCGAGAGAGAAAACGAATAGTGAACAATAATACTAGAATACATATATATAAATATATATGTAAATTATTAAATCAAATCCTGATTTAATAATCTGGCTTAATCCTAAGCCGCTAGTATTATCAACCGTCTGATTAAAGTCTGTGCAGCATGTGCACATATTTAATCGGACATCTGTATATATCAACATACGCCATGTATACCACATCGCCTGAACCGAGAAAACCCTCTGTGTGGGACTCTAAAGACTCGTTAATACGCTGGCAGTGGGTTTAACCACAACCACGTCAGCGGCACTAGCTGTACGTAACGGCTACCCTGGTATTGAGCGAAAGGGAGGCCGACGAGCAAACTCATCCTGAACCCCTACTGAGCCTGACAGTGACAATATCCGTACAGTCCGGTCTGTTCGTCTAAGAGTATTGCATATCGAGTCTAGGTGGGTGGATAAAGTCAGACCCCCAATAACGCGATATTTAGTGTCGGTATGAAACCCATCACCACCTGAGAAACTATCGATCCTGAATCGATAGTTCTCGTCCACCGTGGCCACGGATTTATGGTGATGGCCATCCATACACAACGCGACATCAACCCCCAATACCGGGAGAGATGAATCCCCGATGATCCGATCACTGCCTCCATGTGGCTCGGGACTGTACCCAACTAAAACCTGTTTGCGCGACTCCTTTGAGCCGTGGTAGGGTAGTAATCAAAGAACAGTGGGAACTCACACGAGACAAATGACGATCTCAGGTCAACAGACTAACCTGTACACATGTCACCTGGGAACTGCTATCTGACAATAGGTATAATACCAACTAGCAGGTTCCTGGCGAGTCTGTCCAGTGTACTCATAACCTAATGAGCACCTGTATACTATCTTAGGTGAACAAACTAACACCAATGTCTTATGAGACCTGGCCACCGCCCCTCATCGGGGTCTCGATCAGTATACACTAGTCTACACTGGAGTATCAATGCCCGGTCTCGATACTCCTACGACTAGGGACATTTAAGGATGTGCTTATAGACCCCTAGCTCCCACGTATGTGATCGCCATCACAATGCTGGCAGTCAAGCATGAATCCTATGGGCTTTATCAACATGTATATGATGATAAAGACAAACCGGATAGCATACTATCATCTTGAGTAAGACTGTTTTATCGGTATAGGTCCTCACTCAATCATCATAATCACAAGTCCGCGACTATGATAATTGCCTTAAGGGAACTATAGCCAACAATCTCCCACTTGCACTTAAGGCCAATTATTGCGATGTCGCATACTCATAGCCCGTGTGATACCGAACATCCAACTCCTCTCCTAATCAGTTTCGCAAAGTCTGTTTGCGAAAATGATTGCGTTCGAGAAATAGCCTCAGTGAGTGGATCCGCTCCAATATTTCTTTCTGTATCTCTCTTAATCTCAACTTCGCGGAGAAAGCTATCTCCCGAAATGAGCAATACTTGTCTTAGAATTTGTCTGGATGTCTGATGGGACCCAGTTCATAAATGAACTCCAAATCCAGCAAATCTCCTAGACTGTATCATCCACTAAATTCAATCAGTATCCTGCGCCATGCCTTTCCTCGGTATCCGCTTGGACCACCTGTCCAACATACTGTCCCTCAAAAGAGGGAATACTATAACTCTGACAGTCACTCTGTCATCCAGGTCATCTAGGAAGCCTGAAATGATAACCGTCTCTCGAAGGAGACTGCCGTAATCATTTCCCACGAATATTCACTTATGTTCAATAACTGCTTCCCAATATTTATCCAGGATTGGATTAATATATCTGCTTATTGCATTTAGTGCAAAAGCAATATCTGGTGTGGTACTTGACATTTCATGATTAACTCAATTGCCTAAGCAAATGATATGCTAATCATGCAGATCCCTCTCCCCTTTAGTCTGTAAGACACCTTTAGAGAGGGTGATTCCATCACCTGCAGGTACACCACCATGCCAGGAGTCATCCATTTAATGTCAAAGTACCCAGATTAGGATACTTCCCAAATCTAGATCTAAAACCATAGATGTAGTAACCAGAAAACCTGATATTATGTCCATATCCTATATGGAGAAACAACTTTGTGACAACCACAGTATAACCGATCGTAGTATAGGAATATCCCTTCCTATCAAGTGCATATCATCCTAAATCCTCGGACATCACACCCTACTACTTTCTTACCAGATCCATCTCCTATTCTGATGAAGTCAAAACCTATGACTGTCACATCAAAAATAGATGATCTATTTTCGCTATACCTGCTTTAGTCTATAAATAGACATAAGCTACTTGCCTTCTATGCTTCCACTGCTTCCACTGACTACAACAACCCTCTGGCAGAGTCATATACACGTGCACTTCTAAAGCTAGTTTAGAATGACGCTATACTTATCCTCTTGCCGGGTCTTCTAGTCTAGAACAACAACAATGGTAAGTCTGGATAAACAAGAACCTCCCTGTCACCGTCTCTGAGAAGACCGAAGTACCTCTCGGGTGCCTGAAGTTACCCACCAAAATCTGCGGAGTGGCTAATGGAATGTTGAAACCATTTGAATCCTCAGGTTCTATTAAATCTTCAGCAATCATTTGTGGTTCTGGAATCACTTCCAGTTATACCATACTCCCACTATCTATTTTCTGAAAAAGTCCATTTTGCTAAAACTGTAGCGAGTCAAGAACAGTATAAATATTGATCTTCCTGATGGTAGAAAGTTATCCCTCGTCAAAGCCCGGGATAACCCAGAAACTGCCATTACTAAAACGTGCCTCGAGTTTATCTGGATTCTGGTTTTAAGCATCAGCCGGACAACTCCCTATACCTTAACATCGTTAATATATAAATTGATTCTATATATATCTGATATAGAAACAAAAGAATTAATCTAATTTGAACCAGATTCAAAAACATGCAGCTGTTTCCAGTGCATATTAACCAAATGGAAAAAGGCCATTCAACATTACTCATCTAGTAGTGCATGCATATATGAGTAACCCGAGAGAGAAACAAGTTCTCAAACCATTATTATAAACGGAATACCAAACACAAGTATCTATATCTTCGACTTCCTTGAAGAATCCTGATACTTACAACAAATGGTTCTCTACTTTATTCTTATACCGACAACTTCTGAATATCTGGACCTTGCATTTCAACGAAATACATGTCCAGAACTGGAGAAGTCATAAGTAAACAGAATATGGTACGAGTACCAACCCCTTTGTCCTAATGGACACTGGACGACATACAATACTTTGTATAAGTCCCCTGAGTTCAATAACTCAAACCCTGTGCGTCGTAGGTTGAAAAACTGTAGTATGGTTAAGAAGAATTACACCGCTGTTGAATGCACCTTACCTAATCACCAACTGATATAGGTTAATGTCATAGACACAATATCAAAAAGTTATATCTCACTTTATAAAATAAATGTACAGATATATCAGTTTGAAATTGGTGCATAACAATGGATATTCAAAACCAAATATTTGCCATCCGGCAAAAACCAGATGATTTCCTCAAATATCACCAATTACAACGAATTCCGATATAATGAGGATCTAATCACACAATTCCCAATATCTTACTCCCACTCACCATCCGTGAGAAACTGATCTGGTAAATACATACCCGGGAGTTAGATTCCAATTGGGAAAATAATTATCAATTAACATCGCACAGTAAAACTGAAACATGAAAATGTTCCAAAAGGGTTAACTGGTATACCTAGCAACGCCTCTTCCATTATCCTGAATCATGACAGTAACTATATACTTATCTGCCCTCACTACAATTCCTTTATTATGTCTTTACTTATTACCTTCTGTACACCTCCTTTACGCTAATTGGTTTTCTTCATTCCATACCCTTCGGCACCAGCCTAAGGTTTGGAAGAAGACTATCCAATAAGCGTAATAGGTGTACTCTCCTAATCCTAGGAGCCCTCGCAACCTGAGAGAAGGTAAAGAGAAAAGACATCTGAATAATCCTATTCAATTTCTCCTGAACCAGAATCCATCCTCGAAAAAGTTCCTTTGAGTTCGTATGTAACTATACGATGGATTTATCCAATGGAAGTGGATATCCGTAGTGATACGGAGTGTCCTAGAGAAATGTAAAGTGGAAGTAGGAGCGGCAGGGGTATACATGCTCTTTGTCGTGAATGATGGTGATCGTATTTTCCTTTGCCATTATTCTAATCCCTTTATATGTCTTTACTTATTACCTTATGTACACCACCGTTAAGCTTGTTGGTTTTCTTCCTTCCCTACCGTTCGAAACCTGCCTATGGTTTGGAAGAAGACTGCCCAATAAGCTCAATAGGTGTACCCTTTCCTAATCTTAGGAGCCCTCACAACCTGAGAGAAGGTAAAGAGAAAAGACAACCGAATAATCTTATTCAATCTCTTCAGAACCGGAATTCATCCTCGAAAAAGTTCCTTCGAGTTCGTATATAACCATACGATGGATTTATCCAATGGAAGTGGATATCCGTAGTGATACAGAGTGTCCTAGAGAAATGTAAAGTGTAAGTAGGAGTGGCAGGGGTATACATGGTCTTTGTCGTGAATGATGGTGATCGCATTTTCCTTTGCCATTATTCTAATCCCTTTATATGTCTTTACTTATTACCTTCTGTACACCATCGTTAAGCTTGTTGGTTTTCTTCCTTCCCTACCGTTCGGCACCTGCCTATGGTTTGGAAGAAGACTTTCCAATAAGTTCAATAGGTGTACCCTCTCCTAATCCTAGGAGCCCTCACAACCTGAGAGAAGGTAAAGAGAAAAGAAAACCGAATAATCCTATTCAATCTCTCCAGAACTGGAATATATCCTCAAAAAAGTTCCTTCGAGTTCGTATATAACCATACGATGGATTTATCCAATGAAAGTGGACGTTCGTAGTGATAAAGGGTGTTCTGGAGAAATGCAAAGGTGATATAGAAGTGGCAATGATATATGCGCCACTGTGACATTCCAAAATCCATAGTGTTATAAGAAGGTTCGGTCAACTTGGTTTTATGAGATTTAGTCAAAGGTCGGGTCAAAGTCGCAGCCAGAGAGAGAGAGAGAGAAGAAACACTCAGCGTGCACTCTAACCTAGATCAGAATGGTTAATCATTTTATCTGATCTGGATGGGTCCCACTGTTTCCTCGAATTCTCCTCCAAACCCAAAAGGAGAATTAGCCGAAATCACCCGAGGAGTAATCCTACTCATCAGTAGGAATCGGGATCCAACTATCATCGCATGATAACTTGATGGAAGCCACTCAAGTTACCACACTCCAGAAGGTATGCGCAAACCTGGCAAGTTTCCTGTATATTTGAAACTCCCGATATGTGTTTTTACCCCAAGCGGTTTATGACCTTGACTAGGTCAACAAACCATAAACCGCTAGTCAAGTTCAACCCGTCATTATCTTGGATTGCATTAAACCCACCCGCACGTGCCCTTGACTAGGTCAACAAGGCCGCACGACTGTTCTAACCAATCGCATTTAAAATGCCACAAACAAGCACCGCTTAGCTACCGAACACTACGTCTTGACTAGGTCAACAAACGCAGCACGAATACTAAATAATACTCATAAGAAATGACGGAGGGCTACGGCTGGTTTTTGGCGAAAAACCTTTAACGTAATGAACTTGATATCGTTGAAGGAATTCAAGTGGTTTTATAAATATATAGTGGCAAAAACTTTTGCTAAAGAGGTCACTCCCGGTGAAGGGATCTTGGCTCTTTCCCCGTTGAATGGGGTGCAAGATATCCCAAACTGAATATCACGATGCAAAGCAAAAGGAAACGACTATAATAAAGTTATTACGTTGACGCAAATTTTTACCCAAGGGGTCACTCCCGATGAAGGGATCTCGGCCTTTGCCTGATCGAATGAGGTACAGGATATTCCAAATGAATATCACGATGCAAAGCAAAAGAAAACGTCTGTAATGTCAGTTTTTTAAAAACTTGGTTCCAACAACATCATATAAATAGGTTTGTTTTATCCTTGCATTGATAAGAATCTATGCAGTCCCATCAATTAATCACACCAGAAAAGAACGAAAATAAAATGTACGTATATGCCATCCGCATTCGCCACTGGGTCCCGTCATCACCCGTTAGGTTACTTAACTAATGACAGAGCGGGGACTAGGCTAGCACGGGTGCAAAACATATACAACATCTACTAGTATATATAAATATATATATAACATTCGTCCCAGGCATGATATAAAGCAACATCACAGAAACATCAAAGAAGCAATACAGAATGGTGGATAATCTGGAGCCCCGAGTTTCACTTGAGCCGCAAGTGAGACCCGACGTTCCCTGTCGTGTGGATAGCATGTGCAATGAAACCTAGACCCCTACGAGTGTGGCAAGTTACCCGCCAAAACCAAAAGTGAGGCAGCCCTCTTCAGCAACGTGAATGGACCACCCAGCACTTCACGGAATCCGGTAACTTAAGCACCTCTCCTGGGTCACCTATACCCCCTACGAGTGCGGCGAATAGCCCGCCAATTCTAGAGTAAGGTCCCTTCCGTCCCAACGCCATGATATGCGGACCCGTTGCCCTCTAGAATTCGGCTATTCGTGCACCCCACCGCGGGGTAATCCTAGTACAGAAAAGAAAATAATATACAAGGGTGACATCGACCTCAGCCCGGTCGTGCCCCAAAAGAATAATATACAAACTGGCAGTGACGGCAGTCCACATGTCGGACGCTCGCCCCGCAATATCCAATGTACAAATAAAATAAAACTGTACTATCATTGCACCACTGCTATCCACCACGACGATCCAACCAACATCACAGCACATTACAGAACATCAACGTGAATGTCACGTTCGCAAACCCGTCTAAAAGACATATAGCAATTAGACGAGTTTACCGATCAAATAACATTCACGGTCGCAGATAGAAATATAAGTACTGTCAAACACACGCTTAAAATATCGATCGACAAAGTTCCAAATTGGCCCCAATAGCAAAACAACACTTCACTGACACCTGGGCCAAAACAGAATATGGAAAAATTCATAATTCCAAGTTTCTGTGCTACAGTAAAAAATTGAAGGCCCGTCGCCAATAAGTGGCCGCGGATCCGCCGCCAAAAGGGGGTTAGAGCGGCGGTTCCGTGACAACTTGGAGGCATCACGAGCTCAAATTTTTTCTGTACCCTTATATTCGCCTGCACGGATTTTTAAGATGCTACAAAATATTTTTTGAACACTTTTGAAAACGGCAGAAAACAGAAAAATGAAATTGTGATTTCGGTAAAATCCATCGATCAATCTTTTAAGCACGTCTAAACAAGCTAGTAAGGGGTTCAAAGGGTGGCTCTGATACCATGAAGGGTCCCGGCAGTGCCCCGGCCGTCGAATTGCGGCCAAAATGCGGAACAAAAATTTATCAAACCAGCGCTACCGCTACCCGATTTCCGGATCGACCTTAAACCCTATACTAGCGAGCTAACTAAGATTTAGGAAGGTTATACCGAGATGATCCGAGTCCTTCGGTCTTCATTCCAAGCTCCTAGAGGTTCTTTGACGAAGTTTGGTTGCCGGTCTTCCTCCATCTCCGATGATCCACCCGAGAGAAACGGCGCAAGCTCCAAGTTCGCCAAGCGGACCAACCGACACTCCAAGAATACTAGTGGTGGAGAGTTGAGGTGTAGGATTGTGCCACTATATTTTTCTCTCTACCTCAAAGCTCAAATAAGCAATGCAAGAAGAAGATGAAGGAGGTGATGAAACTTGGCATGAGCAAAAGAAATTTGGCTAAGTATATTTTGTGTAATGAGAGAGTGGGAGTATGTGAACTAACCAATGAAATGAATCCCACCAAAAATTGTGGCCGCCCCCTCTCTCATTTCCTTCAAAAGAAAAAAATCATTTCCAGTTTGTCAAATGCAATAAAATAATAGCAACCATGCTTTGACCCATGCCATTCAACATGTCCATGACCATGCCTCCTTTTCCACCTCATTTACAAAAAAACAAATGAATTTGCATAAATGGAAAATCATGTAAATGAGGTGGCATCTTCTAGAAGCTATTCCGAAAAAAATACGGAATACTTCACGGTACATGTATCGAAATACACATACACGTATTCGTACCAAAATACGAATAGCCGAGAGAGAAAACGAATAGTGAACAATAATACTAGAATACATATATATAAATATATATGTAAATTATTAAATCAAATCCTGATTTAATAATCTGGCTTCATCCTAAGCCGCTAGTATTATCAACCGTCTGATTAAAGTCTGCGCAGCATGTGCATATATTTAATCGGACATCTGTATGTATCAACATACGACATGTACACCATATCGCCTGAACCGAGAAAACCCTCTGTGTGGGACTCTAAAGACTCGTCAATACGCTGGCAGTGGGTTTAACCACAAGCACGTCAGCGACACTAGCTGTACGTAACGGCTACCCAGGTATTGAGCGAAAGGGAGGCCGACGAGCAAACTCATCCTGAACCCCTACTGAGCCTGACAGTGACAATATCCGTACAGTCCGGTCTGTTCGTCTAAGAGTATCGCATATCGAGTCTAGGGGGTGGATAAAGTCAGACCCCCAACAACGCGATATTTAGTGTCGGTATGAAACCTATCACCACGTGAGAAACTATCGATCATGGATCGATAGTTCTCGTCCACCGTGGCCACGGATTTATGGTGATGGCCATCCGTACACAACGCGACATCAACCCCCAATACCGGGAGAGACGAATCCCCGACGATCCGATCACTGCCTCCATGTGGCTCGGGACTGTACCCAACTAAAACCTGTTTGCACGACTCCTTTGAGCCGTGGTAGGGTAGTAATCAAAGCACAGTGGGAACTCACACGAGACAAATGATGATCTCAGGTCGACAGACTAACCTGTACACATGTCACCTGGGAACTGCTATCTAACAATAGGTATAATACCAACTAGTAGGTTCCCGGCGAGTCCGTCCAGTGTACTCATAACCCAATGAGCACTTGTATACTATCTTAGGTGAACAAACTAACACCAATGGCTTGTGAGACCTGGCCACCGCCCCTCGTCGGGGTCTCGATCAGTATACACTAGTCTACACTGGAGTATCGATGCCCGGTCTCGATACTATGTATCAGTCCCAAGAATTCCGTAACTCTTTCTCCGTGTTCACTAAACGGAGTTTTAGTCATTTTTCCTTTGAGACATGATTGGCAAGTGTCATAAGATGAAAATTCAAACAGATTCAAATATCCATCCTTATGTAACTTAGCTAGTCGTGTCGCATTGATATTATCTAGTCTACAATGCCACAAGAAGGATTCGTTCATTTCTGAACTCTTCCACTTGTGTGTGTTTTGTATGTTAAGAACTGTGGTTTGATTTAGAACGTATATGCCATTATTTAACGAGCCTGATCCAATCAACTTTTGATTTAGGAAGATGTTCATAACATTATCCTCTACTACAAAATTATATCCTTCTTTACTTAATAAAGAAACTGATATAAGATTGCATATCAGGATCGGAATATAATAGCATTCGTTCAGAATCAATGTATTACCATTTGGCTGCAATATTTGCACAATTCCCTACTCTTATGAAATGATCACCCATTCCCAGTTCCCTACCTTTTCTTAGCCCATGTAACATATTACATATGTGGGATCCCGATCCGGTATCTAATACTCAGGACGTAGAGTGAACTGAGAAATAGTTCTCGATAACAAACACACCCGAAGAAGATGCGTCAATATGCTTATTCTTCATTTGGACGGCGTGAGAATCTGGATATTCCCATATTTCCTGCTCAGTCTTATAATAATTATAAGAAAGAACGGAACCAAAGTTTCCCTGCTCAGTATAACAAGCGGGTTCAGTCAATACATTCATATTATTATCTTGATTAAGGCCTGACATGGTCGCTACCTGGAGAGAGAGAGAGAGAGGAAAACACTTTAGCATACGCTCTTGCAAGATTAGATTGGTTATTATCTTATCTAATCAAGATGGCTCCCACTGTTTTTATCAAATCTTTCTTCAAACCCTAAAAGGTAAGACTAGCCAGGATTTAATTACACCTTACAAGTTCGCCAATCTTTCATCCAGGCCAGTGTTGGTACTTTGAGAGAGGTTCCCCGTACTTTCACATGGACCTAATTAAAATAAACCTCGTTCTCCGAAAGGCATAACCCCGTTAACACTTTTCTAGACACCTACTTGATCGGCTAATTGTCATGTGTAAAACTCTCCCAGGAGTAACTTTTACTCGCAGTGGGTATCGGGATCCAACTATCTCATAGAAGATATGCAATCTCATTACAAATTTCAACACTTGAAATTCTCGATAATACTTTTTCCCCTAACCTCCTATGACCTTGACAAAGGCCAACAAACCATAGGATGCTAGTCAAATTCAACCCGTTATTTTCTGATTGAATTAAACCCACCCGTATGACCCTTGATAAAGGCCAACAAGGTCGTACGACTACCCTAATCCAATCTCATCATATGCATAAGCAGATAAGTACTAGTCAGCTACTGCACATTATGCCTTGACAAAGGCCAACAAACGTAGCACGAATACTAAATAATCTTTATCTGAAATGACGGAAGGCTACGACAGGTTTTTTAGAAAACCTTTTGCGTAATAAACTTGATATCGTTGTAGAAATAAGTGAATTTTGAAAAGGTGTGTTTTTGAGGCTTTTACTAGTTTCGCTAAAGTGGTCACTCCCAGTGAAGGGATCTCGGCTCTTTCCTTATCGAATAAGATGCAAGATATTTCACAAATACTACTATGCAAAACAAGAACTATAGAAGCAACCAAAAACAAAACCAAGTAAGTTGTAGCATCTTCTAGTTTCGCTAAAGAGGTCACTCCCGGTGAAGGGATCTCGGCTCTTTCCTTATCGAATAAGGTACTGGATATTCTACAAGGAATGCCGCTATTCAAAGCAAAAACTAGAGCTACCATTTTTGAAAATTTGATTCTACAACATCTTTTAGGTTTCTTTTCTTTCCATTAATCTCATTAATGAAGTCCCGTCATTTAAGCTTCCTAAGCATCACAGAAGAAACAAAAATACAACATACGCTTATGCCATCCGCATTCGCCACAGTGTCACGTTATGGACCGTTAGTTTACTTAACTAACGGCATACGGGGCAGGACTACCGCGGGTGCAAACCATAAGCAACGTTTAATATATATCATATATACAATAATAAAGCATTCGTCTCACGTATATAAAGTGATCACATCACAGAATATCAGCAGCAGAAGATAACATATGAAATATTGGATATATTAGGAGGTTCGTGTTTTCTATCAAGTCTGTAAAAAGCACGGATTCTACGGTCGCGATGAATAGCCAAACCCACATCCATAGACCCCTACGAGAGCGGCAAACAACCCTACCAATTCTAGAGTTAGGAGACTCGGACTCGACTCCTCGAGATGGTCTCCCACTGTACTCTAGAACCCGGTTACTTGTGCTCCCCACCTTGGGTCTATCCTAATACGGAAAAGTAAATAATATACATCAATGGTAACATCATCCTCAACCCGGAAGTGCCCCAATAAAAGAATATTACATACAATGAATTTTACATGAATGAAAATAAAAAAAACTCTCATCTCACATAAAACCCCCGGCTATTAAAAACACGACGATCCAATATAAAATATCACAGCAACGCATAACATCACAGATAGCTAGGCGAAATTAGACAATTAAATCGATTCAACGAATTCCCAAAAAAATCCCAGAGAGCTCAACACTTAAGCACGGTTAAATTTAACCAGAGACATACCACAGTTCCTACGGACCTACAGCTGAAGGCCCGACCCAAGCCTTTCAAGTGGCGCCGCGGATCCGCCGCCAAAACCATGTTTAGGCTGCGGATCCGCGGTCACTTAGACGAGTTAGGGTTTCGTTCTTCAGGTGTGTCCATAGAATTCCCTGCATGTTCTTCTGAATATTTTTAACATGGAAAAATCCAGCTTTTGGAAAAATTTCTAGAGAGGGGGTCCAATCGCAATTCTAATTTCGTCTAGACAACCTCTAATGCTCTATCTTGGCTCTGATACCACTGTAGGGTTGTATAGCATGACAACAAGGTTTAGGAAGGCATCAACCATGCCATTTTATAAAAATTTTGGGGTGCTATGAAACCCTAACCAAGATCTTAACTAGAGAATTGGGGTTAACATTGAAAGTAAACAACTTTACATCTAAGTGAGTAGGGATTACAACTTTTGCAGTCCACTCCTTCACTTCTATAGCTCCTTGTTGTGGTCCCTTCGCTGCGATCATCGAGCTCGCGGACTCTTGAGAGGCTCCACACGGTGTATGATGCATACCTGCTTGAAGTCTTCAAAGTCTGTGATGATCTACATCGAGGAAACACGGACTCAACCTATCACTTCACTAATATAGAATTAGTGAAGCTAACACCCTAAATTATATGGCTAGTATAGAAGAGGATGATGAAGTAGGAATTTTGCTCACTTAAGAATTTAATTTCTCACTATTTTTCATCAAGTACTCAATATCAAGAGAGCTAGAATGAGATCATGAAGAAGATGAAGTGAATGAGCTAAGGTTAAATGCAACCATGGATTAGTATATATCAAACCCTAAACCATGTAGAGAATCAACCATGGCTATGTGTAATGGTTAGGTTAAAAATATCTTTGGTAAAACAAAAAGGGTGGACTTTGTCAATGGTTATCTACAAGCTTCTAAAAGCTTCCACCATGACTCATTTCCATAATTTTTGAATTACTTAAGAATTTAAACCTAAACATTATATCATAGCATGGTGTAAGTCTTATACACTCATGTTGCATGTATAACCTAGCATGTCACAATATTATATATCACATATATAATATTTATGTAACAAAAGAAAACAATACAATAAACATATATCACATATATGTTAAATGAATCATAAGTGAGAAAAGAAATACTTAAGTGAGTATATATTAGTTAATGTAATTTAATATATCAAATATATAATTATACATCAAATTATTAAATCAACACTTGATTTAATATTCCGGCTATATTACATATAACCGACTGATATATTATGTAACATTTCGTCGAAACAACACTTGATCCGATAACCCGGGTATATCACATATAACCGGCCAATATCATATATCGTGAGAACAGAATACGGTATCACATACTCGTATTAATCTCGGTCCCGCACATATCGCATATGTGCTCCTACCCCGTTTCACCTGAGCCAGGAAACCTCTGTGTAGGACTCTAAAGACTCGTCAATACGCCGGCAGTATGTGATGATCATATCAATCACCCACAAGCCGCAAGCGGTCAGCTAAACGTAACGGCCACCCGGGTATTGAGCGATCAAAAGATCAACAAGAAAGCATGTACATACTCCTGCGAATCCAATCAGTAACACTACCGTACAGTCCGGTCTCTTCGTCTGATATGTCGCATATCGAGTCTAGGGGTGGTAAACGTCAGACCCCAGTAACTTGATAAGTCATACCGATGTGATGTCCATAACGATTCGAGAAACTAATGATAACACTTACCAGTAAATCTCAGCAACCCTGGCTAGGGATTTCCTGTTATGGCCAATCAAGCACAGCGCAACATCAACTCCCAATACCGGTAGAGACGAAACCCCTCCTATCGCTCATTGGCTCCATATGATACGGGACTGTACCCAAAATCCACCGTTTTGTACGTCCTCTTGAACGTGGTAAGGTGGAAATCAAAGCACAGTAGGAATCACACAAGACTCTATGATGATCTCGGGTCTACAAACTAACATGTACCAGTGTCACCAGAGAACTGCTACCTGATGATAGGTATTATACCATCTAGGAGTTTTCAGCGAGTCCGTTCAGTGTACCCAGTCTCCACTGAGCACCTGTATACCATCTTTGATGTCAAACACCAATGGATATGGGATCATCCATCGCCCATCATATGGGTCAAGAAGCATATACGCTAGTTTACTCTGAAGTAACGATGCTCTGTCTCGATACACACTCGACTAGGAACAATTATAGGATGTACTTGTGGACTATCCTGGCCCCACCAGTATGATCTCTATCATAGTTCTAGTAGTCAAGTACACATCCTAAGGGCTTTATCAACATGTGAGAGCAAGACAGTAACTTAATACAAGTCAACATGTTAAGGCAAAGTGTAACCACATAGCATACTATCATATCGAGCAAGAAAGTCCTCTCTATATATATCCAAGCATCTACTATAATATACATAATATGTACAATAATGGCCTCTAGGGCATATACATAACTAACAAGGATTGCATCATGGTAGATAATGGCCTAACTAAGTTCATGCAGGCCATCATAAGTGGAGACTTTGTGAAATGGCCAGATGCTATGCAATCAAAGATGGAATCCATGTACACCAACAAAGTATGACTTTGAATATTGCACCTAAAGAGGTAAAACCCATCAGGAGCAAGTGGATCTTGAGAAAATTCTTGGTGTAGATGGAAATGTTTAGACTTTCAAAGCTATGCTTAAGTCCATCAGGATTAAAGCAAGTATCGAGGAGTTGGAACATCTGTTTTGATGTGGCAGTCAAAAAGTTTGACTTCATCAAAATGATAGGTGAACCTTGTATTTACAAGAAGGTTGTAGAGAGTAAGGTTGTCTTCCTCGTATTATACGTAGAGGACATACTCTTGATAGGAAAGGGTTTCATATGCTACACTCGGTCAAACTCCTCTTATCACGAAGATTCTCCATGGAAGATCTGGACGATACCTACTACATCTTGTAGATTATGATCTATGGTGATAGATCTAAGTGGATGTTGGGAATGTCCCAAATCCAGGTACATTAACACCGTACTAAAAGGATTTAGTATGGAAGATTCTAAGCGTAGTGGTTCGCCCACTTACTCAGGAATCACTCTCTCCAAAAAGATGTCTTCCAAGACTGATTTGGAGAGAGCTCGCTGATTGAAAAGATTTCGGATTGTGTAGTATGAAAATGAATAAAATTCACAATCAAAGAATTATTTTGACCGCAATCAACTATGGTGTCGGATGTAGATTGTTAGTGAGTGCGGATCGTCCACAGGGAAAGTGTAATCGTTCGTATTTTGAATTAGATGAGTCGAAACTTTAAAGAAAAGAAAAAAAAACAATTCATGATTTATATTTGAAGTTCAAGAATTAGAAAATCTAGATCTAATAACAAGAAAAGATAGAATCAAGAATTGATAGTTTGATGATTTTTCCAACCAAATATCAAGAATCTAAATGAGGCTCGTAGGAATCGATCGGATCTATAGATGTGATGTAATCTTACAATTATGTATTCTTATCCTTCGATGAATTGATACTAGATCGATGATGATCGATCGAGAATTAGGGATTTCTTATGAAACTAGGGTTTCATCTTATCCCGTGTTCTTTCGTCGATATCATTCACATTCTAGCCTCTAGTAAATTCAAGAAACGATCGTAGATCCCTAATTTCGAGCGATAACAATCAAGAAAGCATCGCAATGAAACTAGGTCATCGATTCTTAAACTTGCTAGGGTTTACAAAACTCATAGGACTTAAGAATCGTATTAAGATTTGTTACATCATCATTCTATTGATCGTCTCGACTCCTTAACGAGCGGAGTTTTACTCAAACATCACAACAAGAACTACAATTACAAATTGAGATCGAATGCAATAATTTAAAGAAAACAAGATTAAAGAATTTCACCTTTTATTTATATCAACAATTTCATTACATTCGCTCAAGAACTACAAGAGGAAGAACTCGATCGTCGATTTGGCTTCGCTCGGCTCCGTGAGTCGCGGATCGGCTTGGATCACTTGCTCGATTGGAGATCGGCACCGCTCCTAAATGGTTGGAGGGCTTCTTGCTTGATTGGTACTCAAGATCTTGAATTTGGAGTGGAATTAGGGTTAGGGTTTCGCACAAGCCTTGTCACTAGACTTATGGAAGAAGATGAAGAAATTGAAGAAGACTAAAGATTAGTTAAGGATTAACAAAGATTAGCCCTTAACTCTAGGTCTAGGCTTCTATTTATAGACTCCCCCAAACCCTAGATCTAGGATTAGAATTTGAATTTCCCTCCAAAAGTTAGTTAGAGAGATTTGAATTTCCCTCCAAAAGTTTGTTGACGAGAAGCTTCTAGATGAAGTTAGTTAGGAGCTTAATTAGGATTAGCTTAATTAATCTTCTTTGCTAATCTGGAAGAAGCTTTGAGAGAATTCTGGAGTTTGAAGTATATGAAAGGAATGTGGGCCCTGAGAGAGGAATTGTGCAATGAAAATTGGCTGATGATGTGGCAAAAGCGCCGCGGTTCTGCGGCGTAAGCTCGCTCCCGCCGTGGAACCGCGGCTCTTTGGAGGCTTCAGAGCTCGGGTCTTCTTCTGTGGTTTTGGGCTGACAATTGGGCATTTCTATGATATGTTGATTTTTATATTTCCTTTTGAATTGCTACCAGATCTGAAATCATTGAGTTGGCGTATTTTTGATCAGCTCTTTTGGCTTTGCTCCTGCAATTTCCTGCACAAATCTCGACACAAGTGTTGTGCAATACAGGGATGATGCGATGCCATAAAATACAGTCAATTTCCCTAGAAATGCCGGTTTTAAAGTCTAACACATACAATCCGATATTTTACAACTGTTTTGCTAATATGTGTAATATGAATGCCGAACACTTCTAGATGAGTGCAAAAGATAGAGAAATTGCCGTGTTAAAAATGCAGTATTTTCGACTGATCAAATTCCCCTAAACTTATTTTCGGTCGTCTCGAGCGAACTGTTTTATTAAAAAGAAGGAGAAAATAAAGAAAGAGAAAAACTAACTAGCACACTTTCGTAGGCAACACGATTGCACTGAGCACGTGCAACAAGCCTTTAAACCTCTAGGTGTCCCTAGTAGGAGGAGTGTTGTCTCCTGAGGGTTTTCAGCGGATTGCACCCACAAAATCCAATAATAAAAGAAAGATCATGAATATTACATTTAAAGACAAGAATTGTAAAAGAAAGACTTTGAAAATTAGGGTTTCCAACTAAGCTAGCTTTTCGGTTGTCATGAGCCCTATCTTAATGGTCATAAAAAGATATCAGAAATCACGTCCTCCCTCAATAAAACATCGTCTTATTCTTCATTCCTATCTTTCTTCCAAATATCGATCATATCACCCTGCGTGTGTGTAAAGACATCCCTACACCCGGAGAATTCAATTCAAGCTATCATACTCTTGCCTATCAGCCTCAGTATTTTTTAATTAATGAATATTTAGCTGAATTTGCTCAACACTTTCATGCGATCGTTAATACTTCTTGAGGTACTAACCGACCGATTACTCATGTGCTTGCTTATTTGGTGTATTTTTCTCGTCTTGCACCACCTTAGGCATAGCAGTGACTCCCAGACCAGTTGGCCTTAGGGCACTAGGTGAAGAGGCACCCTCGCTATATATTTTTTTATTTCCCTTGGTGATAAAAAAACCAGTGTTCATTTTTCTCACCACTTTATATATTCTTCATTCATTTTTTTTATTTCCTTCATACTTTTGGCTTTAAGACAAGAGCATTTCAAGGTATCCTCTACTATCCCAGGCTTCAAGACGTGTGTAAGTGCGAATAGCAGGGTATCAACGTTCAAAATATTTGGCTTCCAGAATAGAAACTATTTTTCAGACTTATTTTTATCCTCAGTTTAGTGACTTCCTTCATCTTACTAACCCTTGGGACAACGGCTCATAACTACTTATTACTAGTTCGTATAAGAAAACTTCTAATTTTCTTGGTTTTCTAGAATTTTTCTAATCTCATGAATGTAATTTTTCACTATCTAATCTTTTATTATCTTATTTATGTACAAAAACATTTTTATAGTTTTGAAATTTTTTAAATTTTTATAGGTTTTCAAAAAATGTTTTGTGCTTATGCAAATGATTTGCAAATGATGCGAAAATAAGCACAAACCTCCCCCAAACTTGTTTTCAACAGTGTCCCCACTGTTACCATCTGCTAAATCTCGAAAAACCTGTAAGCTTGGGAGGAATTTATTAGTGGGGGCAAAATATTTAAGTGAAGAACCTCCCCCAAACTTATTTTTGGCTCTAAATTTTGTAAAAATTTTCTTTCCAAGAGCCAGAAAAAATGTCCCCCCCCAAACTTAAGCAATGTTAATCTTTTGAAAATCACATGAGGGGGTCAAAAATTAGCGGTCGATGCCAAGTTTTGCAAAGACCGAATGTCAACACCAACCATTCAAATTTTTTATCAATGCAGTGCTCGGGTTGGTGGAAGAAGAAGTGGGGAAATGGTAAGGGGTGGAATAGAACGTGTGTGCGTCTCATTTTGGAGAGACGATGCAGTGAATGTGATGGATTACTCGCATTCTTTTTACAATTCAGAAGAAGGGGTGGAGGTTCAATTTCATTGATTGGGAGATGATTCATCTCAACACCCGTGTCATTCAAAAATGCGAGTTCATCAGCGAAGATTTCCTCAAAAGTTCCATCAATACCCCGATGAATAATGTCATCACAAAGTTAGGGGTGATCTTCAGACTCTAAGAACAGTTCATAATCGGTGTTAGTTGTTGACCCGGACATCTCGGTGGAAAAGACCGTATGTGTATGATACATAGTTGGGTCAAATAATAACGTATGAAAAGAGCCAAGATCGGTATCAGGAGGATCATCAATTTCGCTGCTGTCGACATCCATTAAGTCGACAGAAAAGACCTGAGCAGTAGGTTCAGAGGGTACACTTCCCAACTTGTAAATGTTCAGTTTAATTGACCTATTCCCGAAAGATAAGGTCATAGAACCATTACGACAGTTGATTATTGCATTGGAAGTGGCCAGAAAGAGGCGACCTAAAATCACCGGAATTTGATTCCGTGGGTTCGCTATAGGCTGTGTATCAATTACAATAAAGTCCACAGGGAATATAAATTCCCCGATTTTTATTAACACATCCTCCAGTTCACCCCTAGGTTTAGTGATTGATCGGTCAGCCATCTGGAGAGTGCAATGGGTTGGCTTCAACTCTCCGATCCCTAACTGCTCATAGACTGAGAAAGAAAACAAGTTAACACTAGCGCCAAGGTCTAGTAGAGAACGGTTGATGTGTTTTTCCCCGATAGAAATGGAAATAGTAGGATATCCAGGATCCTTACATTTCCTCGGTAATTGCTGGGGAAAGGCCGTGTCTACTGTTTTTGCCATGAATATCTTCTTGGGCACTTGAGTCTTCCTCTTCCTAGTGCACAAGTTCTTAAGAGTTTTCGCATAGGACGGAACTTGTTGGATAGCATCTAGTAGAGGGATGTTGATGTTAACTTGCTTAAAAATGTTCATAATCTTCTCCATATGTGGACTCGGTATGTTAGCCCTTAACCGATTAGGATAAGGTGCTTTAGTAATAAGCGCTGGATCCATCATAGGAGAAGGAAGTGTGTGTGGAACCGATCCCAGAATAGAAGTGGGGATCGTCCGTGGAGGAGTAGAAGAGGTGGGCTGAAGTGGCGAGACTTTTGGGAAACGAAGAATAGGCTCGGAAGAAGGTGGTGGGGTAGAAGAACAAGGATCAGAACTAGAAGTGTGTGTGTAAGGAAAGATCTCAGCCGGGGTGTTATTGATTGATTTATCAGTATCATCAAACTCTTCGCCAACGTGATTGTCAAGCACTCTTCCAGATCTCAACGTGATTGCATACACATGATGTGAATAGCCAGGATTGGGTAAAGGTTGAGCTGGAAGTTTCCCTTTCTCTCTTGCACTCATTTCGGCTCTTAATCGTGAAATTTCTGCTTCCATCGATTTGATACTCTCAGCTTGGGACGCTGAGTTTTTCTCAATTTTATCGACAGAAGACTTCATCTCAGCCGAAACTTGCATGATATTTGTTAAGACCAAATTCATGCATTGTGCAAATGAATAGGTTTCATCAGTCCCAGTCAACTGCAAAGGACTAGACAGTGCAGGTATGTTGACCGGATTTTGAAAATTTTATGCTTGAAAGGGGTGCTGACTCAATTGAAGTGGTGGCTGCTATTGTGGTGGAGGGACCCTTTGGAAATGATTCGTGTTTCGAACCGTGTTTTGAGATTGGGATTGGTTCCAAGCAAAGTTAGGGTGATTCCTCCAACCCTGATTATATGTGGAGGAAGATGGATCATTTCTAGGTCTTTAAAATGCGGCATTGGTATGCTCATGACCTTGAAACGGACATTCTTCCGTCAAGTGAGACAGATCAGAACAGCAGCCACATACAGTTTTGGAGAGTGACATTTGATTTAGGGTGGCTGCTAAAAATTTGTTTTCCATAGTCTCAAGTTTCTTGTGTATAGCTGCAATGTCAGCTCTAACTCCTATGGAAATATCATTGCCATCCCTAGACGATTGACTCATACCCTCCCACTGTAAAGATTGTTCAGCGAAATCTTCTAGGAATTCCCAGGCTTCCCCATCATTCTTAGTCATAAAGTTTCCTTGACACATGGATTCAAGGGTCTGTCTTGTGTAAGGAGTAATGCCCTCATAAATGATTCGGCACAATTCCCATCTCGGGATGCCGTGATGTGGACATTGGACTAACAGATCCTTGAAACGTTCAAGACATTTTGAAAATGTTTCATTTGGAAGCTGGGTGAATTGATAGATTTCGCTACGGACTCGAGCTGTTTTGTGATGTGGGCAAAATTTCTTAAGGAATGCTTTGACGAATTCGTCCCAATTTGAAATGGAATGTGCGGTAGTGTTATATAGCCACTTCTCGGCTAAATCGCACAAAGTGAATGGGAGAAGACGAAGACGTAAAGCATCCACAGAAAGCTGTGAAGTACCCATCATTGCGCACACATTTTCAAATTTGGTGATAAATGCATATGCGTCTTCAGACTCGAGACCGTGAAATTTTGGTAGAAGGTTGATGTATTGGGGTTTTATTTGAAAATTTTCCCTGTTGGCTGGTGGAATGGAAAGACAGGTGGAAAGGGAACCTCGTGTAGGATAGCACATCTCTTGGAGAGAGATGCGAGGTGGATTCTGCGCACCAACGGACGGCGGCAGGGTAGTGGAAAAGAAGTTCGATGGAGACGGATCCATCGATGTGGGTGTGGTGGTAGGTAAAGAAAAGGTAAATGTAGAAATACCGACTTTTGGGTCGATCGAAGGGAACGCGGACTAACAGGCACTAGAATCCCGTTGTCCAGCCTATCTTGCACTAAAAAGGGTTAGTACAAGTGGCAGCGTGAATTTATAATTGGGGGAAATGATATGAATGCGGTGTTTGTTTTGAAAATTGATACGGATTTTTAAAAAAAATGATGCAACACAACAAATGCAGCACACAAAACCTTAAAATCTAGTGGTCACCTAGGTCAAACTCTAGACCGCTCCTAACTACCAAAAGACAAGTCGCAGGATAAATCCTCCACTGCCTCTTTGTCCCCCTGTGGCCAGGTAAGTGCCAGGTAAGTGGGAAGGTACTCCACTATGTAAGTAGTGGGCCTAATTAATAACCACTAGCCTTCGACACACTTGCCTTAGACACCACAAGAAAACGCGGATAAGTAATGAATTACCCACGGCCTTCTTCTGTCCTAAGTGAGCGCGACGGTCCTTAGAGTCATCTCTAGATATTTTTTAGTTAATGTGGGTCAATGCGGATGCAAGTTTTGCGATTTTCGGGGCCTAGGAAGGATAATGAACTCCCCACATAATCTGAATTTGGTTTTTGCCCCTTAATATCCGTATTAATTATGCAAACAACCACAAAAATCAAAACAAGCACAATTTAATTTTTGCTTTTTGCACGGCGCTGCGATTTTTGCAAAGAAACCTGCACAAAATGTTAATTGGAGCTAAAAAGAGGAGAAAGGAGAAGGTAAGAAACTTACAGAGGAAAATTGGCACAGAGAGGGCTTCAAAACGCCGCGGAACCGCCGCACTATGGGGGTATTGCCACGGAATTGCGGTCTCTTGAAGGGATCTCTGCAAAAAAATTTTAGGATAATGTTTCTGGTGTTCCCCTTAGCTCTCTGGAATATTCACAAAAATTTTATCCAAGCTCCAATGATTCCAGATTTCCTCGCAATCAAATCACAACACACGTATTAGGGTTTGTGCGAGTTTAGATCTAAAAAAATTGTAATGGAATAAATCTTTCAACTCAAATTTCAAAATGCGAACAACTAGCGCACTATCCCCAGCAACGGCGCCATTTGATTGAAAAGATTTCGGATTGTGTAGTATGAAAATGAATAAAATTCAAAATCAAAGAATTACTTTGACCGCAATCAACTACGATGTCGGATGTAGATTGTTAGTGAGTGCGGATCGTCCACAGGGAAAGTGTAATCGTTCGTATTTTGAATTAGATGAGTCGAAACTTTAAAGAAAAGAAAACAAAACAATTCATGATTTATATTTGAAGTTCAAGAATTAGAAAATCTAGATCTAATAACAAGAAAAGATAGAATCAAGAATTGATAGTTTGATGATTTTTCCAACCAAATATCAAGAATCTAAATGAGGCTCGTAGGAATCGATCGGATCTATAGATGTGATGTAATCTTACAATTACGTATTCTTATCCTTTGATGAATTGATACTAGATCGATGATGATCGATCGAGAATTAGGGATTTCTTATGAAACTAGGGTTTCATCTTATCCCGTGTTCTTTCGTCGATATCATTCACATTCTAGCCTCTAGTAAATTCAAGAAACGATCGTAGATCCCTAATTTCGAGCGATAACAATCAAGAAAGCATCGCAACGAAACTAGGTCATCGATTCTTGAACTTGCTAGGGTTACAAAACTCGTAGGACTTAAGAATCGTATTAAGATTTATTACATCATCATTCTATTGATCGTCTCGACTCCTTAACGAGCGGAGTTTTACTCAAACATCACAACAAGAACTACAATTACAAATTGAGATCGAATCATGATGCAAGAATTTAAAGAAAACAAGATTAAAGAATTTCACCTTTTATTTATATCAACAATTTCATTACATTCGCTCAAGAACTACAAGAGGAAGAACTCGATCGTCGATTTGGCTTCGCTCGGCTCCGTGAGTCGCGGATCGGCTTGGATCACTTGCTCGATTGGAGATCGGCTCCGCTCCTAAAAGGTTGAAGGGCTTCTTGCTTGATTGGTACTCAAGATCTTGAATTTGGAGTGGAATTAGGGTTAGGGTTTCGCACAAGCCTTGTCACTAGACTTGTGGAAGAAGATGAAGAAATTGAAGAAGACTAAAGATTAGCTAAGGATTAACAAAGATTAGCCCTTAACCCTAGGTCTCGGCTTCTATTTATAGACTCCCCCAAACCCTAGATCTAGGATTAGAATTTGAATTTCCCTCCAAAAGTTAGTTAGAGAGATTTGAATTTCCCTCCAAAAGTTTGTTGACGAGAAGCTTCTAGATGAAGTTAGTTAGGAGCTTAATTAGGATTAGCTTAATTAATCTTCTTTGCTGATCTGGAAGAAGCTTCGAGAGAATTCTGGAGTTTGAAGTATATGAAAGGAATGTGGGCCCAAAGAGAGGAATTGTGCAATGAAAATTGGCTGATGACGTGGCAAAAGCGCCGCGGTTCCGCGGCGTAAGCGCGCTCCCGCCGCGGAACCGCGGCTCTTTGTAGGCTTCAGAGCTCGGGTCTTCTTCTGTGGTTTTGGGCTGACAATTGGGCATTTCTATGATATGTTGATTTTTATATTTTCTTTTGAATTGCTACCAGATCTGAAATCATTGAGTTGGCGTATTTTTGATCAGCTCTTTTGGCTTTGCTCCTGCAATTTCCTGCACAAATCTCGACACAAGTGTTGCGCAATACAGGGATGATGCAATGCCATAAAATACAGACAATTTCCCTAGAAATGCCGGTTTTAAAGTCTAATACATGCAATCCGATATTTTACAACTGTTTTGCTAATATGTGTAATATGAATGCCGAACACTTCTAGATGAGTGCAAAAGATAGGGAAATTGCCGTGTTAAAAATGCAGTATTTTCGATTGATCACTCGCGTACAAGGGATACCCTATACTTCGGCAGTAGGCTCTATCATGAATGCGATGTTATGTACCAGACTAGATGTAGCTAACTCACTAGGTGTAGTGATAAGGAATCAATCAGATCTTGGGAGAATCACTGGATAGCTGTGTAGGACATTCTTAAGTACTTGAGATGCACTGAAGAGATATTCTTAGGGTTTTGGTAACGGTGAACTCCAGTGGGAGTCCTTTACCAATTCGAGCTTCCAGTGTGATAAGGTCGACTGAAAGTCAGTCACGGGATTTGTCTTTACCCTCATCGGAGGGATGGTATGTTGGAAGAATTCCAAGCTATATACCGTGGCAAACTAGACGATAAAGGCTGAATACAACGCTACCAACGATGCTACTAAAGTGGATGTCAGGATAATTCTTGTTCATGAGATGAACATGGTTTCTACCATTGAGCGTCTAATAACTGTTATTGTGACAACAATGGAGTTGTGGCTTTGACCTAGGAACGTCGGTCCCATCAGTGATCCAGACATATTCTGAGGACAGTATCACCTGATCAGGAAGATAGTTGATCTCCCAGGGATCGAGGTCAGAAGAGTTAACGCGAAAGATAACACGGCGGATCCACTCATAAAGGCCTTTCCCTAAAGAGACTTCTATAGGACGTTGAGTATGAGATACTACAACAAATGGCCTTAGTGCAAATGGGAGATAGTTAGTTATATGTATGCCTTAGAGGCCATTACTGTATATGCGATGTATATTATAGTAGATGCTTGGACATATATAGGGAGCACTTTCTTGCTCGACGTGATAGTATGTTATCTGGTTGCTCTTTATCTTAACATCTACACTTATTGTCTCTCTATTACATGTTGATAAAGCCCTTAGGATGAGTACTTGATTACCAGGATTATGATGCAGATCATACTAATGGGGCTAGGGTAGTCGGTAAGTACATCTTTCAAATGTTCCTAGTCGTGGGAGTATCGAAACGGAGCATCAATATTCCAGAGTAGACTAGCGTATACGCTTCTCGACCCATATGATGGGCGACGGATGATCCTATATCCATTGGTGTTTGACATTAGAGATGGTATACGGGTGCTCAGTGGAGACTGGGTACACTGGACGGACTCGCCGAGAACTCCTAGATGGTATTATATATATCGTCGGATAGCAGTTCTCTGGTGACACTGGTACAGGTTAGTATGTCGACCCGAGATCGTCATAGAGTCTTGTGTGATTCCAACAATGCTTTGATTTTCACCTTACCATGTACAAGAGATCGTGCAAAACGGTGGTTTTTGGGTATAGTCCCGAGTCAAGTGGAGGCAATGAGCGATAGAAGGGGATTTCGTCACTCCCGGAATTTGGGGTTGATGTTGCGCTATGCTCGTTGGCCATAATAGGAAATCCCTGGCCAGGGTTGCTGAGATCTACTGGTAAGTGTTATCAGTAGTTTCTCGAACCGTTATGAGCCTCACATCGGCATGACTTATCATTCTATTGGGGTCTGACGATTACCACCCCCCGGCTGTGATATAAGACATATCAGACGAAGAGACCGGACTGTACGGTAGTGTTACTTATTGGATTCGCAGGAGTATGAGCAGGCTTTCTTGTTGATCTTCTGATCGCTCAATACCCGGGTGGCTGTTACGTTTAGCAGACCGCTTGCGGCTTGTGGTTGTTTGATATGATCATCACCTACTGCCGGCGTATTGACAAGTCTTTAGAGTCCTACACAGAGGTTTCCTGGTTCATGCAAAACGAAGTAGGAGCACATATATGATATGTGTGGGTCCGAGATTAATATGAGTATGTGATACCGTATTCTATTCTCACGATATGTGATATCGGTTGATTATATGTGGTATAGCCGGGTTATCGGATCAAGTGTTGATTCGATAAGTTGATACGATTGATATTAGTTGGTTGTATGTGATATAGCCGGGTTATTAAATCAAGTGTTGATTTAATAATTTAATGTATAATTATATATTTGATATATTAATTTACATTAACTAATATTAGCTCACTTAAGATTTCTTTTTCTCACTTGTGTGCATATAGTATATATGTGATATATATTAATGTACATTTTTTGTGTGTCATGCTTGATGATACATGTGACATGGGTGTATGAGACTCACACCATGCTTATGATAATTCTAGGGTTTTTATTTATCAAAGTAAATCAAAAATTGGTTGGAAATTTGTCATGGCTAGAAGCTTGTTGTGTCCATTGACTTAGTCCACTAATTTATTTTACTTGAGATATTTGTTAACCCAATCATTATCCTAAGCCATGGTTAAGTCTCTACAAGGGTTAGTATATGATATTAACTCACCCATTGTTGCCATAACACTTGAGATTTTTCTATGGTTGCTTCTTCTTCATCTCCTTCCTCAAGCTCACTAGCTTTTTGGGAGGTGAAGAAAATGAGTGAGAAAAATATTTCTAAAGTGAGCAAAATTCCTACTTCATCATCCTCTAATATATTAGTCATTCAGTTTAGGGTGTTTGCTTCACTAATTCCATATTAGTGAAGAGGTAGCATGAGCTTGAGTCTCCTCGACGTAGATCATCTTCGGCCTCGAAGACTTCAAGCAAGTTTGTTCATTTCTTCATGTGAACCCTTAGTAGAGTTCGGGTGTTCACTACTTGGAGCGAAGGGACTACTACACGGAACTTTAGAAGTGAAGGACTAGTCTACAAAGGTTGTATTCCTTGTTCACTTAGATGTAAAGATGTTTGCATTCTTGATTCGTTTAAATCTCTAGTTAAGATTCTAGGTTAGGGTTCTTTAGTACTGAAATTTTTTGAAATTTGCATGGACGATACCTCCCGAAACCTTGTTGTCATGCTGGGTAACCCTACAAGTGGGCCCAGCCGTTCGGCCCCCGCGGAGGGTCCCCGAGATGCGCACGCTCCACCTCGCGGCTTCTCGGTTCAAAATGTGAGCCCGCAGGGTGTGGAAACAACTCAAAACATCAATTTTGGAAACTGTTTTCTCGGCAGTTTTTACGCGACAAAAATGGAGGATTTCTAACGTAGCTACAAGCTATCTAGGGTTTATGAGAGGCTCTTATACCACTTTAAGTCGATTTCGTGCACCTCACGTGTTCGCCGGGAGGCGGAAATAGCAAAAATGATTTTTACGGGCTTCGCAACACCGACCAGAACCAAGAATCGAACATAAACCATAGCTAGCAAACTACATGAGGTTTAACTACTATGATACGAAGTTATACCTCATGATTCAAGTCCTTCGGGTCTTCATCGCTGTCCTCCACTCGTTGTCGGCTCCAAGGATCGTAACGGATCGTAGCAACCTCGACGGCCTCCTCGAGTCAAAGACGATCCACCCGAGAGTCTATAGTCCGAGCTCCTACCTCAAATCCGAAGTAACTACGGCTTCTAGTTCGCTAAACTAGAAGTCCTAGAGGGTGTAGAGTGTGAATATGGAGTGCTTTGTCTCTTGAAACCTTAGGATTCTCAACATATGAGAGCTTTTAGGGTTTAGAGGAAGAAGAAGAAGACTTGAGAAAAAGCTAGTGAAGCATGAGCTCAAGAAAAGTTTGGCCGTCCACTTAAGATAGAATGAAGAATATTAGATATTTTATGAGATGAATATCACAATAAAATATCTCCAAACCTTCACAAATATCTTGTGGTGACTCATGACCATGAGTCACCAAGTAGCTATGCTAGGTTCAATGCTCAAATCCACCTCATTTCCTCCACCCATTTTGTTTAATCCAAAAAGAATAAAACCCTAATAGGTGTCCCCCTTCTAGAAGCCAATCCCGAGGAATTACAAGAATGCCCCTCATCCGTATATACATACCTGCACCCGTATTCCGAAGAAAATGAATACAAAGAGACGAAACAATCCATCAATATAATACTAGGATCTGGCTTAAACCAAAGCCTACTAGTATTATCCGTCCGATCATCATACGTGCAAAAGTGCACGTAAGTGATCGAAGCCCTGCCGTAAAACCATATGGCCTCTACACCTTTTGCCCGGTGCAGGGAAACTCTCTATGTGGGACTCTAAAGACTCGACACTACGCTGGCAGTGAATTTAACCATAAGCCGCAAGCGGTACTAGCTGCACGTAACGACTGTCTAGGTATTTGTCGATAAGAAGGCCGATGACTTAACTCATCTGAACTCCTACTGAGCCTGAATATGACAATCTTTGTACAGTCCGGTCTGTTCGTCTAAGAGTATCGCATATCGGGTCTAAGGGGGCAGTAATCGTCAAACCCCTAATAGCGCAATAAGTCGTGCCGGAGAATAGCCCTAAACACCCTGAGAAACTACTGGAGTGCCTACCAGTAAATCCCGCTTGCCTTGGACAAGAACTTTGTGTAATGGCCTTCCGAACACAGCGCGAGATCAACCCCCAATATCGGGAGAGACGAATCCTATCTAACTGCCACTACCTCCAAGTGCTTCGAGACTGCACCCAACTACTACCAGTTTGCACGACTCCTTTGAGCCGTTGTAGGGTAGTAATCAAAGTATAGTGGGAACACACTCGATGCGAAGTAGCAGTGTCAAGTCGACGGACTAAGCTGTACTCATGTCACCTGGGAACTGCTATCCGACGATAGGTATAATACTCACCAACGGTTCCCGACGAGTCATTTCCAGTGTATTCATAACCTAATGAGCACCTGCATACTATCTCCAGTATGAAATACTGATGGCTGTAGGATAGACCATCTCCCCTGCTGGGATGAAAAGCGTATACTCTAGTATACTGTGGAGTATCGATGCCCCGTCTCGATAATCCTACGACTAGGGACCTGTATAGGATGTGCTTATAGACTACCCAGCCCCCACTAGTATGACTGCCATCACAATGCTAGTAATCAAGCATAGATCTTAAGGGCTCTACCAATGTCACGCCCCGCTTCCCAGAGTACGCAAGATTGGGCACGTGACATAGCCAACCATGCTACCTGTGAGTAGGAAGTATCCATCCACAGTCACATTACGGCTGTAGAGATATCAAGAACAAGATAATAAACTAATCTAACACATGTCCAAATCCATAATAACAAGAGTAAATAAACAATAAGTGCGGAAGCAAATGATCCAATACAATAATAGAAAGGTACGTCCCATAATGCGGGATCGTACCTGGAAATAAAATGCAATAAATGAACTAACCACTACAGAACTCACAAATCAGCCTGCTGGCTGAGTTACTCCTGCTTGGTCGGCGACAGTGGTAAAGAATCTGGGCCATGCAAAACCCAGACGTCAGCGCGTCATGTCAACCAATAATATAATATGAACATGGTAATAATCAATGCAGAAAGTAAACATGAATAAGCAGTAATATGGAACAACAGTGCAGGGTAGTGTGTAGTGGGTAACTAAACTGTTCTATCAGGTTTGCTATTCTAAAGTCTTTGAAATCAATTCGATGAATCATCGATGTAACTCAATAGTATCCCGTACATACCCGGGATCACGGCCACAATATTCTCGGCTGCAGCCGAGACATGCCGCTAGGCATAAACAGGAAAGTGTACACTCGGTAGTACCCCGTACATACCCGGGATCACGGCCACAATATTCTCGGCCGAAACCGAGACATGCCGCTAGGCACAAAACAGGAATGTGTACACTCGAACAGGTAGTGAACTGTCGAGTTACAAGTCAGGTTCATCTTTGATTTCCCCATACCCCCAAGTTATGTATGTCAGGTCAGGTATTCAGTAGTCACGGACTAATGCCAAAACAGGATCAGGTAACAACAGGTTCTGTCTGGATAGACAGCAGGAATGGTCCATGAGGACCCCAAGTCAGGTTTGTTGGCATTAGGCATGAGATCATGTAATAAGTCAGGTCGTAGTATAATAGGTTGAGTCGGTATGTACAGGGTGTCAGGTCCGGTGTATCAGTATGTAAATATGTCAGGTGTATCAAGATCGGGTCAATATGTAATGCAATCGAATGTATGCTCATAACAGGTATAGAAGCGAATAAGGAACAGCAGCAGGAAACAGTAAATAACAATATTATTCCATGTAATCACAGTGGTGCTTTGTATTATCTTATTAACAGGTTCGAGCACCCTTGGGGTGCAATAATCACAAGGTAGAGCAATATCAACAGGAAGTAATGAAGCTATCTGAAATTAAAACTAAAGCATAAGTAATTGTCACATGGATGATCTAACAATTAAAAGCAAGGATGATTTAAATGATTTAGTTAGTTAAAAGCATGGATTAATAGCAGACCCGATAATTACATGAATCTACTATAATGATTCAATATTAATGATAATTGTAACCATCAATTCTAAGTTATACCATAATCGATATTACCATCACTGTGTTGTTAAATTAAATAATATAATGATTAAAGGTATAGCAAGACTCGATCTTGTATAGTAGCATGTTAAAGCAAGTATTCGGATACTTGCCTCGACGGTTTCGCAAACCGGAAAACACGAATGCAACGTCGGCGGAAAACACGCGACGGATGCACGGGCCACGGATCGAGTCCAAACAGCGAACAGCGGGACCACACGGACCAGAGTACTTCGCTGGAGAGTCGGGTCCAGACGTCGGCACGGCCGGAATCCGGCGAAATGTCACACGGCGACCAAGTTAGCAAAATACGATACACGTACACTAAAGACCAGCGAGGGGTTAACATTAATGGAAAGTTAAAGAGATGCTTACAGGGAAGAACCAGGGGGCAACCACGACGGGTTCGATGGCGACGGGGCGCCGGCGAGGCAGCGACGGCGGCAGTCTTGGCTGAAAGTTGCTGGCTCTGATGGTGCAGCGACGAAAGGAGGTAATGGTCTGGTTCTGGTCACAGGGGAAGAAAGGGTGGTCGGAGGTGGCTCAGGCGACGACGACGAGGGTCGACGGTGGCTTTCCCGGCGACGGAGAAGGTGGGATGCTAGGTTTCCGGTTAGGGTTTGGGCTTGGGTTAGGCTCGGTGTAAAGGGTGCAGGGATATAGGGTTGAGTCGGGAAGGAGATAGTAGAGAGGAAGATGAAGGAGTCGTCGACGACGAGGTCTGCAGTGAGGGGGTGAACGGAGGTGGTCGTGACGGCTCGAGGAAGAGAGGACGGGGTGGTGAGGAAGTGGAGGAGGTTACGATGGAGGTGCTGGGGTGATGGTGGCGAGGTCGTGGGGAGGTCGGCGGCGAGGCTGCGGCAGTTAGGGCAAAGCTAGGGTTGGGTTCGCGTCGGGTTCGATTTCTGCGAAGGAAGAAGAAGGAGGAATAATGTAAATATATATTGGATGGATAGAGAGAGAGAGAGAGAGCGCTAGAGAGAGAGAGAAATAACCGGCGGGGCCCACGAGGGATTGGGCCTCGCGATTGGCTGCGAGATTTCTGAGAAGGAAATAAAAAAGGATTTAAAAGATTTACTTGGTTAACTGTAGAATATATTATAGTTTAGTATAATTAATTAAATGGGTATTTTGGCGCTAAATGAAACATTTCCAAATCGCGCCCGGTTTGCGCCCAAATGTTTCAAATTCAAATTATAGGATTTTAAGCGAGTTCCAAATTTTGAAAAGAGGTGTTTAATGATTAAAATGCATGCCCCCAAGTCGGACACTTGCACGCGCGCGTAGTCGTCCAAACTTGCCCGTTTCACCGAACGGGACGAAATCTCGACGCGCGGACGCTACCATGCGACTAGTGGCGACAAGTAGGCCAACATGGATATTTTTAATTTCATTTTAGGTGTTAAAATTTGTTATGTGCCAAAATGACTTAACCGGTTAAAATTTAGCAATAAACACCAAACAATCAGGATAATTGAAATGAGCAATGTATAACACTCAACTAGTAATAGAAATAGTATTATTGGGCTCGGGTGTTACAACCAATATGTATAAGTGATATGCTAAAAGAAACACATGCACATATTGAGGTAGAAACAAACCAGGTAGCATACTACCATTTTGAGCAAGATTGTTACTATATCCGTGTATGTCCCAAGCTCCCATTAAGTAATATACAATCCAGTATAATACAATAATGGCCTCTAGGGCATATATCACTAACAGATGAAGCCGGAGTCGATTAGTTTCTTGACTTCAGTGTTGATACTCATCTCATGTTCGAGTCGCATCCTTCTTGGCGCCTGTTTGATTGGCTTTATATCTGGCGATATAGCCAGTTATGTATTGCTACCTTTGGATCTAGACCCGGCATTTTAAGTAGTACCAGGCGAAGCAATTTTTATACTGCATGAGCACGTCTTTTAACGTGGCCACCTGCTTTTTAGATAGCAGATCACTGACGAACGTTGGTCTCGGATCATTTTCCGTCCCTAAGTAAATTTTTCTTAGGTTGTTCGCCGTGGTATGTATCCCATCTTCCAGCTCTTTTGGTGCTAGTGGAACTCTGAGATCACCCCTTCCTCATCTTCATTTGCGAAGCACATGTGGAGGTCATCCATAGTCTCATGCCCTCCCTCTTTTGAGAATGTTATCATATGACAGGTACGAGTTAGCTTCCATTCTTGATGTTGAGCTGGTCCTATCCTCACGGAATAGGTCCTCTTTGGCTCATGTTTTTGCGGCGGGGTTACCATTCAGCTGTCAGATAAAGCGAACATGTCTTGTTGATAATAGTCTTCTACCCAGTCTTTGAAGGTGAAGCAGTTTTCAAGGGGATGGTCTATTACTCGGTGATAGGAGAAATAATCCGGATGATGGATCTCATTTATTTGTTCGGGGTGCCGAGACTCTGGAAGTTTCATCATTTGGTGCTTCATGACAAGGTTAAATATTTTCCTTGTCTTGGCTTGAGGGAGTATTCCCGACCCATCTGCTTTATAAAGGACGGGCTCCAATCAAGTTTTTCTCGATTGCATGGCATCTTGGATCCACTTTGTTGTTTTCGAACGTTGTTTGTGTTCTTTGCCTTGTTTCTGCCTCTATTTCGGGATTTTCCCCTTTCGGGAGAACATGCAATGGACCAGGGATGAAGAACATTATAGTCTTCCTTCTCCGAAGATTGCCGACTGAGACGCTGCGTCCTGGCCTTTTCATAAATGGCTATTTCGCAGCTGTAATTGTCCCGGCTCTTTTGACAAGCTTCTTTTATTAACCTATCAATTTTATCTTTCAGCGACGGACTTAACGTTTTTAAAGCGGGATCTCATTCCGATTTGACGTCACGGCTATTTAGAAGAGTGTTTTTCCCTTCACTTGAGCTGTTTACGACGTGGCAACTGTGGATCTGCTCCCGTTTCTTGGACCGAATGTATCCGAGCCCAGTTATCTCTATCTCCCCATTGGGCATCTTTCGTTGAGTCTTTTGTAGAATTGGGGTTGTCGAACAGTTTGTTCGAGGGGTACACCTTAGCATCTTAACAGCCTTTTCAATCCCTCCGCATAATATCTGGGCAGACGGATTGGTTGAAGCTTGTTGAGTGCAAAATCGGCACCACCCCAAACATCTTTTTCTACTTTGATCTCCGTAGATTGGTAGAAGAGGATTGCTTTCTCACCTCTTCGCCTGGGAGGTACGTATAAAGTTTGCAGTTCTTGTACGCTGTATGTATCGAGTGCAGCAAGTTCCTTATAATGCCGAGGCGAGGCTATTGTGATTTGCAGACTCTGATCTTCTTTGGCAAAAGTTTACATTGACGGGCGTACGGAGAACACTGTGTTGGTCTCGTCCTCTGAGTCGCTACCAAAGACCAAAATAGGAGTAGATGGTCCCGGCTTGTTACTTTCTTTCTGCGGTTGTCCCGATTAGACTATTTCTTCGTCTTCCTTGGTATCGCTCCTAAAGATCGGGACAGTGGCGACGGACTTCTGTTTATTCTCCAGATTATGACACCTTTACGTATCTTCGAAGTCTGGTAGAAATTACTTTGCGTCTTCATATTTTCGGACTTCGTTTAATGAGAACGGGTTTAGCTTTCCTATGATGGTGTACTCCGAGCCATCCTTGAAATACTCCATACACTGATATTGTGTGGAATCGATGACGTTGTACTCGTGTAACCAAGGCCTGCCGAGCAAAGCATTATAGCAAGGCTTGGCGTCAATGACATGAAATTTGATGTCAGTGACGAGCAGCTCGAAGCGCAGTATCAGTATTAAGGACCCAAGCGTCCGTGACGGCTGTGAGTCGAACCCGGAGATGGTAATTTTATCTCGGGCAAGGTGCTGAACATTCATGCAAATCACTTTCAGCACTTTTACATTGAAAAGGTTAACGGAGGATCCGTTGTCGACAAGGGTTTTCCCTATCTTGATGTCGTGGCAATACCTGGTGACGTACAACGGGATTATGTTCGCACGTACCGAAGAGGAGATCTTCATCGCTGAGTGTAATGTCAGCCGTTTGGACCTCTGCCAGTTCATCCTTCATCTTCTCTTCTGCGAAAAAAGCTTGGAACTGATCGGGCTCTTATAGCACCTTGATCAGGGAATCTCGTACCTCTTTGGACAAGAGGAGAGCATCTAATATGCTCAGTTGTGAGGGTATTTTCCTTAGATGTGCTAGAACATTGTAATCCACCTTGTTTTTCTTAGGTGGGTCCCTTACGGCGAGCTCTTTGACAACTCCATCGTCGAGGGCGATTTCTTCACGGATTTTCCCTTTCCCCTTGTCTTTTTTGTTCGAACCTTTGTTTGTGGGTCCGAGGTTCTTCTCAGACAACATGCAGTTACGCAGCTGAATATTCTCGCAGTTCTTCCCCTCTTCTTCTTTTTCGGAGGGATGGTCTTTAAAGAGAAGGTTCAAGGACGTTTCGTCCTCAGAATCGCTCCCAAACATAAGAGCCGGAGGTTTTCCTCCATCCGAACTGGTACCAACCATATGACAGTTGCCAGTTGTTTCTTCAGGCATGTTTGTCTGGAGATTTTGACGTCAACGTGCATACGCTTCGCGCTTCATCCTATTGAAGTGTTTTTGATGAGCAACGTATCCTTGCCACCACTTCTTGAAGGCACTGCATTCCTCGGTGGGGTGGATGACCCTCCGATGATATAAGAAGTAGCTTAGATGTGATTCTTCTCCATCGAGGCATATGATCCTGGGAGTGTTCCTCACGAGAGGTGGCGGCTTCATCCCCATTGACAGGGCTTTGGTGAACTGTTTCTCTGTTTTGATCCTGCTCTTATTTGAAGCAGGTATGCTTTGGTTTAGTCGGAGTACTTTACGACTCGTCCTTGCCACAGCTTCTTTATCCTGACGCTGACGCTTAGCCTTTTCGTATATGGCTGTTTCGTGTTTTCGGTCAACTTTCCTCTTTTAAAAAGGCTTTGTTTAACAGCCTATCGATTGGGTCTTCTGGCAGTTCTGGGGATTTTAGCGCCGATTCTGCCCCCAGTTCCTCTGCGTTGTTTTCTGACGCTGAGGGAGTTTCTTCATCATATAACAATGAATGGGAGACTATGTGGCAACTTGCTACACGGTCTTCGGTGTCTTTTGATGATTCGTTTTCCTCATCGTTGTCACATCTTCATCCTTAAGAATATGCTTGAGGAACTCTTCAAGCGTGACCGGTGTCCGCGCCTTCTGGTTGTACTCCTCTAGCGCGTCAATGTATTTTTGTAGATCTGTGCGCTTGTCGTCATACTCAGCAGGCTGCACAAGCTTCTTGGTCTTCTTCTTTTTCTTCGAAGACTTTGAAGGCTTGACTTGGGGGTTTTTCCCCTCGTCAACAATTTTCGGTGCGGGACGTGGTTTTAGCATCCTTTCGATGATTTTGGATTCAAGTGGGCTTATCCACATGACTGCTGGACATGCTTGTAGATCCTTCGGTATTCTTTTGGTTTTTGCTGAAAGAACGACTTCCTATGGAGTTTCTTCCATGAGTGAGCATGATACCCCCTGTGCGTCCACCTTTTTGGGCGTGTGCTTCTGGGGTGGGTTTACCCTCCACTTATCAGACAGCGCGAATTTCCCCTGTTGATACTGGTCTTCGACCCAGTTCTTGAAGACATAGCAATCTTTAATTGGGTGGCTCACCAATCTGTGATAGGAGCAATAATTTGGGTTGTTAACGTCGCCGGGTTGCGGTGGACGGCGTGGGTCTGGCAATGTGATAAGTTTATTATGCACTGCCAATTCAAATAGTCTCCTCGTCTTGTCGCGGGAAAACGAGTAAGCGCGTCCTAGTCTTTCCTCCAGGGATGGGCACGGACGGACGCGTGTTGTTTTGGCTAGCAGTCGGTTTTGGGCCACTCGGTTGTTGTTGCGTACTGGCAATGAAGGTCGCTTTCCCTTTACCCTTATTATTTCGAGGGTCCTTATTTAAGGATGAGGGCCTGTGGCCCATCTGGTCCATTTGGGCCAGTTTATCTATCAAAGCATGGAAGGTGGTTGGTTTGAAGAATGTCATGAACTGGGACACAGTCATTTGAGGATCAAGGGTCCCGATGAATATGCCTACAGCAGGAGACTCTTCAATACGTTGTTCGTACTTAGACCATAGGTTTCGCCACCGGATCGCGTATTGGACCCAGGTTTCTCCCGGCTTTACCCTGGCATTGATTAATGCCGTAATTGGAGTGCCCTCGCTCACGCTGGCCAAATGCTGTGTGAACAGCAGTTCCATATCTACAAATGTTTTCACGGTGTCATTGGGAGCTCCGATTACCATTCAAAGGTTGTTTCTGACAGGCTACCAACGATCTGGCGAAGCAAAAGTTTGTCGTTGCCTCCCATGTTGCCGCATAGAGCTCTGAACTGCACGACGTGCTGGTGAGGGTTTTCTGTTCCTTTGTACACATGGAACTTGGGGATCGTATACCCCGACAGATACTTGATTTGATCATACCAGCCTGGATACGGTCGCCCAGTTTTGACGATTTGGCCAACAGCTTCATTAGTTTGATGAGCTCTTATTTGTCGAGCAATATAATCATCAAGGGTGGCCTTAAAGATCGTTTCCTCCTTGGTTGCTGATAAGGCCAAAAGAGAGTTTGATATTTCCCCCTGTCATCCTCGATGATTATCGGCGGATCTTCGGCCGGGGGTTCTGGCTAGATCATCATTCCAACCATGTCTTGGAACAAGAGAGCCATCTGCTTTATGTTAGCAGCTTTCTCAGTGGGTTCCTTGTACTTTCTCTCGACCACCCTTCGCAGGAACTCTGTATTGGTCAACTGCTCTTGGCGCTATTCAGCTTCTTTATTGGGAATTACTTTCTGTCCGGTAAGTGCTATCATTTTGGTCAGCATTTCCTGGAGCTTCTGTTGTTGCTCCTCAGCCTTGGTCAGCGACCGAGATTGCGGTCGGTGACTCACCGAAGCACGGCTTTCTTCTTTTCCTGAATCCATGTAGACCGTATGTATTGTTATGCCCCCGGCCTTGGGGCGTTTGGATACATCGCCTATGGAGTTTGCCGCGAGCGGTAGAGTTTTTTCCAACCTCGTTCTTTTATGGAAGATTGGAGTTGAAAGAGTCGTTATAATAGGCACCTGCTTAGGAGAATTCCTCCCCTGTATGGCGAAGGAGTAGTCCTCTTCTTATCGAACTTTCGATTTATTCGGTCGACGAGAGTAATTCTGGTCAATCACAAAGTCCTGGACTTTTCGCCAGACCCTATGAATTTGCGAAGAGAACCACTGATGAGGCTGCTCCGGCTTTGCCTGCACTGTAACTTCTGCAGGCGGGGGTGATTTCTTTAGCACCGCTATTGGAGAGTTTTTGCACACCCTGTTAAGCGGATCAAAGATGTTCTCGGTTGGAACAGCTGCGTCAACTTCCACTATTGGAGCTGGTGGGGTGAGTCTAGAGGGAGAGTTTCCCCCATTTTCTCTCACTCGGCGCTAGTGGTGACGTCGAGCATGCCTTGTTGAAGGGACCGCCTCAATTTTGGAAGCGGATTCCTCATGCCCCTAGTTTTGCTGAGGAGCTTTGATCGGTATCAGTCTGGTAAAGACCGACGTCCCTGTTAAAGTTTGGGGAGGGCCGGAAAATCTTTCGAAGACCGACATTCTAACGGGGGAGCACTTTTGATGGCTTTGCCCGTAATAGGAGTTGGGGGAGCTATCCGTTTTGGGGTAGCGTCTTCAGGTATCACGATCTTCTTTGCGGGCCTGTTTGTGCTTTTGCTCAGCCTGTTGAAGACTGAGATGCCAGATTTGGATGGCCCGTTGAGAGGGGACGTTGTGGTTGCCAATCGATCGAAGACAGACCTTTTGTGAGCTTCTTCTTATGGCGCTGAGGCACCGAAACTCACATGTGGGAGCATGGTCCTAAAGAACAATCCAATAGTGGCTTGTGTGACTTGCCCCACTGGCATTGAGAAAATAGAGGCCGCGTTAGGCCCATAATTCACTCCTCCCGTTGGGGTGGAATGAGAGTTGCTGTTACATGCAGTGCATTGAGAAGCCATCGATTTTCTGTAAAGGAGCAAGACACCAAGTTCTAGTACCGCGAATCCAAGGGCAACGATAGAGAATAGCGATTTTTTTCGCGAAAGATGACACACGAAGTGTGGAGTGGAAAGAGGAAAATGTTCCACCGGGCGTGCCAGAATCTGTTCATCGCCGAGAATAGAGATGAACTGGGATAGATTGTCTTGTCTGAATTTGGAGGCAGATGCTATTTGGACTTATCCATCCACATCTTCGAAGATACTAAGTTGATTTATGACACCAAATACCGGAGGTTTGGACAGATGCGACCGATGTAGCAGATTTTATCAGATTCACTCTCATTTGTGAGGGTCTTTTGATTGTGGGGATGCTCTTCCCTGCAGGCGAAATCTCCTGCAGTTAATTATGTTACCGCATTGTGATAGCCACTTTCTCCTGCTCCAGCAGTTCACTTCGTGTCATGTGTATTTTTGATTATTTTTGGTTGCCTGTGGATTGTATATGGATACTAGTTTATGTCGTCGCCCGTAGGGCGCGAATTAGTCCAAATCTGTATATTTTAGATTTAGGTTTGTTTTATTTAAGGACCGTTAATCTAGTTTGAGATTAAGATCAATTTAAATATATGAGCATTTGGGCTCAATTTATTTTAAATAAGGATACGTTACTCTAATTTGAGACTAAAATCAACATAGAAAAATTTCGAGGATTATTTTTATTTCAGATCCAACAACAGAGCATTTGGGCTCAGTTGTAAGAAAACCTTTTTAGAGAGAATAAACTAATTTGGGCTTAATCTGCTCAGTCCTTTATTTGTGTTCGAAAGTGCTAAGCACTTATTTGGGCTATGTTTGTTTAGCCCCCTTTTTTATGCAAAAGTGCTAAGCACTTGTTTGAAGCTCTGGCACTCACATGGGTATCATGTGAAGCCTTCAGTTATTGGTGCTGTCTAATCAGTGCCAAGCACTCAATTATGTGTGTGTGTATGTATGTGTGTGTGTGTGTGTGGTGTTAAACACTTTTTTTGTTTGGCGTCCACTTTTTTTGTTTGGCGTCCACGTGAAGAGCATGTGCGGCGCTGGGTACTGCTCAATCAGTACTAAGCACTTAGCCATTTTGGCTATGTATGAAGTGCTAAGCACTTTTTATATGGCGCCCATGTGAGGAGCATGTGAGGCGTTGGGCACTGCCCAATCAGTGCTAAGAACTCAGCTGTTTTGGCTATATATGAAGTGCTAAGCACTTTGGTTCAGCGCCCACGTGTATTTCACGTGAGTCACTGGCCCTCTGCTTTGGGCGTCCACGTGTTTTTCACGTGGGGCGCTGGACGCTACTAGGAAGCCGCCCACATGGGGAACACGTGAGCCGCTAATCTTTATTTTTTTTTAGAGATTAAATTTCTGTTAATGCCATTTTGACCATTAATGATCATCAAGATCTTTATTTTTGAAACCCTTGGATCGTTTTTTTTTATTGGAAGACTAAGTTCTTCTTTTCTTTTTATAAGAACTGAGTTCTTTATGTAGGGTTAAACCCTAATTTCGGAGGAATTAAATTCCCAGAATACAGGTTCTTTTTCTTTTTCTTTCTTTTTAACCTAGTTCTTTTCTGAATCTTTGATTCTCAAGAATAAGATCTTCCCGATAAGAATTAATTCTCAACTTGTGGAAGACTTGTCTTGTGGATCTCTGATCTAGAGGAAGAACTAAGTTCTTTAAAAAGGGTTAAACCCTTAGATAGGTAAAAATAGCTATTTTGATCTCTGTGTTTTTCTTTACCTAGGGTTTTAAGGAGGAAAGTCTTCTTCTTTTCTTGAGAATTGAGTTCTCTATTGTTTTGGAAGCTTTCTGTATTTTCTCAGAAGCTTATAGAGGGTTCCCTCTATCTGAGACTTGAAGTCTCAGGTCCTTTATATAGTATAGGCAAGTTATTAATTAGTTTTGAGAAAATCTCTCATTGAGAGATTCCAATTGAGTTAATTGGTCTCAAAATTGATTTGGGGAATTTTACCCACCGTTGGATCTTTGCTTCAATTGTTTCTGTTTTACAGAATATGTTTTCTTATTTTTAGCAAATTGGGGAAATATTTTCCCATATACATAATTTTATTTTGTCAAACGGTGATTTTTAATCACCATTGGATTTTTAATCCAAGAGCTCTCTGTTTTACTGAGAGCAATCTTTTTGTTTGTAAAGATTGAGGAAAAATATTCCTCATAATAGAATTTAATTCTGTTACTTGATGATTTATCATCACCATTAGATTTTTGATCCAACGACTCTGTTTAACAGAGAGTATCCCAATTTTTAGGAAAATATTCCCATGTAGAATTTAATTCTATTTGATTTTAACTTGGACGCCGGCGCTCGCGTGTCATGCACGTGAACGCTACTTAAGAATTTAATTCTTATTTATGATAGGCGCTCTTGTGCTTTGCACATTAGCGCCCATGTGAGCTTCACGTGCGGCGCCACCATAGGATTTAATCCTAAAGCGCCACCACACATTCAGTAATCGGTTGATTAGTGCCTCAGGAAGCAGTAGTAGTCGCATGGTGTGTGAGCAAATCCGTCCATCATTAATGAAAAGAAGTAATATTAGGTATTAGGGAAACAGTACTATAGTTTGAATTAAATTCTTGAGTATAGGGGTGAAATTCACACACACGTAGGGGTATACGATCGATATTTGGAGAAGAGGTAGGGATAAAAAAATAAGTCTTATGTTTTCCGTAAAGACGATAAAAATTCCGGATTGGAGATATGGTTCAAGGCTCTAGCTTCATACAAACAAGCATGTGAAGCAACTAAAGATCTTAGGTTGCTAATCAAAGGTTCTAAGAGATGTAGTGATGTTGTTCTAGTATTTTTCTCTCTTTCTCATTTTGATTCTCAACACATGAGAGGTAAGTGAGGAAGAAAAATGAGGAGCTAAGTGATGAGTGAGAAAGGAAATGATGAAATGAAAATCAAGTCTAGGAAAATGAAATGGCTAGTATGGTTTTGTTAACTATTTTTCTAAATAGAAACCATACTTGAATAGTGCATACAAATGCAATAAATAAATACTAAACCATTTCATCACCATTCTTTCTCCATGCCTCACTTTTACACCTCATTTCTATTTTTAACCAAAATAGAAAATCCATGATAAGGTGTCCACCTTCTAGAATGCATACTTGTAAATATACAAGAATATATCTACGTATATACATACCCGTATTCATAACGAAATACGAATACCTAAAGAGATAGAATAATACAATGAACATAATACTAGATTATACATATAGAAATAAATATATGTAAATTATTAAATCAATACTTAATTTAATAATCCGGCTTAATCATAAGCCGGCTAGTATTGTCATTCGTCCAATTAAAGTCTGTGTAGCTAATACACGTATTTAATCGGAACCCTGCACGTATCAAAATACAGCCACTACATCATTTTGACTGAACCAAGAAAACCCTCTGTGTAGGACTCTAAAGACTTGACAGTACACAGGCAGTGTGATACTGGATAAATCCATAACCACAAGCACGTCTGCGGCACTAGCTGTACGTAACGGCTACCCAGGTATCTTTTGAAAGGAAGGCTACCGATCAAGCTCATCTGAACTCATACTGAGCCTATTTGTAACAATTTCCATACAGTCCGGTCTTCTCGTCTAAGAGTATCACATACCGGGTCTAGAGGTGGTAAACATCAGACCTTAATAACCCTATAACTCGTGTCGATGTGACTCAGGACCAACCGAGAAACTACTAACCAAGTTGTTAGTAAATCTCATCTGCCTTGGCTAAGGTCTTATGGAGCTGGCCAACCGAACACAGTGCGACATCGACACCCTATACCAAGAGAGACGAATCCCTAACAATCGCTCACTGCCACCATGTGGTTCGGGACTGTACTCAATTAAAACCTGTTTGCACGACTTAGTAGATCCGTGGTAGGGTAGTAATCTAAGTTTAGTGGGAACTCATATGAGAAAAATGACGATCTCAGGTATAAATACTAATATGTACTCATGTCACCTGAGAAATGCTATTTGATGATAGGTATAAAATCATCTAGAAGTTCTCGGAGAGTCCGTCCAATGTACTCATCTTCAGTGAGTACCTGTATATGATCTTAGGTGCCAGACACCAATGGATGTGGGACCAACCATATCCCCCTGTCGGGGTCTAGAAACGTATACACCAGTCTACTCCGGAATATCGATATTTAGTCTCGATACTCCCACGACCAGAGACTTTTAAAGATGTGCTTATGGACTACCCAGCCCCTACATATATGATCGTCATAATAACGTTGGTAGTTAAGCAATAATTCTACGGTCTTTATCAACATGTATTGGCGATACGTAATAACAAGTAAAATATATACACATGTTAAAATAAAAACAAATCAAATAGCATACTATCATATCGAGCAAAATTGTCATATACATACATATGTCCAACCATACACTATATGTGTGTACACACACACACACACAATAATGGCCTCTGAGGTATACATATCCAACAACAAATTAGGGCTTTAAAAATATTTTACGTGTATTCCGGCTTATGGAGATCCATGAGCACCGCCTCATTATCTACCGAAAATTCTAAAAACGGTTTTAATTTTTTACCATTAACTTTGAAAACCTCACCATTTTTTGGATTTTCAATTTCCATAGCTCCATGTGAAAAACAGTTTTGTTGGGGTAAGAAATTACACCCCAAGGTCGAGAATAATAAGTCAAAGTCAAGGTCCGAAAAGTGGGCCTGGGTCCAAGCCCGAACCTAAGTCCATGCAAGCAGGCCCAAGCCCGAACCTAAGTCCATGAAAGCAGGCCCAAGCCCAGGTCAAGTGGGCCTATGCCTAAATCAAGCCCGAACATGAAGAGGTCGGCCTCTCCCATGCCAAAAAGAAAATTATGTAATAAATAAGTTTGATATAATTATCATGAATAAATGTAAAATAAACGGGCAAAAAACCAAATTTTATAAAGCCCGTAGCTCATGTGCAAAAAGAAATAAGCTCATAGGCATGAGATGGGCAAAATACCAATTTTGTACAGGCCATGTGGCTAAATGAAAAGTTGTAAGCCTATAAAAGGCCCCCCATGATGATTTGAAAAAAATAATAAGATCTTAATCTTGATCCCAAAAAATCAATGTCACGCCCCGCTTCCCAAAATACGGAATACGAGGTATGACTAGGCCAGCCATGCTCCTACGGTCAAGGGATCGTCCCGCCGTAGTCACACTTCGGCTTCTACCACTATATGGTAATCAGTAATAAGGCACAGTATTAAAGGAATCACATCACTAATTTATTACATTAAAATTTCATTGTTCACAGATTACAGAATATAAGAACGATAACTAACCAAGTTCAATCTCACAATCTCTTTTATGGAAAGCAGTAAATGAAGAAGGTACACCAAACTATATCTCCGTGAACTCAAAGGATAGATCCGTCTCCTGTACTGGTCCTCCCACGGAATCTGAGCATGCATACTCAGGTCGTCAGAGCGACACAAATAATAATATTATTATAATCAGATGGAACAGGTAAATGAGGTAATACTAGTATGAGAATAATGCAAGTAAACACTATGTCACAATATGATGCGGAATATGTTATGTGTCCCTATCGGTCTCTAGGTCATGTTTGAAATCACATAGTGGAAGGAGGATCATGTTTAACAGGAGTCTCGTACATATCCGAGACAACGGCCCACATGCCCGGGACATAACCCTGTCAGCCGGATCGCTAGATCCTGTCCTACACGTATAAGTATCACGGTTCGAATGATCATCCTCTAAACACGGTCCCGCTAAATACGATACTCTTTCCACTTTGATTTCCCCTTTTTCCCCAGGTTACACTATTTATGATATTGATCTAGTCGTGTACAAGTATACCAATGGCACGGTTTCATCACTGTCCACTGTATCAATCACTGTCACGAATATTCATTTTCCATTGGTGTACTCGTCACTCCTAAACCAACATCTATCACGCACGATAATGCAATGTCCACCCGCACTAACACTGAGTATATGACCAGGGTATGATATATGTATTGTATGCTACCAATAAGCTCTGTATGTTATGAATTAACATGCATGTCATGAACTAAAATAAATTGCACAAACTAATATGTTAAGAATTCAGCAAAAATGATGTAAGTGAGATATATAGAACAATCAGTCAATAATTCATCAAAATTTGTTTCAGTTCAATCGGAGTTTCGGTTTTCAAGATATCAGTTTAAGTGCTCGCGGCTGGAATTTCAATTTCAGAAGTGAACGTCTGTTTCGCGACACGAATTTCACCCAGTTGGGTTCAGAATTTAGCGATATCACAGTTAAATGAAATCTAGGGTTTTCGATAAAGTATTCAACGCAACAGACGGATCCTCAATCTCATCTGTACGTTGAAAGTTACACACAGTTTAACCTCAATATGTCATTTCAGAAATTGTTCTGAACAGCTTTACATTCTGCCCTTTTAAATATAGTTTAAAATAACAAACGGCGATGAATCGGAATGAAACCACTTGTTTTATTTCACTAACAGAAATATCTTATAACTACTGTAAAGTTCCGTATCATACTATTTCAGGAAACACGGGGACGCAGGTCTTTGGACAGAACACACTAATCAGAAACGCTCTGGACTGCAGTCCAGAGTCGTGTTCCAATCCAATTATCTTCATGGTTACATAACAGAAATGATCGGAAATTTACATAGGATTAAAGTTCGTCACGTCGGCTTCGATTTAAGCCCTCGAACGCATCTTTCCAATATGTGTATGATTTATGGTGTTTTTATTCGTTTTCAGTTACGAGAGAATTCTAGTTTTAATGACATGTTTGGGGGTATAGATTTTTGTTACTAACAATCGTGTTTTCCAGCGAATTTCACACAAGATATTCATCATTATAAGGGCCAACATAAAATATCGATTTCCGTCAAATTAGACAATTATTTCCATAGGTAACTAATATCGAGCACTTAGGTCATGATACGTATCGGAAATCGGTAAGTTTGTAAACTACATGATCTAGGTTGGTAACCCTATTATTATAGCATGAAGCATGTAAATACTTGCCTGGAAAACGCCTCGGGGTCACACGGCAGCAGTGTCGTCACGAACGCGCGATATACGCCACGTACCGGATTCCCGTGAGCCTAGATCTAGATGCGGATCTCGCGTCGGGATTGTCCGGAGTCGTTTGCACAGTCACTGGACGTTGATGGATGTTTGATGATCCACTGCGAGTGTATTGGGGTTGCCGACGGTCGACGGCGTCGCTCCGGCAGCGTGTACAGAGCAGTTTCACAGTGGGGGGAAAAGTTTGAAAATGGTTTTGGAGTTTTGGAGAGAGATGGGGAGCAGTGGGGTCGGGTTTGGAGCGATGCGAGTGGTGCTGAGGATGTAGGGGTCGAAAGGGTGGTTCAGGTCAGAGGGGCTCGCCGGCGTTGAGTGCCACGGGTGGCCGTGGTTAGGTGCAAAATGGGTTTGGGTGTGCAGGGGATATTTGATAGGGGCTCGGGTTGAAGAAGGGTGAAGTGGTGGAGGGAGAAGGCTGGTGGAAGGGGAGTGATCGAAAGTTGCCGAGGGATTGTCGTCGTCGTCGTCGGAGGTGGAGGTTGCAATGGGCTGTTCGAAGTTGGGGCTCGGTGGGTGTAGCGAGAGAGGTGAGGAGTTTTTCTGTGATGGAGTTGGTGAGTAAGAGAGAGATGAGGGCGACGAGGTTGTAAACGTGGGGGCAACGGTAGGGCGAGGGCGTGGGCGTGAGCGACGGCGGAGGAGGCAGGTCGCGCGCGATTTAAGAGATGTTACCGTTGGGATTTGAAGAAGGAGATGCACAGTGTCGTGGCGGGTCGGGTCTGAGATGGAGAAGCGGTTGTAAGGAGTGGGCCGGCCCGAGTTTTTTTTTAAAAAAGAATTCCTTTATTTTAAATCCTGTGGGCCGAGGGTGAACCGGGCCGGGGTTTTATAATGAATTTATAAAAAAAAATGTGTGGGCTGAGGGATTTGTGAGGGCTGGGCTAAAAATGAGGGGCCGGCTAAGGTTTTTAAGGAAATTTACTTAAAAGAAAAATGTGGGCTGAAGGAAGTAGATTGGGCTGAGGGGTTTTATATTTAAAGGGATTATTTAAAATCCAAATGGGCTGGGAAAGTATTTTGTAAACGGTTTGGGGTTTAATTACAAGCTTGGGCTGAAAGTAAAAATAGGTTTAAGTTTTAAGTATTTTACTCACTTTAGTTTAATTCGGCTTTGGTTTTAAACCTTGGGTTTTGGCTTTTAGGGATAAATATAAATCTTAAACTTAAACAATCAATTCAAAATATGAAGGAAAAGAAAAGAACCTACTGGAAATCAGAGAATAGGAAACTTTTGTTAGAATGGAGACGGGGATTTACATCATACCCCCCTTAACAAAAATTTCGTCCTCGAAATTTAACAAGGATGCAAGAATACAATGTACTAAACAAAGAGATGTGGATAACGATCACGGATATCTTCCTCTCTCTCCCAGGTGGATTCTCCTGGGGAACGACTGCCCCAAGACACTCGGACTAACGGAATGACCTTATTCTTCAGCACTTTCTCTCTGCGATCGAGGATGGTAGTAGGCTGCTCCTCGTATGATAAGTCAGTACCCAAGACTAGCTCTGAATGGTCCAGGACATGGCTCTCATCCCGAACATAACGCCGCAACTGTGACACGTGGAAGGTATTGTGCACACCAGCTAGCGATGGAGGCAAGGCAAGTCGATAGGCCACCTCTCCTACTCGCTCTAGCACCTCAAAAGGTCCGATAAAATGGGGACTAAGTTTTCCCCGACTTCCGAATCTGATAACTCCACGAGTAGGGGAAATCTTCAAGAACACATGATCTCCGACTTCAAACTCAAGTGCCCTTCTGTTGGTATCTGCCCAACTCTTTTGTCGATCCTGAGCCGTCTTAATACGCTGCCTGATCATCTGAACCTTGTCGACTGTCTGAACAATGAGTTCGGGGCCTAGTAATCTTCGTTCTCCCACATCGTCCCAACATACTGGGGATCAACACTTCCGCCCGTATAGTGCTTCAAAAGGAGCCATCTGTATACTAGCATGATAACTATTGTTGTAAGAAAACTCGACTAGGTGCAGATGGTCCTCCCAGGAACCCTGAAAGTCCAACATACAGGCTCTCAACATATCCTCGAGCGTCTGAATCGTACGCTCGAATTGTCCATCCGTCTGTGGGTGATAAGCTGTGCTGAAATTAAGGCGGGTTCCCAAACTCTCCTGTAAGCTCTTCCAGAAGTGCGACAAGAATCTCGTGTCCCGGTCTGACACAATGCTGACTGGAACACCGTGAAGTCGCACAATCTCCTGCATATATCTTTCTGCCAGTGATTCTGTCGACTGTCCCACTCGGAAAGGTAGGAAGTGTGCAACTTTTGTGAGGCGATCGACGATAACCCAAATAGCGTTATTGCCTCTAGGGCTCCGTGGTAAGGCCGTCATAAAATCCATAGTAATGTGCTCCCACTTCCATTCAGGTATCGGCAATGGTTGTAACAATCCTGCTGTTCTCTGATGTTCCGCCTTCACCTGCTGACATACCAAACACCTGGATACGAACCTCGCAATTTCCCGCTTCATTCCGTTCCACCAAAAGTGCTGCTTTAGATCCTGATACATTTTTGTACCTCCTGGATGCACAGAATAAGCTGAACTGTGTGCTTCAGCCAAAACTTCTTCTCGTACATCACCTTTAGGTATGCAGAGTCTGCTACCGAATCTCAGAGAGCCATCCTCATGTATAATCAAATCCGTTCTCAGTCCAGCTTCCACTTGCTCTCTGAACTTTTGCAATCGGGGGTCATCCGCTTGTGCAATCTTGATACGATCCACTAGGGAAGATTGCACCTGTAGTTGCCAAAATTGACTGAGTGCGTTCGGCGTAACGATCTCAAGTTCAAGTCTCTGAAAATCCTCAATAATGCTTCTCTGATCGGTCAACATCATGACCGCTGGCTTGCGACTGAGCGCATCTGGTACAACATTGACCTTACCCGGGTGATACTGAAGGTCCAAGTCATAATCTGCCATCAGCTCTAGCCATCGGCGCTGCCTCAAGTTTAGTTCCTTCTGGGTGAAAACATACTTCAAACTTTTATGATCCGTGTAAACCTCTACTTTCTCACCCAATAGATAGTGCCTCCAAATCTTCAACGCAAAGACTACCGCGGCTAACTCCAAGTCATGCGTGGGGTAGTTCTTCTCGTGGTTCCTCAGTTGTCGAGAGGCGTAAGCAACCATACGGCCGTGCTGCATCAAAACACAGCCTAAACCCTTTCCTGAGGCATCACTGTGTATCACCAAACCACCTGAATTATCTGGTACAGTAAGAATAGGCACCGTGGTTAGTTTCTGCTTTAGTGTGTCGAATGCCTGAGTGCATTCCTCTGTCCATGTAAACGGCACGTCCTTCCGTGTCAGCCGCGTCAATGGTTCCGCGATTCTTGAGAAATCTTGGACGAATCTCCGATAATAACCCGCCAATCCCAGAAAGCTCCTGATCTCGGCCACTGACTTCGGCGTTGGCCAATCTCTGACAGATTCTATCTTTGCCGGGTCCACCGAGATGCCTTCGCCCGAAACAATATGTCCCAAAAACTGAACTTTATCGAGCCAGAATTCACACTTGCTCACCTTCGCATACAGCTTCTCTTCCCGAAGAATTTGTAGAACCGTGCGCAAATGCTCAGCATGCTCTTCCCAGGTCTTCGAGTAGACAAGTATGTCGTCGATAAACACAACGACGAACGTGTCCAAGTATTTTGCGAACACCCTGTTCATTAAATCCATGAATATTTCTGGGGCATTGGTAACACCGAACGGCATCACAAGGAACTCGTAATGTCCGTATCGGGTCCTGAAAGCCGTCTTGCATACATCCTCGGCTGCTACTCTGATTTGATGATATCCAGAACGGAGGTCCAACTTCGAGAAAACCTTGCCTCCACTTAGCTGATCGAATAGGTCATCGATACGCGGGATTGGGTACTTGTTCTTTATTGTGACCTTGTTCAGTTCCCGATAATCTATACACATTCGCAGCGATCCATCCTTCTTCTTTACTAATAGAACTGGTGCACCCCACGGTGAAGCGCTTGGCCGAATAAATCCCTTCTCCAATAATTCTTCAACCTGTTTCTTCAATTCCGCCAACTCCACTGGTGCCATCCTGTAGGGGGCTCTGGATACTGGGGCTGTACCTGGAATCAAATTGATTGAGAACTCCAAAATTCGAGGAGGTGGTAGACCTGGTAGATCTTCAGGAAATACGTCTAGAAAGTCCCGAACAATTTCTGGGGCTGGGCTCTTATCAATCTCCATAGCTGTTAGTTCCTTGGGCTTGGCTCTATACTTAGCTGGCTCCAAAGATTCGCTTCCGCCCTCGAAAATGAACTCCGGGTGATTAGGGATGCGGAAGATCACCTTCTTTGCACGACAATCGATAACTGCGTGGAAAGTGCTCATCCAATCCATCCCAAGAATTGCGTCGTAACTGCCTGTCCCAATTAGGAGGAAATTCGTATAGAATTCTCTACCACACACCACAACCGGGCATAATCTACATTCTCGACTAGATATAATAATGCCATTACCCGTATGAATTTCCCATCCCTTGGTTAGTGGTTTATGTGGTATTGAGTGTGTATTTGTGAAATTCTCAGACAAGAAACAATGCGATGCTCCTGAATCAAATAGTACTCTAGCTGGTAAGGCATGTACGAGTAGAGTACCTGTAACCACATCTCCTGACGCTTCCGCCTGCTCGGCGGTCAAGGTGAAAGCCCGTCCCTGACCGCGACCTGTAAATGGTTGCCTCTGCTCCTGCGGCCTCTGCTGTGACGGTCCAGTACCTCCCTGTATTTCTGCTCGCTCAGGACAACTGTTAATCCTGTGTTGACTGGAACCGCAAATCAGGCACTGTCCCTTGGCACGGCGACAGTCCTTCTGAGTATGTCCTCCTCTACCGCAATAGCCACAAGTTACGCCCTGTCTCTGGGGGCGATGCTGTGGTACAAACGGGCGCTTCATTTGCGTCGTCCCTGCTCTGTGAACCGGTATAGCTCCTCGAGAAGGCGCGTGGGTACGTGCTGGAACGACTGGGGGTCTCCTGAACTTGTTAATCAATTGCTCCTGAACTCTCGCCGCGTTGAGTACCTGTGCGAAAGTCTGTAGATCCAACGATGCAATCAGCTGCTGCAACTCAAAATCTAACCCCTGAAGGAAACGCCTGGCCCTGGTGACTTCTGATTTGACCATGTATGGAGCAAAGCGGCTCAAACGGTTGAACTCTGCCGCATAAACGTCCACTGGGCGTCCATTCTGCTTTAAAAGAATAAACTTTTCCTCCATTTCTGCCTTGGCTGTGGGAGGAAAATAATGATCTAAGAAGCACTCCTTAAACTTGCTCCATTCGATCGGCCCTTCAAGTATGCTTTCTTCTACCGACCACCATGTACGGGCCTCGTCTTCTAATTGTATCTTTATCACATCCACTCTGTCTTCCTCTGGAACCCTGGCGGCTGTCAATAAATTTTCCATGTTTACCAGCCATTGTTCAGCCTCAAGGGGTTCAGCTAGCCCTGTGAACGCAGCTGGGTGTAACCATCGGAAGTCTGACACCGTACCAGCCCTAGTCTGATAAGCTGGTGGAGTAGCGCCCTCGGGGGCGGTAATAAGTGCGGAGGGTCCTCCTGCAGCGGTAATCGCCCTGAGTCCCTCAGTAAGCAAATCTGTCTTCCTCTCCTGAGCTTCCGCGAGAGTGGTCAGTGCACTGAGTATTCTTTCCGTACGATCCTGAGAGCTGGAGTCCGAGGAGGGGTCGTTCGGGGACGTCATATCACTGGAAGATTCAAAAAAATAGGATCAGATTCGAGGATAGAAATCAAGAGTAGTGGAACAAGAATAACGTAATACAGTTTAGTTAATGTTATCCCTTGATACTAAACAGAGGCTCTGATACCAACTAAACCATGTCACGCCCCGCTTCCCAAAATACGGAATACGAGGTATGACTAGGCCAGCCATGCTCCTACGGTCAAGGGATCGTCCCGCCGTAATCACACTTCGGCTTCTAGCACTACATGGTAATCAGTAATAAGGCACAGTATTAAAGGAATCACATCACTAATTTATTACATTAAAATTTCATTGTTCACAGATTACAGAATATAAGAACGATAACTAACCAAGTTCAATCTCACAATCTCTTTTATGGAAAGCAGTAAATGAAGAAGGTACACCAAACTATATCTCCGTGAACTCAAAGGATAGATCCGTCTCCTGTGCTGGTCCTCCCGCGGAATCTGAGCATGCATACTCAGGTCGTCAGAGCGACACAAATAATAATATTATTATAATCAGATGGAACAGGTAAATGAGGTAATACTGGTATGAGAATAATGCAAGTAAACACTATGTCACAATATGATGCGGAATATGTTATGTGTCCCTATCGGTCTCTAGGTCATGTTTGAAATCACATAGTAGAAGGAGGATCATGTTTAACAGGAGTCTCGTACATACCCGAGACAACGGCCCACATGCCCGGGACATAACCCTGTCAGCCGGATCGCTAGATCCTGTCCTATACGTATAAGTATCACGGTTCGAATGATCATCCTCTAAACACGGTCCCGCTAAATACGATACTCTTTCCACTTTGATTTCCCCTTTTTCCCCAGGTTACACTATTTATGATATTGATCTAGTCGTGTACAAGTATACCAATGGCACGGTTTCATCACTGTCCACTGTATCAATCACTGTCACGAATATTCACTTTCCATTGGTGTACTCGTCACTCCTAAACCAACATCTATCACGCACGATAATGCAATGTCCACCCGCACTAACACTGAGTATATGACCAAGGTATGATATATGTATTGTATGCTACCAATAAGCTCTGTATGTTATGAATTAACATGCATGTCATGAACTAAAATAAATTGCACAAACTAATATGTTAAGAATTCAGCAAAAATGATGTTAGTGAGATATATAAAACAGTCAGTCAGTAATTCATCAAAATTTGTTTCAGTTCAATCGGAGTTTCGGTTTTCAAGATATAACTGTTTCAGTTTAAGTGCTCGCGGCTGGAATTTCAATTTCAGAAGTGAACGTCTGTTTCGCGACACGAATTTCACCCAGTTGGGTTCAGAATTTAGCGATGTCACAGTTAAATGAAATCTAGGGTTTTCGATAAAGTATTCAACGCAATAGACGGATCCTCAATCGCATCTGCACGTTGAAAGTTACACACAGTTTAACCTCAATATGTCATTTCAGAAATTGTTCTGAACAACTTTACATTCTGCCCTTTTAAATATAGTTTAAAATAACAAACGGCGATGAATCGGAATGAAACCACTTGTTTTCTTTCACTAACAGAAATATCTTATAACTACTGTAAAGTTCCGTATCATACTATTTCAGGAAACACGGGGACGCAGGTCTTTGGACAGAACACACTAATCAGAAACGCTCTGGACTGCAGTCCAGAGTCGTGTTCCAATCCAATTATCTTCATGGTTACATAACAGAAATGATTGGAAATTTACATAGGATTAAAGTTCGTCATGTCGGCTTCGATTTAAGCCCTCGAACGCATCTTTCCAATATGTGTATGATTTATGGTGTTTTTATTCGTTTTCAGTTACGAGAGAATTCTAGTTTTAACGACATGTTTGGGGGTATAGATTTTTGTTACTAACAATCGTGTTTTCCAGCGAATTTCACACAAGATATTCATCATTATAAGGGCCAACATAAAATATCGATTTCCGTCAAATTAGACAATTATTTCCATAGGTAACTAACATCGAGCACTTAGGTCATGATACGTATCGGAAATCGGTAAGTTTGTAAACTACATGATCTAGGTTGGTAACCCTATTATTATAGCATGAAGCATGTAAATACTTGCCTGGAAAACGCCTCGGGGTCGCACGGCAGCAGTGTCGTCACGAACGCGCGATATACGCCACGTACCGGATTCCCGCGAGCCTAGATCTAGATGCGGATCTCGCGTCGGGATTGTCCGGAGTCGTTTGCACAGTCACTGGACATTGATGGATGTTTGATGATCCACTGCGAGTGTATTGGGGTTGCCGACGGTCGACGGCGTCGCTCCGGCAGCGTGTACAGAGCAGTTTCACAGTGGGGGGAGAAGTTTGAAAATGGTTTTGAACTTTTGGAGAGAGATGGGGAGCAGTGGGGTCGGGTTTGGAGCGATGCGAGTGGTGCTGAGGATGTAGGGGTCGAAAGGGTGGTTCAGGTCAGAGGGGCTCGCCGGCGTTGATTGCCAAGGGTGGCCGTGGTTAGGTGCAAAATGGGTTTGGGTGTGCAGGGGATATTTGACAGGGGCTCGGGTTGAAGAAGGGTGAAGTGGTGGAGGGAGAAGGCTGGTGGAAGGGGAGTGATCGAAGGTTGCCGAGGGATTGTCGTCGTCGTCGTCGGAGGTGGAGGTTGCAATGGGCTGTTCAAAGTTGGGGCTCGGTGGGTGTAGCGAGAGAGGTGAGGAGTTTTTCTGTGATGGAGTTGGTGAGTAAGAGAGAGATGAGGGCGACGAGGTTGTAAACGTGGGGGCAACGGTAGGGCGAGGGCGTGGGCGTGAGCGACGGCGGAGGAGGCGGGTCGCGCGCGATTTAAGAGATGTTACCGTTGGGATTTGAAGAAGGAGATGCACAGTGTCGTGGCGGGTCGGGTCTGAGATGGAGAAGCGGTTGTAGGGAGTGGGCCGGCCCGAGTTTTTTTTTTAAAAGAATTCCTTTATTTTAAATCCTGTGGGCCGAGGGTGAACCGGGCCGGGGTTTTATAATGAATTTATAAAAAAAAATGTGTGGGCTGAGGGATTTGTGAGGGCTGGGCTAAAAATGAGGGGCCGGCTAGGGTTTTTAAGGAAATTTACTTAAAAGAAAAATGTGGGCTGAAGGAAGTAGATTGGGCTGAGGGGTTTTATATTTAAAGGGATTATTTAAAATCCAAATAGGCTGGGAAAGTATTTTGTAAACAGTTTGGGGTTTAATTACAAGCTTGGGCTGAAAGTAAAAATAGGTTTAAGTTTTAAGTATTTTACTCACTTTGGTTTAATTCGACTTTGGTTTTAAACCTTGGGTTTTGGCTTTTAGGGATAAATATAAATATTAAACTTAAACAATCAATTCAAAATATGAAGGAAAAGAAAAGAACCTACTGGAAATCAGAGAATAGGAAACTTTTGTTAGAATGGAGACAGGGATTTACAATCAAAATCTTGAGTTTTGAGCCACTCTTTATTGTGCAGGTATTTTTCTTCTTCCTCCTTTCTTTTTTTCAAAGTGCGCATATCAGGAGGCCTAAAAAAAGGGGGGAAATCCCCTTTCGATTATCAAAAGTCAAAATCTAGGTGTTTTTAGACTATTGCTTCATTGGGTTTCGACCCTACTTACACCGTGCTAAGTGCGCGCCGTGCAAAGTGCCCATTTGGCCAAGTGTGCACCCCGTTAGGTGCATATTGAGCCAAGTGCACACCGGTATAGGTACGCACCTCGTCAGATGTGCACTTTTCTAAGTGTGCACCTTTCTTAACCTTTTGGCCTATTCGCGACCCTTTGGCTCTCTTTACTCTCTCGCACCTCGTCAGGTGCGCGTCTCGACAGGTACGCATTTGTCATGTGTGCTCCTTACTAACTGCGCACCTTGCCAGGTGCGAGTTTTGGCAGATGTGCACTTGCCACATGCTTACTTTGCTAGCGGAACCCCCATAAAAACTCTACGAGGCTTTCGATGTGCCCGAAGCACCCTCAAACTTGTTCCAAACACAATACGCACATATTGCATATTGAGTTCGCATGATGTGTTTGACTTGTTAATCGGAGGTTCTCTCGGTCCAAAAGTAAGAGGTAATTAACGGTAGTTTAGTCCGCGACTGCCGGAGATTCGGATCTGCACAATCATTAAACCCCAGCCTATCCCAGGCAGGAGGAATCTGTAATATGCCTGACAAGCGACGAGCATTCCTATCTCAATAGGGTGACGAAAAACACTCTACAAGTTTTAATAATATAAGGCCCGGTCCAACGCAGTTTTAATTTTCCAGGAAATAGATGCAATCGCGAATCATACAGTAAAACTTTTTGGCCTATTTTAAAATCTTTTCTTAAAATATTTTTATCATGGAAAATATTCATTTTTTCTTTGAAAATCTTGGCATTGTCATAAGCGTTGTTCCTAATCTCTTCTAATTCATTTAATTAGAGCTTCCTATACTTGCCGACTTCTTCAATGTCCATACTTAACTGTTTTATGGCCCACATAGCACAGTGTTTTAACTCCATTGGTAAATGGCAAGGTTTCCCAAATATAAGCTTATATGGAGACATACCAAAGATGGTCTTCTATGCGGTTCAGTAAGCCCAAAGTGCGTCAACAAGTTTAAATGACCAATCCTTGCGGTTCTTATTAACTATCTTTTCCAATATTTGCTTAATTTGTCTATTTGATACCTCAACTTGCCCACTAGTTTGGGGATGATATGGCGTGGATAATTTGTGGTAGATCAAATATTTTCTCATAGTTGCTTCGAAATATCGGTTGCAAAAATGGATCCTATTATCGCTAATAATGGAGCGTGAAATACCAAATCGAGAAATAATATTACTTTTCAAAAGCTTGACAACAACTTTGTTTTCAATGGTTTTGCATGCCATTGCTTCTACCCATTTCGATACGTAATCGACCGCCACTAAAATATAAAAATTCCCAAATGAATTTAGGAATGGCACTATAAAATCAATGCCCCATATATCAAAAATCTCAACTATAAGAATAGAATTGAGAGGCAACATGTTCCGCCAAATGATTTTATCTATGTGTTGACAGCGTTCACAAGTTTTATAAAATTCATATGCATCTATAAATAACGTAGGCCAATAAAACCCACTTTGTAAAACTTTTTCTGCCGTCTTTAAGCCCCATGTCACGCCCCGCTTCCCAGAGTGCGCTAATTTCGGCACGTGACAGAACCAACCATGCTACCTGTGGATAGGAATCATCCCTCCACAGTCACATTACGGCTGCCTATAGGATATCAAGAACAGTAAAATATAAAACTAACTAGTACATGTCCATTTGCCAAAATAAAAGAGTCAAGAAATTGTATAAGCGGAAACGATATAATATCCAATAAACAACATCTGGAAAAAACGTCCCAATATAGGCTCACATCAAGAAATAAAAGTGCGGAAAAATAAGCTAAGAGTCTAAAAGCTAAACATCTCTAAACCATACATAATCAATTCCTCACTACTCGGCTTGACGGCTAAAGTACTCATATTCAGCCTGCGATAGATAGAGAAACTGGGTCATGCAAAACCCAGACGTCAGTGCGTCATAACATCAAGATAACAATAATAACCAGGATGTAACAAGATATGTAAACGTGAATATAAAGAATAACACGGATATGAACAGTGAGGTATGTATGTGTATGTGAAGTGCGATGAGTAATCTAAACTGTGCTGCTGGGTTATCTACTCTAAAGTCTTTGAAATCAATTTAATGGAATCGTCGATATAACTCAATAGTATCCCGTGCATGCTCGGGACCACGGTCAAAACTCTTGGGCTGAATCCGAGACATGCCGCTAGGCAGTAAACAGGTAACATGTACAAACGAATGATGTCAGCAGCAACATCCCGGGGCTGGCCGAACCCGTAAAGACTGATCGGTATAAGTATCGAACTGTCGAGTTACAAGTCAGGTTTCATTATTGATTTTCCCTTACCCCCAAGGTTATGTGTTCAAGTCAGGTATTGATAATATGGAACTAATGCCAACACAGGATCAAGCCGGTACAGATTTTGTCTATGTAGACAACAGGTTACGTCCGTCAGGACAAGAAGTCAGAATTGTTGGCATTAGTAACAAGATCAAAATATCAATTCAAGTAGTGTATCAGGACATGTCATGTTGTGCATATGTATCAAATGAATACCCAATGTAAAACTGTAATGAATCTGAACACGGTAAGCACGACGGATATCGGGATGCATATGTGTCTATCTGTAATAACATGTATACGTATCCATGACTACGTATGATGCACATTAGAAACTACGTTGTATTGATAGAACAGTATTATGATATAATGAGGTTCCGACCTGCAACTAGATATGCAATTGTCAGTACGGATACGGACGGATATCAAAAAACGGTAAACTATAACATCGGATGCACAATTAAAAATGCATGTATTATTTTTATTCATATGGATATAAATATAGTAACATAGCATATAACAAGATAAACTTGCCTAATCGGGTCTCACGTCGAGTACGTACGTCGCGTTCGACGTCGGGTAACCGTTGCGATGCAACCACGCTCATACAAGACTGGACCAAGATGTGACCACACTGGATGATGACGACGACTGGGTCGTCCGGATCGTTGGCAACGTGAGCGACTCCGGGGACGTCAAGAACAGGAAAGAAAAGAGAAAGATAGAAGAAGAAGAAGAAGAAGAAGAGGGGCTGTAGTGTTTGGCTCTGGGTTTCTGAGCTCAGGGGACAGAGAGGGGTGACGACGATGATGGGTAATCGGAGGTGAGTTTCAGGCATGGGTTAGGGTGTGGGTTTATCGGATTCTGTCGTGGTTGTCGGGAGTGTGGGGAGCTCAGGAAAGGAGAAGGATATGAGGCAGGGGAGAGGGTTTGGAGTTCATGGTGAGGTTGGTGATGTCGGGGTGATAGGGACGGCGAAGTTTTCCGGCTACGAAAGAAGGATTCTTGAGTTGGTCGGCGTGCTCGGGTTTGTGGATGCTCAGGAGTTTGGAGTTGGTTGTTGGGTTCTTGGGGATGGAGAGGATTTGTAGGTGATGACGGAGGTGGTGGTGATGATGAAGGGATGAGGGGGTCGGCGGTGGTGGAGATGGGTTTCTTGGGTGTTAGGGTGTTGGGTCGTCGGGTATTGGAGAGAGGTGAGGAGATTGAGGGTGACAAGGAGGTGGTGGTGATGACGAGGGAGCGAGGGAGGAGGTGGCGGCGGCGAGGGTGCAGGCTAGGGTTTTGGCGTGGGTTCTCGCAGAGGCAGAGAAGGGAAAGAAGACGAGAAGAAATATTGAGGAGAGAGAGGGGGTTGTGTTAATATAATAGGTTTAATATAATTTATATATAAATAGGTAGAGAGAGAGAGACAGGGGATAGAGAGAGAGTGAGTTGAGAGAGAGAGACTAAGGGAGAGAGAAATATATTTTTAGTTTTAAAAAATATATATGTATATATATTTGCACTGTAAGGTTATATTAAATATTATAATATATATTATAGGATATATAGCTAATATCAAATATACTCCGAAAAATATCAAGATCCTGTCTAAAAATCTAGTTTGAAAATACGGATAATATACGTATCAACCAAAACCATAATGCGATGTCCGTTTAGATAAAATGCATACCCCCGAGAACGGATACACGAAAAAGCATGTAGCGATCCAAACGAGTCCGTTTCAATAAACAGGACATGAACACGATGTCAGGATGCAACCATAAGGTATAGGGTATGATGCAGGCCATGCTAGGTATTAAAAATATTATATTTGACTATAAGTTGTCTTATTTAAATATATGCAACTCCTAAAAATATGATACATGCATATATCAAATCTAGATGTGCACGGATCCTTCGTATTAGTGAAGATATATCGTAATCTAGAACCAAGAAGGGTTTCAAGCATGCGGGTTGGATCGGATACTAACCATAGATACCGAATGCACTATCTGCACCCAAAGTAAATAATAATCAAGAAATAGCCACAAGATTAGGAATACTTAAATAAATTATGATATAAATGAACTAGGGTGTTACATTATACCCAACTACAAAAGAATTTCGTCGTCGAAATTCCCGGAATAAGAAAAGACAAGAAAACATGAATCGAAGAGAATAAGTGTAGACACTTCTATCGAATCTCGTCTTCTCGTTCCCAAGTGGATTCTCCGTGCGAACGATTCCCCCAAAAAACAAGTACTAGAGGGATAATCTTGTTCTTGAGGACCTTTTCTCTTCGATCTATAATAACCATCAGTCGTTCTTCATATGTCAAGTCCTCCCTTACTGTCAGCTCCGAGTGATCTAGAACGTGCGTCTCATCTCGAACATACTTGCGGAGTTGAGATACATGAAAACGTCGTGAACACTCACCAAGGATGGTGGTAAAACCAATCGATAAGCTACTTCTCCAACGCACTCGATGATACCGAAAGGCCCCATGAATCGAGGACTAGCTTGCTGATTGCACGCTTTTGGCATGTCGTATATTTGAAGTTCTAAAGTTAACCGCAATCAGGACGGTATCGCTTTGCAGCTAGCAGCTATGAGTATGGGTCGTCCGCAGGGAGACGGAGCGTTTCAAGTTCTTGTTTTCATGAGTTAATGCGCATGGAGGAATGTTCGTATCTAAGCTATGTGTATATATGCACAATTATAAGCTTGTTAGGAAAAGATAGGTTAGTGTAAGTTAAGGAAATCCATATTCAAGTCCTTTGAACCGAGCTCGACCACTAAAGAAAGAGTAATCGGAAACAACGCGGATTAGGGTGCTTAAGCACGGTATTTGTGAAATCCGGCTTATTGACCCTTTTCTGTTCGTTCTTGTCGCTTGCTTTCGCCTCTGGCCAATCCGAACACAACCGGTCACGGTTAGGAATCACCGATATCTTGGTAGGGTAGGGTGCCTAACGGAGCGCTTGCGTAAGGTTTGGGCGGAGTTTAATGGAAATGATGAGAAAAAGGAAATGAGAAAGGATATCTTAACTTAAAATATCGGTTTCTTTCCTAACAACAACATATTAACAAACCAATCACAACAACATACAAAAAGAGCAAAGAAAAGATAAACAGAGAAAAGAGAAGAGCATTACAAGTTAATAAGTGAAAGATAATAAAATTGCAAGTAAGTAAAGCATGGAAATAAATTGCAAGAAAGTAAAGCAATAAAAAAAGATACTAGGAACCATAGAACACATTACAAACCATGGGTTCAATAGCCTAACTTAAACTTGCAAGCTCAATGAAGAGGTTGCAAGATCAAGAGAAGGCTAAGAACACAAGGCAAATGAAGGCAAAAGAAAGCTTTATTGATTCCATATGAAGATACAAACCCTTGAGATCAATAACCAAAACTTAAACTTGCAAGCACAAGGAAAATATTGCAAGATCAAGAGAAGGCAAAGAACTCAAGAGGGACTAAGCTATGTACAAGAACAAAAGAAAACAAAAAGAGTTGTGAATGAAATCTTAGACAAAAAATTGACAAAGAATGACCCCCTCTCCTTGCTCACTGGTTCTGCTTTTATAGGCTCAAAAGAAAAATAAACTAGCAATAAAAATAGGTTGATGTGACTGCAAGGGAGGGGCCACAGCAGATTGGGGGTCATTGGGGCATGGGGGGCCAGCCTGCTCGATTTTGGTAGGCATATGGCCGGCCAAATTCCGAGCTCCTGGGCTCGTGTTGGATGTGTGGTCTTGTGTGCTTCCCAATATCACCCTGGTGCTGTTAGATTTCTCTATAGATGCCTGGGTTGAACTCAGGGATTTAGAGGGAAACAATATGCTTTATATCACATCACTATTTTATGCATTAACTCACACATCACTTCTCTCATGCCCATTTGTGCTCAATTCATCATATCATGTGCTATGGGCAGCCCCACCATGGTCCATGTGCCAAAGAGCATGTGTACACTTGCATTAAGTTGGACCAAAATTTGTGTGCACACATTTTATTTGCAAAAACTCTTTGGATATCGGTCGGTTTCCGGTTCCGGTTGCAGTGTCGGCTCACAAAAGATATATCCGTGATTTTAAGTGTATTTCCAGTATTTCTCACGGATACATGTAATCTGTAATTACTGAGCAGACATTAGTTAATAGTACCGATATATAACAAAACAGATAATGAATGAGCGATATTAAAATGCAATATTCTGGTATGAACAAATACCCCTAAATTTATCTTTTGCTCGTCCCGAGCAAAACAAAATCATAGCCTCACTTTCGCAGGGAACGCGATTGCACTGAGCTCGTGTAACAAGCCGTTAAACCTCTAGGTGTCCCTAGTAGGAGAAGTGTTGTCTCCTGAGGGTGTTCAGTGGATTACACCCACAAAATCCCATCAAGCTAGTTTCATAAGTTAACGTTGATTCTACTCCTACAGTTTAGCATCTAGGTTAGAAATTCTATCATCCTAAGTTAGAAATATTCAATCCTTATGTTTCACGCCTCAATTTATTCAACCCTAGATCCTATATGTTTTACAGTTTATAAAGATCTCGGTATCTCTTGATTTTTCCTTCTAAAGTGCGATCTCCAATTTGGGATTTTTATCAACTTTACGGAAAACATAAGTCTTATTCTTTATTTCTATTTTTCCTCCAAACATCGATTGTATACCCCTACGTGTGTGTAAACTTCCACCCCTATACTTAAGAATTCAATTCAATCTATAGTACCCTTGCCCTAATACCTAATACTATTTCTTTTCATTTAATGATGGACAGTGTTGCTCATACACCTTTCATGCGACTATTAATGCTTCTTGAGGCACTAACAGCTGATTACTGAATGTGTGAGCTTAAAGCGTAAATAGCAGTTTCCAGGTCTTGACTTTATTTATTTATTTTTCTTTTCTTTATTTTTCTCAAGACCGGGTATATTTTTCAATGATGCTCTTTTGGTGTTTAACTTTAAATCCCGTTTTTTCTTTCATACTAGGTTTTCAGGTAAGAGTATTTCTAGGTATCCTCTACTATCCCAAGTTTCAAGGTGTATGTATGTGCAGTTTGTAGGGTATATACTTTCTAAATTTAAACTCAAGACTAGAAACTATTTTTCAGACTTATCCTTCAGTAAGGCTTTCAATACTTTCCCTTCATCTCGACTTAACTCAAGAACTGAACTCAAGATTACCTACTTCTATAAAAAAAACTGTAAGGACGTATAATTACCAAGGTTAAACAGCAGGAGAGTTATTTTTAGGGTTTTCAATTCCTAAGCCTATGATTTAGTTATTTCTAACGTATCAACTAAACTTTCGGAATAAAAATGTCAGTTACCCTATTAACTAACTTGACGACAAAGTTTTTACATTTTTGGAAAATTTTCGATTTTTATGGGTTTTAAAATAAGTATGCAAATGCAAAATATACATATGAATGTGAAGGAAGAAAGCTTACCGAGAACACCCCCAAACTTAAATTTGACAGTGCCCTCACTGTCAGGCTACACCAAGAAGGTCAAAATTGTCGGCGCTCCCCTTTTTTTTATAACAGAAACAGGAAAACAAAATATATACACAAAAAGATCCCTCTAAACTTAAGTGAAACGGTATTTCCATTGTTTAAGCGGTGAAGCTTAGGATTAGGGGGGAGAACAGTATCAATCTATAAAAGGCCTTACACAGGCCAAAAGTGAGCACCAACCATTCAAAAATTATATCGGGATAAGGCCCGGGCTGGTGAAAGAATGCGGAGAGGAAAGAAATGGAGAATACGCGAGACCGTATGGGTATAGAAGCGGTATACGGTCCCGGTATATGAGGAGAAGAATGGCGGAAGAGAAAAAGAAATGGAGTACGAACTTAAGGGTGAAAATGGAGTGAATAAATTAGCACAATTTGTAATGACCGATGTGTAAAAAGTGATTGTGCTAATCTATCAACCCGTCGAAAAATGGGGTCAAATCCCTCAAGATTCGTTAGAAAACATGGGTAGGCCAAACTTGGTAAACCAGACATAGTAAATGAAAGTGATACGGTATCTTGCAAGGTCGGAACGATGGAAAGGATGGAGGGAAGTGATCGAGGAGGGGTATCAGTTAAAGCTTCAGTCAATAAAAGGGATAGGATGAATTGGAAAATCCGACTCATCAAGAAAAACTGGTTCATCCTTAAAAATATCCTCAAAATTCTCCTCAAAGTTAAGGTCATCCATGCATTTATCATCAATATCAAGACGCATATGAAGTTCGGGAAAAACAATCAATGACTCGGGATGATGAATTGAAGGGAAAAACTCATCCAAATCTGCGGGTTCATCATCCAAAATTTCCCCAGCGTCGATATCCTCAATCAAGTCAAAATCAATATTCTCATACACCTCATCAAAAGCATGGATTTCAATCAATTCAGGTTCTAAGATGAAGGTGTAGAAGTCAAAAGGTTTGGGATTGGTTTCACTTGGAATGGACCCTTCATAATCGGGTAAATCAAAACTACAAAGTCGCACAACTCATTAAACATTCTATCTTCAATTGGTAAATCATTTGGGACACTTGATAGACATTCAAAACAGGAGTTGTGGGATTCAATTTGCAATGGGTAGGTTTGATTTGGAAGGGTGTACAGCTCATTCTCTCCACTCAAATTCTTAACCTGTCCTACCGCCTCATCATACTTTGGAAAATTTGGAGCTAGTTGAAAACTAGCTACCGGGTCACTAGGTTGTATGAGGGCGGCCATGGACGCATTCATATCCATCATCTGTTGGTACGACGCTATCCGAAAGTCTTCTAATGACTGTTCTAGACTAGACATCGGTTGTGAAGGGGTTTCAGTACAAGATTCAAAGTTGTTTGGATACTGGAAACTCCCAAATGGCTGTTCAGAAGCGATGTCTAGGGAAGGTGCAAAAGTTGGGTAGGATAGATTGGAATTGAATGGTTGGACAACGTTAAGATCAACGTTATGATAAGAAGGTGAATGGAATTGTTGATCAAAAGAATTGGAAGTGGTGAAAGGAGTGAAAGATCGGCTACTAGATTGTTCAATTCTGTTGGCAATAGAAATAGGTCTTAGAGTTACAATAGGACTCTCAAAAGGGGTATCAACGTAAGAAGGTGGGGTAGTTGAAACAGTTGATACAAAGTGGATTGCGGAATCCAGTTGTTCGTCCTAGACGCGTCTATCCGATCTTTAAAAGTAAGTTTGGGCATGGATGGATCGTTCGAAGTTTGACCAAAGAAAGAACTGTAAGAAGTAATGTTTGGTTGTGGATACCAAAGTTCGGTAAGAGTTTTTCGAAGTGGGGTACCCATGATATGAAGAGAGAAAGGAGAAGAAAAAGAATGTGATTTTTTTTTGTTAGTTATCAACAAAAGAATGAAATATACAAACAAAAAGAATCTGGACAAAAAACAATCACGATACAATACCACACACCTAATCGGTCTAGGGTTCACCTAGGTCAACTAAACCTGCTCAAGAACTTGATTGTCGAAGTAAAACTGTGTCGAAACGGGCTCAAGATATACTAATCACGAGGCCAGGTAAGTGCAGAGATAAGGGGAGGTTTCCGACGCTTTCACGAAGGTCCTTAATTAGATAACCCTTTCTCTTTTGGCGGTTTCGCCGTGAACACTTTCCTAGACACCCCATGAACGATATACCGTTAAGCGATGTTCTAAACACAGTTAACTTCTCCTAATGAGTGCAAAGTCCTTAAAGGCTTAAAGTCTAGTTTCTTTTAAAATTTGTGCGAGTAAACGTTATGCTCAATATCTTGCACTGTGCTTCGCAATCACCTTAACTTTGAATGTACACTTTGCTCCACACGATCGCAGTTCGAAAATCCATAAAAATCTACAAATGTCGGAAAAAACGGATATTAGTGCGGAAAACCGATATGAATGCCCAAATACCTGCACACTAAAAATTATAATAAAAAACAAGCAATAAAAATAGGACAAAAACAGAACACTAGAGCACAGAAAAGAAATTGGAGGTAAAAGGAGGCAAGGGGGCCGACGAGCTCGGATATTCAGGGTGTGTCGCCGGTTTTACCTTGGAGTTTGGGCTCCAAATTTCTTCTGTGATCTCACTGTTCTACTAGTGGCTCACTGGTATTTTTTATCTTTTCTTTTGAGATCCAGAGTGCTAGCAGGTCAGAAATCCAGAGAACAAAAATGTTAGTTTGTTAGTTTTTGTTTTGGTTTCGAAATTTTTGAAATTTTTTTTGTTTGTTTATAGAAAAGTGTTAGATGGTATTAACAAGATTAACCCAAAATAACAAGAATAAAAAAGTTACCGTCTTCCCGACAACGACGCCATTTGATTGCACGCTTTTGGCGTGTCATGTATTTGAGGTTCTAAAGTTAACCGCAATCAGGACGGTATCGCTTTGCAGCTTGCCGCGATGAGTACAGGTCTTCCGCAGGGAGACGGAGCGTTTCAAGTTCTTGTTTTCACGAGTTAATGCGTGTGGCGGAATGTTCGTATCTAACCTATGTGTATATATGCACAATTTCGAGTCCTTTGAGCCGAGCTCGACCACTAAACCTAGAGCAATCGGCAACAACGCGGATTAGGGTGATTAAGCACGGTATTTGTGAAATCCGGCTTATTGACCCTTTTCCGTTCGTTCTTGTCTCTTGCTTTCGCCTCCGGCCAATCCGAACACAACCGGTCACGGTTAGGAATCACCGATACCTTGGTAGGGTAGGGTACCTAATGGAGTGCTTGCGTAAGGTTTGGGCGGAGTTTAATGGAAAAGATCAGGAAAAGGAAATGAGAAAGGATATCTTAACTTACAATATCGGTTTCTTTCCTAACAACAACATATTAACAAACCAATCACAACAACATACAAAAAGTGCAAAGAAAAGATAAACAAAGAAAAGAGAAGAGCATTACAAGTAAGATAGTGCAAGATAATAAAATTTCAAGTAAGTAAAGCATGGAAATAAATTGCAAGAAAGTAAAGCAAGAAATAAAGATACTAGGAACCATAGAACACATTACAAACCATGGGTTCAATAGCCTAAACTTAAACTTGCAAGCTCAATGAAGAGGTTGCAAGATCAAGAGAAAGCTAAGAACACAAGGCAAATGAAGGCAAAAGAAAGATTTATTGATTCCATATGAAGATACAAACCCTTGAGATCAATAACCAAAACTTAAACTTGCAAGATCAATGAAGAGGCTGCAAGATCAAGAGAAGGCAAAGAACTCAATGGGGACTAAGCTATGTACAAGAACAAAAGAAAACAAAAAGAGTTGTGAATGAAATCTTGGACAAAGAATTGACAAAGAATGACCCCCTCTCCTTGCTCACTGGTTCTGCTTTTATAGACTCAAAAGAAAAATAAACTAACAATAAAAATAGGTTGATGTGACTGTAAGGGAGGGACCACAGCAGATTGGGGGTCATTGGGGCTTGGAGGGCCGGCCTGCTCAGTTTTGGTAGGAATGTGGTCGGCCAAATTCCGAGCCCCTGGGCTCATGTTGGATGTGTGGTCTTGTGTGCTTCCTAATATCACCCTGGTGCTGCTAGATTTCTCTATAGATGCCTGGGTCGAACTCAGGGATTTGGAAGGAAACAATATGCTTTATATCACATCACTACTTTATGCATTAACTCACACATCACTTCTCTCATACCCACTTGTGCTCAATTCATCATATCATGTGCCATGGGCAGCCCCACCATGGTCCATGTGCTAAAGAGCATGTGTACACTTGTATTGTGTTGGACCAAAATTTGTGTGCACACATTTTATTTGCAAAAACTCTTTGGATACCGGTCGGTTTTCGGTTACGGTTGCAGTGTCGGCTCACAAAAGATATATCCGTGATTTTAAGTGTATTTCCAATATTTTGTCACGGATACCTGTAATCTGTAATTACTGAGTAGACACTGGTTAATAGTACCGATATATAATAAAACAGATAATGAATGAGCGGTATTAAAATGCAATATTCTGGTATGAACACTTGCCTCGACTACAAAATCGAACCACTCCTTTGGTCGGTGATATCTTCAGGTATACAAGATCACCAACTGTGAACTCCAGAGGTCTTCGTCTTGTATCGGCCTAACTTTTCTGTCAATCTTGTTCTTCCTTCATATGATTTCGGATCATGTTGACTTTCTCCACTGTTCGTACAATAAGATCCTGTCCCAACAATCTTCGTTCTTCAATATCGTTCCAACAGACGGGCGAGCGACACTTACAACCATATAATGTTTTGAATGGAACCATCTGAATAATCTCCTGAAAACTATTATTATAAGAAAACTCTACTAAGTGTAGATGATCCTCCCATGAACCCTTGAAGTCCAACATGCAAGGTCTCAACATATCTTCAAGAGTTTGGATCGTTCTTTCGGACTGGCCATCTGTCTGCAGATGGTAGGCGGTAGTAAACTTCAATCGAGTCCCCAAGCATTCCTGTAAACTCCTCCAAAAGTGCGATAAGAATCGGGTATCACGATCGGAAACGATGCTCACAGGTACTCCATGCAATCTCACAATCTCCTGCATGTACCGCTCTGCTAAAGCCTCTGTCGACTAACCAACTCGAAACGGTATAAAATGAGCTGCCTTGGTCAATCGATCAACAATCACCCAAACTACATTATTACCCTTTGGACTCCGCGGTAATGCTGTCACGAAATCCATGGTTATATGTTCCCACTTCCACTGTGGAATCGAAAGTGGTTGCAATAAACCAGCTACCCTTTGATATTCAGCCTTGACTTGCTGACACACCAAGCACTTTGAAACAAAGCGAGCAATCTCCCTTTTCATGCCTTCCCACCAGAAATGTTGTCGTAGATCTTGGTACATCTTCGTGCTTCCTGGATGTACGGAATATGTGGAACTATGCGCCTCCTTCATAACTTCTTCATGAATATCTCCTTCAGGCATACATAAATGGCTCCCATATCGTAATGAACCATCGACATGAATCAACAAGTCCGTTCGAAGTCCCGCTTCAACTTGTCCTCGAAACTTCTGTAATCTTGGATCGTGCGACTGCGCTGCTTTAATATTATCGATCAAGGACGACTGTACTTGCAGCTGCATCAACTGTCCCGAAGAATGCGGTAATACAATCTCCAACTCGAATCTCTAAAACTCATCTATGATCTCCTTCTGTGCAGTCAACATCCGTATTACTGGAAACCGACTTAGAGCATCTGGCACTATATTAACTTTCCCCAGATGGTATTTTAGATCAAGATCATAGTCAGTCATCAGCTCCAACCATCTATGCTGCCTCATGTTGAACTCTTTCTGGGTGAACACATATTTTAGGCTTTTGTGATCGGTAAATACTTCTACCCTTTCACCTAATAAGTAGTGTCTCAAAATCTTTAAAGAGAAAATCACTGCTGTAAGCTCTAAATCATGAGTTGGGTAGTTCTTCTCATGGTTCTTCAATTGTCTCGATGCGTAGGCTATAACCTTCCCATTCTGCATTAGAACATATCCCAAGCATTTCCCAGATGCGTCGCTATGAATAACCAACCCGCCAGAACTGTCTAGCACTGTAAAAATAGAAGCGGTGGTCAATCTTTGCTTCAACACTTCAAAAGCTGATGCACATTTATCCGTCCATACAAACGGTACCTCCTTTCTTATAAGCTTGGTCAATGGTTCAGCTAAATGAGCGAAATTCTCCACTAATCTTCTATAATATCCGGTGAGCCCAAGAAAACTTCTGATCTCCGCTACGTTCTTCGGAATCGGCCAATCATTAACTGCTGCAATCTTTTCAGGATCAACAGCAATTCCATCTTCGGATACGACATGACCCTAAAAATTCACTTCTTCGAGCCAAAACTCGCACTTGCTCATCTTCGCATATAACCTTTCTTGCCTCAACGTTTGCAGTGCGATCTTCAAGTGTTCAGCATACTCTTCTTGACTCCTCGAATAGACCAGAATGACATCAATAAACACTACTATAAACTGGTCTAAAAATGGTGAAAAGATTCGGTTCATCAAGTCCATAAATATCGCTAGTGCGTTCGTGACTCTGAATAGCATCACTAAGTACTCGTAATGCCCATATCGAGTTCGGAACGCTGTCTTGCAAATATCTTCTGATTTTACTCGAACTTGATGACATCCGGATCGCAAATCCAGCTTCGAGAATACCCTCACGCCTCTAAGTTGATTGAATAATTCGCCGATACTAGGGATTGGGTATTTGTTCTTAATACTCACCCGGTTTAATTCTCGATAATCGATGCACATCCTCCGCGTGCCATCTTTCTTCTTGACTAGAAGAACTGGAGCACCCCAGGGTGAATTGCTGCTGTGAATCCAGCCCTTTTCTAATAATTCAGCGACCTATTTCTTGACTTCTTCTAACTCCACTGGTGTCATCGGATAATACACCTTTGAAATCGGCACTGCTCCAGGAACAAGATCAATCGCAAACTCTATATCTCGTTTTGGCGGTAAACCCGAGATGTCCTCGAACACATCCATAAACTCTCAAACTACTGCTGGCGCTACCTCCTTGTCTGCTTCCATCGACGAAAGAACGGTGCTCGTCGGCCTAGCTCTAAATTCGACTAGCCCGACAGATCTGCTACTTCTTGAAAATATAAACTCTGGATGTCCGGGAATCTGAAAAAACACTTTCTTTTCCCTGCAATCGATGTGAGCGTGGAAAGTGTCGAGAAAATCCATTCCCAAGACGACATCATAGCTGCCAGTAACAATCACCAAGAAGTCCGTGAATAACTCTCGTCCGCAAATAACCACCAAACAATCTTTGCACTCGCTACTAAATATAATATTCCCATTCCCAGTGTGTATGTCCCAAAAACTAGACAAAGCCGTGAATGGAATCGAGTGTGCAGTAATAAACTTGAATGACATAAAACAATGGGATGCACCTCAATCGAATAATGATAATGCGGGGAAATCATGAACGAGTAGGATACTTGAAACGGTTTCATCTGAAGCCTTGGCCTCCTCGGCCGTCAAAGTAAAGGCCCATGCTTGATTAAGCCCTAACCTACTTCTGCCCCTGAATCTTCTTCTGCGGTGCTTCTGAATATCGTCCCTCAATCGTAGCTTTGAAGGACAAGCATTGATGGTATGGTCAGCTAATCCTCAAACAAGACAGAGTCCAAGCCTTCTTCGAAATTCCTTCTGTAGGTGTCCGGGTAGATGGCAAAAGTCACAGATCACGCTTCTTTTCTGATCGGATACGACGGGCTTCTTCATAGGTATAATGCATTGCTTGTTCACCGGTATGCCTCTGCGTACAGGAGCTCTGTTCGGCGTAAACGCCGGCTTCCGCACTACAACGGCTTGTTGTTGCATACTCTTCGCTTTCTCCGATATGCTCTGCTGCTCCCTGGCGGCCTTGAGAACTTATGAGAAAGTGGTCAATCCCAGAGATATAATGTGTCTCTGGATCTCCACATCCAAGCTACGCATAAACCTTCGTGCCATATCTACATCGTTGGCAACCAAAGGTCCCACAAATCGACTAAGCCGAGTCCACTCAGCCACAAGTGCATCAACGGATCCGTCGTTCTGCTTCAAGCTAATAAACTTTTCTTCCATTTCTTCTCTAGCAGTTTGCGGAAAGAACTTCTCTAAAAAACTATGCGAAAACGTTGCCCAACTGATCGGCTTGGGCAGACGGGTCTCCTCTACAAGCCACCACTTGCACGAATAATCCACCAATTAGATGCGTACAACATCCACTCTCTTGTCATCTGGAATCTGCGCGGCGACGAGCAGATTCTCCGTGTCAACTAGCCACTGCTCCGCTGGCAATGGCTCCTCCAATCCAGTAATATGGACAGACCATGTCTCCTGAAGTCTGCCATGGTGCCCTCACGCTGTGCTGGCTTGGCCGCTAGTGCATTTACGGACTGCTAGACTGTCTGCAGACCCTCCTGAAAAGCCTCGACTTGCCGCTGATTTAGATCGGTTTGCCACTTCCGGTTCTCCAGCATCCCACGTATAACTCCAAGAAATGTGGCATTATCAACACGCCTCTGGTACGATAGCAAATCTCTATCCGCCATTATTCTGAAGCCAAGACACTGAAGAGTATTAGCAACGATAAACAGGATTCAATAAACAGGATAGTTATAGATTCAAGAATGGCAAGATAGTAATATGGCAGGACATGTTCCAAATTACGGGTTTCCTGGTTAATGTATTGGGTCCAATACCCAACTATAAAAGAATCAAACCCGATTAATCCTAAATCCTATGGCTTTAATACCAAACAAACCCTGTGACGCCCCGCTTCCCAAAGTGTGCTAACTACGACACGTGACAGAGCCAACCATGCTACCTATGGATATGAATCATCTCTATACGGTCACATTACGGTTGTCTGTAGGATATCAAGAACAGTAAAATATAAAACTAACTAGTACATGTCCATTTACCAAAATAAAGAGTCAAGAAAATGTATAAACGGAAACGATATAATATCTAATAAACAGCATCTGGAAAAACGTCCCAATATAGGCTCACATCAAGAAATAAAAGTGTGGAAAAATAAGCTAAGAGTCTAAAAGATAAACATATCTAAACCACACATAATCAATTCCTCGCTGCTCGGCTTGACGGCTAAAGTACTCCTGTTCAGCCTGCGATAGAGATAGAGGAACTGGGCCATGCAAAACCCAGACGTCAGTGCATCATAACATCAAGATAACAATAATAACCAGTATGTAACAAGATATGTAAACGTGAATATAAAGAAAAACACGGATATGAACAATGAGGTATGTATGTGTATGTGAAGTGTGATGAGTAATATAAACTGTACTGCGGGTTATCTACTCTAAAGTCTTTGAAATCAATTTAATGGAATCGTCGATATAACTCAATAGTATCCCATGCATGCCCGGGACCACGGTCAAGACTCTCGGGCTGAATCCGAGACGTGCTGCTAGGCAGTAAACAGGTAACATGTACAGACGAATGATGTCGGTAGCATCATCCCGGGGAGGCCGAACCCGTAAAGACTAATCAGTATAAGTATCGAACTGTCGAGTTACAAGTCGGGTTTCATTATTGATTTCCCCTTAACCCCAAGGTTATGTACTCAAGTCAGGTATTGATAATATGGAACTAATGCCAACACAGGATCAAGCCGGTACATGTTTAGTCTATATAGATAACAGGTTACGTCCGTCAGGACAACAAGTCAGGATTGTCGGCATTAGTAACAAGATCAAAATATCAAGTCAAGTAGTGTATCAGGGCATGTCATGTGGTGCATATGTATCAAATGGATACCCAATGTAAAACTGTAATGAAAATCTGAACACGGTAAGCACGACGGATATCGGGATGCATATGTGTCTATCTGTAATAACATGTATATGTATCCATGACTACGTATGATGCACATTAGAAAGCACGTTGTACTAATAGAACAGTAATATGATATAATGAGGTTCCGGCATACAACTAGATATGCAATTGTATGGAACCCTACCATGCAGGTCAGAGCTGTATAGAACCCTACCATGCAGTTCAGTTCTGTGTCGACAACCTAAGCAATATAACACAAGAACCAGCAACTAAAAACATTCTTTATAATTCATACTTCTTGAATCTTCCAATTTCATATATTTTGAATCTGTCCCAACCCAAAATTTTCTTTTAAGGTTATGGATTCCCCAAACAACACCAGCACAAATGTCAACAACACTCCCCCACCACTACCACTCATACCTGCCGTCGCTGCTCCGATCAATGAGCAGACGGTTCTTCTTGAGGCAATCCGAAGCCTCCTGGAGGGATTGCAGCAGCAGACTGCTATATTATTGAACTGACCAGAAGCAGAAGCAACCGGTATGAAGCGCTCTGCCACCCAGATGGCAGGAGGAGCCTACCCTATACAACCTTCTAAACCCAAGAGACAAAAAGAAACAATTAACCAGTCAAGTCCAAGTTTTTGTTTCTACTGCAAGAAGGATGGACACTTATGGAAGGACTGTAGGCGCGCAAAAGGCCTTTGCTTAGTTTGTGGCGTATCCAATCACCGAATTGGAACCTGTCCTTATAGACGCAACTCAACTCACACACCCACCAACTACCCGCAGCGGCCAGCTATCTAGGCTCCTGCACCTCGTCTTACACTCACAGCTCCACCACCTACACAGCCTACTTGCCAATTCCATCAGGCACTGAGGAACATGCCTCGAGGGCAGAGAAACATGCCCTAAGGACAGAGGAATGTGCCCCCAGTTAGGAGGAATGAACCACGGCGTCAGGCTTTCCTTTTAGCGGCCCAAGAAGCAGAGGTCATAGACCAAGGTAACCGTGGTAATTTCCTCAACTCTTTTCAAATCTTTCGTTCTTTCATATATTTTTCATATACTACCAATAGTCCTATCACCAAACTTTTCTTGAATCCGTTACACTTTCCTTTTAAAAATTTCGAGGACGAATTTTTTTTAAGAAGGGTAGAATGTAATAACCCTAAATTTTCTGTCCATTTTTTTTCAAAAATACAGAAATGGGTACTTGAGCCTGAGCACAAGTTATAAGTTTGATTTGCTTTTGAACAGTAAGAAGAAGCTTGTAGCTCATTGGTAAGACATCGCACTGCTGAACCGAAGCACGAGAGTTCAAATCCCATCAACCATATTATTTTTTAATTAGTTTTATTTTAATATTTTTAGAAGCCTAAGAGTCTACATGTGCATAATCCGTAAAACCAAGAGTCACACATAAAACAAACGAGTCCACTGCAGTAGGCGAAGCAACGGGGACACGTGGCAACGAGACGCGGCCCGACTCGGGCCGGTGACTCGGCTAAATCGGCCGACAGCGCCGGTCTGGCTCAGTGGAAACCCTATTTTTCTTGACTTTTTGCGACCCCAGAACTCCCCCCATAACCCCTGTACTATTTAATTTCCCTGCAAATTTACAGAGCAAATTAAAAACCCTATTTAATCCATTTTTAATACAATTTTTATCACACCCTTTCACTATACTAAACCCTAAAATTTTCCTATAAATACCACACCTAAAATCACCCCTCCTCACTCTTAAATCTCTGCCCAAACTCTCAAGAAAATTCCCTAGACTTTTTGTGTGCAAGTGGAGTTAGCGAAGGGCGAAGCTCCGGCGAACTTCCGACGACGTTCCGAGGAGATTTCGGCGACGAAACGACGCACCGGCACCTACTACTTCTTCCTTTTCCTCTCCTCTCCACTAAAATCCAGTAAACCCCTCCTCCCCCTTCTCTTTACTATTCTAAAAACTTAGAATTCTAAAACCCGACAGAATTGGAGTTAATCCGACTTCCGATTCGGTTTTTCCTTAAAAATCATATTTTTCTTAAAAACAATAATACCAAACCATCACATCATGATCATTAAACTAACAAAACATATTGACAGTTTTCATATCAAAAGAATTCCTATTTTACTTTTTATCGCAATTTTACAGAAAATACCTTATAGTTTAGTTTCGACATAACAACATCATTACCCCTTACTATTGTTAGTTATATGTATGTCCTAGAGGCCATTACTGTACATACGATATATATTGTAATGGATGCTTAGACATATATAGGGAGGACTCTCTTGCTCGACATGATAGTACGCTATCTGGTTGTACTTTATCTTAACATGTACTCTGATTGTCTCTATGTTACATGTTGATAAAGCCCTTAGGATATGTACTCGACTACTGGGACTATGATGAGATCATACTAATGGGGCCGCGGTAGTCGACGAGTATATCCTATAACTGTTCCTAGTCGAGGGTGTATCGAGACAGGGCATCGATACACCAGAGTAGACTAGCGTATACGCATCTTGACCCATATGATGGGAATGGATGATCCCATATCAATCGGTGTTAGACATCAAGGATGGTGTACGGGTGCTCAGTAGAGACTGGGTACACTGGACGGACACGCCGAGAACTCCCAGATGGTATTATACCTCACATCAGATGGCAGTTCTCCGGTGACACTATTACAGAGTAGTCTGTTGACCCGAGATCGTCATAGAGTCTTGTATGATTCCCATTGTGCTTTGATTTCCATCATACCACGTCCAAGAGGGCGTGCAAAAAGGTGGCTTTTGGGTACAGTCCCGAATCACATGGAGGCAATGAGCGATAGGAGGGGATTCGTCTCTCCCGGTATAGGGAGTTGATGTTATACTGTGTTCGATTGGCTATAACTGGAAATCCCTGGCCAGGGTTGCTGAGATTTACTGGTAAGTGTTATCAATAGTTTCTCAAACTGTTATAGACCTCATATCGACATGACTTATCAAGCTACCGGGGTCTGACGTATACCACCCCTAGGAGAGATATGTGACATATCAGACGACGAGACCGGACTGTACGGGAGTGTTACTGATTGGATTCACAGGAGAATGTACAGGCTTGCTTGTTGATCTTCTGAGCGCTCAATACCTGGGTGGCTGTTACGTTTAGCTGACCGCTTGCAGCTTGTGAGTGTTTGATATGATCATCACCTACTGCCGGCGTATTGACGATTCTTTAGAGTCCTACACAGTGCTTTCTTGGCTCAGGCAAAAAGGAGTAGGAGCACATATGTGATATGTGCAGGACCAAGAACAATATGTGTATGTGATACTGTATTAGATTCTCACAATATGAGATATCGGCCGGGTATATGAGATATAGTCGGGTCATCGGATCAAGTGTTGATTCGATGAACTGATACAGATTATATTAGTCGGTTATTTGTGAAATAGCTGGATTATCGGATCAAGTGTTGATTCGATAATTTAATGTATAATTATATATTTGATATATTAAATTACATTAACTAATATAAGCTCACTAAAAGATTCTTTTTCTCACTCGGGTAATACATTGATATATATGCGATATATGTTAACTGTATTATTTTCTTTTGTTACAAAATATATTATATATGTGATATATAATATTGTAACATGTTATAATTACTAATGCAACATGATTAGTGGAGATTAAACAAGGTTAGGGTTTGATTTGGGTTAGCTCATTCTTGAATCTTCTAGAAGCTTTTCTTTTTGTCATGAGCTAAGATATTTTGTATGATATTTTGTAACCCAAACCACACCCTCAACCCTAGTTAACTCTCTACTAAGGTTAGCTCATTTTATATTAGCAACTATGGTTGCATTTGTAGTTATCACCATTTTCATTATTCAGCACAAAAAGGATCCGTGATTATTCTTCTTCTTCTTCTTCCTTCTTTCATGAAAAGCTTACTATCTTTTTATGAAGTGATGAAAATGAGTGAGTTAATGAAAACAAATGAGAGTTAAAATCCTAATTCATCATCCTAATCTATCCTAGCCATTTAGATTAGGGTGTTCACTTCATTTAGTGAGTGAGAGCTTGTGTTAATGAAAGTTCAAGGTAGATCATCTTTGTTATCGAAGATCGGAAGCAAGCTTGCATCTTTCTCTTCGTGGGGTCTCTCGAGAGTCCAGAACTTGATGATCGCAGCGAAGGGACCACAACACGGAGCTTATGAAGTGAAGGACCAGACTACAAAGGTTGTAATCCCAAACTCTTAGATGTTAAAGTGTTTAACATGCTTTGTTTCGCCTAATCTCTAGTCTAAGATCTTAGTTTAGGGTTGTTCGGCACGGCTAAAATTTAAATCGGGCACGGTTGATGCCTTATAGACCCTTGTGCATGTGTCTAGTAACCCTACAGTGGTATCAGAGCCAAACTAGAGCTTTAGGCGAAGTTTAAAGTTCGATCGAACTTCGAATATCCGTAAAACCCTAGTTTCTGGAAATTTTTCAAAAATGTTGTTTTTTTCATGTTAAAAATACTCAAAAAAATTAGCAGGGAAATACAAGAGTTACTGTGAAACACGTGCCACTAATTCCATTAAAGTTCCGCGGAACCACGGCCGTACCATGGCTTGCGCGGCGGTTCCGCGGCCATACAGTAGATTCATGTTTCACTGTTTGCACAGTAACATCCGTATGTAATTGCTGATTCTTCTGGAAAATTTTTAATTTACTCAAGTGTTGAGTTTTCTGGGTTGCATTGGGAGCTTGTTGATTCGATCGTAAAATTTAACTTCGTTTAGTTTTTCCGGGTAATTTTTAGAACGTGTTAAAAAGTTCGAACGGATATCAATAGCTCACTTTTTCCCCTGCCGGAAAATTTCCAAGTGTTGGATTTTTCCGTAATTTAAGAACGTTCTAAGTCGTGCAAGTAACGCGGTGGACCCTCTAGAAGACAACAAACCTTAACTCGATTATGTGACCGTCTGAACTGCCTCTAAACCTTAGGGTTTGTGGCAGTACAGCGTTGCCATATGTTAGGCGTTGGTTTGACCCTTCTACGGCTAGACCATTGGTACTGTAGCTTATGATGGATGTTTTTAAACTAATTTCAAATGTTGAGAACTATTTAGGAAAACTTGGGTGTTTGATTATTCGATTGGAAAGTTTAACATTGTCTATTTATCAGGAATGTGATACAATATTTGGAATCCACAAGTAGTTATAAGATAACTAATTTGAATGTTATAAACATAGCAGTTTAGTCTCAGATGATCGGTTGCCACGGGATTTTGATGCGATCAAAAGTCCGTCGCAATCACGTAGCATACGCGGATACTCGCCGGGTAAACTTAATAGACAGCCACACCCCAAAGCCCCGACCAAGCGACTGTAGGAGAACCCCGTCGCCAAAAGCATCCGTTCGGGTGCTCGTGGCAGCGGTGTTCCGCCTTAGTACACTTCGTCAACGGCATCTGGGGGTGCGGCAGTCTACTAAAGTTTGCGACGAGCATTCGATCAGGATGTCGGGAATCTTGTTGAATTGCCCGACTTGATATTGAAAAGAGTTTTCGATAATGAGACTAAAATGCGGGGTTTATAATTGTTAGGCATGCGATGTTTAAGGAATTCATTTGGTTAGGCATGTGATGTCTAAGGAGGTCGCGGATTCTAACTGTTATAGTTTTACACTTTCTTTTTTGTGACCGTACGCGTAGTATGTGGTGTATCGCCGGCTTCGTTGCTATACATCAACGACAATCGGGATATGCATACTTGCTTACGTTGATGATATGAGATATTATGTGTTGCTGTGATATATTATATTGAATCATCGTGTTCTGAATAGCCGGGAGTTTTATGTGAGATGAAAGTTTTTCTTTTTCATTCATGTAAAATTCATTTGTATGTAATATTCTTTTATTGGGGCACTTCCGGGCTGAGGATGATGTCACCATTGTATATTATTTACTTTTCCGCATTAGGTAGACCCAAGGCGGGGAGCACAAGTAACCGGGTTCTAGGGTCCAGTGGGAGACCATCTCGAGGAGTCGAGACCGGGTCTCCTAACCCTATAATTGGCAGTGTTGCTTGCCGCTCTCGTAGGGGTCTAGGGATGTAGGTTTGGCTATTCATCACGACCGTGGAATCCGTGTTTTATACAGGCTCGTATTAAAAACACGGACATCCTAGTATATCCAATATTTCATATATGTTCTTCTGCTGCTATGTTCTGTGATGAGATCATATTACTGCCTGAGACGAATGTTTATATTATATATATGAGATATATGTTATATTGCAGATTTCGTTTCAAATGTGATGCTTGTGAAGCATAATAAAATGGGACTTCATTAATGAGATTAATGAAACTAAAAGAAACCTAAAGATGTTGTAGAAATTTGTCTCAAAAACAGGTAGCTCTAGTTCTTGATTTGCATAGCGGTGTTCCTTGTAGAACATCCAGCACCTTATTCGATAAGGAAAGAGCCGAGATCCTTTCACCGGGAGTGACCTCTTTAGCGAAACTGGCAGATGCTACAAACTCGGTTTGTCTTTTGATTGTTTTTATAGTTTTTGCTTTGCATAGTGGTATTTGTGAAATATCCTGCACCTTATTCGATAAGGAAAGAGCCGAGATCCCTTCACCGGGAGTGACCTCTTTAGCGAAACTAGAAAAGCCTAAAAAACACTCCATTTAAAAACACTCGATTCTACGACGATATCAAGTTCATTACGCAAAAGGTTTTCTTAAAAACCTGTCGTAGCCCTCCGTCATTTCAGATAAAAACTGTTTAGTATTCGTGCTGCGTTTGTTAGCCTTTGTCAAGGCGTAGTGTGCGGTAGCTGAATAGTACTTATCTGTTTATGCATATGATGCAGATTGAATTAGGGTAGTCGTACGACCTTGTTGGCCTTTGTCAAGGGTCGTGCGGGTGGGTTTGATTCAATCAGGAAATGACGGGTTAAACTTGACTAGCAGCCTATGGTTTGTTGGCCTTTGTCAAGGTCATAGGAGGCTTGGGGTAAAATATTATTGGGAATTTCAAGTGTTGAAATTTGTAATGAGATTGCATACCTTCTATGAGATAGTTGGATCCCGATACCCGCTGTGAGTAAGAGTTACTCCTGAGAGACTTTTACACATTACAGTTAGCCGATCAAGTAGGTGTCTAGAAAGGTGTTAACGGGGTTATGCCCTTAGGAAAACGAGGTTTATTTTAATTAGGTCCGTGCGAAAGCACGGGGAACCTCCCTCAAAGTACCGGCACTGGCCTGGCTGAAAGATTGGCGAACTTGTAGGGTGTAATTAATCCCGGCTAGTCTTTCCTTTTAGGGTTTGAAGGAAGATTTGACTAAAACAGTGGGAGACATCCTGATTAGATAAATTGATAACCAATCTAATCTTGTAAAAGCGCACGCTGAGTGTTTTCTTCTCTCTCTCTCCTGGTAGCGACCATGTCACGCCTTAATCAAGATAATAATATGGATATATTGACCGAACCCGCTTGTTATACTGCGCTAGGGAACGTTGGTCCCGCTCCAACTTATAATTGTTATAAGACAGAGCAAGAAATTGGGGAATACCAGATTTCCCGTACCGCCCAAACGAAGAAAGTGCATGTTGATGCATCATCTTCGGGTGTGTTCATTACAGAGAACTGTTTCTCAGTATCATTTACGTCCTGGGTATGAGATACCAGATCAGGATCCCGCAAATGTAATTTGTTACATGGGCTACAGATAGGTAGAGAACTGAGAACGGGTGATAAGTTTCATGAGATAGAAAACGGTGCAAGTGTTGCAGCCAAGTCTATTGGTAGTTATCACCCAGTATTACCAGAATACATTGATTCTGAACGAATGTTATTAGATACCGAACCTGATATACAACATCATATCAGTCTCTTTATTAGTAAAGAATGATATAATTTTGTATTGTTGGATAATATTTTGAACATTTCCTATATCAAGAGTTGATCGGTTCAGGCACGTTATCTAAAAGCATAGACGTTCTAAATCAAACCACAGTTCTTAACGTATAGAACACACACAAGAGGAAGAGTTCAGAAATGAACGAATACTTCTTGAGGCATTGTAGACTAGGTCATTTCAATGCGACCCGACTAGCGAAGTTACATATAGATGCATATTTAAATTAGTTTGAATTTACATCTTGTGAAACTTGCCGGTCATGTCACAGAGATAAGATGACCACAGCTTCGTTTATTGGAAACAGAGAAAAAGTTAGTGAACTCTTGGGATTGATACATGCTGATGTATGAAGGTCCCCTGTCTACACATGCCAAGACCGGTTCTTTGTACTTCATTACATTCTCTGATGATCTCTCCAGATTCAGACATATGTTCCTGTTGAAACACAAGTCCGAAGCTTTTGAGATATTCACAGAATATAAGTTAGAAGTAGAGAACCAAAAACTGGTATAAGTATTATGTCCTTTGATGTAATCAAGGAAGAGAATACTTTAGCACGGAGATTCCTGGACTTTTCTAAAGGAGAATGAGATTCTCTCTCAGCATTACTCCTCCGAATACACCACAGCACGTCGGTATATCGGGGCGGAGCAATAGCACCCTATGTGATATGGTGTGCTCTATGATGAGTACTACTGAGTTTCCTGTTTCCTTTTGGGAGTCATGCACTTGAGAAGCTGCATACATATTGAATAGGGTTTAAATCAAATCAGTTGCCTACCACTTCATATGTGATATAGAAAGGGAAGAGCCCATATCTTAAGTTTGTTAAGATTTAGCATTGTCCGGCCTATGTCTAAAAGCATAATCCAGACAAGCTCGAGGCAAAGTCAGATCTGTGGAAGTTTGTTGGATATCCCAAAACATACGCAAGGGAATAACTTCTACCTAACCGAGAAACAAAAGATGTTTTGTTTCTCAACATGCCACCTTTGTGAAAGGGAATTTCTTGTGAAAAAATTAGTGGTCAAAAAGGTAGAACTAGAAAAGTTCCAGCTATACAAACTGCAGCTGATGATTTGGTAGAACCGGAGGATTCAATAGTTTCTAACGAACCTCAGCCTCTCCGCCGATCTAGTAGGGTTCCTCATCCACCTGAGAGATACTTCGGTTTCTCTATGACAGTGGGAGCGAGGATTGTATCATGAGATGATGACCCAACTTATTTCGAGCTGGCCATCAGGAGTGGGACTCTGTAAGAATGGCTGGATGCTTAGCGATCTGAGATGGAATCCTTATACACCAACAAAGTATGGACTTTGGTTGCTTTATCTGAAGGGTTAAATTCCCATCAGGAGCAAGTATATCTTGAGAAGATTACTTGGTGTACATGAAAAAGTTGAGACTTTCAAAGGTATGCTTAAGTTTATCCAGATCCTACTTGCCACTGCTACATACCATAACTACGATATCCGGTGGTTGGGTGTCATGACTGCTTTTCTAAATGATGTTTTAGAAAAGAGCGTCTATAAGTATACAGCCAGAGGGCTTCATAGACAGTGGGAGCAGCGAAAATGTGTGCAAGATATTTTATGTGATAAAGCAGGCATCGCGGAGTTGGAACGTCTGTTTTGATGTGGTAGTCAAAGAGTTTGACTTCATCAAAATGGTAGATGAACCTTGTATATATAAAAAGGTAGTAGGGAGTATGGTGGTGATCTTCGTAGAGTACGTGGATAACATACTCTTGATAGGGAAGGAGTTTCCTATGCTACGCTCGGTCAATCTCCACTTATCACAAAGATTCTCCATATAGGATCAAAATGATACCTCCTAAATCCTGGGTTTTAGATTTATGAGATAGATCTAAAAGGATGTTAGGATTCTCACTAGTTGTAGTGAGATGGTATCAATCGATCCTGGGAAGAATCACTGGAAAGGTTCCAGGGTGATAAGGACGACTGAATGTCAGTCACAAGCATTGTCTTTACCCTCAGTGGAGGGACGGTATGTTGGAAGAGTTCCAAGCTAGATACCGTGACTTACTAGACGATTAAAGGCAAGATACATCGTTACCAAGGATGTTACCAAAGAAGCAGTTTGGATATATAAGTTCATGAGATGAACTTCGTTCCTACCATTGTGTGACAATGGAGTTGTGGCTTTTGCCAAGGAACACCCGTCCCATCAGAAATCCAGATATAATTCTTAGGCAGTATCACCTGATCATGGAGATGGTTGATCTCCAGGGAGATCGAGGTTAGGAGAGTAGACACAGAGGACGACAGCGCGGATCCACTCACAAAGGCCTTTTTCCCAGTAGAGACTTTTATGGGATGGTTGAGTATGAGATACTTCGACCACAGCTAATTGTTGGGTATGTGATACCACAACAGATGGCCCTAGTGCAAGTGGGAGATTATTAGTTATATGTATGCCCTAGAGGCCATTACTGTACATACGATGTATATTGTAATGGATGCTTGGACATATATAAGGAGGACTTTCTTGCTCGACATGATAGTACGCTATCTGGTTGTACTTTATCTTAACATGTACTCTGATTTTCTCTATGTTACATGTTGATAAAGCCTTTAGGATATGTACTCGACTACTGGGACTATGATGAGATCATACTAGTGGGGCCACGGTAGTCAACGAGTACATCCTATAACTGTTCCTAGTCGAGGGTGTATGGAGACAGGACATCGATACACCAGAGTAGACTAGTGTATACGCATCTTGACCCATATGATGGGCGATGGATGATCCCATATCCATCGGTGTTAGACATCAAGGATGGTACACGGGTGCTCAGTAGAGACTGGGTACACTGGACGGAATCGCCGAGAACTCACAGATGGTATTATACCTCACGTCAGATGGCAGTTCTCCGGTGACACTGGTACAGAGTGGTCTGTTGACCCGAGATCGTCATAGAGTCTTGTGTGATTCCCACTGTGCTTTGATTTCCATCATACCACGTCTAAGAGGGCGTGCAAAAAGGTGGCTTTTGGGTACAGTCCCGAATCATATGGAGGCAATGAGCGATAGGAGGGGATTCGTCTCTCCCGGTATAGGGAGTTGATGTTGTGCTGTGTTCGATTGGCTATAACTGGAAATCCCTGGCCAGGGTTGCTGAGATTTACTGGTAAGTGTTATCAGTAGTTTCTCGAACTGTTATAGTCCTCATATCGACACGACTTATCAAGCTACCGGGGTCTGACGTATACCACCCCTAAGCGAGATATGCAACATATCAGACGACGAGACCGGACTGTACGGGAGTGTTACTGATTGGATTCATAGAAGAATGTACAGGCTTGCTTGTTGATCTTCTGAGCGTTCAATACCTGGGTGGCTGTTACGTTTAGCTGACCGATTGCAGCTTGTGAGTGTTTGATATGATCATCATCTACTGCCGGCGTATTGACGATTCTTTAGAGTCCTACACAGAGCTTTCTTGGCTCAGGCAAAACGGAGTAGGAGCACATATGTGATATGTGCAGGACCGAGAACAATACATGTATGTGATACAGTATTAGATTCTCACGATATGAGATATCGGCCGGGTATATGAGATATAGCCGGGTTATCGGATCAAGTGTTGATTCGATGAACTGATACAGATTATATTAGTCGGTTATTTATGAAATAGCTGGATTATTGGATCATGTGTTGATTCAATAATTTAATGTATAATTATATATTTGATATATTAAATTACATTAACTAATATAAGCTCACTAAAAGATTCTTTTTCTCACTCGGGTAATACATTGATATATATGCGATATATGTTAACTGTATTATTTTCTTTTGTTACAAAATATATTATATATGTGATATATAATATTGTAACATGTTATAATTACTAATGCAATATGATTAGTGGAGATTAAACAAGGTTAGGGTTTGATTTGGGTTAGCTCATTCTTGAAGCTTCTAGAAGCTTTTTTTTTTGTCATGAGCTAAGATATTTTGTATGATATTTTGTAACCCAAACCACACCCTCAACCCTAGTTAACTCTCTACTAAGGTTAGCTCATTTTATATTAACAACCATGGTTGCATTTGTAGTTATCACCATTTTCATTATTCAGCACAAAAAGGATCCATGATTCTTCTTCTTCTTCTTCTTCTTCCTTCTTTCATGAAAAGCTTACTAGCTTTTTATGAAGTGATGAAAATGAGTGAGTTAATGAAAACAAATGAGAGCTAAAATCCTACTTCATCATTCTAATCTATCCTGACCATTTAGATTAAGATGTTCACTTCATTTAGTGAGTGAGAGCTTGTGTTAACGAAACTTCAAGGTAGATCATCTTTGTTATCGAATATCGGAAGCAAGCTTGCATCTTTCTCTTCGTGGGGCCTCTCGTGAGTCCGGAACTTGATGATCGCAGCGAAGGGACCACAACACGGAGCTTATGAAGTGAAGGACCAGACTACAAAGGTTGTAATCCCAAACTCTTAGATGTTAAAGTCTTTAATATGCTTTGTTTCGCCTAATCTCTAGTCTAAGATCTTGGTTTAGGGTTGTTCGGCACGGCTAAAATTTAAATCGGGCTTGGTTGATGCCTTATAGACCCTTGCGCGTGTGCCTAGTAACCCTACAACTATACCTTTAGAAAACTCACGAGATAATGACCTACCTCCTCACAACACTCATATATAATATAGCACGATGATCTTTGGGAACATAATTTTGGAAAAATACGATTTTACACAAAACTACCTCCAACTTATAAAAACCTTTTTTTTTAAAAAATGTATTAAACATTTCCATACAAATGCGCCTCTACAACCCATTTTGGGGAACCCCATTCGGGATGGTGCAGATTATCGCACATACTTGGTCTTAGTAGAGTGAGATGCAGACCTCAGCAAGGAGCATTCGGTCTCGATGGATTATACATTTTTCTTTAGAAAATAAGATTTTTACAAGAAAATTAATAAATTTATTTTGTTAAATATGTCTATATAAATATTAGCAAAATACTTATTTTAAATATATAAAATATTCCATGTTTCTAAAACTCAAGAAAAGAAGTCAAATATTACATGAAACTATTTTGATAATTCAAACAATATTCATATTACAAATAAATACCATATATTATGAAATTGGGTTTTATTCACTAGAAATGTCACATTGATAAAATATACATCCATTAAAACTCTAAAGACGATAATAAAATACTTGAGGTGTATTTTGAAAATTATACAAAATTATTTTTATATAAAACCCCCTCAAGTTATACTAAATTACAATAAGGACCCTAGTAAACATAGGTTTAAGCGGGACCAGTCTCTTGAGCCTCACGGAGCCGGAGATATGGGTGTTTGCCTATTTAAGGTAGACAACTTAACAAACGGTGTTATCAACATGGTAATCGACTTTGAAAAAGACACAAATCCTGTCGTCCATGTGCAGCAGTTACCGATAACACCAAAACCTAATTCAGAATTCAATTTCTTTTCTAATTGTCTGACTCAGACTGAGTCTCAATATAATCAATCTAATTTGAATATGATTCAAGTATCAAACTACAAATTCAACATGAATTCATGAATCCATATATTCGATCTAATCAATCTATATTGTAATACCCAGCCCCTTTTTATACCAATATCCGTATTACTTTTTGTTACCCTTAAAATTCATTTATTTATATCTATAAACTATGTTAAATATTTTAAAACTCTCAATCCATTTTATCTCCCCCTCTCCTTTCTCAAACCCTAATCCCAATTCCTCATTTTCTTTTCCCATTTATATAAACCTCTATTCCGGCCCATCTCTTTTCATATTTTTATTTAAACCCAAAACCCTATTTTTCCCTTCAACCCATTTTTCTATTCATTAAAATTAAACCCGGCCTGTTTCTCATTTCCCCCAGCAGCCCATTTCTTTTTTAAATAAACTTATTTTCTTTTTTCCCCAAAAACCAAGCCCACTCCTTCACTTCTTCTCCATTTCCCAGCCCGGCCCTTTCATTTTCTTTTTCCTTTTATTTTTCCAGCCCGTTCTCCCCTCAGCCTAACTTTTAAATAAAAAAGGGAATTCATTTTTTCACGGCCCGGCCCATTCTTCTCATCCCCGCCCGCTTCAACCCAATCCGACCTGACCCGCTTTCTACACCCTTTTTCCCCAACGGCTCTTTCCGCCTCCCCCGCTCGCGCGATCCACTTCCTCCGCCGACGCCCATGCCCACGCTCTCGCGCGGTACCCCACGACGCGCGCCCCTCGACCTCTCCTCGTCGACACCCTCACTCCTCTCTTTTCTCAAATCTCCCATCTCATTCACCAAACCGACCACGAACCCACTGCAGTTCCCAACTCCGTTCATCCCACAGACGACGACGACAACCACCTCGTACTCCCCCCCGCTCACTCCTTCTCACAAACTCAAGTCACCATCCTTCCTTTCACCACTTCACCGAGTCCCCTGCACTCCGATCCCCACCTCACCTGCAACCTGATGAACCCATCATCGTCAACGAGCCCTCTTCAACAACCACCACCTTCCTCCCCTCTCACCGCAGCTCCTCAACGTCACCACCACCCCTTCTCCTCCTCTCTTCCTCCGCCAAGCTCACTGCACACCCGAGCTCCAACTCACTCGACCACCGAGCTCATTCCCCTTCACCTGTATACCCACCTCGGCCCCCTGCACCTCGACGCCGGCAAGCCCCTAACCGACCTGAACCACTCCGTCGACCCTCTCGTCGTCTCTAAGTAAATCCCTCTCCCTCTGTCTCACTGCATCTCCTTGTTCTCTATCTTTCTCTCTCTCTCTCTCTGTTCTCTCTCACTCTCTGTCTCTCTCTCTGTTCTCTCTTCTCTCTAAGCTTCTCTCTCTCTCTCTAAATTTTTCTCTCTCCCTTTTATCAGCATCTCTACCTCTCCGCATCCAGCAAACGCGAGGCATCTCCAGACAACTCCGACGTAGAACCCGAGCGCGAGCCGAGGCCGCGAACCCTAGCCGCGCCGTTCTTCACGCGTTCGTGCCGCTGCCGCTGCCGTGTATCGCCAGAACGTCTCCAGGCAAGTATTTTACTTGCTACATGCTAATATATTCGTTTTATAAACTTAGATCGTATATATTACAAATTTACAATTCTCGATAATTTATATGACGCAACTGTTCAATGCATGATCTCAATGGAAATCCTTATTTAAATTGATAGAACATGAGGGCATTTGCTGGCCCATGTGATATTGAATGCTATGTATAAATTTCACTGGATAATACGACTGTTAGTGGCTAAAATGAATACCCCTAAGTATACCTGTAAAACTGGAAATTTCTTGTACCTGAAAACCGTTAAAATCACCATAAATTATTTACATACTGGAATCATGCGTTCGAGAGCTTAAATCGAAGCCGACTCGATGAAATATAACACTATGCAAGTTTCTAATGATTTCTGTACTTAAATTGTGACGATATTTGGTTCGGAGTGCGACTCTGGACTGCAGTCCAGAGCGACTCTGATTATTGCTTACTGTCCCGTAATGAGTACCACCTTGCTTCCTTAACTCGTATGTTGCGGAACTCTGCTGTTTATTAAAGCTGAATCTGTTATCTAGATAACACAAGTGGTTTCACCCTGTTTCGTCATCGTTTGCTATTTAATCTGTAATTTAAAAGATCGGGACGTATAACAGTCCAGAACCGATTCAGAAGTGACATACTAATGTTAAACAGTGTATATCTCCTGGCGTACAGACAGGATTGAGAATCCGTCTATTGGGTTGAAAACATTACTGAAAACTCTAGATTTCATTCAACTGTAGAGTCGCTAAAATCTGATCCCAAATGGGATTAAAATGCGTTGCGAAACGGACTTCCGATTCTGAAACCGGATTTCCAGCCGTGAACGCTTAAAATGAAATGGCCATAACTAGTGATCCTGAAACCCGATTGACGTGAAACCAAATTCGCTGGATAGATAATCAAACATACTATTTATTCCCCATTCATCGTTTCGCTAAACTGTACACGTATGATTCATGATAAATTATGCAAGTGATAGAATACTGATTTATGATATTTTAATCATGCTTTACATACTGTTTACTCATCATATCATACATATGTCACTGCATTGATAACCTAGTGATCATGTGCATTACCCAGTGTTAGGTATTAGTGATGATTGTGGAAAGTACGTTAGTGTTCGTGCATGAGTGAATAAGTGAAAGTGACACGTACTTGTACACAATCAGTGAACCTTATTATTCTATTGTATTGTCGACGTCTGTGGGACGCGTGTACGTGTGACTATAAGTGGTATGGGACACTTATGGAAGCTCTTGCATGGGTTTCACAGATAAGGCACCAGACACTGCCATTTATCTTGAGAATTAGTCGGGACGTGCTTGATGGAGATCCTGTCTCCAGTTCTCGTGCAAACTTGTCACAGATCGACTGGTATTTGAGGTTATGGTTAGCGTTTGATGTAGACCACGGGGTGTGGGGTAGTTTGAGTGTGAGTTCAACAGAATCTCGGGAGTCCCATACCGGCTTATATATATAGAGATATATGGAGATTTACAGGGTACATGATTATTACCGTGAGTTACATGTTGGGCCCGTGGTCCCTTGCCCTTGGGTTCTACCCTTGGGAGGAGGACACTCGCGAGTGGTTGACTCTCACACTTGGACTGACGATAGGTTTAGTGACCTGTACAGTGAGACTTAGAGACTGATAGGGATAATGGCATTGGTATACATTACTTACCGTTGTTGACATACCTGGCATATTATTTTACTGCTTTACTGTTCACCTGATCTATTAGACACTTCTTTGGTTACTACATGTTCATACCTATACCGTCTTGATTTACTATCATATGTTTCTATTATCACTGTTCGAGTTGTCACTTGTATATATATATATATATATATATATATATATATATATATATATATATATATATTATATTGCTATTGTGTCGCTCTGACGACCTGAGTATGCATGCTCTGTGTGAGGAGTGGATTTAGTCGGGACCAGGACCAGACGCACATCACGAATATCTTGGTTAGCTATCCAGAGTTATACCCTTTTATTTCCCATCAGGTCAGTCCTTTATATTGTTTTGTTTCAGTTACTGCATTCCTCATTACCTGCGCATTATTTACTGTTTACCACGTAAAGCTAGAAGCCGAAATGTGACTACGGCAGGACATTTCCTTGACCGTAGGAGCATGACTGGCCTTGTCAACCCCTCGTATTCCGTATTTTGGGAAGCGGGGCGTGACATATATTGACTGAACCGAACCATGGATATACATCCATCTACATGATTCTCCAGTTATATCCATTTACGGATATCATGGTTTCGGAAAGTCATCCATCTATATACAATATACAATTCAAACAATACATCAATACAATCAAGACATCGTGAGGTTTATAAGGGGTAGATTGGTACGGAAGGTGTTAGAAGTGGCACGAGACTGAAACCATTAGGACACCTAACCTTAATTCAATTGTCGTTGTACCGTGGCTACACGGTTCTTTGTATTCTGTCCACTATAGTCTCTGGTCTATTGAGACTCCTCTCGTATACACTAGCCTCTTCTGTACCAAGTTACAAACAACTACGTTAACATAACAAACAATATTATAATAGTTATACTCCCTCTCTGTCTATTCTACTTCTCCCTCCTCTTTGGGACTTACCGAGCGATTTGTTCGCTGACGACATTCTCTTTCTTCTTCTTTGGAATGTCGTCAGGTGATTCGGACTCATTGGAGATCGAGCCCACCAGCGAGGATTTGGACCAGCTAGCTTTCGACCCATAGCTTTAGATTCCTTGTACACATTTACATTCTGTATTTTCTATTTCTGTTATGCCACTATTTAGGCATTCCTTTCCATTCCATGTATTTACTTTTTAGATGTATTGTAAAAACAATGTTAATAAATACAGTTGATGTTCAATTATATCTTTGTCTCTTGTGTATTTTACGTATATTGCTTAGATACGCTTAGTGTGTTTACTTTAGAGTAAATACGTAGCGGCCTCGTCGCGGCCTCTGCCCGTATACTAGGAAGCGGGGCGTGACATATAAGAAGTTCTTGTCTGGGTGCAAGTGGTAGAAGTGATAAGTGATCGGCTACGACATTTTCAGGATCCCTTTCTGTCTTTTATTTCAAGGTTAAACTCCTGCAATAAAAGAATCCATCTAAGTAAACGGGTTTTAGCATCTTTCTTAGAAATGAGATGTCTAATAAACGAATGATCCATATAAATAGCAATGTGTGAACCGATGAGATAGGACCTAAGCTTTCAAGTGCATATACAACGGTTAAAAATTCTTTTTCGGTGGTGGAATAGTTTAACTGTGCATCATTTAGGGTCCTACTCACATAATGGATGAGATGTGGCATCTTGTTAATTCACTGTTCTAAGACAGCTCCAATTGCAAAATCGGATGCATCACATATAATCTCAAAGGGCTCACTCCAATTAGGAGCGGATGCAAGCTCCTTTTTCAATTGCTCGAATGATTTGAGACAATCGGAACTAAATTCAATAGTTGTATCCTTAGAAAGAAGTGAAGTCAAGGTCCTAGTTGTCTAGCTAAAATTCTTGATAAAGCATCTATAAAATCCCGCTTGCCCAAAGAATGACTTTATGTCCTTAATGGTTTTGGGCAGAGGTAGTTGATAGCTTTTCTATTGATTTTTGAATGGCAACCAACTGGGCTTGCATTCCAATTGGAGCTTCAACTGGGTGGATCCCACCCCTAGAATTAGTTGACCCTCTCTCACTAGAACTCTCCCACTGCATGATCTTATCGAATAGTTCTTCTAAAAAGTCATATGCATCGTCCTGTTTCTTCATCATAAAGTCCCCTTGATACATGGACTCAATTACAAACTTAGATTCCATGCTATCATAGACTATTTGACATAGCTCCCACTTAGTTATACCATGATGGGGCATTTTATGAGAAGGTCCTTAAAACGTTCGAAATATTTCCAAAAGGATGCTTCCGGTTTTTATGAAAAAGTCCTAATTTCATTTCAAAATTTGGCGGTTTTAAAATGTGGGTAGAACTTTTTAAGAAATATTTTAGTAAACACATCCCATGTCCTAATAGTATTTGCTGGCACACTGTAAATCCAATACTTAGCTTTATCAGTGAGGGTAAAGGAGATAATTCTAAGCTTAACGGCATCTTGGTTTAAATGCTTAAGTTTAAATATTTGAAATAAGTCATCAAACTCCTTTATGAAGACATAGGCGTATTCAGATTCTAAACCATGAAACTTAGAAAGTGAGTTTATGAAAGCGTGTTTTATTTCATAATCACCGGCTGCTAGCTGTAAGACTATACAAGATGGCAACGATATGCGGAAATGATAACATCTATCCTGTAGGGTAAGTGTAGCGGGAACGATCTCGGCCATTGGATCTTCTGAATCAAAATGAGTCAATCTATATTTTTCGTCTCGACCTCACTCATGCATACACCGTACAAAATAGAATATAAGTTATATTCTTTTATGGTTTTTTTATATGCAAAAACTAAGATGACTAGAGATTCTAAAAAAATCACAATTAAAGATGCACAAACAACCTAGATCTAGGGTTACCTAGGTCAAGTAATAGATCCGCTCCTAACATCCAAGAGACAAATTGTGAGGTAGATTCCCTAACAGCTCTTTAACAACCTTAAAATCATATCGGTGCCAATTAAATGGGAGGGTTCCACTATACGAATCACCAAAATAGCAGGCCTTAATTAAATAACCACTACTAGACACACGTCATTAGACATCTCAAAATTGAATTGGGTAGCCGTTAGATTACCTACAACCTACTCTTGTCATATTGAGCGCGATATGCCCTTAGGGGGTTGAATTCTAGATATCTTTTAAATTAATGTAGATTAATGCGGATGCTCAGTTGTGATTTGTGAGGCCTAACAAGGGTAATGAAATCTCATCTAATCTGGATTTGGATAGTTGCTCTTTGGAATCATTTTAAATATGCAATGCAATAATAAAAATCTAAAACAATCAAAAATATAAACTAATTTTATTAGTAGCGCAAAGAATTCTGCAAAAATCTGTTAGTTAGAATCAAATCGAGATTTGGGAAGAACGAGATCTTACCTATAGCCTTGATCTGAGATCGGTTTATGGACGGGCAGCAGCGAGGATCCTTGACCGGAGGCATTGAAAGCACATGTTGCTGCAAACAGGTTGATGAAATCGTTGGGGTTTTGTCTCGTTTCTGTTGTAAGCTTGACACTTCATCAAATTTGGAACAAATTTCTAGAATATGCTCAAAAAATTTAAAAATCTGCAACAAAAAGATTTCGAAAAATCAAAAATAATTCGGCCGATCTTGATGTTATATAGGTTTCAGCCGAAAATTTTTGAGAAGGGTGAAATCGCCAAGTTGCCTCATGTTCATCTCGATCTGCTCTTCCTTCAAATTTGTCTCGATTTCTGAAATAAAAAATAGAGAATTCGCAGTAATATAAATTTAATTTAACCTAAATAAAAAACTAAAAATTTAATTTAAAATTAATTAAAGTACACCTCCCCGACGACGGCGCCAAAAACTTGATAGGATTTTTATAATTCTCCAAATTAAACCGTAAGTATACAGCTACATCGCAATAGTACTTGAGGATCGTTCCCACGAAGAGGGCTGTTAACTACTTTTAAACTAAGTTAAAAAAATAGATATTTCTAAATTAATTAAAAGTGCAATTAAATAATGCAAATAAAAATAAAAGTGGTTTTTTTTATAAATACAGAAGAATCTAGGGTTTTGTATTTATTTATCTCTATTGATTGATTTAAAAGATGATACTTCTGTTCTAGATCTATATTTAATATGTTTTCTATTAATCCTATAAAAGTATAGTTTAATTTAATACTATTAAAGTTAACCTATCAATCATTAAAATATCGTTTAGATAGAAATATTAGAACCATTTTTCTTGCTAATTAAAAATAATCTACGTTTAATTTTCGATTAATAGCGGTAGGTGATCAATCCACTTCTATCATCTTATCGAATAATCTAGATCACCCTTAACTACATAGTTTTAATTTCTTTTAATTAAACTCATCTCTCACCTTCGATCATTAGATATTTAGGGCGTCAACCTATCATTTAACCTAATGAGTTTCTTGGTGTTATTATTTTCCTCTAATCTTATTTGCAGACGTCAACTATCATTAAAAAAATTAGCTTTTAGATGATAAACTTAAATGAGAAGAATTTAAATTATAAGAGATTAACCATTATACACAAGAAAATAAAGCAATAAGAACATCTAACCAAATAGAGTAAATAAACACAAAAACCTAGAAAAGAAAATTAGTTACACATCATATTAAGAAAAAGCAAAAAATTATTCATAATAAAATAACTTACAATGGAGTCGATCTCTCTGAGAAACTTAGATAAGTTATTTCCAAAAAAGAGATGATTTAAACTCTAAACCATACAAGAGTTTATATATTATTTTGTGAGACCTGGAATAAACTTTACAGAATAACTAAAAAATACGAATCATTGCTAAAATTATAGACTTGACAAGCTTCAGAAAACCGGCCGAGTCTTCTAGTAGGGTCATTTCGGCCGGAATTTTTGCACCTTGGATTTTTTTTCTTCTTCCATAATATTTGTTTTAATCTCTTCCAAAACTGCTAATTGATTCTCGGTTTTTTATTTATCCCCGAATTGATTTCCGTCGCACGCACGTAAGCAGTTTGTTGCGTCTTCTGTTATTTCTGATTATCCCCATGAAGCACATTCTACACACGCGATCTTCATATTAGTGCACTTTTCCGTCTTTTTGCAATTAAGTCATGTTATATGCATCTATTCACAAGAACATCCAAAATAGCATAAAATATGAAATATAAACGATAAATGTGTTATAAAATGTGCAATAAATTGTACATATCAACACACTAGTCTAAACTGAAGTATCGAAGCCCAGTCTGGATACTCCTACGATTAGGGACATTTAAGGATGTGCTTATAGACTATCTCAGGTCCCACTAGTATGATCCCTATCATTAATCTTGTTAGTCAAGCAAAATCGTAAGGGTTATATCTCATGTATTAGCGATACGCGATAATGAGTAAAACGTATACGCATGACAGATAAAGAAAAACCAGATAGCATACTATCATCTCGAGTAAAATTGTTCTCCATATAGGCCCGTCTTCAATTACAATAATTGCTTTGAGAGCATCTATATCCAACAGTCTGCAGAAGAAATCTGCTGGTTCAAAATTTGGAGTTTTGAAAAACTTTAAAAACCAAAACTTTGGCATCAAACTACCCTCGATCTATGTTCATACCAGAATATTGCATTTTATACCACCCATTCTTACGCTCGTGTGTTTATAGGTAGGTACTTTTGATTAGTGTTTGCTATATATTTGCAGAATACAGGTTCTCGGCTCTGAACAGTGAAATCCATGAAAAGTATGACAAATTCCGGATTACTGCCAACAACAGATAAAACACGGGTCTCCGCTCTCTATTCGTGTGTTGCCACATACCAGTTTAAGGGACAAGATGGCAAATCGATTGTCATGTCATGCACAAAGCTCTAGGCCAACACAAGATCCAAGAAATCTACGCGGAGCTCGAGGAAATCATGGCAAAAGATCCACATCACATCACCTTTTGTTCTACTAAAATTCTGGAATAATTGTGAAGAGTTTCTGAGAAATATCATATACCACATAGCAGACAACAGCAAACCAGGAAATCTCCCAAAAGCCCATGACCCAAGTCCACTATAGGGCCGTGGATCCGCGGCCATTATGACTCCTCATGCTGTCGTCTTTTGGGGGTAGTTTTGGGATTTCATATGGGGTCAGAATGTTGCCCTAGGTTCTCTGTTGCCTGCCTATAAATACCCCAGATCTTAACCATTTGAGGGGTGAATTCTTTGTTCTTCTTTCTTTTTAGGATTTAGTCTTTTTCTTTTTCTTCTTCATTCTTTTTCCATGAAAATTGTAGTGAGAGCTTTTTGAGTGGGAGATCAATGAAGATGAGGGCTTTTTGTATCATTCTCTTTTGTTTCTTCTTCCCCTTGAGATTCTTGCTTTCTCTTGATCATTCAACATCTTCATTGAGCTTGAATGGTTAAGGGTTAGTTATTGATCTCAAGGGTCGTATTTTCTTATGGAATTAGCGCTTGATTTCACATGCGTTCTCTACCCTTCCCTTGATCTTGCAACCTCTTGATTGAGCTTGCAAGTTTAAAGGTTGGCTATTGATCACATGCTTGTCTTGAGTTCTAGTTTCTTGTTCTTTTTATCGCTTTTTATTACTTGCTTATTATTATCTTGCTTTACCTTTCTTACAATTTATATTCATGCACTTAATTACTTGTAATCTTTTCTTTTCTTTGTTCTTTTCTTTTGCTCTCTTTTGTTCATTTTGTGAATGGTTGTAATTATTGTTGTTAAGATGAAATACGGTATTGTAAGTTAATATCTTCTTTCTCATTTCTTTTTCCCGTTATTTTCCATTGAACTCCGCCCAAACCATACGCAAGCGCTCCGTTAGGCACCCTACCCTAACAAGGTAACGGTGATTCCTAACCGCGACCGGTTGCGTTCGGTTTGGCCGGAGGCGAAAGCAAGAGACAAGAATGGAAGGACAAGGGTAAATAAGCCGTATTCCACGAATACCGCGCTTAAATCCCCTAATCCACGTTGTTGCCGATTGCCTTAGCTTCAATTGGTCAAGACTCGGCTCAAAGGTTTTGAGTATGGATTTTTTTAGCTTACAATCTCGTATCTTCTTCTTAACAACTTTTTACTTGCAAATAATACACATAGGTTAGACTGAACAAACATATACAATTCTTTATTGACTCGTCTAAAACAAGAAAGGACATACAACCCTCTCCCTGTGGATCGACCCGTGCTCAACCGGCTAGCTGCATAGCGACACCGTCTTGATTGCGGTTAACTTAAATTCTTTCAATTAAATGGCGCCGTTGCCGGGGAGACGGTAACGTATTTCTTTTCTTGTTATTCGGGTTAATATTCTTTTTGTATATATATATAAAATAAAAAAAAATATTCTTTTTGTTTTTTTTGGGCAAGAGTGCAGATTTTTGCAGATTTGCAAACTGCGATTGTGGGGAGCAAAGTGTACATTCAAGGCTAAGGTGATTGCAAAGTACAGTGCCAAAGATCCGGGTAGTTTGACCCGCGCAAGCGAACTTTTCAAGCTTACCGGATTTGATTCAACGGGGGTTTCCTAACCCAAAAACTTAACGGTACGTACTTTACTAACACCTTCTTCTCAAATCCGACGCATCCAATATACTATTCTTTGCAGGATTCTTTGCAAGTTCGCTAACAAACGCTAAAAATTGACTAACCCGTATTTGTTGCAGTGCCGCGCTTAAACTAAAAAAACGATTTTTTGATTCTTTATAGAATTTTTATTGAATTGCGCATTGCATACATTAATACGGACTTAAGGGCAAGCGAACCCCACAATATACGGTAAAGGATTTCATCACCTTTTCCGTGGCCTACAAATCACGAACTTGAGCATAACGTTTACCCGCACAAAATTTAAAAGAAATTAGACTTTAAGACTTAAGGACTTCGCGCTCACTAGAAGAAGTTAACTGTGTTTAGAACCTCGCTTAACGGTATATTGTTTACGGGGTGTCTAGGAAAGTGTTAACGGCGCAACCGCCAAAAGAGAAAGGGTTATTTAATTAAGGAACTTCGCGAAAGCGTTGGAAAACCTCCCCTTATCTCTGCACTTACCTGGCCTCGTGATCAGTGTATCTTGAGCCCGTTTCTCGACACAGTTTTACTTCGACAATCAAGTTTTGGAGCAGGTCTAGTTGACCTAGGTGAACCCTAGAACGATTAGGTGTGTGGTATTTTTGTGTCGTGATTGTTTTTGTCCATATTCTTTTTTGTGTGTATATTTCATTCTTTTGTTAATATCTAACCAAAAAATATATATATATATAAAATAAAAAAATCACATTTCCCCCCTCCTTTTCTCTGCCTTTCTTTCTTTCTCTCTTCATATCATGGGTACCCCACCTCGCAAAACTCTTGCCGAACTTTGGTACCCACAACCAGACATTACTTTTTACGGTTCTTGCTTTGGCCGAACGTCAAACGATCCCTCCATGCCCAAAATCTCTTTGAAAGATCGGATAGACGCGTCTAGGACAAACACTTGCCCTTCGCAATCGACTTTGTATCAACCTTTTCAACCTCCCCTACCATCTTATGTTGATACCCCTTTTGCAAGTCGTCCTTTGTCCATCGCTGAACATATTGAACAATCCTGTAGCCGATCTTTCACTCCTTTCACTACTACAGATTCTTGGGATCAACAATTCCATTCACCTTCTTATCCAAATGTTGATCCTGCTCCTGTCCAGCCATTCAATTCCTACCAGTCCTACCTGACTTTTGCACCTTCCCTAGACATTGCTTCAGAACAGCCGTTTGGGAATTTTCAGTATCCATACAATTTTGAATCTTTTACTGAAACCACTTCACAACCCATGTCTAGTCTGGAACAGTCATTGGAAGACTTTAAGGTAGCATCAAGCCAACAGATGATGGATTTGGATGGGTCCATGGCCGCCCTCATACAACCTAGTGACCCGGTAGCTAGTTTTCAACTAGCTCCAAATTTTCCAATGTATGAAGAGGCGGTCGGACATGCTGTGAATTTGAGTGGAGAGAGTGAGCTGTACCCCCTTCCAAATCAAACCTACCCGTTTCAAATTGAATCCCACAACTCCTGCGTTGAAAGTCTATCAAGTGTCCCAACTGCATTATCAATTGAAGATAGAATGTTTAATGAGTTGTGTGACTTTGTAGGGTTTGATTTGCCAGATTATGAAGGGACCTTGCCAAGTGAAACCACAAACAATCCTTTTGACCTCTACACCTCCATCTTAGAACCTAAATTGATTGAAATCCATGCTTTTGATGAGATGTCGGAGAAAATTGACTTTCACTTGATTAAGGATATTGACGCCGGGAATATTTTGGATGATGAACCTGTAGATCTGGCAGAGTTTTTCTCTCCAATTCATCATCCCGAGTCATTAACTGTTTTTCCCGAACCCCATATGCGTCTGAATTTTGAAGAGAAATGCATGGATGTGCTAAATTTTGAGGAGAATTTTGAGGATAGCTTTGAGGATGAACCAGTTTTAATTGATGAGTCGGATTTTCTAATTCATCCTGTTCCTTTCCTTGACTGTGTGCACCCTCCCGAAACCTTAACCGATACCCCTCCTCGATCACTTTCCTCCATCCTTTCCATCGTTCCGACAATGCAAGAAACCGTATCATTTTCACTTCCCGTGTCTGGTTTACCAAGTTCGGCATACCCATGGTTTCTCACGAATCTTGAGGGATTTGACCCCATTTCTCGACGGGTAAATATATTAGCACAATCGCTTTTCACCCATCGGTCATCACAAATTGTGCTAATCTATTTCTTCCATTTGCACCCTCAAGTTCGTATTCCACTTCTTTTTCCCTTCCGCCATTCTTCTTCTTCTCATATACCGAGACCGTATACCTCTTCTATCTCTATACGGTCTCGCGTATTCTCCATCTCTTTTCTCTACGCCTTCTTTCACCAGCCACTGCTTTATCACGATAAGATCTTTGAATGGTTGGTGTTAACTTTTGGCCTGTGTAAGGCCTTGTATAGCTTGTGTCACGCCCCGCTTCCCAGAGTACGCAAGATTGGGCACGTGACATAGCCAACCATGCTACCTGTGGGTAGGAAAAATCCATCCACAGTCACATTACGGTTGTAGAGATATCAAGAACAAAATAATAAGCTAATCTAATACATGTCCAAATCCATAATAACAAGAATCAATAAACAATAAGTGCGGAAGCTAATGATCCAATACAATGAATAAACAGTACGTCCCATAATGCGGGCTCACATCTGGAAATGAAATGAAATAAATAAACTAAACTCTAAGGAACTCACAGTTCAGCCTGCTGGCTGAAGTACTCCTGCTCGGTCGTCGACAGTGGTAAAGAATCTGGGCCATGCAAAACCCAGACGTCAGCGTGTCATGACATCAAGTATATAATATAAACATGGTAATAAGCAATGCAAATATGAACATGAATAAAGCAGTACCAAGAAATAACAGAGCAGGGTAATGTGCAGTGGGTAACTAAACTGTTCTAACAGGTTTTCTATTCTAAAGTCTTTGAAACCAATTGATGAATCGTCGATGTAACCCAATAGTATCCCGTACATACCCGGGACCACGGCCACAATATTCTCGGCTGCAGCCGAGACATGCCGTTAGGCACAGAATAGGAAAGTGTACACTCGGTATTACCCCGTACATACCCGGGATCACGGCCACAATATTCTCGGTCGAAACCGAGACATGCCGTTAGGCACAGAATAGGAATGTGTACACTCGGTATTACCCCGTACATACCCGGGATCACGGCCACAATATTCTCGGTCGAAACCGAGACATGCCGTTAGGCACAGAATAGGAATGTGTACACTCGAACGGTAGTGAACGGTCGAGTTACAAGTCAGGTTCATCTTTGATTTCCCCATACCCCCAAGCTAAGTATGTCAGTCAGGTATTCAGTAGTCAAGGACTAATGCCAACACAAAATCAGGTAAAGTAGGTCTGTCTGGATAGACAGCAGGAATGGTCAGGTTTGTCGGTATTAGGCACAAGATCAGGTAACAGGTAAAGCCATGGTACATCAGGTCCAGCCAGGTAATGTATAAAGGTGTCATGTCATGTCAAGAGTGTACGGTACCATGTCATGTCAAGTAGGAAGTGTAACAGGTCATGTCAGGAAGCACAAGATGTCATGTGGGTGCTCATAATCAAACTATCATAAACATGTGTATAAATAAACAAGCATGAGTACTATTAGAACAATAAACTGGAACATGTAATATGATATGCAAATAGATATAATTTCAAGGATATGGATGCACAGTTATCGATTAGGGTTACATTTATAGTTCCAATATTAATTAGGATGCAATTTATTAAATATGGAGTGTTAATATCACATTATTATGTAGTAATGTGATCTATGGATGCAATTATAGGTATCTTAAATGCGATGGATGCAAACGGGTATCCGAAAAGTTATAAAACTATAAAATGGTAATGTGGGATGTACAACTAAACAATATGTGATATAAATATTGATATAATAATATTAATATAGATAGCATATTCAAAGCGATTAGTAACTATAAAAGATGTATTGATTAACCATGCACAAGAAGGTTCCGTTCAGAAATTCAGCGTCACCCTAATTTGTAAAATAACTTAAAAATAACAAATGTTCTCCAAAAGAGACGTATCTTATACCAAAACAAAGATAATTCAATAAGGTTTTCAGTTTTATAAGTATAAGTATCTCAGGTTATCCCTACAAAAAGTTATGAATATTCCAAGTTGAAAGTTTGCTGCTGGAATTTCTCTGGACAGCAGTTTAAAGGCATTTTCATTTGCATTTTACGTTATTTAAACAATTTATTTTGCAAGTAAATATTTCATAGAGTTATAGTATTCTGAATTAGCTTCGTAACGAACTAAAGAACGTATACTAATGATTTTTCTATGATTTATAATGAATTTTATAAGATAAGGTGTACAGTAAATTTCAGATTTGTCATATCCGATTTTTCAACGACATTTCATATGTAAACTATAAGATTTTCAAATGTATAACATTATAAAATGAAGATTATAAAAGTATATAGCATGTAGCAAGATTAACTTGCCTCGATGGGTCGCGAATCGGGAAAACGGAACGTTAACCGTCGGCGGGGAAAACTCGCGACGGGCGCACGGTTCACGGAATGAACCCAAACGACGAACAAAGGAACCACACGGGTCGGGGTATCTCACTGGAACGTCGAGAAACGTCACCGGCACGACGGAATTCCGGCAACAAAAGAACAGTTAAAAGAAATGAGAAACGAGACATGAAGCAAGAAGAGAAAAATGATAAAGAGAAGTACGAGAGAATATATAAGGGGGAGAGAGAGAGAAAATGGAGAGAGAGAGAGAAAGTGGGGCCCACGGGGTTAAAGGGGAGGTTGCGATTGGCTGAGAGAATAAATTGAGAAGGATATAAAAGATTGTAAAAATATTATATGGTTAACTTAAAGATTTAAAAGATAGGTAATGAACAGTAAGATATCAGATTAGTTAGAAAAATATATGCGAAGGTTTTAATAATATTAAAATTTAGGATTTTGGCGCCAAATGAAACATTTCCAAATTGCGCCCGGGTTGGGTCCAAAAATTCGAAATTCAAATAATAGGATTTTAGGCGGGTTCCAAATTTTAAAATGAAATGTTTTATGATTAAAAAGCATACTCCCAAAACGGACACACGCACGTGCACGTAGCCATCCAAACTCGCTCGTTTCACTGGACGGGACGAGAACACAATGCACGGACGCTACCACGAGACTAAGGGTGTCAAGTAGGCCAAGATGAATATTTTCAATTTTATTTTAGGTGCTAAAATTTGTTATATGCAGAATGACTTAGCCAGATAAAATTTTTACAGTAAGACCCCAAACAAGCGAGATAAATGAAATGAGTAATATCTAAAGCTCAACCAATAATAGAAAATAGTAGTATTGGGCTCGGGTGTTACATTATACCCAACTACAAAAGAATTTCGTCCTCGAAATTCCAAGAATACAAGATAGAAAACTACAGGAAAATGTGAGGAAACTTCTGTCGGATCTCGTCTTCTCGTTCCCAAGTGGATTCTCCATGCGATCGATTACCCCAAGAAACTAGCACAAGAGGGGTAACCTTGTTCTTAAGAACCTTTTCTCTCCGATCCACGATTTCAATCGGTCGCTCCTCAAAAGTCAAGTCTTCTCGTACTGTTAGCTCCGAATGATCCAAAACGTGTGTTTCATCTCGAACATACCTTCGTAGTTGAGATACGTGAAACACATCGTGTACATTTGCCAAGGACTGCGGTAACGCCAAACGATACGCTACCTCACCAACACGCTCCATGATCTCAAGGGTCCAACGAATCGAGGACTAAGCTTTCTTCGACTTCCAAAACGAATCACCCCTCTCGTCGGTGATATCTTCAAGAATACCAAATCACCCACGGTGAACTCTAGAGATCTTCTTGACGTATCTGCCCAACTCTTCTGTCGGTCATGTGCTGTCTTCATATGATTTCTGATAGGGTTAACCTTCTCAACTGTCTGCACAACCAAATCTGGTCCCAATAATCTCCGTTCACCGACATCGTCCCAACAAACAGGTGAACGGCATTTACGACCATACAAAGCTTCAAATGGAGCCATATGAATAGTTGCCTGAAAACTGTTGTTGTAAGACAACTCCACCAAAAGTAGATGATCCTCCCAAGACCCCTTGAAGTCCAACATGCATGCTCTCCACATATCTTCAAGAGTCTGGATCGTTCTCTCCGATTGTCCATCAGTTTGAGGATGATAAGCTGTGCTAAACTTCAATCGAGTCCCCAAACTTTCCTGTAAACTCCTCCAGAAGTGTGACAAGAATCGAGTGTCCCGATCGGACACGATGCTTACCGGCACTCCATGCAATCTGACAATCTCCTGCATGTATCGCTCTGCCAAAGTCTCCGTCAATTGACCAACCCGAAAAGGAATAAAGTGAGCTGCCTTGGTCAAACGATCGACAATCACCCATACGGTATTGTTGCCCTTTGGACTCCGCGGTAAAGCCGTCACGAAATCCATGGTTATATGTTCCCACTTCCACTGAGGAATTGGAAATGGTTGCAATAAACCAGCAACCCTTTGGTGTTCAGCCTTGACTTGCTGACATACCAAGCACTTAGCCACGAAGCGAGCAATCTCCCGTTTCATGCCTTCCCACCAGAAGTGCTGTCGAATATCTCGGTACATCTTTGTCCCTCCTGGATGTACAGAGTAAGCTGAACTGTGTGCCTCCTTCATAAGCTCTTCACGCACATCTCCTTTTGGCACACACACACGGCTGCCATATCTCAACGAACCGTCTTCATGGATCAGTAAATCGGTTCGTAGTCCGGCTCCAACCTGCTCTCGAAACTTTTGCAGTCTTGGATCCTGCGATTGCGCCACTTTAATCTTCTCAACTAAAGACGACTGTACTTGCAACTGCATCAACTGTCCTGTAGCATGTGGTAGCACAACCTCCAAGTCAAATCTCCGAAAATCCGCAATGATCTCTCTCTGTGCGGTCAATATCTGAATTGCTGGTAACCGACTCAGCGCATCCGGCACGACGTTGACTTTTCCCGGATGGTACTTAAGATCAAGGTCATAATCGGCCATCAGCTCCAACCATCTGCGTTGCCTCATGTTCAACTCCTTCTGAGTGAACACATACTTTAAACTCTTGTGATCTGTAAAGACTTCAACTCTCTCGCCCAAAAGGTAGTGTCTCCAAATCTTCAGGGCGAAGATCACGGCTGCAAGCTCCAAGTCATGAGTCGGATAATTCTTCTCATGGGTCTTCAACTGTCTCGATGCGTATTCTATGACCTTCCCATGCTGCATCAAAACACATCCCAATCCTTTCCCAGATGCGTCGCTGTGAATCACCAGTCCTCTGGAATTGTCTGGCACGGTCAGAATAGGGGCGGTTATCAACTTCTGCTTCAACGTCTCGAAAGCTAACGCATACTTATCCGCCCATACAAAAGGTACCTCCTTGGTCAACGGCTCTGCCAGACGAGCAAAGTTCTCCATAAATCTCCTGTAGTATCCGGCTAATCCAAGGAAACTTCTTATCTCAGCAACATTCTTTGGAATAGGCCAATCTCGAACTGCTGCAATCTTTTCTGGATCGACGGCAATGCCATTGCCAAACACAACATGCCCCAAAAACCTTACTTCCTCCAGCCAAAACTCGCACTTGCTCATCTTCGCATACAATTTCTCTTGTCTCAACGTCTGCAGTGCGATCTTCAAATACTCAGCATGCTCTTCAAAACTCTTCGAGTAAACCAGAATATCGTTAATGAATACCACAATAAACTGGTCCAAGAATGGTGAAAAGATCCGGTTCATCAAATCCATGAATATTGCCAGCGCATTAGTCACTCCGAAGGGCATCACCAAATACTCGAAATGTCCATATCGAGTTCGAAACGCCGTCTCGCAAATGTCTTCTGCTTTCACTCGGACCTGATGATATCCTGATCGCAAATCCAGTTTCGAGAATACCATCGCGCCACTAAGCTGCTCAAAAAGTTCTCCAATGCGAGGGATCGGGTACTTGTTCTTAATAGTCACCCGGTTCAATTCTCGGTAATCAATGCACATCCTTCTCGTGCCATCCTTCTTCTTTACTAAAAGAACTGGGGCTCCCCAAGGTGAGTTGCTGCTTCGAATCCAACCTTTCTCGAGTAATTCACCAACTTGTTTCTTAACTTCTTCCAATTCCACTGGTGCCATCGGATAATAAGAATTTGATACTGGCGCTGCACGAGGAATAAGGTCAATCTCAAACTCCACATCTCGCTTCGGCGGTAAGCCCGATATATCTTCAAATACGTCCATAAAATCGCGAACAACTGCCGGCTCTTCATTACTATCAACTTCCATAGCTGCAAGAACACTGTTTGTCGGCCTAGCCCTAAACTCGACTGGCCCGACAGAACTGCTTCCTTACCGCAACTGCTGTCTACATTGTTGGCCACGAAAGGTCCAGCAAGACTACTGAGTCTCGTCCATTCTGCTGCATGCACGTCCACGGTTGCTCCATTCTGCCTTAGTCCGATGAACTTCTCTTCCATTTCCTCCGCGCAGTCCGCGGAAGGACTTCTCCAGTAAACTCTTAGAGAAATCCGCCCACTGCTTGGCCTGGGGCAAGCAGTTCTCCTCCACAAGCCACCACTCTCGGGCGTAATCCACTAGTTGAATGCGCACCACATCTACTCTCTTGTCTTCGGGGATCTGTGCCGCAATCAGCAAATTCTCCATGTCACTAGCCACTGCTCGGCTGGCAACGGCTCCTCCAGACCAGTGAAAGTAGACGGACCCAAAAGTCTGAAATCTGCTACAGTCCCTACTTGTTCGACTGGTCTAGTTCCATCGTTGTTTACAGACTGCTGAACGATCTGCAAACCTTCCTGAAACGAATCTGCTATTGCTGGATCAGCTCAGTCTGTCTCTTTGATTTCCAGCATTCCTCTTATCACTCCAAGCATGGCGGCTTCGTTCACACGCCTCTGGTAAGTCTTCAACTTCTTACCGGTCATAATCCTGAACTCAAAACACCCAACATTAGCATGATGATAGATTCTGAATGTGGATCAAGGCTAGAACTCCAAGATACTTAAATAGAGTACCGCATTGTAGCTATGCCGCGGTATCATAGCCGCAATTACTTAACTCCACCCAAGTCGCCCAAGTCCTAGGGATAACAAGAAATCAGGTTTCCGAGTCGACATGCAAAGTAAGTTTGCACGTCGTAAAAGATATAATCAGGAAGAATGTGATTCAAGAATGGTAAAACGGTCAATGTGGCTGGACATGTTTCCTAAACACGGGTATTCTGATTCGTGTATTGGGTACAATACCCAACTACAAAAGAATCAACCCGACTAACCTATGGCTCTGATACCAAAAGAACCATGTCACGCCCCGCTTCCCAGAGTACGCAAGATTGGGCACGTGACATAGCCAACCATGCTACCTGTGGGTAGGAAAAATCCATCCACAGTCACATTACGGTTGTAGAGATATCAAGAACAAAATAATAAGCTAATCTAATACATGTCCAAATCCATAATAACAAGAATCAATAAACAATAAGTGCGGAAGCTAATAATCCAATACAATGAATAAACAGTACGTCCCATAATGCGGGCTCACATCTGGAAATGAAATGAATAAATAAACTAAACTCTAAGGAACTCACAGTTCAGCCTGCTGGCTGAAGTACTCCTGCTCGGTCGTCGACAGTGGTAAAGAATCTGGGCCATGCAAAACCCAGACGTCAGCGCGTCATGACATCAAGTATATAATATAAACATGGTAATAAGCAATGCAAATATGAACATGAATAAAGCAGTACCAAGAAATAACAGAGCAGGGTAATGTGCAGTGGGTAACTAAACTGTTCTAACAGGTTTTCTATTCTAAAGTCTTTGAAACCAATTGATGAATCGTCGATGTAACCCAATAGTATCCCGTACATACCCGGGACCACGGCCACAATATTCTCGGCTGCAGCCGAGACATGCCGTTAGGCACAGAATAGGAAAGTGTACACTCGGTATTACCCCGTACATACCCGGGATCACGGCCACAATATTCTCGGTCGAAACCGAGACATGCCGTTAGGCACAGAATAGGAATGTGTACACTCGGTATTACCCCGTACATACCCGGGATCACGGCCACAATATTCTCGGTCGAAACCGAGACATGCCGTTAGGCACAGAATAGGAATGTGTACACTCGAACGGTAGTGAACTGTCGAGTTACAAGTCAGGTTCATCTTTGATTTCCCCATACCCCCAAGCTAAGTATGTCAGGTCAGGTATTCAGTAGTCAAGGACTAATGCCAACACAAAATCAGGTAAAGTAGGTCTGTCTGGATAGACAGCAGGAATGGTCAGGTTTGTCGGCATTAGGCACAAGATCAGGTAACAGGTAAAACCATGGTACATCAGGTCCAGCCAGGTAATGTATAAAGGTGTCATGTCATGTCAAGAGTGTACGGTACCAGGTCATGTCAAGTAGGAAGTGTAACAGGTCATGTCAGGAAGCACAAGATGTCATGTGGGTGCTCATAATCAAACTATCATAAACATGTGTATAAATAAACAAGCATGAGTACTATTAGAACAATAAACTGGAACATGTAATATGATATGCAAATAGATATAATTTCAAGGATATGGATGCACAGTTATCGATTAGGGTTACATTTATAGTTCCAATATTAATTAGGATGCAATTTATTAAATATGGAGTGTTAATATCACATTATTATGTAGTAATGTGATCTATGGATGCAATTATAGGTATCTTAAATGCGATGGATGCAAACGGGTATCCGAAAAGTTATAAAACTATAAAATGGTAATGTGGGATGTACAACTAAACAATATGTGATATAAATATTGATATAATAATATTAATATAGATAGCATATTCAAAGCGATTAGTAACTATAAAAGATGTATTGATTAACCATGCACAAGAAGGTTCCGTTCAGAAATTCAGCGTCACCCTAATTTGTAAAATAGCTTAAAAATAACAAATGCTCTCCAAAAGAGACGTATCTTATACCAAAACAAAGATAATTCAATAAGGTTTTCAGTTTTATAAGTATAAGCATCTCAGGTTATCCCTACAAAAAGTTATGAATATTCCAAGTTGAAAGTTTACTGCTGGAATTTCCCTGGACAGCAGTTTAAAGGCATTTTCATTTGCATTTTACGTTATTTAAACAATTTATTTTGCAAGTAAATATTTCATAGAGTTATAGTATTCTGAATTAGCTTCGTAACGAACTAAAGAACGTATACTAATGATTTTTCTATGATTTATAATGAATTTTATAAGATAAGGTGTACAGTAAATTTCAGATTTGTCATATCCGATTTTTCAACGACATTTCATATGTAAACTATAAGATTTTCAAATGTATAATATTATAAAATGAAGATTATAAAAGTATATAGCATGTAGCAAGATTAACTTGCCTCGATGGGTCGCGAATCGGGAAAACGGAACGTTAACCGTCGGCGGGGAAAACTCGCGACGGGCGCACGGTTCACGGAATGAACCCAAACGACGAACAAAGGAACCACACGGGTCGGGGTATCTCACTGGAACGTCGAGAAACGTCACCGGCACGACGGAATTCCGGCAACAAAAGAACAGTTAAAAGAAATGAGAAACGAGACATGAAGCAAGAAGAGAAAAATGATAAAGAGAAGTACGAGAGAATATATAAGGGGGGGAGAGAGAGAAAATGGAGAGAGAGAGAAAGTGGGGCCCACGGGGTTAAAGGGGAGGTTGCGATTGGCTAAGAGAATAAATTGAGAAGGATATAAAAGATTGTAAAAATATTATATGGTTAACTTAAAGATTTAAAAGATAGGTAATGAACAGTAAGATATCAGATTAGTTAGAAAAATATATGCGAAGGTTTTAATAATATTAAAATTTAGGATTTTGGCGCCAAATGAAACATTTCCAAATTGCGCCCGGGTTGGGTCCAAAAATTCGAAATTCAAATAATAGGATTTTAGGCGGGTTCCAAATTTTAAAATGAAATGTTTTATGATTAAAAAGCATACTCCCAAAACGGACACACGCACGTGCACGTAGCCATCCAAACTCGCTCGTTTCACTGGACGGGATGAGAACACAATGCACGGACGCTACCACGAGACTAAGGGTGTCAAGTAGGCCAAGATGAATATTTTCAATTTTATTTTAGGTGCTAAAATTTGTTATATGCAGAATGACTTAACCAGATAAAATTTTACAGTAAGACCCCAAACAAGCGAGATAAATGAAATGAGTAATATCTAAAGCTCAACCAATAATAGAAAATAGTAGTATTGGGCTCGGGTGTTACAGCTTGATACTGTTCTTTCCCCCCTAATCCTGAACTTCAACGCTTAACAGTGGAAACACTGTTTTACTTAAGTTGGGGGGGGACTCTTTTCTGTATATATTTTTTGTTTTCCTTTTTGTTTTGTATATAATTTGTTTCTAGGGAGCGCCGACAATTTTGACCCTCTTGGTGTAGCCTGACAGTGAGGGCACTGTCAAGTTTAAGTTTGGGGGTGTGCTCGGTAAGCTTTCTTCCTTCGCATTCATTTGTATATTTTGCATTTGCATACCTTATGAAAAAACCACAAAAATTGAAAATTTTCCAAAAAAATATAAAAACTTTGTCGTCAAATTAGCTAATAGGGTAACTTAGATCTTTATTCCGAAAGTTTAGTTGATATGATAGAAATAACTAAATTCTAGGTTTAGGGATTGAAAACCCTAAAAATAACGCTCATTCTGTCTAACTTTGGTAAGTATACGTCCTTACAGTTTTTTTGAGAAATAGATAATCTTGAGTTCAGTTCTTGAGTTAAGTCAAGATAAAGGGAAAGTATTGATGCTTTACTGGAGGATAAGTCTGAAAAATAGTTTCTTTTCTTGAGTTCAAATTTAGAAAGTATATACCCTACAACTACACTTACACGCACCTTGAAACTTGTGATAGTAGAGGATACCTAGAAATACTCTTGCCTAAAAGCCTAGTATGAAAGAAAAAACGGTATTTAAAGCTAAACACCAAAAGAGCAGATTGAAAAATATATCCAGTCTTGAAAAAGAAAAAGAAAAAGAAAAAAAGAAAAAGAAAAAAATAGAATAAAGTCAAGACCTGGAAACTGCTATTTACGCTTTAAACTTCACACATTCAGTAATCGGTCGTTAGTGCCTCAAGAAGAATTAATAGTCGCATGAAAGGTGTGTGAGCAAATCCATCCATCCTTAATGAAAAGAAGTAGTATTAGGTATTAGGGCAAGGGTATTATAGCTTGAATTGAATTCTTGAGTGTAGGGGTGCAAATATACACACACGTAGGGGTATACAATCAATGTTTGAATAAAAGATAGAAATAAAGAATAAAACTTATGTTTTCTGTAAAGTTGATAAAAATCCCTGATTTGAGGCTGCACTTTAGAAGGAAAACTCAGAAGAACCAACATCTTTCTAAACTTTTTTGGAACGTATATGATCTAAGGCTAAATAGATAGGAGGTGTGAAAAATTAGGGTTGGATATTTCTAACTTAGGATGATAGAGTTTCTAACGTAAATACTAAACTGTAGGAATAGAATCGACGTTAACTTACGAAACTAGCTTGACGGGATTTTGTGGGTAGTATCCGCTGAAAACCCTCAGGAGACAACACTCCTCCTACTAGGGACACCTAGAGGTTTAACGGCTTGTTGCACGCGCTCAGTGCAATCGCGTTCCCTGCGAAAGTGCGGTTATCATTTTATTTTTGTGAATAATTGGTTTTGCTCGGGACGAGCAAAAGTTAAGTTTGGGGGTATTTGTTCATACCAGAATATTGCATTTTATACCACCCATTCTTACGCTCGTGTGTTTATAGGTAGGTACTTTTGATTAGTGTTTGCTACATATTTGCAGAATACAGGTTCTCGGCTCTGAACAGTGAAATCCATGAAAAGTACGACAAATTCCGAATTACTGCCAACAACAGATAAAACACGGGTCTCCGCTCTCTATCCGTGTGTTGCCACATACCAGTTTAAGGGACAAGATGGCAAATCGATTGTCATGTCATGCACAAAGCTCTAGGTCAACACAAGATCCAAGAAATCTACGCGGAGCTCGAGGAAATCATGGCAAAAGATCCACATCACATCACCTTTTGTTCTACTAAAATTCTGGAATAATTGTGAAGAGTTTCTGAGAAATATCATATACCACACAGCAGACAACAGCAAACCAGGAAATCTCCCAAAAGCCCATGACCCAAGTCCACTATAGGGCCGCGGATCCGCGGCCATTATGACTCCTCATGCTGTCGTCTTTTGGGGGTAGTTTTGGGATTTCATATGGGGTCAGAATGTTGCCCTAGGTTCTCTGTTGCCTGCCTATAAATACCCCAGATCTTAACCATTTGAGGGGTGAATTCTTTGTTCTTCTTTCTTTTTAGGATTTAGTCTTTTTCTTTTTCTTCTTCATTCTTTTTCCATGAAAATTGTAGTGAGAGCTTTTTGAGTGGGAGATCAATGAAGATGAGGGCTTTTTGTATCATTCTCTTTTGTTTCTTCTTCCCCTTGAGATTCTTGCTTTCTCTTGATCATTCAACCTCTTCATTGAGCTTGAATGGTTAAGGGTTAGTTATTGATCTCAAGGGTCGTATTTTCTTATGGAATTAGCGCTTGATTTCACATGCGTTCTCTACCCTTCCCTTGATCTTGCAACCTCTTGATTGAGCTTGCAAGTTTAAGGGTTGGCTATTGATCACATGCTTGTCTTGAGTTCTAGTTTCTTGTTCTTTTTATCGCTTTTTATTACTTGCTTATTATTATCTTGCTTTACCTTTCTTGCAATTTATATTCATGCACTTAATTACTTGTAATCTTTTCTTTTCTTTGTTCTTTTCTTTTGCTCTCTTTTGTTCATTTTGTGAATGGTTGTAATTATTGTTGTTAAGATGAAATACGGTATTGTAAGTTAATATCTTCTTTCTCATTTCTTTTTCCCGTTATTTTCCATTGAACTCCGCCCAAACCATATGCAAGCACTCCGTTAGGCACTCTACCCTAACAAGGTAACGGTGATTCCTAACCGCGACCGGTTGCGTTCGGTTTGGCCGGAGGCGAAAGAAAGAGACAAGAACGGAAGGACAAGGGTAAATAAGCCGTATTCCACGAATACCGCGCTTAAATCCCCTAATCCACATTGTTGCCGATTGCCTTAGCTTCAATTGGTCAAGACTCGGCTCAAAGGTTTTGAGTACGGATTTCTTTAGCTTACAATCTCGTATCTTCTTCTTAACAACTTTTTACTTGCAAATAATATACATAGGTTAGACTGAACAAACATATACAATTCTTTATTGACTCGTCTAAAATAAGAAAGGACATACAACCCTCTCCCTGTGGATCGACCCGTGCTCAACCGGCTAGCTGCATAGCGACACCGTCTTGATTGCGGTTAACTTAAATTCTTTCAATCAATCTACTATCCAAAATTAGTTGTATTCACCAAGTAAACCATACTAGATCCTTCATAACTAGTGGATCACTTCAACAACCAAACTTGAAAGAGTTTAACCCATAAAAATACCATTTTTATATAGAAACTATAATTTTTCATGGAAAATACTTTAAAAACTTCAAGAAACTTGGTAAAAGAAGTATTTTTACCTAATTGGATGGATAAAAGAGAAGATCCAAACATTGAATGAAGCTTTAAGGAGGTTGAGGTGGATGAGGACTCCACTTGAAGTATCCAAGTGGCTCTACTTGAAAAGCTTGGCACAAGAAATGGTTTTGATGAAGGGGATTTAGGGTTTTGGAGTTTTGTTTTGATAATTGGGAGTTTGGGAGATATTTTTTGGGAAGGAGATATTTTTGAGAGGGGGAAATTGAGAGGATAAGAAAATAAGAAGATGAGGATAGATGGTGAGGATAAGGTGAGGGTATAAGGTATGGGAAAAGCATGCCCCCCCCACACACACACTCTCTCTCTTTCTCTCTACAATAATTTATCAACTATCATAAAAATCCTATATCTTTTCATAAAGACAAAATACATGCCATGCCAAAATATCTCACATTTTCCAATTCCGAAAATAAATGTATATACTTATAACAATCTATGAAAATCCAAATCCATACTTGTTATCATTTTCGTAAAACTCATAATATTATTATTTAAATTCTAAAATAATATTAATAATTTTCAAAATGTTACACCCACTTGCAACCTTTCTCCTTATCTCATCATTTAATATGCAACTCACCATATCAATTAACGTGAGTCCCTGAGAAAAAGTTGCTGACCGCCATCACGAGATTTTCCCAACTGTCCGGCAATGAACAAAAAAATTAAAAGGCTCGAATCTCATCTCTAAACACGATTGAAACCAATTCAAGTTGGCTTGTCACGCTATTGAATTCGTTCAGGTGCTCTGTCACTGAACCGTTCTTTGTCATCACCATGTTGAAAAGTTTCTTCATCAAAAATATCTTGTACGACGTTGAGGACTTTTCATATAACTTAGCTAATGTCGCCATTAGTCCTATGGTTGTTTTCTTTTTCAAGATATTAAAGGCCACTTGCATAGTAAACGATAACCTAATCGTTGCCAGGGCTTTCCTATCCAGTGGATTCCATATCTCATCGGACATCTTCTCGGGCTTTTCGCCCAACAACGGAAAATACAAATCCTTCTGGTATAGCTAGTCCTCCATCTGCATGCGCCACCAACCTTAATTATGATCATTGAATTTCTCGATTCTTATATTATCCTTCGCCATCTTTCGTCTACCGTCGCAGCAAACTCAACTTCTCTTTCAGATCTGAACCAATTACCATCAAAAATACAATCTAAGAAGATAGGGAGTAGATACAAGTATCGTCACCCACCATAAATTTAAATCGTAGAATCAAATATCTTTTGGCTCCCTAACCATGCTCTGATACCAGTTTGTTGTGGGTAATAACAAAGATAGATGATACATGGAACAATGCTAATGATCAATCACGTAACAACGCAATACCAAAAAAAATATAAAACGATAAACATGCGAGAATATAAGAATCACAAACCATAGAGTGACAAAGATTTGTTAACGAGTTTCACCCACCGTATGGCTAGTCCCTGACAAAGCGGAATCTACAAGCGTCTACTATATCTTTGAATCAAATTACACCAACGAGCAACCCTAGAAGATTTCTCTCAAATCTCTCTAGATTTTAACCATCACCCTTTCTCTATACAATTAATAGTCTCAATTAGGCAGTACATATAACATATAAGAGTTTCCTATATATATGCAAACCCTAATCCTTCTTAAAATAAGAGATAACCACAAATCTGAAATATTTGGTTCGCACAGAAAACCCGTCGATAGACATCTGAACAAGGATTGGTCAGACGTATGTCTCCTCTCTATTAGATTTCATCTTCTTAGGCAAGCGTCTGAATCTACGTGTTCAGACGTCTGCCTACGATGTGGATTGGGCTTCATGCTTCTTCAGACGTCTGTTACAGACGTCTGGCTATGCTCTGTTCTTTGGCTAAGGCTCTTCTCTAGACGTCTGCATCCTTGTCTTTAGACGTATGTCATTACTCTATACTTCTGACATAATTTTTGGTGCAAATCTAAACGTCTGAGCCCCCTTCTTCAGACGTCTGAGAAAGAATTCTCCATAATTCTAACAAGCAAATCATAAGAAAAATTATTCTATGCAGGGGTACGTATATTCGTGTTGGTTATAGTGCCCTCAAGGCAATTATTGTAATCACGGGCAGGTGATTATGATGATTGAGGGAGAACCAATACGGATAGAACAGTCTTACTCAAGATGATAGTATGCTATCTGGTTTGTCTTTTTCATCATGTACATGCATTATGGGGTACTACAGATCACTATTACATGTTGATAGAGCCCATAATATTCTTTCTTGACTACCAGCATTATGATGACGATCATATACGTAGGAGCTGGGTAGTCTATAAGCACATTCTTAAATGTCCCTGGTCGAAGGAGTATCAAGACTAGGCATTGATAATCCAGAGTAGACTAGTGTATACTTATCGAGACCCCGACGAGGGGCGGTGGCTGGTCTCACAAGCCATTGGTGTCAGTTAGTCACCTAAGATAGTATACAGGTGCTCTTTGGGTTATGAGTACACTGGACGGACTCGCCGGGAATATGCTAGTTGGTATTGTATCTATTGTCAGATAGCAATTCCCAGATGATATGTGTATAGGTTAGTCTGTCGACCTGAGTTCGTCACTTTTCTCGTATGAGTTCCCACTGTGGTTTGATTACTACCATACTACGGCTCAAAGGAGTCGTGCAAACAGGTTTTAGTTGGGTACAGTCCGGAGCCACATGGAGGCAGTGAGCGGATCGTCGGGGATTCGTCTCTCCCGGTATTGGGGGCTGATGTCGCGTAGTGCATGGGTGGCCATCATCAGAAATTCTTGGCCAAGGTAGAAAAATATTACTGATTTGGATCAGTATTTTCTCAGTTGGTGATGGGCTTCATACCGACACGAAATATCGCGTTATTAGGGGTCTGATTTTATCCATTCTTAGACTCGATATGCGATACTCTTAGACAAACTGACCGGACTGTATCGAGATTGTCACAGACAGGCTGAGTAGGGGTTTGGATGAGTTTGCTCATCGGCCTTCCTTTCGCTCAATACCTGAGTAGCCATTACGTACAGCTAGTGCCGCTGACGTGCTTGTGGTTAAACTCACTGCCAGTGTATTGACGAGTCTTTAGAGTCCCACACAGAGGACTTCGAGAGAAACGATGTAGAGGTTATATGACATTAAGGCAGGGTTCGATCATATACATGCACTTGTGCACGTATCATGATTCGGACGGATAATACTGATGGGCTTTGGTTTAAGCCGGATCCTAGTATTATATTATTTGATTATTTTTGTCTCTTTGTATTCGTATTTTTTCGGAATACGAATACGGGTATGTATATACGGTGAGAGGTATTTTTGTAATTTATTACAAGATTGCTTCTAGAAGATGCCACCTCATTTTTTGTTTTAACCATTTTGTTAAATGGTTAATGAGATGGAGGGATGAGGTGTTCTATGTTCTTAAACGAAGCATGGCTTTGTGGTGACTCATGGGGTGACTCATGGTTCACTATTTTGGCATGCTTGATTTATTTGTGTTGTGAGATATTTGTGTGGCTTGATTTTTTTCCTTGAGTTTACAAGACTTAGCCATTTTTTGATGGTTGCTTCATTCTCTACACTCTCATCTCCTCAAGCTCTCTTCTTCTTCCTCAAACCCTTAATGTCTCATGTGTTGAGAAACATAGGATATTTTGAGACAAATTAATCCATTATTAAACTCTACATCCTCTAGGTTATCTAGTTTAGCGAACTAGATACCCTAGTTATCTCAGCTTTGAGGTTGGGGCTCGAACTACAAATGCTCAGGTGGATCATCTTCAATGGAGGGAGACCGGAGGCTAAATTCGATCCATAACAGCTCAAGGAGCTTATGAAGATAGTAGAAAACCGAAGGACTCGGATCATTCGGTATAACCATTCTAACTCCTTTTTAGTTTGCTAGCTTATAGGTTTATGGTAGATCCGGGTTATCAGGTTGTTCTAGCGCCAGTTTATAAAAATTTTGTTCCGCAAATGGTCACGGTAGATGGCCAGGGCGCTGGAATAACCCAACATGGTATCAGAGCCAACCCATAAACCCTAAACTAGCAGTTTAAACAATGTTTAAAGTAACGAAACCGAAACAACTCCGAAACAATCGCCAAAATATTCAAGTTTTTGTCGAAATTTTATAGTCTTTTAAAAAAATTTAAACAATTGCAGAAGACTACTCTTATTGTATCTAGAACACCATCCAAAAACAAGACACAAATTCCTTAAGAGGGCTGCCGAGATCAGACATTTTCCCGTCGTAGGGGAGTTGGGTCTTGGGTTTTTGGTGGTGTTCTGGAATCTTGAATATTGGGTTTTATGTATTGTTTGTTTTTGCCCAGATTACATATTATGTTATCTTTGGTTTTAGGGCAATACGGAGTATTTCGAAGTCGCTATTTTAACACTGTTTATAAGTTTCAGTGCATACATTACTATCTACGACCGTGAATGTCATTAGAGCGGTATAACTCATCTAACTGCTATATGTTCTATTAGACGGGTTTGCGAACATGACATTCACGTTGATGTTCTGTGTTGTGCTGAGGTTGTGGGTGGATTTTCATGGTGGATAGCCAGTGGTGCAATGATAGTTGTACAGTTGAGATTCATTTATACATTTGATATTGCTGGGCGAGTGTCTGACATGTAGACTGCCATATCTGCCGGTTTGTATATTATTTGTTTGGGGAACGACCGGGTTGAGGTCGATGTCACCATTGTAAATATATTTTTATTTTATGTACTAGGATTACCCCACGGTGGAGTGCTCGAATAGCCGGATTCTAGAGGGCAACGGGCCCGCATCTCATGGCGTTGAGATGAAGGGGCCTCACACTAGAATTGGTAGGCTATTCGATGCATTCATAGGGGGTACAGGTTGACCCACGGAGGGGTGCTCAAGCTATCGGATTTCGTGAAGTGCTGGGTGGCCCATTCACTTTGTTGATTGAGGTTGCTTCACTTCTAGGATTGGCGGGTAACTTACCGCGCTTATAGGGGTCCAGGTTTGCATTGCACAAATTATCCACACGACAGGGAACGTCAGGACTCATTTGCGGCTCAAATGAAACCCGAGGCTTCAAGATTATCCACCATTCTGTGTTGCTTGCTGAGATTCTATGATGTTGCTTATATCAATCCTGGGACGAAAGTTATATATATTTATATATATACTAGTAAATGTTGTATATGTTTTGCATCCGCGCTAGTTCAGCCCCCACTCTGCTGTTAGTTAAGTAACCTAACGGTGCATGATGGGACACCATGGCGAATGCAAATAGCATATACGTACATTGTATTTTCGTTCTTTTCTAGTGTGATATGGATTAATTGATGGGACTGCATTAATTTTGATTAATGCAAAAGAAAACAAACCTATATATGATGTTGTTGTAACCAAGTTTTTAAAAACTAACATTGTAGACGTTTCCTTTTGCTTTGCACAGCGGTATTCGGTTCTGAATATCCAGCACCTCATTTGACGAGGCAAGAGCTGAGATCCCTTCATAGGGAGTGACCTCTTGGGAAAAAGTTTACGTCGGTGTAATAAATTTTCTATAGTCGATTCTTTTGCTTTGCATTATGGTATTCAGTTTGGAATATCCCGCACCTTATTCGATGAGGAAAGAGCCAAGATCCCTTCACAGGGAGTGACCTCTTTAGCAAAAGTTTACGCCGCTATATATTTGTAAAACCACTCGGTTCCTTCAACGATATCAAGTTCATTACGTTAAAGGTTTTTTGCCAAAAACCAGCTGTAGCCCTCCGTCAATTCGTATTGGTAGTGCTTAGTATTCGTGCTACGCATTTCGATCTTTAGTCGAAGCATAGTGTTCGGTAGCTATGTAATGTTTTTCCGTTGCATGATAATGCGATTGGTTAGGACAGTCATGCGATCATTTTGATCTTTAGTCAAGGCTCGTACGGGTGGGGTTTAATGCAATCAAGATAATAACGGGTAGAACTTGATTAGGACCTTTTGACATTTTGATATTTAGTCAAGGTCACTTGGGTTCTAGGGGTAAAAACCACATCGGGAGTTTCAAATATACAGGAAACTTGCCAGGCATGCGCATACCTTCTGAAGTGTGGTGACTTGAGTGGCTTCCATCAAGTTATAATGCAGTGGTAGCTGAATCCCGATTCCCACTGATGAGTAGGTGTTACTTCTCGGGTGATTTTAGATGATCCCGACTAATTGTCCTTTTAGGGTTTAAAAGAGAATTTGAGGAAACAGTGGGAGCCATCCTGATTAGATAAAGTGATTAACCAATCTAATCTAGCTTAGAGTGCACACTTAGTGTTTCTTTTCTCTCTCTCTTTGGTAGAGACCATGGCCTGACCTTAAAAACTCATGAACCAAGTTAACCGAACCTTCCTAAAATACTTTGGCTTTTGGATTGTCATTTAGTCGCATATATCATTGCTGCTCCTACATCATCTTTGCATTTCTCCAGAACACTCTATACCACTACGAAGATCCATATTTCTTGGATATTTCATCGTATAGTTACATACGAACTCGAAGGAACTTGTTCCAGTTCGAGGAAGGTTTCTGGTTCTGGAGAAATTGAATAGGATTATTCGGTTGTCTTTTATCTTTACCTTCTCTCAGGTTGCAAGGGCTTCTGGTATTAGGAGAGTACACCTATTGCGCTTATTGGATAGTCTTCTGACATACCATAGGCAGGTGCCGAAAGGTAGGGAAGGAAGAAAAACAATTAGCCTAAGTGTGGTGTACAGAAGGTAATAAGTAAAGACATATAAAGGGATTAGATTGAGGGCAAAGGAAATTGCGACTGCTATCATTCACGACGAAACAGCGTATACCCCTGCCACTCCTATATCACCTTTGCATTTCTCCAGAACACTCCGTATCACTACAAAGATCCGCATTTCTTGGATATTCCATCGTAGAGTTACATACGAACTCGAAAGAACTTGTTCCAGTTCGAGGATGGTTTCTGATTCTGGAGAAATAGAATAAGGATTATTCAATTTTCTTTTCCCTTTACCTTCTCTCAGGTTGCGAGAGCTCCTAGTATTAGGAGAGTACACCTATTGCGCTTTGTTCATACCAGAATATTGCATTTAATACCGACCATTCTTCTGCTCGTTTGTTTATAGGCGGGTGCATTTGATACGTATTTGCTACATATTTACAGGTTACAGGTTCCTAGTCCAAAATAACGCAAATCATACAAAATTTCCACAGTTGTGCCAAAATCCAGAACATCTGTCACAAACAGATAAAAGTCGGGTTCCGGTCATCCGCATCCGTCCAGTGCCGCTTACCAGTTCAAGAGACAAGATAAATAACAGTGGTCATTCTTGTCTCGAACAAGCATAAAGCCGAGAGAGGCAACACAAGATTCAATGTGTGCGCAGAGTTCGAGGGAGATAAGTTCAAATGAATTAAAAGTGAGGCCATTTTGGACTGTTGCAAATCTGAAGAAATTTTGGAAGCTATTTGCAATTTGGGACATGTAGAACAACAGAAGAAAGCAACACAAGAAACCATGAAAAAAAACAGACCAATTCCTCAATCCCACCGCGGAACAACGGCCAATGTGGCAATAACGCAGCGGTTCCACGGCCGAGTTAACTCGGCGCCAGATCGGATTTTGGGGGTAGTTTTGTAACTTTGTATGGGCTCAGAACATGGGTCAAGGGTTTCAGCACTCTGCCTATAAATACTCCAGTTTTGTGCCCAAGTAGGAGGCTTCTTTTTAGTTAGATTTTAGTGTAGGTTAGCTTGTATCTTCTTCTTCCTTTTCATCTATTCCTCTATTAAAGTGTAGTGAGAGCTCTTGAGTGGATATTTAATGAAGATGAGAGTTTTTATTATCTTGTATCTTTTAATTCTTATATTGTAATTTCAATTCTTAGTGTAATTTTATTTCTTGTTGTTAAGTAGTTGTTGTTATTTTTTTCCTTGTTTTCTTTTTCTTTTCTTCTTATCCGTATTATTTTCAAGTCATGATACTCGACGGAGTCCCTTGTTAAGGTGAGGGCCCAAGTAGTTAGCTTGCTACCATTTTGTATAACCGTATTTTTTCCTTTCTTTCTTTGCTTCCTTCTTCCTTTGTTTTTATTTTCATTTAGATATGTGAATAATTTCCACTTGTTAGGGGCTAAGGAAGGTTAATATGAGGGACGGAAAAATCCCTTGTACTTCTCTTCGCCAAACATCCTAAAACGAACCTCGACCAAACAAACGAAACCCCTCACTTAGGCGCGCTATATGTCATATAGCCGTGACCTAAGTCGAGAAGTCCTTTGGGCGCACTACAACGTGACATGTAGTTGTGACCCAATTGGATACATGGTTGTGGATGTTTGGCCGAGGGTTGGAAATAAGCGCACGTAGCGGAAGGACAAGAGGAACTAGGAATGGATTTAGCGTTGGAAAGCTTGCTTAAACTCGCAAATCCAATTCCTATGTCCTCCTAATCCCCGCTACTTTCTATTATCCCAACTTCATTTTAAGATTGACAAAAGAAAAGCACAAGACTAATCCTAACTCTACTAACCAACCTTAACCCTAACAAACTTACTTGAACATAAATATAATCACTTAGGATAGTTTTGAACATACACATATACATTCTTTATTGACTCGTCTAAAACACGAATGGACATACTACCATCTCCCTGTGGACCGACCCATGCTCAACTGACTAGCTACAAAGCAACACCGTCTTGATTGCGGTAAGTAGAGAGCAGTGTAGAACGCATATCATAAAACGTATTGCGTTTCTACGTCAATCAAATGGCGCCGTTGCCGGGGAGACGGTAACGTATTTTCTTTCTTGTTATTCGGGTCAATTTTTTTTTGTATATATATAAAAATATATAAATATAAAAAAAAACTTTTTGTTTTTTTTTATTTTTTGTGTGCAAGTGTGCAGGCTATCTAGAGCAAGTACAGTAATCATTTAAGAAAACAGAGCATTTCATTTTTGAGTTGAGAACAAGTAGAGTGAAGGGCCCAAAAACCAAGCCCCAAGTCAACAATTCGACCACGAAACCACGGTCAAAGGGTTGATTTCGCGGCGGTTCTGCGGTCCTATTGAGGCTTCCTAGCCCCAATTTTTTTTCACCCTTTCTCTTTACTTTTATCTCTTCTGTGAACCCTATCTAACTGTATTTTCTGCAAATTTCTTTGCACAGATTGCGTCGCCGCCAAATAATTTTTTTTGTTGTTTTAGATTTTGTTTGTTTATATGCTTTGTATATAATAATACGGACATTAAAGGGCTTGAACACCAACTAAGATTAGGTGGGGATTTCATCACCCTTTCTAAGACCTCACAAATCACAAAAAGCATACGTATTATCTTGAGTTAATAAAAAATATTTAGACCAAACCTATAAGGACTTATCGTGCTCCATTAGGACAAGTGAAGGTTGCGGGAAATCGGTCGTTTATCTAAACATGACTTTGTAGTGTCTAGGCTAGACAAGTGAGGAGGTAATTTTAAAAGGTCCGTCTCACGGTGATTCGTGAGCGGAACCCTCCTTATCTCAGTTATGCTTACCTGGCCACAATTGGAAGTGAAGGGGTGATTCGAGAGTTATCTTGAAACTTGTCGCTTGGAAGTCTAGGAGAGGTCTGGTTGGACTTTGAAAACCCTAGCTCTATGTGTGTTTGTGCATATTGTGATTAAGATTGTGCTTGTATAAAGTTTAGTCCCAAAATTCCGTATTTTTTTCTAAAACCAACAAACAATTTCTAAAACTCCAAAAACACAAAAAATAATTAAAAATTAATATAAATAAATAAAAATAAAAAAAATAAAAAAAATTCCTCCCTCCCCATCTTTTCATAACATGGGTGTTAGGTTACGGCAGCGCCCCAGCCATCAAACTATGGCCAAATGTGGAACAAAAATTTTCTAAACTGGCGCTACCATGACCCGATACCCGGATCTACCATAAACCCTATGCTAGCAAGCAATATAAAGGAAGTTAGGAATGGTTATACCGAGTTGATCCGTGTCCTTTAGTCCTCAACCTTCATCCCAAGCTCCTAAAGGTTGGGGATCTAGTTTGGTTACCGGTCTTCCTTCATCTACGATGATCCACCTGAAGGAAACGGCGCAAGCTTCAGACTCGCCAGGTGAGGCAACCGACGCTCCAAAGGTGCTAGCAATGGAAAGTGGAGGTGTAGGAATGTCTCACTGTATTTTTTCTCTCATCACAAGTGCTCAAAGGAGCAACCATAGAAGATGAAGAAGGAGGTAAGGAAAACAATGGCATGAGCAACCATGGAAACAAGCTAAGTCTCTCAAGAGTGAGAATGAATAATGAACAAGTGATCAATTATCAAGAAGCTCAAGTCAAGAATAGAAATGAATGGATGGCAGGCAAAGAATGGCTACTACAATTTTCAACCATGAAAATATCTCCTCATTTTACAATAAACAAATGTGTGCCATGCCTCTCTACATGCCAAGACCATCCTCATGCCAACTCACCCTCTACCTCATTTCCAAAAATGATTTTCTAGAATGAAAATCAATTAATGAGGTGACCATCTTCTAGAAATTATTCCTTATAAATACGGAATACAACCTGGTACACGTATCGAAATACATATACAAGTATTCTTACGAAAATACGAATAGCCAAGAGAGAAAATGAATATTGAACAATAATACTAGAATACATATATATAAATTATTAAATCAAAACCTGATTTAATAATCCGGCTTAATCCTAAGCCAGTAGTATTATCAACCGTCTGATTAAAGTCCGTGCAGCCTGTACACATATTTAATCGGACACTTGTATATACCAGCATACGTCATCTACACCATATCGCCTGAACCGTGAAAACCCACTGTGTGAGACTCTAAAGACTCGTCAATACGCTGGCAGTGGGTTTAACCACAAGCACGTCAGCGGCACTAGCTGTACGTAACGGCTACCCGGATATTGAGCGAAAGAAAGGCCGACGAGCAAATTCATCCAAACCCCTACTTAGCCTGACAGTGACAATATCCGTACAGTCCGGTCTGTTCGTCTAAGAGTATCGCATATCGAGTTTAGGGGGTGGATAAAGTCAGACGCCTACTGACGCGATAATTCGTGTCGGTATGTAACCCATCACCACCTGAGAAACTATCAATCCTGGATCGGTAATTCTCGTCTACCCCGGCCGAGGATTTCTGGTGATGGCCACCCATGCACAACGCGACATCAACCCCCAATACCGGGAGAGGCAACTCCCTGAAGCGCTCACTGCCTCCATGTGGCTCGGGACTGTACCCAACTAAAACCTGTTTGCACGACTCCTTTGAGCCGTGGTCGGGTAGTAATCAAAGCACAGTGGGAACTCACACGAGACAAATGACGATCTCAGGTCGACAGACTAACCTGTACACATGTCACCTGAGAACTGCTATCTGACAATAGGTATAATACCAACTAGCAGGTTTCCGGCAAGTCCTTCCAGTGTACTCATAACCCAATGAGCACATGTATACTATCTTAGGTGAACAAACTAACACCAATGGCTTGTGAGATCTGGCCACCACCCCTCGTCGGGATCTCGATCAGTATACACTAGTCTACACTGGAGTATTGATGCCCAGTCTCGAAACTCCCACGACTAGGGACATTTAAGGATTTGCATATAGATCACCCAGCTCCCATGTATATGATCGCCATCATAATGCTGGTAGTCATGCATAAATCCTATGGGCTCTATCAACATGCAATAGTGATCTGTAATACCACATAAAGCATGTACATGATAATAAAGACAAACCAGATAGTATACTATCATCTCGAGTAAGACTGTTCTACTGGTTTAGGTTCTCCCTCAATCATCATAATCACTTGCCTGCGACTATGATAATTGCCTTGAGGGAACTATAGCCAACAATCTCACACTTGCACTTAAGGCCAATTATTGCGGTGTCGCATACTCACAGCCCGTGTGATACCGAACACCCAACTTCTCTACTAATCAGTTTCGCAAAGCTCATTTATGAAACTATTGTGTTCGAGAAATAGCCTCAGTGAAAAGATCCGCTCCAATGTTTCTTTCTGTATCTCTCTATATCTTTACTTCATGGAGAATAACCATCTCCCGAAATGAGCAATACCTGTCTTAGAATTTGTCTAGATATCTGGTGGGACCCAGTTCACAAATGAACTCCAAATCCAACAAACTTCTTAGACTGTATCAACCACTGAATTTAATCAGTATCCTGTGCCATGCCTGCCTCAGTATCCCCTTGGACCACCCGTCCAACATACTGCCCCTCAGAAGAGGGAAAACTATAACTCTGACAATCATTCCGTCATCCAAGTCATCTTGGAAGCCTAAAATGATAACCGTCTCCTGAAGGAGGTTGACGTTACCATATCTCAAGAACATCCACTTATGTTCATAACTGCTTCCCATTGTTTCTCCAGGATTGGATTAATATATATACTTATAGCAGCTAGTGCAAAGCAATATCTGGTGTGGTACTTGACATTTCATGATTGACTCAATTGCCTAAGCAAGTAATATGTCAATCATGCAAATCCCTCTCCTCATCAGTCTAGAAGACATCTCTTTAGAGAGGGTGACTCCATCACCTGCGGGTACACCACCACGCCAGGACTCGTCCATTCTAAAATACTTTAGAATAGTGTCAAAGTACCCAAAATTGGGACACTTCCCAAATCTAGATCTAAAACCATAGATCTAGTAACCAGAAACCCTGATATTATATCCATATCCTATGTGGAGAAATAACTTTGTGACAACCACAGTACAACCGATCGTAGTATAAGAATATCACTTCCTATAAAGTGTATGTCATCCAAATACTAGGACATCATACCCTACTACCTTCTTACCAGATCCATCTCCTATTCAGATGAGGTCAAAGCCTATGACTATTACATCAAAAATAGATGATCTATCTCTGCTATATATACTTTAGTCTATAAATAGACACAAGCTACTTGTCCACTATGCTTCCGCTGCTCCCACTGACGACAATAACCCTCTGGCAGAGTCATATACACTTGCACTTCTAAAGCTAGTTTAGAACGACGCTATGCTCATCCTCCTTTCGGGTCTCATAGTCTAGAACAGCAGCAATGGCAAGTCTTGGTAAACAAGAACCTCCCTTTCACCTTATCTGAGAAGACCGAAGTACTTCTCGGGTGCCTGAGGTTACCCACCATATCTGCGGAATAGCTAATGGAATGTCAAACCCGATTGAATTTTTAGGTTCTATTAAATTTTTAGTAATCATTTGTGATTCTGGAATCACTTCCAGTTCTACCATACTCCCACTACTGTTTTCTGAAAAAGTCCATTTTGCTAAAGCTGTGGCAAGTCATAAACAATATCACTATTGATCTTCCTGATGGTAGAAAGTTAACCCTCGTCAAAACCCCAGATAACCCACAAAATGTCATTACTGAAACGTGCCTTGAGTTTATCCGAATTCTGGTTTTAAGCATTAGCCGGACAACTCCCTATACCTTAACATCGTTAAAATATAAATTGATTCTATATATATCCAATATAGAAACAAAAAGCACTAATTTAATTGGAACCAGATTCAAAATCATGCAGCTGTCTCCAGTGCATATCAACCAAATGGAAAGAGGCCAATCAGCATTACTTATCTAGGAGCGCATCCATATATGAGTAACCTGAAAGAGAAGCAAGTTATCAAAACCATTACTATCAACGGAATACCAAACACAAGTATCTACATCTTCGACCACTTTGAAGAATCCTGATACTTGCAACAAATGGTTCTCTAATTTATTCTTATACCTATAACTTCTCAATATCTGGACCCTGTATTTCAACGAAATATTTGTCTAAAACTAGAGAAGTCATGAGTAAACGGAATATAGTACGAGTACCAACCCCTTTGTCCTAATGGACAATGGACAACATACAATACTTTGTATAAGTCCCCTGAGTTTAATAACTCAAACCCTGTGCGTCGTAGGTTAAAAACTGTACTATGGTTAAGAAGAATTACACCGTTGTTTAATGCTCCTCACCTAACCATCAACTGATATAGGTAAATGTCATAGACATAATTTCAAAAGGTTATATCTCACTTTATAAAATAAACGTACAGATATATCGGTTTGAAATTGGTGCATAACTACGGATATTCAAAACCAAAAATTTGTCGTCAGGCAAAACCCAGGTGATTTCCTCAAATATCACCAATTACAAAGAATTCCGATATAATGAGGATGTAATCACCCAATTCCTAACATCTTACTCCCACTCAACATCCGTAACGCCATACAGATGTGGGAATCAGATCTGGTAAATACATACCCTGGAGTCAGAATCTAATTGGGAAAATAGTTTTCAATTACACTGCACAGTAAAACTGAAACATGAAAATGTTTCGAAGGGGTATCCGGGTATTCCTAGTAATGCCTCTTCCACTATCCAGATTCATGACAGTAACCGTATATTTCCTTACCATCTCTCCAATCCCTTTATTTGTATTTACTCATTACCTTCTGTACACCACACTTAGGCTAATTGATTTTCTTCCTTCCCTACCTTTCGGCACCAGCCTAAGGTTTGGAAGAAGATTATCCAATAAGCGTAATAGGTGTACTCTCCTTATACCAGGAGCCCTCGCAACCTGAGAGAAGGTAAAGGGAAAAGACAACTGAATAATCCTTATTCTATTTCTCTTGAACCAGAAACCATTCTCGAACTGGAATAAGTTCCTTCAAGTTCGTATATAACTATACGATGGCATATTCAATAAAAGTGGATATTCATAGTGATACGGAATGTTCCAGAGAAATGCAAAGGTGAAGTAGGAGTGGTAGGGGTATACGTGGTTTCGTCGTGAATGTAGTAGTCGCAATGTCCTTTGCCCTTATTCTAATCCCTTTATATGTCTTTACTTTTTACCTACTGTACAACATACTTAGGCTAATTGGTTTTCTTCCTTCCCCACCTTTCGGCACCTGCCCATGGTTTAGAAGAAGACTATCCAATAAGCGCAATAGGTGTACCCTCTCCTAATCCTAGGTGTCCTCACAACCTGAGAGAAGGTAAAGGGATAAGACAACCGAATAATCCTATTCAATCTCTCCAGAACCAGAATCCATCCACGAATCTGGAACAAATTCCTTCGAGTTCGTATGTAACTATACGATGGATTATCCAATAAGTGCGGATCTTCTTAGTAATACGGGGTGTTCTGGAGAAACGCAAAGGTGATATACAGGTGGCAATGATATATGCGACACCGTGACATTCCAATAGCCAAAGTGTTTTAAGAAGATTCGGTTAACTTGGTTCATGAGTTTTAGTTTAGGATCGCTGCCAGAGAGAGAGAAAAGAAACACACAGCGTGCACTCTAACCTAGATCAGAATGGTTAATCACTTTATCTAATCAGTATGGCTCCCATTGTTTCCTCGAATTCTCCTCCAAACCAAAGGGAGAATTAGTCGGGATCATCTAAAATCACCCGAGGAGTAATCCTACTCATCAGTGGGAATCAGGATCCAACTATCATCGCATGATAAGTTGATGGAAGCCACTCAAGTCACCACACTCCAGAAGGTATGCGCATGCCTGGCAAGTTTCCTGTATGTTTGAAACTCCCGATGTGATTTTTATCCCTAACAACCTATAACCTTGACGCTTGCCAACAAGTTATAGGCCACTAGTCAAGTTCAACCGGTCATTATCCTGGATTAACTCGAACCCACCCGCACAAACCCTTGACGCTTGCCAACAAAGCTGTACGGATGTCCCGATTAATCCCATATCCAGGCTACAAACAAGTATTATTCAGCTACCGTACACTATGCCTTAACACTTGCCAACAAACATAGCACGAATACTAAATAGTACTTATAAGAAATGACGGAGGGCTACGGCTGGTTTTTGGCGAAAAACCTTTAACGTAATGAACTAGATATCGTTGAAGGAACCGAGTGGTTTTACAAATATATAGTGGCGAAAACTTTTGCTAAAGAGGTCACTCCCTGTGAAGGGATCTCGGCTCTTTCCTCATCGAATGAGGTGCAGGATATTCCAAACTGAATACCACGATGCAAAGCAAAAGAAACGACTATAGTGAAGTTATTACGCTGACGTAAAGTTTTGCTCAAGGGGTCACTCCCGATGAAGGGATCTCAGCCATTACCTCGTCGAATGAGGTGCAGGATATTCATAACCGAATACCACGGTGCAAAGAAAAAAAGCGTCTGTAATGTCAGTTTTAAATACTTGGTTCCAACAACATCATATATAGGTTTGTTTTATCCTTGCATTGATCAAAATCAACGCAGTCCCATCAATTAATCACGCCAGAAAAGAACGAAAATATATGATGTACGTATATGCCATCCGCATTCGCCACTGGGCCCCGTCATCACCCGTTAGGTTACTTAACTAACGACAGATCAGGGGCTGGACTATCGCTGGTGCAAAACATATACAACATCTACTGGTATATATATAAATATATATATATATAACAATCATCCCAGGCATGATATAAGCAACATCACAGAATAAGCATCACAGAACAAATGGATAATCTAGGAGCCCCGGGTTTCCTTTAAGCCGCAAATGAAACCCGACATTCCCCGGGTCTTGTGGATAGCTTGTGCAATGAAAACCTAGACCCCTACGAGCACGGCAAGTTACCCGCCAAAACCAGAAGTGAGACAACCCCCTTCATCAAAGTGAATGGGCTATCCGGCACTTCATGGAATCTGGTAACTTGAGGGCCCCTCCGTGGGCTATACCTATACCCCCTACGAGTGCGGCGAATAGCCCACCAATTCTAGAATGAGGCTCCTTCCGTCTCAACGCCATGAGATACGGGCCCGTTGCCCTTTAGAACCCGGCTATTCGTGCACTCCGCCGCAGGGTTATCCTAGTACAGAAAAGAAAATAATATGTACAAGGGTGACATCGACCTCAACTCGGTCGTGCCCCAAACAAATAATATACAAACGGGCAGTGACGGCAGTCCACATGTCAGACGCTCTCCCCACAATATCAAATGTAAAAATGAAACTAAACTGTACTAACATTGCACCCAAGCTATCCACCCCGACGATCCAACCATAATCACAGCACAACACAGAACATCAACGTGAATGTCACATTCGCAAACCCGTCTAAAAGAACATATAGCAATTAGACGAGTTGTACCGCTCGAATGACATTCACGGTCGCAGATAGTAATGCATGTACTGATAAACATTTAAACAGTGTTAAATTATCGATTTCGAAACACCCTGAATTGCCCCTGAACAATAGATAAAAAAATATCCAAACTGGGCAAAACAAACAATACCACTTAACCAATATTCTAGAGACCAGTGCACACCAAAAATACCAAGCCCAAACTCCAAATTTGGACCGGCCACACCCATTTTTTTGCATGTCTCGCCGGGTCAAATCTGGTGGATGGGGCTCGTTTTTATAGGGTGTTCTAGTTGTCTCATAAATAGCCTTTTGCAATTGCTTAAAAAAAATTTTGAAGACTCTGAAAAATCGACAGAAACTGGAATACATCGGAGTGTTGTTTCGGAGTTTTTTCGGTTTCGATACTTTAACATTGTCTAAAACTGCTGGTAAGGGGTTTACGGGTTGGCTCTGATACCATGTTGGGTTACAACAGCGCCCCGGCCATCAAACCGTGGCCAAATGCGGAACAAAAATTTTCTAAACTGGCGCTACCATGACCCGATGCCCGGATCTACCCTAAACCCTATGATAGCAAGCAATATAAAGGAAGTTAGGAATGGTTATACCGAGTTAATCCGTGTCCTTCGGTCCTCAACCTTCATCCCAAGCTCCTAGAGGTTGCGGATCGAGTATGGTTGCCGGTCTTCCTTCATCTACGATGATCCACCTGAGGGAAACGGCGCAAGCTTCAGACTCGCCAAGCGAGGCAACCGACGCTCTAAGGTTGCTAGCAATGGAGAGTGGAGGTGTAGGAATGTCTCACTATATTTTTCTCTCATCATAAGTGCTCAAAGGAGCAACCATGGAAGATGAAGAAGGAGGTGAGGAAAACAATGACATGAGCAACCATGGAAACAAGCTAAGTCTCTCAAGAGTGAGACTGAATAATGAACAAGTGATCAATTATCAAGAAGCTCAAGTCAAGAATATAAATGAATGGATGGCATGCAAAGAATGGCTACTACAATTTTCAACCATGAAAATATCTCCTTGTTTTATAATAAACAAATGTGTGCCATGCCTCTCTACATGCCAAGCCCATCCTCATACCAACTCACCCTTCACCTCATTTCCAAAAATGATTTTCTAAAATGAAAATCAATTAATGAGGTGGCCAGCTTCTAGAAACTATTCCGTATAAATACGGAATACAACCTGGTACACATATCGAAATACATATACAAGTATTCATACGAAAATACGAATAGCCAAGAGAGAAAATGAATAGTGAACAATAATACTAGAATAAATATATATAAATTATTAAATCAAAACCCAATTTAATAATCCGGCTTAATCCTAAGCCGCTAGTATTATCAACCATCTGATTAAAGTCTGTGCTGCCTGTACACATATTTAATCGGACAACTGTATGTACCAACATACGTCATCTACACCATATCGCCTGAACCGTGAAAACCCTCTGTGTGGGACTCTAAAGACTCGTCAATACGCTGGAAGTAGGTTTAACCACAAGCACAAAACTAGAAAGATATAAGTCAACCTTGCCTTAAGTCACGTCAGTGGCACTAGTTGTACGTAACGGCTACCCAGGTATTGAACGAAAGAAAGGCCGACGAGCAAACTCATCCAAACCTCTACTGAGCCTGACAGTGACAATATCCGTACAGTCCGGTCAATTCGTATAAGAGTATCGCATATCTAGTCTAGGGGGGTGGATAAAGTCAGACCCCTACTGACGCGATAATTCGTGTCGTTATGTAACCCATCACCACATGAGAAACTGTCGATCCTAGATCGGTAATTCTCGTCTATCCCGGCTGAGGATTTCTGGTGATGGACGCGTGTGTACAACGCGACATCAACCCCCAATACCGGGAGAGGCGAATCCCCGACGATCCGCTCACTGCCTCCATATGGCTCAGGACTGTACCCAACTAAAACCTGTTTGCACGACTCGTTTGAGCCATGGTAGGGTAGTAATCAAAGCACAGTGGGAACTCACACGAGACAAATGACGATCTCAGGTCGACAGACTAACCTGTACACATTTCACCTAGGAACTGCTATCTGACAATAGGTATAATACCAACTAGCAGGTTCCCGACGAGTCCTTCCAGTGTACTCATAACCCAATGAGCACCTGTATACTATCTTAGGTGAACAAACTAACACCAATAGCTTGTGAAACCTGGCCACCCCCTCTCGTCGGGGTCTCGATCAGTATACACTAGTCTACACTGGAGTATCGATGCCTAGTCTCGAAACTCCCACGACTAGGGACATTTAAGGATTTGCATATAGACCACCCAGCTCCCACGTATATGATCGCCATCATAATGCTGGTAGTCATGCATAAATCCTATGGGCTCTATCAACATGCAATAGTGATCTGTAATACCACATAAAGCATGTACATGATAATAAAGACAAACCAGATAGCATACTATCATCTCGAGTAAGACTGTTCTATCGGTATAGGTCCTCCCTCAATCATCATAATCACCTTCCTGTGACTATGATAATTGCCTTGAGGGCACTATAGCCAACAATGGGTATCCCAAAATGACTAACTCTTACTGAACTTTGGTACCCGCAACCAGACATTTCTTCTTACGGTTCTTGCTTTGGCCGAACTTCGAACGATCCATCCATGCCCAAAATTCTTTAAAAGATCGAATAGACGCATCTAGGACAAACAATTGGACTACGCAATCCACTTTGTATCAACCATTTCAACCTCCCATACCTTCTTACATTGATACCCCTTTTGAGAGTCATGTTCCGACTCCAAGACCCATGTCCATTGCCGACAGAATCGAACAATCCGATAGACGATCTTTCACTCCTTTCACCAGTTCCAATTCTTTTGATCAACAATTCCCATCACCTTCATGTCAGAATGTTGATCCTAATCCCGTCCAACCATTCGATTCCTATCAATCCTACCCGACTTTTACACCTTCCATAGACATTGCTTCTGAACAGCCTTTTGGGAGTTTTAAGTATCCAAACGAGTTTGAATGTTTTACTGAAATCCCTTCACAAACCATGTCTAGTCTTGAACAAACTTTGGAAGAATTTCGGGTAGCGTCGTACCAACAGATGATGGATTTGAATGCATCTATGGCTACCCTCATACAACCTAACGAACCGGCAGCTAGTTTCTAACTAGCTCCATATTTTCCAATGTATGATTAGGCGATAGGACAGATTGCGGATTTGAATAGTGAGAGTGAGCATTACACCCTTCCAAATCAAACCTACCCATTCCAAATTGAATTCGACAACTCCGATTTCGAAAGTCTATCGAGTACCCCAAATGAATCACAAATTGAAGTTAGAACGTTTGATGAGTTGTGCGACTTTTTAGTGTTTGATTTACCCGATAGTGAAGGTTCTATTTCAAGTGAAACCACACCCAATCCCTTTGACCTCTACACCTCCATCCTAGAACCACACTTGATTGAAATCCATGCTTTTGATGAGGTGTCTGAGAAATTTGATTTTCACTTGATTGGGGATATCGACGCTGAGAAGATTTTGGATGATGAACCCACAGCTTTGGATGAGTTTTTCTCACCAATTCATCATGTCCTTTCACTTCCGTGTGAACATCATCCCGAACCATTAACTATTTTTCCCGAACCCCATATGAGTCTGGAAATTGATGATAAATTCATGGATGAGCTGAATTTTGAGGAGTGACTTGAGGATAGAATTGAGGATGAAGCAGTTTTATTAGATAAGTCGGATTTTCCAATTCATCATGTCCCTTTCACTGACTGTGTAAACCCTCTTGAACCTTTAACTGATACCCTTCGTCAATCACTTCCCTCCATCATTTCCATCGTTCCCACATCGCGAGCCACCGTATCACCTTCTTTTCTTATGTCTTGTTCACCAAGTTCGGTCGGCCCGTGTTTTCATACGAATCTTGAGAGGTTTGACCCCATTTCTCAACGGGTTGATAGATTGGTACATTCACTTTTTACACATCGGTCATTATAAATTGTACTAATTTATTCACTCCATTTCCACCTCCAAGTTCGTATTCCATTTCTTTCTCCCCTCCACCATTCTTTTCCTCCACCGAGACCGTACCTCGCTTCCATCCCCACATGATCTCACGTATTCTCCATTTCTTTCCTCTCCACATTCTTTCACCAACCTGCACATTATCGCAATAAAAATTTTGAATGGTTGGTGTTAACTTTTGGCCTGTGTAAGGCCTTGTATAGATTGATATTGTTCTCTCCCCCCTAACTCTGAACTCCTACGCTTAAACAGTGGCAACACTGTTTTACTTAAGTATGGGGGGAACTTTTTGTGTGTGTATATTTTTGTTTGCTTTTTATTTTACAAAAATAATATAAAAAAAAAAGAGGAGCGCCGACAATTTTGACCCTCTTGATGTAGCCTGACAGTGAGGGCACTTCAAGTTTAAGTTTGGGGTGTGCTCGGTAAGCTTTCTACCTTCGCATTCATGTGTATATTTTTCATTTGCATACTTATTTAAAAACCCACAAAAATCGAAAAAAAAATATAAAAATATAAAAATTTTGTCATCAAGTTAGCTAGTAGGATAACTTAGATTTTTATTCCGAAAATTTCGTTGATACGTTAGAAATAACTAAATCTTAGGCTTAGGAATTGAAAACCCTAAAAATAACCCTCCTTCTGTTTAACCTTGGTAATTATACGTCCTTGCAGTTTTTTTTAGAAGTGGGTAATCTTGAGTTCAGTTCTTAAGTTAAGTCAAGATGAAGGGAAAGTATTGAAAGCTTTATTGAAGAATAAGTCTGAAAAATAGTTTCTATTCTTAAGTCCAAATTTAGAAAGTATATACCCCACAAATCGCACTTACACGCACCTTGAAATTTGGGATAGTAGAGGATACCTAGAAATACTCTTGCCTGAAAACCTAGTATAAAAGAAAAAACGGTATTTAAAGCAAACCACCAAAAGAGCATCATTGAAAAATATATCCGGTCTTGAAAAAGAAAAATAAAGAAAAAAAGGAAAAAATAAATAAAGTCAAGACCTGAAAACTGCTATTTACGCTTTAAGCTCACACATTCAGTAATCGGCTGTTAGTGCCTCAAGAAGCATTAATAGTCACATGAAAGGTGTGGAGCAAAACCGTCCATCATTAACGAAAAGGAGTGGTATTATGTATTAAGGCAAGGGTACTATAGCTTGAATTGAATTCTTGAGTGTAGGGGTGAAATTTACACACACGTAGGGGTATACGATCGATATTTGGAGGAAAGATAGGAATAAAGAATAAGACTTATGTTTTCCGTAAAGTTGATAAAAATTCCTGATTGGAGACCGCACTTTAGAAAGAAAACTCAAGAGATGCCGAGATCTTTCTAAACTGTAAAAATGTATAGGATCTGGGGTTGAATAAATAGGAGGTGTGAAAAAAAGGATTGAATATTTTTAACTTAGGATGATAGAATTTTTAACTTAGATACTAAACTGTAGGAGTAAAATCGACGTTAACTTATGAAACTAGCTTTACGGGATTTTGTGGGTATTATCCGCTGAAAATCCTCAAGAGACAATACTCCTCCTACTAGGGACACCTAGAGGTTTAACGGCTTGTTGCATGAGCTCAGTGCAATCGTGTTCCCTGCGAAAGTGAGGTTAGGACTTTTTGTAAATAATTGGTTTTTTCCGGGACGAGCAAAAGTTAAGTTTAGGGGTATTTGTTCATACCAGAATATTGAATTTAATACCGCTCATTCTTCTGCTCGTTTGTTTATAGGCAGGTGCTTTTGATCCGTGTTTGCTACATATTTACAGGTTACAGGTTCCTAGTCCAAAATAACACAAATGATACAAAATCACCACAGTTGTGCCAAAATCCAGAACATCTGTAACAAACAGATAAAAGCCGGGTTCCAGTCATCCGCATTCGTCCAGTGTCACTTACCAGTTCAAGAGACAAGACAAATAACAGTGGTCATTCGTGTCTCGGACAAGCACAAAGCACAAGAGGGACAGCACAATATTCAATGGGTGCACGGAGCTCGAGGGAGATAATGTCAACTGAATTAAAAGTGAGGCCATTTTGGACTGTTGCAAATCTGAAGAAATTTTGGAAGCTATTTGCTATTTAGGACATGTAGAACAACAGAAGAAAGCAACACAAGAAACCATGAAAAAAACGACAGACCAATTCCTCAATCCCACCGCGGAACCGCAGCCAATGCGGCAATAACGCGGCGGTTCCACGGCCGAGTTAACTCGGTGCCAGATCGGATTTTGGGGATAGTTTTGTAACTTTGTATGGGCTCAGAATATGAGTCTAGAGTTTCAGCACTCTGCCTATAAATACTCCAATTTTGTGCCCAAGTAGGAGGCTTCTTTTTAGTTAGATTTTAGTGTAGGTTAGCTTGTATTTTCTTCTTCCTCTTCATCTATTCCTCCATTAAAGTGTGGTGAGAGCTCTTGAGTGGATGTTTAATGAAGATGAGGGTTTTTATTATCTTGTATCTTTTAATTCTTGTATTGTAATTTCAATTCTTAGTGTCATTTTATTTCTTGTTGTTAAGTAGTTGTTGTTATTTCTTTCCTTGTTTTCTTTTTCTTTTCTTCTTATCTGTATTATTTTCAAGCCATGATACTCGATGAAGTCCCTTTCTAAGATGCGGGCCTAAGTAGTTAGCTTGCTACCATTTTGTAAAACCGTATTTTTTCCTTTCATTCTTTGCTTCCTTCTAGATTTGTTTTTATTTTTATTTAGATGTGTGAATAATTTCCACTTGTTACGGGCTAACGAAGGTTAGTATGAGGGACGGAAAAATCCCTTGTGCTTCTCTTCGCCAAACATCCTAAAAAGAAACTCGACCAAACAAACACAACCCCCTCACTTAGGCGCGCTATACGTGACATATAGCCGCGACCTAAGCCGAGAAGTCCTTTAGGCGCACTACAACGTGACATGTAGTTGTGATCCAATTGGATACAGGGTTGCGGGTGTTTGGCCGAGGGTTGGAAATAAGCGCACGTAGCGAAATGACAAGGGGCACTAGGAATGGATTTAGCATTGGAAAGTTTGCTTAAACTCGCAAATCTCATTCCTATGTCCTCCTAATCTCCGCTACTTTCTATTATCCCAACTTCATTTTAAAATTGGCAAAAGAAAAGCACAAGACTAATCCTAACTCTACTAACCAACCTTAATCATAACAAACTTAGAACATAAATACAATCACTTAGGATAGTTTTGAATATACACATATGCAATCTTTATTGACTCGTCTAAAACACGAACGGACATACTACCATCTCCCTGTGGACCGACCCGTACTCAACCGGCTAGCTGCAAAGCGACACCGTCTTGATTGCAGTAAGTAGAAAACAGTGTATAACGCATATCATAAAACGTATCGCGTTTCTACGTCAATCACTCTTATTGGATAGTCTTCTTCCAAATCTTAGGCTGGAGCCGAAAGGTAGGGAAGGAAGAAAATCAATTAGCCTAAGTGTGGTGTACAGAAGGTAATAAGTAAAGACATATAAAAGGATTGGAGTGGGGGCAAGGAAATATACGGTTACAGTCATGAATCCGGATAGTGGAAGATGCATTACTAGGAATACCCGCTTACCCTTTCGAAACATTTTCATGTTTTAGTTTTACTGTACGTTGTTAAGTGAAAACTGTTTTTCCAGTTAGATTCTAACTCCAGGGTATGTATTTACCAGATTTGATTCTCACATCTGTATGGCGTTACAGATGGTGAGTGGGAGTAAGATATTGGGAATTGGGTGATTAGATCCTATATATATCGGAATTCTTTGTAATTGGTGATATTTGAGGAAATCACCTGGGTTTTACCTGACGGCAAATTTTTGGTTTTGAATATCCGTAGTTATGCACCAATTTCAAACTGATATATCTATACGTTTATTTTATAAAGTGAGATATAACTTTTTGAAATTATGTCTATGCTATTTACCTATATCAGTTGATGGTTTGCTAAGGAGCATTAAACAACTGTGTAATTCTTCTTAACCATAGTACAGTTTTCAACCTACGATGCACAGGGTTTGAGTTATTAAACTCAGGGGACTTATACAAAGTATTGTATGGTGTCCAGTGTCCATTAGGATAAAGGGATTGGTACTCGTACTATATTCCATTTACTCATGACTTCTATAGTTTTAGACAAGTATTTCGTTGAAATATAGGGTCCAGGTATTGAAAAGTTATAGGTAGAAGAATAAAGTAGAGAACCATTTGTTGCAAGTATCAGGATTCTTCAAAGTGGTTGAAAATATAGATACTTGTGTTTGGTATTCCGTTGATAGTAATGGTTTTGAGAACTTGCTTCTCTTTCAGAATACTCATATATGGATGCGCTCCTAGATGAGTAATGCTGATTGGCCTCTTTCCATTTGGTTGATATGCACTGGAGACAGCTGCATGATTTTGAACGGCAAATTTTTGGTTTTGAATATCCGTCGTTATGCACCAATTTCAAACTGATATATCTTTACGTTTATTTTATAAAGTGAGATATAGCTTTTTAAAATTATGTCTATGACATTTACCTATATCAGTTGATGGTTAGGTAAGGTGCATTCAACGACAGTGTAATTCTTCTTAACCATAAACAGTTTTCAACCTTCGACGCACAGGGTTTGAGTTGTTAAACTCAGTGGACTTATACAAAGTATTGTATGTTGTCCGATGTCCGTTAGGACAAAAAGGTTAGTACTTGTACTATATTCTGTTTACTCATGACTTCTCTAGTTTTAGACAAGTATTTCATTGAAATACAAGGTCCAGATTTTGAGAAGATATAGGTATCAGAATAAAGTAGAGAACCATATATTACAAGTATCAGGATTCTTCAAGGTGATCGAAAATATAGATACTTGTATTTATTATTCAGTTGTAAGTAATAGTTTTGAGAACTTGCTTCTCTTTCAGGTTACGCATACGTTGATGCATTCCTTGATGAGTAATATTGCTTGGCCTCCTTCCATTTGGTTGATATGCACTGGAAACGGCTGCATGTGTTTTGATCTAGTTCAAATTAAATTAGTACCTTTGTTTCTATATTGGATATATATAATGGATTCATATCTTAACGATGTTAAGGTATATGGTGTTGTCCGGCTTATGCTTAAAACCAGAATCCGAATAAATTCTAGGAACGTTTCAGTAATGGCAGTTTGTGGGTTATCCCGGGCATTGACGAGGGTTAACTTTCTACTATTTGAAAGATCAATAGTTATATTGTTCTTGACTCGCCACTAGTTTCAGTAAAAATGGATTCTTTTAAGAAAACATTAGTGGGAGTATGGTAGAACTGGAAGTAATTCCAGAATCACAAACGATTACTGAAAATTTAGTAGAACCTAAAAATTCAATTGGTTTCGAAAATCCATTAGCCACTCTGCAGATTTTGTGGGTAACTTTAGGCACCCGAGAGGTATTTCGGTCTCCTCAAAGACGATGACAGAGAGGTTTTTAATTACCCAAACTTGTCACTACTGTTGTTCTAGACTATGAAATCTGGCAGGAGGATGAGTATAACGTCGTTTTAAATTAGCTTTAAAAGTACATGTGTATATGACTCTGCCAGAGGGTTGTTGTAGTCAGTGGGAGCAGCGGAAGCATAGTGAGCAAGTAGCTTATGTCTATTTATAGACTTAAGCATGTATAGCGGAGATAAATCGTCTAGTTTTGATGTGACGGTCATAGAGTTTGACTTGTTTGACTTCATCAAAACAACAGATAGACCTAGTAAAAAGGTAGTAGGCAGTGATGTCCTGGTATTTAGATGACATGTACTTAATAGAAAGAGATCTTCCTATACTAAGATCGGTTTTACTGTGGTTGTCACAAGGTGGTTTCTCCACATAGGATATGGATAAAATATCAGGGATTCTGGTGACTGGATCTATGGTTTTAGATCTAGATTTGGGAAGTGTCCCAATTCGGGTACTTGACACTATTCTAAAGTGTTTTAGAATGGACGACTCCTGGCGTGGTGGTGTACCGTAGGTGATGGAGTCACCCTCTCTAAAGATATGTCTTCTAGACTGATGAGGAGAGGGATTTGCACGATTGGCATATCACTTACTTAGGCAATTGAGTCAATCATGAAATGTCAAGTACAACATCAGATATTGATTTTACACAGGCTGCAATAAGTATATATTAATCCAATCCTAGAGAAACATTGGGAAACAGTTATGAACATAAGTGGATGTTCTTGGTATATAGTAACGGCAGCCTCCTTCAGGAGGCGGTTATCATTTCTGGCTTCCAAGGTGACCTAGATGACAGAGAGACTGTCAGAGTTATAGTTTTCCCTCTTTTGAGGGACAGTGTGTTGGACAGATGGTCCAAGCGGATACTGAGAAAGGCATGGTGCAGAATACTGATTAAATTCAGTGGATGATACAATCTAAGAAGTTTGTTGGATTTGAAGTTCATTTATGAACTGGGTCCCATCAGATATCCAGACAAATTCTAAGACAGGTATTGCTCATTTCAGGAGATAGTCTTTCTCTGCGAAGTTGAGATATAGAGAGATAAAGATAGAAACATTGGAGCGGATCCACTCACTGAGGCTATTTCTCGAACGCAATAGTTTCACAAATGAGCTTTGCAAGACTGATTAATAGAGAAGTTGGGTGTTCGGTATCACACGGGCTGTGAGTATGCGACACCGTAATAATTAGTCTTAAGTGCAAGTGGGAGATTGTTGGATATAGTGCCCTCAAGGCAATTATTGCAATCGCAGGCAGGTGATTATGATGATTGAGGAAGGACCTATACAGATAGAACAGTCTTACTCAAGATGGTAGTATGCTATCTGGTTTGTCTTTATCATCATGTACATGCATTATGTGGTATTACAGATCACTATTACATGTTGATAGAGCCCATAGAATTTTTGCTTGACTACCAGCATTATGATGGAGATCATATACGTGGGAGCTGGGTAGTCTATAAGCACATCCTTAAATGTCCCTAGTCGTTGGAGTATCGAGACCGGGTATTGATACTCCAGAGTAGACTAGTGTGTACTTATCGAGACCCCGACGAGGGGCGGTGGCCAGTCGCACAAGCCATTGGTGTCAGTTAGTTATCTAAGATAGTATACAGGTGCTCATTGGATTATGAGTACACTGGACGAACGGGTGGCCATCACCAGAAATTCTTGGCCAAGGTAGACGAGAATTACTGATTTGGATCAGTAGTTTCTCAGTTGGTGATGGGTTTCATACCGACACGAAATATCGCGTTATTAGGAGTCTGACTTTATCCACCCCTTAGACTCGATATGCGATACTCTTAGACGAACTGACCGGACTGTACAGATATTGTCACAGACATGCTCAGTAGGGGATCGAAAGAGTTTGCCCATCCGCCTTCCTTTCGCTCAATACCTGGGTAGCCGTTACGTACAGCTAGTGCCGCTGACGTGTTTATGGTTAAACCCACTACCAGAGTACTGATGAGTCTTTAGAGTCACACACAGAGGGTTTCCCGACTTCGGGCGAAACGTTGTAGAGGCCGTATGGTATTACGGCAGGATTCGATCATATACGTGCACTTGTGAACGTATCATGATTCAGACGGATAATATTAGTGGGCTTTGGTTTAAGCCGGATCCTAGTATTATATTATTGGATTATTTTCGTCTCTTTGTATTCGTATTTTTTTGGAATACGGATACAGATATGTATATACGGTGAGGGTTATTCTTTTAATTTATTACAATATTGCTTCTAGAAGATACCACCTCATTTTTTGTTATAACCATTTTGTTTAATGGTTAATGAGGTGGAGGAATGAAGTGTTCTTTGGCTTTAAATTGTTGGGGTTCTTAGCGCCCTGGCTATCTAACGTGGCCGATTGCAGAAGAAAAATTTTGGCGTTTAAAGAACTTGGCGCTAGAAACAACTACCTAGAATCGAATCCAAACATGAAACTAGTAATCTAAAGGAGTCAAACAAAGTGATAGAAGTGTTTATATCAAATGAACCAAGTCCTTCGGTCTTCTACTATCATCCTAAACTCCTTGAGGCATCATGGATCGGGTTTAGCCTCCGGTCTCCCTCCATCGAAGATGATCCACCTGAGGATTTGTAATTCGAGCTCCAACCTCATAACCGAGGTAACTAGAGTACCTAGTTCTCTAAACTAGATAGCCTAGAGAATGTAGAGTCTAATGATGGATTAATATGTCTCATAACACCCTAGGTTCCTCAACACATGAGACTTTTAGGATGGAGGTAGAAGAAGAAGCTTGAGAGATGAGAGAGTGTGAAGCAAAGCCAACTCAAGAAAAATGGCTAAATGTTGTGAGCTAAAGAAAATCAATCACCAAAGAAAATATCTCACACCCCACACTAAAATATCAAGCATGCCTCAATAGTAACACCATGAGTCACCCCATGAGTCACCTCATGAGTCATGCTTCATAATAAATGCAAATGCACACTTCATCCCTCCACCTCATTTAACCATTTAAACAAAATGGTTAATAACATAATGGGGTGTCTTCTTCTAGAATCACCTTGTAATAAATTATAAGAATACCCATCATCCGTATATACATACCCGTATACGTATTTCGACAAAATACGAATACAATGAGACAAAAATAATCCAACAATATAATACTAGAATCCGGCTTAAACCAAAGCCCACTAGTATTATCCGTGTGAATCATGATACGTGCATAAGTGCACGTATATAATCGAACCGTGCCGTAAAACCATACGGACTCTATATCATTTCACCCGAAGCAGGGAAACCCTCTGTGTGGGACTCTAAAGACACGTCAATACACTGGCAGTGGGTTTAACCACAAGAACGTCAGCGGCACTAGCTGTACGTAACGGCTACCCAGGTATTGAGCGAAAAGGAGGCCGACGAGCAAACTCATCCGAACCCCTACTGAGCTTGTCCGTGAAAATATCCGTATAGTCCGGTATGTTCGTCTAAGAGTATCGTATATCGAGTCAAGGGGGGAGGATAAAGTCACACCCCTAACAACGCGATATTTCGTGTCGGTATGAAGCCCATCACCAACTGAGAAACTACTGATCCAAATCAGTAATTCTCGACTACATTGGCCAAATATTTCTGGTGATGGCCACCCGTGCACTGCAAGACATCAACCCTCAATACCGGGAGAGACGAATCCCTGACGATCCGCTCACTGCCTCTATGTGGCTCGGGACTGTACCCAACTAAAACTTGATTGCACGACTCCTTTGAGCCGTGGTAGGGTAGTAATCAAAACATGATGGGAACTCACATGAGACAAATGATGATCTCAGGTCGACAGACTAACCTGTACACATGTCACCTGGGAACTGCTATCTGACAATAGGTATAATACCAACTAGCAGGTTTCCGAAGAGTCCGTCCAGTGTACTCATAATCCAATGAGCATCTGTATACTATCTTAGATGAACAAACTAACACCAATGGATTGTGAGACCTGGCTACCGCCTCTCGTCAGGGTCTCGATAAGTACACACTAGTCTACTCTGGAGTATCGATGCCCAGTCTCGATACTCCTACGACTAGAGACATTTAAGGATGTGCTTATAGACCATCCATCTCCCACGTATATGATCGCCATCATAATGCTGGTAGTCAAGCAAGAATCCTATGGGCTCTATTAACATGTAAAAGTGATCTTTAATACCACATAAAATATGTACATGATGATAGAGACAAACCAGATAGCATACTATCATCTCGAGTAAGATTGTTCTATCTGTATAGGTCCTCCCTCAATCATTATAATCACCTGCCTGCGACTACGAAATTGCCTTGAGGACACTATAGCCAACAATCTCCCACTTGCACTTAAGGCTAATTATTGCGGTATCGCATACTCATAGCCCGTGTGATACCGAACACCCAACTTCTCTACTAATAAGTCTCACAAAGCTCGTTTGTGAAACTATAGTGTTCGAGAAATAGCCTCAGTGAGTGGATCTGCTCCAGTGTTTCTATCTTTATCTCTCTATACCTCAACTTCACGAAGAAAGACTATCTCCCGAAATGAGCAATACTTGTCTTAGAATTTATCTGGATATCTGATGGGACCCAGTTCACAAATGAACTCCAAATCCAACAAACTTCTTAGACTGTATCGGCTACTAAATTTAATCAGTATCCTGTGCCATACCTCCCACAGTATCCGCTTGGACCACCTGTCCAACATGCTGCCCCTCAAAAGAAGGAAAACTATAACTCTGACAGTCACTCTGTCATCCTGGTCACCTTGGAAACCTGAAATGATAACTGCCTCCTAAAGGAGACTGTCGTTACCATATACTAAGAATATCCACTTATGTTCATAACTGCTTCCCAATAATTCTCCAGGATTAGATTAACATATGTTTATTACAGCTAGTGCAAAAACAATATCTGGTGTTGTGCTTGACATCTCAAGATTGACTCAATTGCCTAAGCAAGTGATATGCTAATCATGTAAATCCCTCTCCTCATCAGTCTAGAAGACATCTTTTTAAGGAGTGTGACTTCATCACCTGCGGGTACACCACTAGGCCAGGAGTCGTCCATTCTAACATACTTTTAGAATAGTGTCAAGTACCCTAATTGGGACACTTCCCAAATCTAGATCTAAAACCATAGATCTAGTCACCAGAATCCCTGATATTTTATCCAGATCTAATATGGAGAAAATCCTTATGACAACCACAGTATAACCAATCGTAGTATAGGAATATCACTTCCTATCAAGAGCATGTCATCCAAATACCAGGACATCACTCCTTACTACCTTCTTACATGGTCCATCTGTTGTTCTGATGAAGTCAAACTCTATGACTGTCATATCAAAACTAGATGATCAATCTCTGCTATACCTGCTTTAGTCTATAACTAGACATAAGCTACTTGCCCACTATGCTTCCGCTGCTCCCACTGACTACAACAACCCTCTGGCAGAGTCATATATGCGTGCACTTCTAAAACTAATTTAGAACGACGTTATACTCATCCTCCTGCCATATCTCATAGTCTAGAACAGCAGTAGTGTCAAGTTTGGATAATCAAAAACCTCCCTCACACCGTCTTTAAGGAGACCGAAATACCTCTCGGGTGCTTGAGGTTACCCACCAAATCTGCGGAGTGGCTAATGGATCGTCGAAACCATTTGAATTCTTAGATTCTATTAAATTTTCAGTAATCGTTTGTGGTTCTGGAATCACTTCCAGTTCTACCATACTTCCACTAATGTTTTCTGAAAAGAATCCATTTTACTAAAAATGTGGCGAGTCAAGAACAATATAACTATTGATCTTCCATATGTTAGAAAATTAAGCCTCGTCAAAGCCCGGGATAACCCACAAACCGCCATTACTGAAACGTGCCTAAAGTTTAAGCAGATTCTGGTTTTAAGTATCAGCCGGAAAACTCCATATACCTTAAGATCGTTAAGATATGAATCCATTCTATATATCCAATATAAAAACAAAAGCACTAATTTAATTGGAACCATATTCAAAAATCATGCAGCCGTTTCCAGTGCATATCAACCAAATGGAAGGAGGCCAAGCAGCATTACTCATCACGGAATGCATCCACGCATGAGTAATCTGAGAAAGAAGCAAGTCCTCAAAACTATTACTTACAAAGGAATACCTAACACAAGTATCTACATCTTCGATCACCTTGAAGAATCCTGATACTTGCAACATGTAGTTCTCTAATTTATTCTTATACCTATAACTTCTCAAAATTCGGACCCTGTATTTCAATGAAATACTTATCTAAAACTAAAGAACTCAAAAGTAAACAGAATATAGTACGAGTACCAACCCCTTTGTCCTGATGGACACTGGACAACATACAATACTTTATATAAGTCCTCTAAGTTCAATAACTCAAACCCTGTACGTCGTAGGTTGAAAATTGTACTATGTTTAAGAAGAATTACACCATTTTTAAATGCACCTTACCTAACCATCAACTGATTTATGTAAATGTCATAGACATAATTTCAAAAAGTTATATCTCATTTTATAAAATAAACGTACAGATATATCAGTTTGAAATTGGTGCATAACAACGGATATTCAAAACCAAATATTTGTCGTCAGGCAAAACCCAGGTGACATCCTCAAATATGACCAATTACAAAGAATTCTGATATGTATTGAGGATCTAATCACCTAATTCCCAATATCTTTCTCCCACTCACCATCTATAACGCCATACAGATGTGAGAATCAAGTCCGGTAAATACATACTCGGGAGTTAGAATCTAATTGGGAAAACAATTTTCGATTAATATCACACAGTAAAACTGAAATAAGAAAATGTTTCGATGGAGTAAGCGGGTATTCCTAGTAATGCATCTTCCACTATCCAAATTCATGACTGTAACCGTAACTTTCTTGCCCTCATTTCAATCCCTTTATATGTCTTTTTATTACCTTCTGTACACCACACTAAGGCTAATTGGTTTTCTTCCTTCCCCACCTTTCGGCACCTGCCTATGGTTTGGAAGAAGACTGTACAATTAGCGCAATAGGTGTACTCTCCCAATACTAGGAGCTTTCGCAACCTGAGAGAAGATAAAGATAAAAGACAACCGAATAATTCTATTCAATTTCTCCTAAACCAGAATCCGTCCTCCAACTAGAACAAGTTGCTTCGAGTATGTATGTAACTATACGATGGAATATCCAAGCAATATGGATTTTCGTAGTGATACGAAGTGTTCTGGAGAAATGCAAAGTCGATGTAGGAGTGGCAGGGCTATACGCGGTTTTGTCGTGAATGATAGCAGTCGCAATTTCCTTTTCCCTTAATCTAATCTCTTTATATGTCTTTACTTATTACCTTCTGTACACCACACTTAGGCTAATTGGTTTTCTTCTTTCTCCACCTTTCGCCACCTGCCTATGGTTTAGAAGAAGACTATCCAATAAGCGCAATATGTGTACTCTCCTAATTCTAGGAGCTCTCACAACCTGAGAGAAAGTAAAAAGAAAAGACAACCGAATAATCATATTCAATTTCTCCAGAACCAAAATCCATCCTCGAACTGGAACAAGTTCCTTTGAGTTCGTATGTAACTATACGATGGAATATCCAAGCTATATGGATTTTCATAGTGATATGGAGTGTTCTGGAGAAATGCAAAAGGGATGTAGGATTGGCAATGATATACGCGACTCCGTGACAATCCAAAAGCCAAAGTGTTTTAAGATGGTTCGGTTAACTTGGTTCATGAGTTTTAGTTTAGGGTCAGGCCATGGTCGCTGCCAAAGAGAGAAAAAAAGAAACACTCAGCGTGCACTCTAACCTAGATCAGAATGGTTAATTACTTTATCTAATCAGGATGGCTCCCACTGTTTCCTCGAATTCTTATTAAAACCCTAAAAGGAGAATTAGTCGGGATCATCTAAAATCACCCCAGGAGTAATCCTACTCATCAGTGGGAATCGGGATCCAACTATCATCGCATAATAACTTGATGGAAGCCACTCAAGCCACCACACCCCAGAAGGTATGCACATGCCTGGCAAGTTTCCTGTATATTTGAAACTCTCGATGTGGTTTTTACCCCAAGCGATTTATGACCTTAACAAAGGCCAACAAATCATAAACCGCTAGTCATGTTCAACCCGTAATTATCCTGGATTAACCTAGACCCACCCGTACAAACCCTTGACAAAGGCCAACAAGGTTATACGACTGTCCTAGATAATCGCATCTCAATGCAACAGACAAGAAATATCTAGCAACCGCACACTACGCCTTGATAAAGGCCAACAAACGCAGCACGAATATTAGGTACTACTCATCCAAAATGACGGAGGGCTACGGCTGGTTTTTGGCGAAAAACCTTTAACGTAATAAACTTGATATCGTTGAAGGAACCTAGTGGTTTTACAAATATATAGCGGCGCAAACTTTTGCTAAAGAGGTCACTCCCTGTGAAGGGATCTCGGCTCTTTCCTCATCGAATGAGGTGCAGGTGTTCAGTCAATAAAACTGCACTTTTGATATAACATTTTCCTTACTCTTAAATATCTAAAGGTATTTATTATAAATATAAAACATATTTGGGGTTTATCTGCAAAATACTATTTACCATATGTTTATATTATAATTAACATTATGAAGGAAAATGTATGCATATAATATTTATATAATATTTTGATAATTTAAATATGCATATCATATCAAATATCCTTAATCAATATTCCTAAAATATAATATCATATAAAATGGTTAGGATAATATCTCAAAAATACCAAATATTACTAACATTATTTATTGAGATATTGTGCAGAAATTACATCAGGACTGGAATCAAGGAGATTCGAGATATCGAGAACAAATCTGCCAAAATATTGAAGTAAATCATGAAATAAATTCTGACAGAGACTAAGAGAAGATTTTCCAAACTCCAGATATCCAGAAGATCACCACGTGTCAACAATATGAAGCCCCAGAAAAACGAATCCCTAAATCATCTACACCACCGCGGAACCGCGGCCATAACCTACAATATGCGGCGGAACTGCCGCCGATATAGGGAGTTGGGATGTGGGATTTTCTGTGTAAGATCGTCTCAACAAATCCTAATTTATGGAATCTAGGGATTGCAACTTCTGTGACTATAAATAGACCCAGAGCCCCTCTTGGAAGATCATCAAACCGAAGAGATCACGAAGTTCAAATTGATTCACGCATCCAGGTTGATCAATCGGCTGTTCATTTACCTCCTTCAAGATAGATCGAGAAGCAAACTAAGGTTTTGTATTCCATTTTCTAAAGGAACAAAAAGTGTAATTGATCAAGTTGATTAATAAAGGTAGTTGTTTTATTCTTATTGCACTTATTTTCTATATTTACATCATGATCTCTATCCGTTCTTCTATCTCCATCATGCGTGAATAATTCTCCGCTTGATAGGGTTCGTAGGATTGGGGTAGTTCAATAGAAGATGAAAAATTTCTTAACTTCTTTTAAGTCTTATGAAGTTTATAAACTTTAGAAAAATAAATGTTAACATCCTTATCGGGCGCGCTACCAATTCATTGCTAGTCTCGACCGCGATTTGAGATCATATTAACAATTGTTTTGTTAAGGGCTAGACATGAATAGAGATCAATGAAAGGATAAGGGTCAATAGTATGGAAACCTTAATTTCTTCCAAGAACCCTAATTCTCATTCATCACTGTCTAACTAGTTTTAAATCTATCAATAGATAAAAGGAGTCATCTTTATTAGTCATCCATGACTACTAAATCCGAACGAACCCTACAAGCCCTCTTCTGATATAAAATCTATATCCGTAATTAAACTAGATCTATTTTCTACATCCGTATTTCGACGTAGATCTAGAAATTATTCTTCTCTATCCTTTATTCTCCTTCCTCTTTTCTAATCAACACGTCTAAAGTAAAACTAAGAGATTCCACGAACCCCTGAGGACGACCCGTACTCATCTCGGTCTAGCTACACGCGACACCGTTATTAATTGCGGTTATATACTACACTCTTTTTAGAATCAATCAAATGGCGTCGTTGCCGGGGATACGTGCGTAATTTTTTATTCTTACTATTCATGTTGAATTCTTATTCGATCTATATCATAAACAAAACAAAACTGCATCTTGCATATTTAACGATTAGTGTGCGATTTTTGCGAGTGAATCTGGAGTCACTGTAGCGAGAAGATAAAGATTCAGAGATATTCATCAAGACCCAGAGGAGAAAGGGAGGCCACCACAGCAAATATTTTCAAAGAACTCTCAACTACGCGGTGAAACCGCGGCAAGAAGTGCGTTTTGGCGGCGGAACCACGGCGGTGTTGGTGAGTTAGGGCTTCAATTTTCTCTGGTATCTTCTTCAACTCTTTCTCTCTCCTCTGAAATCCAATAATATATTTTTATGCAGGATTCTTTGGAAAATATCGCCGCTCAAAAATCTTTTTGCGTGTTTTATAATTGGTTTGTTTTTGCATATTTTAATACGGACATTAAAATGCAAAGACCAAATTCAGATTAGGTCGGGATTTCATCACCCTTCCTAGGCCCCACAAAATCACTAAACGAGCATCCGCATCACCCTATTTTAATTAAAAAATATCTAGACCAAGACTCTAAGGACCGTCGCGCTCAATAAGGACAGAGAAAGGTCGTGGGTAATCTATCGCTTATCCGCATTTCTTTTGTGGTGTCTAGGGAAGTGTGTCTATGAAAGTGGTTACTTAATTAGGCCTGCTATTTTCGGTGATTCGTATAGCGGATACCTCCCACTTACCTGGCACTGACCTGGCCACACGAGTAATAAAAAGGTGGTAGAGAATTGATCCTGCGGCTTATCCTTTGGAAGTCTAGGAGCGGTCTAGAGACTTGACCTAGGTAACCGTAGTTCTAGAGTTGTTTGTGCATTTTTTTGTGATTTGTCTCACGTCCGACACTTTTTCAAAACAAACCAATTTTTAAATAGTTCACACACGCTGCCACGTGCGCTAAACCCGCTTAGTGCATGCTCGGCTGGACACGGGATTCTAGTGCCCGTCTTGTCCGCGTTTCTACTATCGACTCCGAAGTCGGTACTTCTTCATCTTCTTTTTCCCCTCCACCCACCACATCTACCGAGATGGACGGTTTTCCATCAGATTTTACCACCACCACCCTGCCACCACCCGTAAGTGCGCAGAATCCACCACGCATCTCTCTCTAAGAAAGATGCTACCCTATGCGTGGACCCCTTTCTACATGTCTATCTATTCCACCAGCCAATGGGGATAATTTTGAAATTAAACCCCACTTCATCAAACTGTTGCCCAAATTTCACGGGCTTGAATCTGAAAACGCATACGTTTTTATAAACAAATTCGAAAATGTATGCGCAATGATGGGCATATCATAACTTTCTGTGGATGCTATGAGATTGCGTCTTCTCTCTTTTACTTTGTGCGATCTAGCAGAAAAATGGCTTTATAACACTGCCACGCATTCTATTGCAAATGGAATGAATTCATTGTAGCATTCCTTAAGAAATTATATCCCAAACATAAGACCGCCCGCGTTCGAAGCGAGATTAACCAGTTTACCCAACTTCCCAATGAACCATTTTGGAAATGTTTTGAACGGTTTAAAAATCTTCTTCTACAATGCCCTCATCACGGAATCAATAGATTGGACCTTTGTCGCATTATATATGAGGGTGTTGATCTAGCAACAAAACAGATGCTTGAAACCATGTATCAATGTCATTTTCTGTCTAAAGATGATGGTGAAGCTTGATAATTTCTGAAAAATCTCGCTGAACAAACTTTAAAGTGGGAAAGCGTTAGACCTACATTGTCTAGGGGAGGTATCCATCAGCTCGATATTTCCATCATAGTGAAAGCCGAAATGGCCGCGATACAAAGGAAACTCGATGCTATAGAAAACAAAGTCTCTTCAGCCCCCCTAAACCAATTTACGCTCCCCAAAACCGTGTGTGGTTGTTGTTCCAACCCATCACAGTTGACGGAAGAATGTCCTTTGAATCCACCATTTCAAGGTCAAGAACAAATTAATGTTATTTTTCAGCAACGACCTAGAAACGATCCTTATTCTTCCGCATATAATCAGGGATGGAGGAATCATCCTGATTTTTCTTGGAACCAAAACCAAATTCAAAATCAAAACCAGTTCCAAAGTAATTATCAAAGAATTCCTCCACAGCAACAGCAACCACCACAACCGAGTCAGCACCCCTTTCAACCGCAATCCTTGCAAAACCCGGCCAACAACTTTGATCCTTCTTTTGCCGGTACCGAAAAACCCTCTGCACTCGACACGTTCATTAAAAATTCCATCCAAACGACTGACATTTTAACGTCTTCTATCCAAACGTTATTGCAGAACACTGCTTCCCACGATGAAAGTATAAAATCGATAGAAGCACAACTTGCACAGTTAAATGCCGCAATGAGTGCTAGAGAGAAAGGGAAACTTCCATCTTAACCTATACCTAATCCTGGCCACTCGCAAAATTATAATGTGAGTGTCGTTACCACGTTGAGATCGGGAAGAGTTCTGGACAACCAAGTGGGTAAACATATTGATGATGAGGAATCAATTGAAACCCCGGCTTCTACTTCTTCTCCTATTTCGTTTAATCCACTATCTTCCGAGTCTATTCTCCATTTTCCCCAAGGCTCGACCACTCAGCCATCTTCCTCAAGTCAACCTAAAATGGTCCCCACTCCAATTTTGGGATCCATTCCATCCCCACAATCCTCTCCAATGTTGGACCCGACCCTTATTGATAAAGCATCTTATCCAAACAGGTTAAGGGGCAACAGACCAAGTCCACAAATGGAGAAGATTGTGGAAATTTTTAAGCAAGTTAATATAAACATTCCACTCCTAGATGCTATTCAACAAGTTCCGTCTTATGCAAAAATTCTAAAGGACTTGTGCACTAGGAAGAGAAAAACTCAAGTGCCAAAAAAGGTATTCTTAACGAGTAACGTGAGCACTGCTTTTACCCAATAATTACCCAAGAAACGAAAGGACCCCGGAAGTCCTACAATATCTATTTCTATTGGGGTTTAAACTATCAATCATACTCTACTCGATTTAGGCACTAGTGTTAATTTGCTTCCATATTCTGTCTATGAGCAATTAGGGATCAGAGAGTTAAAACCGGCGCACTGCACTCTTCAGATGGCCGATCAATCTATCACCCAACCTAAGGGTGAGCTAGAGGATATGTTAATCAAAGTCGGGCAATTTATATTCCCTGTAGACTTTATCTTTATAGATACACAGCCTGTAGCAAACCCAAGAAACCAAATTTCGGTGATTTTAGGTCGACCTTTTCTTGCGACTTCCAACGCAATAATGAATTGTCAAAATGGCTCTATGACCCTATCCTTCGGGAAGATATCAATTGAGCTTAACATTTACAAGTTGGGAAGTGAACCCGCTGAACCCTATGCTCAAGTATTTTCTGTCGAAGCGATAGATTCCAACAGCAGCGAATTTGAACAGCTTCACGATACTGATATCGACTCCTCTAATACACTGTTGTTTGGCCCTTTTATCAAGCTTTCTGGGTCAACATCTAATGCTGAATATGAACATTTTATAGAGTCCGAGTATCATCCCTGTTAGTTATATGTATGCCCTAGAGGCCATTACTGTACATTGGATGTATATTGTAGTGGATGCTGGGACGTATATAGGTAGGACTTTCTTGCTCGACATGATAGTACGCTATCTGGTTGCTCTTTATCTTAACTTGTATACTTTCTGTCTCTCTGTTACATGTTGATAAAGCCCTTAGGATCTGTACTCGACTTGCAGGACTATGATGTAGATCATACTATTGGGGCCTGGGTAGTCCATGAGTACATCCTTCAATGTTCCTAGTCGTGGGAATATCGAGACGGGGCATCGATATTCCAGAGTAGACTAGCGTATATCTTCTCGACCCATGTGATGGGCGATGGATGATCCCATATCCATTGGTGTTTGACATCAGAGATGGTATGCGGGTGCTCAATGGAGACAGGGTACACTGAACGGACTCGCCGAGAACTCCCAGATGGTATTATACCTCACGTCAGATGGCAGTTCTCTGGTGACACTGGTACAGCTTAGTCTGTTGACCCGAGATCGTCATAGAGTCTTGTGTGTCTCCCACTGTACTTTGATTTCCACCCTACCACGGCTCTACTGAGTCGTGCAAACAAGTGGTTTTTGGGTACAGTCCCGATTCACCTGGAGGCAATGAGCGATAGGAGGGGATTCGTCTCTCCCGGTATTGGGGGTTGATGTTGCGCTATGCTCGACTGGTCATAACTGGAAATCCCTGGCCAGGGTTGCAAGGATATACTGGTAAGAGTTATCAGTAGTTTCACATTTGTTATAGACCTTACGTCGGCATGACTTATCAAGCTACTGGGGTCTGACGTTTACCACCCCTAGGCGAGATATGCGACATATCAGACGAACAGACCGGACTGTACGGTAAGTGTTACTGGTTGGATTCACAGGAGTGTGAGCGGGCATGCTCGTTGATATTCTAATCGCTCAATACCCGGGTGGCCGTTACGTTTAGCAGACCGCTTGCGGCTTGTGGGTGTTTGATATGATCATCACCTACTGCAGGCGTATTGACGAGTCTTTAGAGTCTTACACAGAGGTTTCCTGGCTCAAGCGAAACGAAATAGGAGCGCATATGAGATATGTGCGGGACCGAGAATAATACCAGTATGTAATACTGAATTCTATTCTCGCGATTTGTATCATTGGACGGTTATATAAGATATAGCCGGATTACCGAATCAAGTGTTGATTCGATACATTGATACACTTGATATTAGTCGGTTATATGCAGTATGACCGGATCATTAACTCAAGTGTTGATTTAATTATTTAATGTATAATTATATATTTGATATATTACTTTACATTAACTAGTATTTGTTCACTTAAGATTGATTTTCTCACTTGATGTGCACAAGTTGTATATGTGATATATTTTTGTGCACTAGTTTGTATCATGATTGATGATACATGCAAACTTGGGTGTATGTTTGCTTTAAACCATCTTTAGGTTAATGGTTAGGTTTTAATTTGTTTTATTTATTTTCTTTATTCATTTTGGCAAAAATAAAATGGAGGCTTGCTTTGTTTTATTCTTGAAGCTTCATGAAGCTTTGAAAGTCTTTACCATTTTGTTTTTTCCTTAACCTAACCATTACACATAAACCCTAGTTTATTCTCTACATGTGTTAACTCACCCATGGTTGCATTATGATAAGTAATCACTTGATTTATTATTTTCAAGAATTCATTTTATTCTTTCTTCTTCTTGTTCATCTTCTTCTTCAAGTGAAGAAACCATTCTTGAAAATTTCCAAGTGATAAAATCAAGTGAGAAATCCAAATCCAAAGTGAACCCACTTCCTATTTCTTCATCCTCTACCACTTGCCATGTCGTATAGGGTGTTATCTTCATAAGTTTCATGACCTAGTGAAGATGGAGCTTGAGTTTGAGTTGCCTCGACTTAGATCATCTTCGGCATCAAAGTCAATGACCTAGCCCGATCATTTCTCCGACGAAACCATCGCTAGAGTCCGGGATCCGATGATCGCAGCGGAGGGACGTCATCACAGAGCTAAAGAGGTGGAGGACCGGATCTACAAAGGTTGTAGTCACTTTCACTTGTAGTTAAACTGTTAACTTGTTGTAGTTTCGCCTTTACCTCTAGTTAACGATCTAGTTTAGGGTTTCTCGGCACATGAAATTTTTGAATTGGACATGTTTGATCAGTTGTAGAACCTGATGTGTGTGCCTAGGAACCCTACAGTGGTATCAGAGCCTAGCTAGAGCTTTAGGCGAAGTGTAGACGATGTTAGAAACCCGATCGAACCCCGAAACCCTAAATTACACCCCTTCTCTGTACATTTTCTGTAACTGTGGAATTTTGTGAATTAAAAATATGCAGAAAAATCAGCAGGGTTTTCTAGGAGTTACTATGCAAAACGAGCGCCTAAGTCAATCAAAGCGCCGCGGAACCGCGGCACGAGCATGGCTCGTGCGGCGGTTCCGCGGCCGTACTGTAGCTTCTCTTATCAAATTTTGCACAGTAATGTTAATCAGAATTTCCTGTGTTTTCTGGGAATTTTTAATTTGCACTCAAGAGTTGAGTTATCTGGGGTGTATTGGGGATTCGATGATTCGATCGGAAAATTTAACTGTGTCTATGTGTTTTTCCGGATAATTTAGAATATGTTAAAAAGTTCGACCGGATATAAATACCCACTTTTTCCCCTGCCGGGAAATTTCCAATTGTTGGATTTTTCCGTAGTTTAATAACATTCTAAGTAGTGCAAGTAACGCAATGGTCCCTCTAGAAGACAACAAACCTTAACTCGATTATGTGACCGTCTTGAACTGCCCTTTGAACCTTAGGGTTTGGGGCAGTACGGCGTGCCATATGTGAGGCGTTGGCTTGACCCTTCTACGGCTGGACCGTTGGTACTGTGGTATGAAGTGAATGTTTTTAAACTTATTTCATGTGTTGAGTAGTTTCGGGAAAACTTGGGTGTTTGATTGTTCGATCGGAAAGTTTAACATTTTCTATTTATCCGGAATGTGATACACATAGCAGTTTAGTCTCATTGATTGGTTGCCACGGGATTTTGATGTGATCAAAAGTCCGTCGCAATCACGTAACGTATGCGGATACTCGCCGGGTAAACTTAATAGACAGCCACACCCCATAGCCCCGACCAAGTGACTGTAGGAGAACCCCGTCGCCGAAAGCATCCGTTCGGGTGTTCGCGGCAGCGGTGTTCCGCCTTGGTGCACTTCGTCGACGGCATCGGGGGTGCGGCCGTCTACTAAAGTTTGCGACGAGCATTCGATCAAAATGTCAGGAATTTTGTTGAATTGCCCGACTTGATATTGAAAAGTGTTTTCGATAATGAGACTAAAATGCGGGGTTTATAATTGTTAGGCATGCGATGTCTAAGGAATTTATTTGGTTAGGCATGCGATGTCTATGCAGGTTGCGGATCCCAACTGTTGTAGTTTTACACTTTCTTTTCTTTGACCGTAAGTGTAATATGTGATATCGCCGGTTTCGTTGCTATATGTCAACGACAATTGGGATGCGCATATTTACTTACGTTGATAACATGTGATGTTATGTGTTGCTGGATATGTTATATTGGATCGTCGTGTTTAAATAGCCGGGGGGTTTTTATGTGAGATGAGTGTTTTTCATTTTCATTCATGTAAAAACTTGTATGTAATATTCTTTTATTGGGGCACTTCCAGGTTGCGGATGATGTCACCATTTGTATATTATTTACTTTTCCGCATTATGATAGACCCAAGGAGGGGAGCATAAGTAACCGGGTTCTAGGGTCCAGTGGGAGACCATCTCGAGGAGTCGAGTCCGGGTCTCCTAACTCTAGAATTTGTAGGGTTGCTTGCCGCTCTCGTAGGGGTCTAGGGATGTGGGATTGGCTATTCATCCCGACCGTGGAATCCGTGTTTTATTCAGGCTCAAAATAAAACACGGACGTCCTAGTATATCCAATATTTCATATGATATTTTCTGCTGCGTTATCTGTGATGTGATCATGTGATATGTTCAGATAGATATTGTATATAGTATATATGATATATTATATAGACGTTGCTTATGTTTTACACCTGCGCTAGCCCTGCCTCGTTCTGGTGTTAGTTACCTAACGTAACGGTGCAGACGGGACATCGAGACGAATGCGGATGGCATAAGCGTACGTTGTATTTATCTGTGATGTTTAGGTGGACTTAAATGATGGGACATTCATTAATGAGATTAATGAAAGAAAATAAACCTAAAAGATGTTGTGGAATCGAATTTCAAAAATAAAAACAGGTAGCTACAGTTCTTGCTTTGCATCGCGGTGTTCCTTGCAGAACATCCTGCACCTTATTCGATAAGGAAAGGGCCGAGATCCCTTCACCGGGAGTGACCCCTTTAGCAATAACTGGCAGATGCTACAACCCTCGGTTTGTCTTTTGATTGCTTCTATAGTTTCTGCTTTGCACTATATGATATATCCTGCACCTTATTCGATGAGGAAAGGGCCGACGATCCCTTCACCGGAAGTGACCCCTTTAGCAAAACTAGAAAAGCCTCAAAAACACTCCATTTAAAAACCATTTGATTCCGCAACGAGATCAAGTTCAAAGCGTTAAAGGTTTTCTTAAAAAAACCATCCGCAACCCTCCATCATTTTAGGAAGTAGAGTACTTGGTATCCGTGCTGTGTTTGTTGACCATAGTCAAGGCACAGTATACGGTAGCTAAGTGGTGTCTTCCTACACCGCATATGATGCGATTAGTTAGAACAGTCATGTGGCTTTGTTGACCTTAGCCAAGGGTCATGGTGGGTCTAATTAATCACGAAATGACGGGTAGAACTTGACTAGTGCTTATGATTTGTTGACCTTAGCCAAGGTCATAGATGCTAGGGGTAAAAACCTTTATCGGGAGTTTCAAGTGTTGAAATTTGCAATGAGATTGCATACCTTCTATATGATAGTTGGATCCCGATACCCACTGCGAGTAATTGTTACTCCTGGGAGAGTTTTGCACTTTGCAATTAGCCGATCAAGTAGGTGTCTAGAAAGGTGTCAACGGGGTTACGCCTCTGGAAAAACGAGGTTTACTGTAATTAGGTCCGTGCGAAAGCACGGGGGACCTCCCTGAAGGTACCGACACTGGCCTGGCTGAAAGATTGGCGAACTTGTAGAGTGTAATTAATCCCGGCTAGTCTTTCCTTTTAAGGTTTGAAGGAAGATTTGATAAAAACAGTGGGAGCCATCCTGATTAGATAAAATATATAACCAATCTAATCTTGCAAGAGCACACGCAGAGTGTTTTCTTCTCTCTCTCTCCAGGTAGCGACCATATCACACCTTAATCAAGATAATAATATGGATGTATTGATCGAACCCGCTTGTTATACTGAGCTGGGGAACGTTGGTCCCGCTCCAACTTATAATTATTATAAGACCGAGCAGGAAATAGGGGAATACCAGAATTCCTATGCCACCCAAACGAAGAAAGTGCATATGATGCATCTCCTTCAGGTGTGTTCATTATAAAGAACTGTTTCTCAGTGTCCTCTACGTCCTAGGTATTAGATACCGGATCAGGATCCTGCAAATGTAATCCGTTACATGGGCTACAGAAAGGTAGAGAACTGAGAACGGGTGATAAGTTTCATGAGACAGAAAACGGTGCAAGTGTTGCAGCCAAGTCTGTTGGTCACTGTCACCCTGTATTACCAATATATTGATTCTGAACAAATACTATTAGATACCGAACCTGATATACAAAATCATATCAATCTCTTTATTTATTAAAGAAGGATATAATTTTGTATTGTTGAACATTGTTTTGAACATTTCAAAAGTTGATCGATTCAGGCACGTTATCTAAAAGCATTGACGTTCTAAATCAAACTACAGTTCCTAGTATACAGAACACACACAAGAGGAAGAGTTCAGAAATGAACGGATCCCTCTTGAGGCATTGTAGACTAGGTCATATCAATGCGACCCGACTGGCTGAAGTTACATTTAGATGCATATTTAAATCAGTTTGAAGTTACATCTTGTGAAATTTGCCAGTCATGTCATAAAGATTATATGACCATAGCTCTGTTTATTGGAAACAGAGAAAGCGCTAGTGAACTCTTGGGACTAATACATGATGATGTATGTAAGATCCCCTGTCTACACATGCCAAGACCGGTTCTTTGTACTTCATTACATTCTCTGATGATCTCTCAAGATTCAGCCATATGTTCCTGTTGAAACATAAGTCCGAAGCTTTTGAGATATTCACAGAATATAAGTTAGAAGTAGAGAACCAAATTACACGTATAAGTATTATGTCCTTTGATGAGATCAAGGAGGAGAATACTTGTGCATAGAATTCCTGGACTATTCTAAAGGAGAATGAGGTTCTCTCTCAGTATTACTCCTCTGAATACACCACAGTACAACGGTGTATCGGGGCGAAGCAATCGCACCATATTAGATATGGTGTGCTCTATGATGAGTATTACTGAGTTACCTGTTTCCTTTTGGGGGTTATGCACTTAAGAAGCTGCATACCTATTAAATTAGGTTCGAATCAGATCACTGCCTACCACTCCATATAAGATATGGTATGGGAAGAACCCATCTCTTAAACAAGTTAAGATTTGGGGTTGTCCGGCCTATGTCAAAAGCAAAATCCGGACAAGATCGAGGCAAGGTCAGTTCTGTAGAATTGGAAAGGTTCCAGCTATACAAAACTGCAGCTGATGATTTGACAGGACCAAAGGATTCAATAGTCCCCGACGAACCTCAGCCTCTCCGCCGATCTAGTAGGGTTCCTCATCCGCCTGAGAGATACTTCGGTTCCTCGATGACAGTGGGATCGAGGAATGCATCATGAGATGATGACCCAACTAGTTTCGAGCAGGCCATCGAGAGTAGGGACTCTGTAAGAATGGCTGGATGCTTAGCGATCTGAGATGGAATCCATGTACACCAACAAAGTATGGACTTTGGTTGCTATATCTGAAGGGTTGATTCCCCATCAAGAGCAAGTATATCTTGAGAAAATTACTTGGTGTAGATGGAAAAGTTAAGACTTCCAAAGCTTGACATGTTAAAGGTTTTCATCATCGACCAGGCGTGGATAATGATGAAACCTTTTCCAGTGGCTATGCTTAAGTCCATCCGGATCCTACTTGCCATTGCTACATACCATGACTACGATATCTGGTGGTTGGGTGCCATGACTGCTTTTCTAAATATTGATTTAGAAAAAAACGTCTATAAGAACACAGCCAGAGGGCTTCGTAAACAGTGGAAGCAGCGGAAACGTGTGCAAGTTTCTTTACAGAATAAAGCAGGCATCGCGTAGTTGGAACGTCTGTTTTGATGTGGTAGTCAAAGTGTTTGACTTCATCAAAATGGTAGATGAACATTGTATATACAAAAAGATAGTAGAGAGTAAGGTGATCATCCTCGTATTGTACGTAGACAACATACTCTTGATAGGAAAAGAGTTTCCTATACTACACATGGTCAATCTCCTCTTATCACAAGGATTCTCCAAATAGGATAAAGGTGATACCTCCTAAATCCTGGGATTTTGATCTACGAGATAGATCTAAATGGATGTTAGGCTTCTCACTAGGATTAGTGAGTTGGTATCAATCGATCCTGGGGAGAATCACTGGAAAAGTTCCAGGGTGATAAGGACGACTGAATGTCAGTCACAGGCATTGTCTTTACCCTCAGTGAAGGGACGGTATGTTGGAAGAGTTCGAAGCTAGATACCATGGCAGACTAAACGATAAAGGCTGGTAACATCGCTATTAAAGATACTACTAAAGAGGCAGTTGGGTGTATATTGGTTCATGAGATGAACTAGGTTCCTACCATTGTGTGACAATGGAAGTGTGGCTTTGGCCCAGGAACCCTGGTCCCATCAGTGACCCAGACATATTCTGAGGCAGCATCACCTGATCATGGAGATAGTTGATCTCCAGGGTGATCGAGGTAAGGAGAGTAGACTCAGAGGACAACACGGCAGATCCACTCACAAAAGCATTTTCCCAAAGAGAGACTTTTAGGGGATGGTTGAGTATTAGATACTGCAACCACTGCTACAGATGGCCCTAGTGCAAGTGGGAGATTGTTAGTTATATGTATGCCCTAGAGGCCATTACTGTACATTGGATGTATATTGTAGTGGATGCTGGGACGTATATAGGTAGGACTTTCTTGCTCGACATGATAGTACACTATCTGGTTGCTCTTTATCTTAACATGTATACTTTCTGTCTCTCTGTTACATGTTGATAAAGCCCTTAGGATCTGTACTCGACTTGCAGGACTATGATGTAGATCATACTAGTGGGGCCTGGGTAGTCCATGAGTACATCCTTCAATGTTCCTAGTCGTGGGAATATCGAGACGGGGCATCGATATTCCAGAGTAGACTAGCGTATATCTTCTCGACCCATGTGATGGGCGATGGATGATCCCATATCCATTGGTGTTTGACATCAGAGATGGTATGCGAGTGCTCAGTGGAGACTGGGTACACTGAACGGACTCGCCGAGAACTCCCAGATGGTATTATACCTCACGTCAGATGGCAGTTCTCTGGTGACACTGGTACAGCTTAGTCTGTTGACCCGAGATCGTCATAGAGTCTTGTGTGTCTCCCACTGTGCTTTGATTTCCACCCTACCACGGCTCTACTGAGTCGTGCAAACAGGTGGTTTTTTGGTACAGTCCCGATTCACATGGAGGCAATGAGCGATAGGAGGGGATTCGTCTCTCCCGGTATTGGGGGTTGATGTTGAGCTATGCTCGACTGGCCATAACTGGAAATCCCTGGCCAGGGTTGCAGTGATATAGTGGTAAGAGTTATCAGTAGTTTCACACTTGTTATGGACCTTACGTCGGCATGACTTATCAAGCTACTGGGGTCTGACGTTTACCACCCCTAGGCGAGATATGCGACATATCAGACGAACAGACCGGACTGTACGGTAAGTGTTACTGGTTGGATTCACAGGAGTGTGAGCGGGCTTGCTCGTTGATCTTCTGATCGCTCAATACCCGGGTGGCCGTTACGTTTAGCAGACCGCTTGCGGTTTATGGGTGTTTGATATGATCATCACCTACTGCCGGCGTATTGACGAGTCTTTAGAGTCCTACACAGAGGTTTCCTGGCTCAAGCGAAACGAAATAGGAGCGCATATGAGATATGTGCGGGACCGAGAATAATACCAGTATGTGATACTGAATTCTATTCTCGCGATTTGTATCATTGGACGGTTATATAAGATATAGCCGGGTTACCGAATCAAGTGTTGATTCGATACATTGATACACTTGATATTAGTCGGTTATATGCAGTATGACCGGATCATTAAATCAAGTGTTGATTTAATTATTTAATGTATAATTATATATTTGATATATTACTTTACATTAACTAGTATTTGTTCACTTAAGATTGATTTTCTCACTTGATGTGCACAAGTTGTATATGTGATATATTTTTGTGCACTAGTTTGTATCATGATTGATGATACATGCAAACTTGGGTGTATGTTTGCTTTAAACCATCTTTAGGTTAATGGTTAGGTTTTAATTTGTTTTATTTATTTTCTTTATTCATTTTTGCAAAAATAAAATGGAGGCTTGCTTTGTTTTATTCTTGAAGCTTCATGAAGCTTTGAAAGTCTTTACCATTTTGTTTTTTCCTTAACCTAACCATTACACCTAAACCCTAGTTTATTCTCTACATGTGTTAACTCACCCATGGTTGTATTATGATAAGTAATCACTTGATTTATTATTTTCAAGAATTCATTTTATTCTTTCTTCTTCTTGTTCATCTTCTTCTTCAAGTGAAGAAACCATTCTTGAAAATTTCCAAGTGATAAAATCAAGTGAGAAATCCAAATCCAAAGTGAACCCACTTCCTATTTCTTCATCCTCTACCACTTTCCATGTCGTATAGGGTGTTATATTCACAAGTTTCATGACCTAGTGAAGATGGAGCTTGAGTTTGAGTTGCCTCGACGTAGATCATCTTCGGCATCGAAGTCAACGACCTAACCCGATCATTTCTCCGACGAAACCATCGCTAGAGTCCGAGATCCGATGATCGCAGTGGAAGGACGTCATCATGGAGCTAAAGAGGTGGAAGACCGGATCTACAAAGGTTGTAGTCACTTTCACTTGTAGTTAAACTGTTAACTTGTTGTAGTTTCGCCTTTACCTATAGTTAACGATCTAATTTAGGGTTTCTCAGCACATGAAATTTTTGAATTGGACATGTTTGATCAGTTGTAGAACCTCATGTGTGTGCCTAGGAACCCTACAATCTCGTTCTTTCCGACGAGATTATTATTCGGGATATCGATGAAAGCTGGATATCGATGAAACCTTTGAAGAAATCTTCGCTGAAGAACTCGCATTCTGAGAAGACATGGGAGTTGTGATGAATCAACCCCAATACAAAGAAGTTGAACCACCAACCCTTCTTCTTATCAATAACGAGAATGCGAGTAATCATTATTGTTTCGTCTCTATAAACCGAGACGTAAACCCGTTCCATTCCACCCCTTATCCCCTCCCCACTTCTTCACATCTATAGGTGACATGTTCTTCTTCTAACCAGTGCGTTGCATCGATAAAATATTTGAATGGTTGGTATTGACTTTTGGTCTTTGTAAGGCTTTATATTGACCAATAACTTTAACCCCCCCCCCAAATTTTAAATGCTTAATACTATTTTACTCAAGTTCGGCGGGGATATATTTTGGCTCTTGCACGGAAGGAAAATTTTTACAAAATTATGAGCCAAAAATAAGTTTGGGGAAGAATTTCACTTTCATTATTTCTTGTCCCTTTTGATAGCTTTTCCTCTCAAGTCTACAATTTTTTTAAGCTTAACAGATGACATCAGTGAGGACACTGCTGCAAACTGGTTTGGGGGAGGTTTGTGCTTATTTACGCATTATTTTGCATTATACTATATATAAGCACAAAAAAAATTGATAATGAAAGTTTGAAAGTAAAAATTTACATATGAAAAATAGGAAAAGTTTAAGAAGAGCAAGAAAGTTAAATGTTTTCTTAAACGAGGCTAGTAATAAGTAGTTATGAGCCGTTGTCCCAAGGGTTAGTAAAATGAAGGAAATTACTAATCTGAGAATAAAAATAACTCTGAAAAATAGTCCATATTCTTGAGTACAAACATTTGAACGTTGATACCCCACTATATGCACTTGCACACTTCTTGAAACTTGGGATGGTAGAGGATACCTTGAAATGCTCTTGTCTAAAAGCCTTGGTATGAAGTAAAATAAAAAAAATGCTGAAATAAAAGAAGAAGAAAATGAACACTGGTTTTGTAATTACTTAAGGCAGCATAAAAAAAATATAGCGATGGTGTTTTATCACCTAGTGCCTTAGACCAACTGGTTTGGGAGACACTGCTAAACCTTAGGTATTGCAAGACGAGGAATTACATCTAAGCACATTTTGTAATCGGTCGGTTATTACCTCAATAAGTATTAACGGTTGCATGAAGAATGTGTGAGTAATTCTATCTAAAATATTCACCGACTATAAAGTACTTTGCAAGATGGATAAGAGTATGATAGCTTGAATTGAATTCTCTAAATGTAGAGATGTCTTTTACATACACATAGGGGTATATGATTGATGTATGGAAGATAGATGGGGAGGAAGACTAAAGGCGATGTTTTATTGAGGGATGATGTGATTTCTAATATTTTTCACAACCATTAAGATAGGGCTTATAGCAACTGAAAAGCTAGTATAGTTGGAAACTCTTATTTTCAAGTTCTTTCTTTTATAATTCTTATTTTTGTATGTAACTTTCAACTTCTTTCTTTTATTATAGGATTTTGTGGGTGTAATCCGTTGAAAACCCTTAGGAGACAACACTCCTCCTACTAGAGACAACACTCCTCCTGCTAGGGACACCTAGAGGTTCAACGGCTTGTTGCACGTTCTCAGTGCAATCGTGTTGCCTACGAAAGTGTGCTATTAGGGTTTTCTTTATTTTTCTCCTTCTCTTGAATAACTAGTTTGCTCGGGATGATCAAAATTATGTTTGGGGGTATTTGTTCAGTCGATAAAACTGCACTTTTGATATAACATTTTCTTTACTATTCTTAAATATCTAAAGGTATTTATTATAAATATAAAACATATTTGGGGTTTATCTAAAAAATACTATTTACCATATGTTTATATTATAATTAACATTATGAAGGAAAATGTATGCATATAATATTTATATAATATTTTGATAATTTAAATATGCATATCATATCAAATATCCTTAATCAATATTCTTAAAATATAATATCATATAAAATGGTTAGGATAATATCTCAAAAATACCAAATATTACTAATATTATTTATTGAGATATTGTGCAGAAATTACATCAGGACTGGAATCAGGGAGATCTGAGATATCGAGAACAAATCTGCTAAAATATTGAAGTAAATAATGAAATCAATTCTGACAGAGACTAAGAGAAGATTTTCCAAACTCCAGATATCCAGAAGATCATCACTGTCACGCCCCGCTTCCCAGAGTACGCAAGATTAGGCACGTGACATAGCCAACCATGCTACCTGTGGGTAGGAAGTATCCATCCACAGTCACATTACGGCTGTAGAGATATCAAGAACAATATAAATAAACTACCTAACACATGTCCAAATCCATAATGATAAGAGTCAATGATAAATAAATACGGAAGCAAATGATCCAATACAATAATAGAAAGGTACGTCCCATAATGCGGAATCGCACCTGGAAATAAAATGCAATAAATGAACTAACCACTGCAGAACTCACAAATCAGCCTGCTGGCTGAAATACTCCTGCTCGGTCAGTGACAGTGGTAAGGAATCTGGGCCATGCAAAACCCAGACGTCAGCGCGTCATGTCATCAAATAATATAATATAAACATGGTAATAAGCAATGCAGGTATGAACATGAATAAAGCAGTACTAAGAAATAACAGAGCAGGGTAATGTGCAATGGTGACTAAACTGTCCTATCAAGTTTCTACTCTATAGTCTTTGAAATCAATTGATGAATCGTCGATGTAACTCAATAGTATCCCGTGCGTGCCCGGGACCACGGTCAAGGTCCTCGGGGCTGAATCCGAGACGTGCCGCTAAGCAGTAATAGGTAGTAGGATGGATGAGTGATGTCAGCATCATCACTCCCGGACTGGCCAAGCCTGTAAGACTGATCAGAACAAGTATCGAACTGTTGAGTTACAAGTCGGTTTCACCTTTGATTTCCCCATACCCCCAAGTTATGTAGGTCAGGTCGGGTATTCAGTAGTCAAGGACTAATGCCAACACAAGATCAGGTAAAAGTAGGTCTGTCTGGATAGACAGCAGGAATGGTCAGGTTTGTCGGCATTAGGCATGAAATCAGGTAACAGGTCAGGTCACTTTTCAACAGGTTGAGTCGATATATACAGGGTGTCATGTCCGGTGTATCAGTACATGTGTCAGGTGTATCAAGATCGGTCAATATGTAATGCAATCAAATGTATGCTGATAACTGGTATCGTAACGGATAAGGAACAGCAGCAGGAACGGCAAATAACAATATTATTCCATATAAACACAGTGATGCTTTGTATTCTCTTATTAACAGGTTCAAGCACCCTTGGGGTGCAATAATCACAGTGTAGTGCAATATTAATAACAGCAGGCAATAAAGATATAAGTGTGCGACTATTATCCTCTAAATAGTGAAATGATTAGCAGGTAGTTGTTATTAAGGTTACGGTGGCAAAACACGATTTAGGTGGCAGTATTATAATGTATATCATATTTCGTCCAATGAGACAAGTAGCAATATTTAGTTGCTAAAGCAAGTTTGTGAGTCAAACATTTAATTAGTTTAACGTAGCATGTAGCAAGAAATCTTGCCTCGACGGTTTCGCAAACCGGAAAGCACGGATGTAAAGTCGGCAGAAAACACAAGACGGGTGCACGGGCTACGGATCGAGCCCCAACAGCGAACAGCGGGACCACACGGACCAGGGTACTTCGCTGGAGCGTCGGGTCCAAACGACGGCACGGTCGGAATCCGGCAAAAGTCAAAGCAACGAAGTTAGCAAATACGATAAACGCAACAAGGACCAGCGAGGGATTAAACATGAATGGAAAGCTAAAGGGAGGCTTACAGGGAAGAACCAGGGGCAACTACGACGGGCCCGACGGCGATGGGCGCGCCGGCGGTGAACAGGAGATGCGGCGAGGGCTGGAAGCGGCTGGGTCGGGTTGTGCTGTGAGTAGGGGGAGGTAGAGGCCTGGTTTGGGTTGCAGGGAGGAGAGGAGGTGGTCGTCGGTATGCTGGTGACGACGAGGGGGTCGACGGTGTCCTTTTCCGGCGAACCAGAGGAGTTGCTAGGGTTCCGGTTAGGGTTTGGGCTTGGGTTAAGCTCGGTGTAATGGGGTGCAGGGCTAGGGTTGAGTTGGGAAGGAGAGAGAGGAGAGGTCGACGACGAGGGCCGTCGACGACGAGGGCCGTCGACGGTGAGGTGCAGGCGGTGGAGATTCTGGGATCAGGGAAAGGTTTGCAGGTTCTGTGGGTTGCAGGGAAGGCTCGGGGAAATGGAAAAAGAGACGAGGGAGGTGCAGAGGTGATGGTGGCGAGGTCGCGGGGAGGTCGGCGGCGACGGCGACGAGGTGGCTGGGTTTACGTGGGTTCGTCGATGGGGTTCTCTCGTGAAGACGAGGGACGTTAAGAAAATATAGGGATAGAGAGAGAGAGGTGTTATCAGAGATAGAAATAGAGATAGAGAGAGAGAAAGAATAGGATTGGAGAGAGAAAGGAGAGAGTGTAGAGAGATGGATGGAGGCGGGGCCCACGAGGGTCTAACCTCTCGTGATTGGCCAGCGAGCAACAGCAAAAGAATTTAAAAGATTTCTAAACCTAATTAAATGATTATATACCTAACATTTAAGATTTGAATATATATTATCGTTTTATAATATTTAATTAAATTGGGATTTTGGCGCTAAATGAAACATTTCCAAATCGCGCCCGGGTTACGCCCAAATATTTCAAATTCAAATTATAGGATTTTAAGCGAGTTCCAAATTTTGAAAAGAGGTGTTTTATGATTAAAATGCATGCCCCCAAGTCGGACACTTGTACGCGCGCGTAGCCGTCCAAACTTGTCCGTTTGACCGAACGGGAAGAAATCTCGACACGCGGACGCTACCACGCGACTAGTGGCGATGAGTAGGCCAACTTGGATATTTTTAATTTCATTTTAGGTGTTAAAATTTGTTATGTGCCAAAATAACTTAACCGGTTAGAATTTAGCAATAAACACCAAACAATCAGGATAATTGAAATAAGCAATGTATAACACTCAACTAGTAACAGAAATAGTACTATTGGGCTCGGGTGTTACATCATACCCAACTACAAAAAGAATTTCGTCCTCGAAATTCCAAGAATACAAGATAGCTAACTACGGGAAAAGGTGAGAAAACTTCTGCCGGATCTCGTCTTCTCGCTCCCAAGTGGATTCTCCATGCGATCGGTTACCCCAAGAAACTAGCACAAGGGGGATAACCTTGTTCTTAAGAACCTTTTCTCTTCGATCCTTGATTTCCACCGGTCGCTCCTGTACAGTCAACTCCGCAAGATCCAAGACATGAGTCTCATCTCGGACATACCTCCGTAGCTGAGATACATGGAACACATCGTGCACTCCTGCCAATGACTGTGGTAACGCCAAACGGTACGCTACCTCTCCAACACACTCCAATATCTCGAAGGGTCCAACGAATCGAGGGCTAAGCTTTCCCCGACTCCCAAAGCGAAACGCCCCTCTAGTCGGTGATATCTTCAGGAACACCAAATCACCCACGACGAACTCTAGAGGTCTTCTTGACGTGTCAGCCCAACTTTTCTGTCTGTCTTAAGCTGCCTTCATATGCTTCCTGATTGTATTCACCTTCTCGACTGTCTGTACCACCAAATCTGGTCCCAGTAACCTTCGTTCACCAACATCATCCCAACAAACAGGCGAACGGCACTTACGACCATACAACGCTTCAAACGGAGCCATCTGAATAGTCGCTTGGAAGCTATTGTTGTACGAAAACTACACCAGGTGTAGATGATCCTCCCAAGAACCTTTGAAGTCCAACATGCAAGCCCTCAACATATCTTCAAGGGTCTGGATCGTTCTCTCCGATTGTCCATCAGTCTGAGGATGATAAGCTGTGCTACACTTCAATCGAGTCCCCAAACTTTCTTGTAAACTCCTCCAAAAGTGCGACAAGAACCGAGTGTCCCGATCGGACACGATGCTCACCGGTACTCCATGCAATCTTACAATCTCCTGCATGTACCGCTCTGCCAAAGTCTCCGTCGATTGACCAACCCGAAAAGGAATAAAGTGAGCTGCCTTGGTCAACCGATTGACAATCACCCATACTGCATTGCTGCCCTTTGGACTCCGCGGTAAAGCTGTCACGAAATCCATGGTTATATGTTCCCACTTCCACTGAGGAATCGGAAGTGGTTGCAACAAACCAGCAACCCGTTGGCGTTCGGCCTTGACTTGCTGACACACCAAGCACTTAGCCACGAAGCGAGCAATCTCCCGTTTCATACCTTCCCACCAGAAGTGATGTCGAATATCTCGGTACATCTTTGTCCCTCCTGGATGTACAGAGTAAGCTGAACTGTGTGCCTCCTTCATAAGCTCTTCACGCACATCTCCTTTTGGCGCACACACACGGCGACCATATCTCAACGAACCATCTTCGTGGATCAGTAAATCGGTTCGTAGTCCGGCTTCAACCTGCTCTCGAAACTTTTGCAGTCTAGGATCCTGCGATTGTGCCGCTTTAATCTTCTCAACCAAGGACGACTGTACTTGCAACTGCATCAACTGTCCTGTAGAGTGTGGTAGCACAACCTCCAAGTCAAAACTTCGAAAATCCGCAATGATCTCCCTCTGTGTAGTCAATACCTGAATCGCTGGTAACCGACTAAGCGCATCCGGCATGACATTAACTTATCCCGGATGGTACTTAAGATCAAGGTCGTAGTCGGCCATCAGCTCCAACCATCTGCGTTGCCTCATGTTCAACTCCTTCTGAGTGAACACATACTTCAAACTCTTGTGATTCGATTCTCTCGCCCAAAAGGTAGTGTCTCCAAATCTTCAAGGCGAAGATCACGGCTGCAAGCTCTAAGTCATGAGTCGGATAATTCTTCTCATGAGTCTTCAGTTGTCTCGATGTGTAAGCGACGACTTTCCCATTCTGCATCAACACGCATCCCAATCCTTTTTTCCAGATGCGTCGCTGTGAATCACCAGTCCTCCTGAATCATCCGGTACGGTTAGGATAGGGGCAGTTATCAACTTTTGCTTCAACGTCTCGAAGGCCAATGCACATCCATCCGTCCAAACAAACGGTACCTCCTTACGTGTAAGCTTGGTTAACGTCTCAGCTAAACGAGCGAAGTTCTCCACGAATCTTCTGTAGTATCCGGCGAGTCCAAGAAAACTTCTTATGTCCGCAACATTCCTTGGAGTTGGCCAATCTCGAACTGCTGCAATCTTCTCGGGATCGACGGCGATTCCATCGCCCGACACGACATGCCCCAGAAACTTTACTTCTTCCAGCCAGAATTCGCACTTACTCATCTTCGCGAATAACTTCTCTTGTCTCAGCGTCTGCAGTGCGATCCTTAAATGCTCAGCATGCTCCTCCGGACTCTTCGAGTACACCAGAATATCGTCAATGAATACCACAATAAACTGGTCCAGGTAAGGTGAAAAGATCCTGTTCATCAAATCCATGAATATTGCCGGCGCATTAGTCACTCCGAAGGGCATCACTAGATACTCGAAATGCCCATATCGAGTTCGAAACGCCGTCTTGCAAATGTCTTCAGCTTTCACTCGGACCTGATGATATCTGGATCGCGAATCCAGTTTCGAGAATACCCTCGCGCCACCAAGCTGCTCAAAAAAATTCTCCAATGCGAGGGATCGGGTACTTGTTCTTAATAGTCACCCGGTTCAATTCTCGATAATCAATGCACATCCTTCTCGTGCCATCCTTCTTCTTTACTAAAAGAACTGGAGCTCCCCAAGGTGAGTTGCTGTTTCGAATCCATCCCTTCTCGAGTAATTCACCAACTTGTTTCTTAACTTCCTCCAATTCCACCGGTGCCATCGGATAAAAGATTTTGATACTGGCGCTGCACCAGGAATAAGGTCAATCGCGAACTCCACACCTCGCTTCGGCGGTAAGCCCGAAATATCTGCAAATACATCCATAAAGTCGCGAACAACTGCCGGCTCTTCATTACTATTCACTTCCATTGTCGCAAGAACACTGTTTGTCGGCCTAGCCCTAAACTCGACTGGCCCGACAGAATTGCTTCCTTACCGTAACTGCTATCTGCATCGTTGGCTGCGAAAGGTCCAGCGAGACTAATGAGTCTCCTCCACATGCCATCACTCTCGGCGTAATCCACTAGCTGAAAGCGCACCACATCAACTCTCTTGTCTTCTGGGACCTGTGCCGCAATCAGTAAATCCTCTGTGTCACTAGCCTTTGCTCGGCTGGTAGCAACTCCTTTAAACCAGTAAAAGTAGTAGGACCCACACGTCTGAAATCTGCCACGGTCCCTACCCGGTCAACTGGTCTAATTCCAATCTCGTTCACAGACTGCTGAACGATCTGCAAACCTTCCTGAAACGAGTCCGCTTACTGCTGGATCAGCTCGGGCTGTTTCTTTGATTTCCAGCATTCCTCTTATCACTCCAAGTATGGCGGCTTCGTTCACACGCCTCTGGTACGTCTTCAACTTCTTACCTGTCATAATCCTGAACTCAAAACACCCAACATTAGCATGATGATAGATTCTGAATGTGGATCAAGGCTAGAACTCCAAGATACTTAAATAGAGTACTGCATTGTAGCTATGCCACGGTATCATAGCGGCAATTACTTAACTCTACCCAAGTCGCCCAAGTCCTAGGGATAACAAGAAATCAGGTTTTCGAGTTGACAATGCAAAGTAAGTTTGCATGTCGACATGATCCGGAAGAATGATTCAAGGATGGTAAAACGGTCAAGGTGGCTGGACATGTTTCCTAATCACGGGTATTATGATTCGTGTATCGGGTGCAATACCCAACTACAAAGAATCAACCCAATTAACCTATGGCTCTGATACCAAAAGAACCATGTCACGCCCCGCTTCCCAGAGTACGCAAGATTAGGCACGTGACATAGCCAACCATGCTACCTGTGGGTAGGAAGTATCCATCCACAGTCACATTACGGCTGTAGAGATATCAAGAACAATATAAATAAACTACCTAACACATGTCCAAATCCATAATGATAAGAGTCAATGATAAATAAATGTGGAAGCAAATGATCCAATACAATAATAGAAAGGTACGTCCCATAATGCGGAATCGCACCTGGAAATAAAATGCAATAAATGAACTAACCACTGCAGAACTCACAAATCAGCCTGCTGGCTGAAATACTCCTGCTCGGTCAGTGACAGTGGTAAGGAATCTGGGCCATGCAAAACCCAGACGTCAGCGCGTCATGTCATCAAATAATATAATATAAACATGGTAATAAGCAATGCAGGTATGAACATGAATAAAGCAGTACTAAGAAATAACAGAGCAGGGTAATGTGCAATGGTGACTAAACTGTCCTATCAAGTTTCTACTCTATAGTCTTTGAAATCAATTGATGAATCATCGATGTAACTCAATAGTATCCCGTGCGTGCCCGGGACCACGGTCAAGGTCCTCGGGGCTGAATCCGAGACGTGCCGCTAAGCAGTAATAGGTAGTAGGATGGATGAGTGATGTCAGCATCATCACTCCCGGACTGGCCAAGCCCGTAAGACTGATCAGAACAAGTATCGAACTGTTGAGTTACAAGTCGGTTTCACCTTTGATTTCCCCATACCCCCAAGTTATGTAGGTCAGGTCGGGTATTCAGTAGTCAAGGACTAATGCCAACACAAGATCAGGTAAAAGTAGGTCTGTCTGGATAGACAGCAGGAATGGTCAGGTTTGTCGGCATTAGGCATGAAATCAGGTAACAGGTCAGGTCACTTTTCAACAGGTTGAGTCGATATATACAGGGTGTCATGTCCGGTGTATCAGTACATGTGTCAGGTGTATCAAGATCGGTCAATATGTAATGCAATCAAATGTATGCTGATAACTGGTATCGTAACGGATAAGGAACAGCAGCAGGAACGGCAAATAACAATATTATTCCATGTAAACACAGTGATGCTTTGTATTCTCTTATTAACAGGTTCAAGCACCCTTGGGGTGCAATAATCACAGTGTAGTGCAATATTAATAACAGCAGGCAATAAAGATATAAGTGTGCGACTATTATCCTCTAAATAGTGAAATGATTAGCAGGTAGTTGTTATTAAGGTTACGGTGGCAAAACACGATTTAGGTGGCAGTATTATAATGTATATCATATTTCGTCCAATGAGACAAGTAGCAATATTTAGTTGCTAAAGCAAGTTTGTGAGTCAAACATTTAATTAGTTTAACGTAGCATGTAGCAAGAAATCTTGCCTCGACGGTTTCGTAAACCGGAAAGCACGGATGTAAAGTCGGCAGAAAATACGAGACGGGTGCACGGGCTACGGATCGAGCCCCAACAGCGAACAGCGGGACCACACGGACCAGGGTACTTCGCTGGAGCGTCGGGTCCAAACGACGGCACGGTCGGAATCCGGCAAAAGTCAAAGCAACGAAGTTAGCAAATACGATAAACGCAACAAGGACCAGCGAGGGATTAAACATGAATGGAAAGCTAAAGGGAGGCTTACAGGGAAGAACCAGGGGCAACTACGACGGGCCCGACGGCGATGGGCGCGCCGGCGGTGAACAGGAGATGCGGCGAGGGCTGGAAGCGGCTGGGTCGGGTTGTGCTGTGAGTAGGGGGAGGTAGAGGCCTGGTTTGGGTTGCAGGGAGGAGAGGAGGTGGTCGTCGGTGTGCTGGTGACGACGAGGGGGTCGACGGTGTCCTTTTCCGGCGAACCAGAGGAGTTGCTAGGGTTCCGGTTAGGGTTTGGGCTTGGGTTAGGCTCGGTGTAATGGGGTGCAGGGCTAGGGTTGAGTTGGGAAGGAGAGAGAGGAGAGGAAGATGGAAGAGTCGTCGACGACGAGGGCCGTCGACGGTGAGGTGCAGGCGGTGGAGATTCTGGGATCAGGGAAAGGTTTGCAGGTTCTGTGGGTTGCAGGGAAGGCTAGGGGAAATGGAAAAAGAGACGAGGGAGGTGCAGAGGTGATGGTGGCGAGGTCGCGGGGAGGTCGGCGGCGACGGCGACGAGGTGGCTGGGTTTACGTGGGTTCGTCGATGGGGTTCTCTCGTGAAGACGAGGGACGTTAAGAAAATATAGGGATAGAGAGAGAGAGGTGTTATCAGAGATAGAAATAGAGATAGAGAGAGAGAAAGAATAGGATTGGAGAGAGAAAGGAGAGAGTGTAGAGAGATGGATGGAGGCGGGGCCCACGAGGGTCTAACCTCTCGTGATTGGCCAGCGAGCAACAGCAAAAGAATTTAAAAGATTTCTAAACCTAATTAAATGATTATATACCTAACAGTTAAGATTTGAATATATATTATCGTTTTATAATATTTAATTAAATTGGGATTTTGGCGCTAAATGAAACATTTCCAAATCGCGCCCGGGTTGCGCCCAAATATTTCAAATTCAAATTATAGGATTTTAAGCGAGTTCCAAATTTTGAAAAGAGGTGTTTTATGATTAAAATGCATGCCCCCAAGTCGGACACTTGTACGCGCGCGTAGCCGTCCAAACTTGTCCGTTTGACCGAACGGGAAGAAATCTCGACACGCGGACGCTACCACGCGACTAGTGGCGACGAGTAGGCCAACTTGGATATTTTTAATTTCATTTTAGGTGTTAAAATTTGTTATGTGCCAAAATAACTTAACCGGTTAGAATTTAGCAATAAACACCAAACAATCAGGATAATTGAAATAAGCAATGTATAACACTCAACTAGTAACAGAAATAGTTCTATTGGGCTCGGGTGTTACAATCACGTGTCAACAATATGAAGCCCCAGAAAAACGAATCCCTAAATCATCTACACCACTGCGGAACCGCGGCCATAACCTACAATATGCGGGGGAACCGCCGCCGATATGAGGAGTTGGGATGTGGGATTTTCTATGTAGGATCGTCTCAGCAAACCCTAATTTATGGAATCTAGGGATTGCAACTTCTGTGACTATAAATAGAACCTAGAGCCCCTCTTGGAAGATCATCAAACCGAAGAGATCACGAAGTTCAAGTTGACTCACGCATCCAGATTGATCAATCGGCTGTTCATTTATCTCCTTCAAGATAGATCGAGAAGCAAACTAGGGTTTTGTATTCCACTTTCTAAAGGAACAAAAAGTGTAATTGATTAAATTGATTAATAAAGGTAGTTGTTTTATTCTTATTGCACTTATTTTCTATATTTACATCATGATCTCTATCCGTTCTTCTATCTCCATCATGCGTAAATAATTCTCCGCTTGATAGGGTTCATATGATTATGGTAGATCAATGGAAGATGAAAACTTCTTAACTTCTTTTAAGTCTTATGAAGTTTATAAACTTTAGTAAAATAAATGTTAATATCCTTATCGGGCGCGTTACCAATTCATTGCTAGTCTCGACCGCGATTTGAGATCAGATTAACAATTATTTTGTTAAGGGTTAGACATGAATAAAGATCAATAAAAGGACAAGGGTCAATAGTGTGGAAACCCTAGATTCTTCCAAGAACCATAATTCTCATTCATCACTATCTAACTAGTTTTAAATCTATCAATATATATAAAGAGTCATCTTTATTAGTCATCCATGACTACTAAATCCGAACGAACCCTACAAGCCCTCTTCTAATATAAAATCTATATCCGTAATTAAACTAGATCTATTTTCTACATCCGTATTTCGACGTAGATCTAGAAACTATTCTTCACTATCTTTATTCTCCTTCCTCCTTTCTAATAAACACGTCTAAAGTAAGACTAAGAGATTCCACGAATCCCTGAGGACGACCCGTACTCATCTCGGTCTAGCTACACGCGACACCGTTATTGATTGCGGTTATATACTACACTCTTTTTAGAATCAATCAGCAGGATATTCCTAACTGAATACAATGATGTAAAGCAAAAAAATCGACTATAGTGAAGTTATTACACTGACGCAAACTTTTGCCCAAGAGGTCACTCCCTGTGAAGGGATCTCGGCTCTTGCCTCGTCGAATGATGTGCTGGATATTCATAACTGAATACCACTGTGCAAAGCAAAAGGAAACGTCTGTAATGTCAGTTTTAAAAACTTGGTTCCAACATCGTATGGGTTTGTTTTCCTTGCATTAATCAGAATTAATGCAGTCCCATCAGTTAAAACATATCACTCCAGAAAAGAACGAAAATACAATGTAGGTATATGCCATCCGCATTCGCCACGGGGCCCCGTCATGCACCGTTGGGTTATTTAACTAACGGCAGAGCGAGGGCTGGACTAGCGCGGGTGCAAAACATATACAACATCTACTAGTATATATAAATATATATAGTATTCGTCCCAGACATGATATAAGCAACATAGAACATCTGGATAATCTGGGAGCCCGGGGTTTCTTTTGAGCCGCAAGTGAAACCCGACGTTTCCCTGGTCGTGTGGATAGCCTGTGCAATGAAAACCTGGACCCCTACAAGCACGACAAGTTATCCGCCAATCCTAGAAGTGAGGCAGCCCAAATCAACAACGTGAATGGGCCACCCAGCCCTTCATGGAATCCGGTAACTTGGGCATCCCTCCGTGCGTCAACCTATACCCCATAAGAATGCGTCGAATAGCCCGCCAATTCTAGAGTGATGGCCCCTCCGTCTCAACGCCATGAGATGCGGGCTCGTTGCCCTCTAGAACCCGGCTATTCGAGCACTCCATCATGGGGAAATCCTAGTACAAAAAAGAAATATATATATTTATATATATATATATATATATATATATATACAATGGCGACATTGATCTCAACCCGGTCGTGCCCCAAAAAAGAATATATAAACTGGCGAAAACAGCAGTCCACATGTCGGACGATCGCCCCGCAATAATGAATATATAAATGAATATAAACTGTACTACTACAATTGCACCATAGGCTATCCACCACGACAAACCGATCCAAAATATCAGCACAACACAGAACATTAACGTGAATATCACATTTGCAAATCCGTCTAGTCGAACATATAGCAACTAGTCGGGTCGTGCCGCTCAAATGATATTCACGGTCCCAGATATATCACATGCAAGGATATCAACGATGCAAAATTTCAAGTTTTGAAACTTTCAAGTCCCCCCCCCAAAGCAAAGACAACACTAAATGAAATCTGGGGAAAACAAACAAGACCAAAAACACCAATTTACAAAACCCATGAAACGGAATGAAAATGGGGTCCACTGGTGAATAGTAAAAAGGTGAGGCCGGGAATTTTGCCAATGTGGCCGGCCATGTTTGGATGAAAATGCCTCGTTTTCATTCTGTATCATTCTCATGTCTAAACTAAGACTCTGCACTTGCTTAAAAAAAATTTAGAGATCAAAAAAATTCCAGAACAAAGAGTGGGTTTTGAAATCGCGGTTTTTCGGTTTTGAAACTAATGCATCGTCTACTACTAGTTTATAATGTTTGGGTGGCTCTGATACCTGTTGGGGTTTCTAGCGCTCTGGCCATCTACCATGACCGATTGCGAAACAAAAAATTTGGCGTTTAAATAACTTGGCGCTAGAAAAAACTACCTAGAATCGAATCCAAACATGAAACTAGTAATCTAAAGGAGTCAAACAAAGTGATAGAAGTGTTTATACCGAATGAACCAAGTCCTTCGGTCTTCTACCATCATCCCAAGCTCCTTGAGGCGTCGTGGATCGAGTTTGGTCTCTGGTCTCCCTCCATCGAAGATGATCCACCTGAGGATTTGTAGTTCGAGCTCCAACCTCATAACCGTGGTAACTAGGGTACTTAGTTCACTAAACTAGATAGCCTAGAAAATGTAGAGTCTAATGATGGATTAATATGTCTCATAGCATCCTAGGTTTCTCAATACATGAGACTTTTAGGATGGAGGTAGAAGAAGAAGCTTGAGAGATGAGAGAGTGTGAAGTAAAGCCAATTCAAAAAAATGGCTAAATGTTGTGAGCTAAAGAAAAATCAATCACCAAAGAAAATATCTCACACCCCATACTAAAATATCAACCATGCCTCAATAGTAACACCATGAGTCACCCCATGAGTCACCTCATGAGTCATGCTTCACAATAAATGCAAATGCACACCTCATTCCTCCACCTCATTTAACCATTTAAACAAAATGGTTAATAACATAATGAGGTGTCTTCTTCTAAAAGCACCTTGTAATAAATTATAAGAATGCCCCTCATCCGTATATACATACTCGTATCCGTATTTCAACAAAATATGAATACAATGAAACGAAAATAATCCAACAATATAATACTAGAATCCGGCTTAAACCAAAGCCCACTAGTATTAACCGTCCGAATCATGATACGTGCACAAGTGCACGTATATGATCAAACCGTGCTGTAAAACCATGCGGCCTCTACATCATTTCGCCCGAAGCAGGGAAACCCTCTGTGTGGGACTCTAAAGACTCGTCAATACGCTGGCAGTGGGTTTAACCACAAGCACGTCAGCGGCACTAGATGTACGTAACGGCTACCCAGGTATTGAGCGAAAAGAAGGCCGACGAGCAAACTCATCTGAACCCCTACTAAGCATGTCCGTGATAATATCCGTACAGTCCGGTCTGTTCGTCTAAGAATATCGCATATCGAGTCTAGGGGGAGGATATAGTTAGACCCCTAACAACGCGATAGTTCGTGTCAGTATGAATCACATCACCAACTGAGAAACTACTGATCCAAATCATTAATTCTCGACTACCTTGGTTAAGGATTTCTGGTGATAGCCACCCGTGCACTACGCGACATCAACCCCCAATGCCGGGAGAGACGAATCCCCGACGATCCGCTCACTGCCTCCATGTGGCTCGGGACTGTACCCAACTAAAACATGTTTGCACGACTCCTTTGAGCCGTGGTAGGGTAGTAATCAAAGAACAGTGGGAACTCACACGAGACAAATGACGATCTCAGGTCGACAGACTAACCTGTACACATGTCATCTGGGAACTGCTATCTGACAATAGGTATAATACCAACTAGCAAGTTCCCGGCAAGTCCGTCCAGTGTACTCATAACCCAATGAGCGCCTGTATACTATCTTAGATGAACAAACTAACTCCAATAGCTTGTGAAACCTGGCCAACGCCTGTAATACCCAGCCCCTATTATACCAAAATCTGTATTTTATTACTCTAGAATCCTATTTATTCTTATTTAAAATTTTAATTATTTTATTTATAATTTTATCTATTTTTATATAATTATTTATTTATTTAAAGTCCCATTTATGTTATTTGAAAATTTAAAACCCAAAACTAAATCTTTTTTTCTCCATTTGATTTTCTTCCCTAATCCCACTACTCTTTCTTTCTTTCTCTAATATTTTTCTGGCCCGAGCCCAGCCCCATTTTCCTCAGCCCATGAAAAGAAAAATAGGGATTTGATTAAATTTCCTCGGCCCGGCCCACTCTCTCACCCCAGCGCCCGCTTCTCCTACCCGACCCGGCCCGCTATCCAATCCTTCTTCCTCCAACGGTTACACTCCCTTTTTCCCGCTCGATCCCTTTTCTCCGCCGCCTCCTTCGCCCACGTCACGCTCACGCACGTTACCCTACGACGCGCGCCTCTCTCTCCTCTCTTAATTCTTTCCTTCTCCCCCACGTCTTCTCTCTTCTTTCCCTTCCCGTCTCACCCTCGAACCCAAGCTCACGCCAGCACGCCGCCGCTCGCCTACCTCACCATCACCGTTCGCCCCTCTCGCCCCCGTCCTCTTCTCTGCCTCATCCTCTTTATCCCATCCTTATTTCTCCCCGGCGATCTAAGCCCCTAACCTAGAACCCCCCGACGCCAAGAAACCATCACTCTATCACCGGCAGCCCTCTCGTCGTCGTCACCCCTGCTCCTTGCCTTCTCCTCTGCATCGCCGTTAGCACCTCCGTCACCTCCTCTCGACTACCAGCAACCCTAGACCACCCCAGCACCCCCGAGCTCCTCCTCCTCACACAACCTCTCTCATCATCTCGCTCTCTGTCTCTCTCTCTCTCAGATCGCTCTCTCTCTTTTCCTACATCTCTCTCTTTCTTATTCTCTCTGTTCTCTCTCTAACTCTCTCTTCTCTCTGCTCTCTAACTCTCTCTTCTCTCTAAATCTCTCTCTCTTCCCTCTAAACTACCCTCTCTGACCGAGGCCTCTGCCCACTGCACCGCCCCCACGCCATCGCAGCATCACCGTTGCCGTGATGCCACCACCAACTTGTTTCTGTGACTTGGGCTTTATGAGATAGGAAGTCTGCTAAAGTATTGTTTCTCTAATTCGGCGGATTTGGATGAGCTGCTCCATCAACGTTTAATTTGTATTGACCCCCCCCCCTCAAGGGCTTACTTCAATTAGTGAGGCTTTCTCGCAGTCGTCGTGGCCAAGCCGTGCCCCTGTCGCTGCTATCGTCCGTGCACGGGACATGTCATTACTGCCTTCGCTGCCGCGCCATCAGTTCGCCGTCTCCAGGCAAGTATTTTACTTGCTTACATGCTATATACTCAAGTTACAATTTTAGATTACTTAAATTATAAAGTTACAATTTTAGATCAATAGTGTGCCATACCTGTTCAACGTGTGTTCCCAATGAAAATACTCATCAAATTTAACGGAACTAAATGGTATAGTTTGGACCGTATGTCCATGAACCTAGTGTATGAACTTCGTTGGATATGACCGTTAACGACTAAAACGACTACCCCCAAGTTTACTCGTGAAACTGGAATTTTATTGTATCTGAAAACCGTTAAAATCGCCATAAATTGTATACACACTGGAATGATGCGTTCGAGGGATTAAATCGAAGCCGACTCGACGAACTTTAACCCTATGCAAGTTTATAATACTTTATATATTTAAATGGTGTCAATATTTGGATCGGAGTGCGACTCTGGACTGCAGTCCAGAGCGACTCAAATTGTTGGTTGCTGTCCCGTAATGACCACCACCCTGTTTCCTTAACTCGTAGGTTGCGGAACTCCACTGTTTATTGTAGGTGAACCTGTTAGCTAGACGACACAAGTGGTTTCATTCTGTTTCGTTATCGTTTGTTATTTATTCTGTAATTTAAAAGATCGGGACGCATAACAGTCCCAACAGAATCAGAATTGACATGCTAGTGCTAAACAGTGTATAACTCCTGACGTACAGATGCGATTGAATATCCGTCTGTTGCGTTGAAAACATTACTGAAAACCCTAGATTTAATTCAACTACAGCGTCGCTAAAATCTGATCCCAACTGGGATTAAAATGCGTTGCGAAACGGACTTCTGATTCTGAAACCGGATTTCCAGCCGTGAACGCTTAAAATGAAATGGCTATAATTAGTGATCCTGAAACCTGATTGGCATGAAACTAAATTCGATGGATAGATAACTGAACATACTAATTATTACCTGTTCACTGTTTCACTATATTGTAACCGTATGATTTATGATAAATTATGCAAATGATAGATTAATGATTCAGGACATCCTAAACATGCTCTACATACTGTTTACGCATCATATCATACACATGTCATTGCATTGATAACGTGGTGATAACGTGCATTTACCCAGTGTTAGGTATTAGTGATGATTGTGGCAAGTACGTCAGTGTTCGTGTATCAGTGAATAAGTGAAAGTGATACATACTTGTACACAATCAGTGACCCTATTATTCTATTGCATTGTCGACGTCTGTGGGATGCGTGTACGTGTGACTATAAGTGGTATGGGACACTTATGGAAGCGCTTGCACGGGTGTCACAGATAAGGCACCAGATACTGCCATTTATCTTAGGTATTAGTCGGGACGTGCTTGATGGAGGTCCTGCCTCCAGTTCTCGCGCAGACTTGTCACGGATCGATTAGTATTTAGGGTTATGGTTAACGTTTGATGTAGACCACGGGATGTGGGGTAGTTTGAGTGTCAGTTCAACAGAAGCTCGGGAGTCCCATGCCGGCTTATATATTTAGGGAGATATATGGAGATTTACAGGGTATGTGATTATCACCGTGATATACATGTTGGGCCCGTGGTCCCTTGCCCTTGGGTTCTGCCCTTGGGTTCTACCCTTGGGTGGAGGACACTCGCGAGTTGTTGACTCTCACACTTGAACTGACGATAGGTTTAGTGACCTGTACAGTGAGACTTAGAGACTGATAGGGATACTGGCATTGATATACCTTACATACTGTGTTGATATACGTGGCATATCATTCTACCGCTTTTACTGTTCCGCTGCATTGATTACTGCATGTTCATATCCATACTGCCTTTGATCTACTGTTATAAATACCTATTATCACTGTTAGAATTATCACATGATTTTATATATATTATATTGCTATTGTGTCGCTCTGATGACCTGAGTATGCATGCTCAGTGTGAAGAGAAGATTTAGCCTAGACCAGGACTAGACGCACTTCACGGACATCTTGTTTAGCTATCCAGAGTTATATCTTTTGTTTCCCATCAGGTCAGTTCATTTTACTGTTTTATTCCAGTTACTGCATTTCTCATTACCTGCGCATTATTTACTGTTTACCATGAAAAACTAGAAGCCGAAGTGTGACTACGGCAGGACATTTCCTTGACCGTAGGAGCATGGCTGGCCTTGTCTACCCCTCGTATTCCGTATTTTGGGAAGCGGGGCGTGACAACGCCCCTCGTCGTGGTCTCGATAAGTACACACTAGTCAACTCTAGAGTATCGATCCCCAGTCTCGATACTCTCACGACTAGAGACATTTAAGGATGTGTTTATAGACCACCCAACTCGCACGTATATGATCGCCATCATAATGCTGGTAGTCAAGCAAGAATCATATGGGCTCTATCAACATGTAATAGTGATCTGTAATACCACATAAAATATATACATGATAATAGACAAACCAGATAGCATACTATCATCTCGAGTAAGACTGTTCTATCCGTATAGGTCCTCCCTCAATTATCATAATCACATGCCTGCGACTACGATAATTGCCTTGAGGGAACTATAGCCAACATAAATAAAGCATGGCTTTGGGGTGACTCATGGGGTGACTCATGGTTCACTATTTTGGCATGCTTGATTTATTTGTGTTGTGATATATTTTGTGTGGCTTGATTTTTTTCTTGAGTTCACAAGACTTGGCCATTTTTTTATGGTTGCTTCATGCTCTACACTCTCATCTCCTCAAGCACTCTTTTTCTTCCTCAACCCCTTAATGTCTCATGTGTTGAGAAACCTGGGATATTTTGAGACAACCTAGGTACCCTAATTACCTCGGTTTTGAGGTTGGAGCTCGAACTACAAATGTTCAGGTGGATCATTTTCGATGGAGGGAGACCGGAGGCCAAACTCAATTCATGACGTCTCAAGGAGCTTATGAAGATGGTAGAAAACCGAAGGACTCGGATCATTCGGTATAACCATTATAACTCCTCTTTAGTTTGCTAGCTTATAAGTTAATGGTAGATCCGGATTATCAGGTTGTTCTAGCGTCAGTTTATAAAAAATTTGTTCCGCAAACGATCAGGGTAAATGGCCAAAGCACTGGCATAACCCAACAAGTCGCTCATGAAAGAGTATGGAATAGGATTTTGGACCGAAGGTTGCTCGATGGGTACTCAAAGAGTCCAATCTTTTTCTCTTTTCTACCTGGCTGCATCACACTCAAAGTATACCAAATAATTCCAAATAATTTGTACACATAAAGAGATATATACATTTTTAGGGATGTGAATGGATTGTCTAACACTAGCTATTTTACTTTTGCTATTCTAATTAAAACTGCAAAATTACCAAAGACCCCTCCACATAGCACAGCCACAAAACTCAGACATTGGTAACTCAAGGGCAATATTGTAACCAGCAAAAATAGCGCGTCGCAGGAATCTTCCGAAGCACAACCCAGCTCTGTATCATAAGAAGGAAAGATAACCTAGGCACAGGCTAAATTTCCAGCTTCTATGAACATTTGCGTATTGTGTTGTAATTTGTTGCTTGCTTCATTGTTATATTGAACATACAAATGAAGAAATCTCAGTTTGACAAAAAAGAAAACGCTAATTCCAATTACCTTAGCTAAGTTTTATTTTTGTTAATGCCAATGTCTACTTGTAAAGAGCAGTACTCATCCAAGCTAAAAATGTGTGGTCCGTCATTGTCATGTCAAGACCTTACATTGATATCAACCTAGTCAAAACAATAAACGATACATGAGAGAGTAGGTCTCTGAAGGATAGCATCGCATTTTCCGAAGGCACCCAAAGGAAGCGGGGAGAGACTTGCCGTAATCTTGGAACACTACCAAATTCCCACTACATATTCAAGAAAGAAGTAGAAATTACAGAGTTTGACATAGGCAGTTATGTTCGGCTCTAAGTCACAAATAAAGCGAAGAAACCAAGCATAACATCTCCACAAAACCTAAAACAAAGGCTCATAACCTTAAGGCTAGCATTTATAATAATAATAAAAGATTTTAAGGGCATTTGGGACCCCCACGCTTGGTCTTCCAGTTGTTGTAACAGGCACAAGACTGCTTGTTGCCATAGAAGCCAGGGGGAACACACAGGCATTTCCTGCAGCACTTTTGGCAAAAGAACATGCATGGCTTGTGATACTGAGTCCTTGAGCACCTCCTTGTGCATTCACCAGGGCACTCTGCAATTCATTCCATCAAAATATAGGGACCCAAATTGAAAAAAATCAGTGTTATATGAGTTTGGGAAAATATAGTTCACAAATATTAGATATGCTTGGAGTTTAGATAACTGCAGGGATCTCAACTTAAAATTGCAGTTATCTGAACTCTAATTTGAATGCCAAAAAGGGGGAAGTTTGCATTTTGGTGTTGAGTTTTGACATCAGGAGACCTAAATGATAACCAGGTAATTAAAGGCTAAATTAGGCTAAAGCACCTTTAAATATGAAGGTTTTTCACTAAAATACCTTCAAAAATAGCACTTGAGATATTTTACTAAGATATAAAATTAAGGTATTTTAGTGGAAAACCTTCATATTTAAGGGTATTTTAATGTTATTTACCCAAAAATAAAAAGGGTGGTAAAAACATCCCTTTCAAAGTTAAAAAGTTTGCAACTTACGGTAGCTCTTCACACTTCCAGGTCCATACCTCCCCTGTTACATACATTTTTGCAAGGGATGCCAGTTAATCAACATCGAGTTAATGAAAAAATATGATATTGCAAGATAATATGCTTGAGAGAAAATGAAAGCATGCATACTCTTTGCACCCTCTTAATCTCTGCATCCAACTCTTGGCCAACCTGCAAGACCCACAAACAACAGATCAAAGATATAAGCAAAAAGGAAAAAAGAACATCGTATTGTTGCTGTTAATGTAGCAAAATCTCACCACAAAAGAGACCATATAATTTGCAACAAGGAGCAGAAAGAAGAAAGCAAGTAGCTTCCCCATGATGCCTTTGTGTTTGTGTTGTGGGTGTTGAAGATTAGGGAATCAGAGCCCCTACTATTTTTATCCCCTGTTATTAAGATGCCCGGAATTTTTTTATCTTAAAATCAACAATCACGATCGGCCGCCATACAGGGTTTTGATGTTGGTGTTTTTCACATGCCTGTGGTCAAGATACTCTCAAAGCGCCATATTAATAGGGAGGAAAACAGCGGGGGTTCAAATCCGAAGATTAGTGCTCCCAATTTTTAAAGAGAAGAGGGTTGAGTTAAGTTGAGGTTTTTTGGCGGGAGATTTTGGGTCAAAGGCCAGAGTTAGGAGCATGTGAGTTCTGAGCGAATGAGCAGCAGCACACTGCACAAGAAAGTTGACTGTTTTTTTTATTTTTATATTTTAGGGAAAAAAGCTTTTTTGGAGTGAAAGGAACACTTGTGAGGTTCACATTGGGTGAAGGTCTGAAAAGAGTCCCAAAATATCTGACTTGTTTCTAAGTATTGATGCGAAAAAGACAAGTGCTGAATATAGGAAAGGAAAAGAGCAACTAATTTTAATGACCGTAATTTGTCTACTCAAAAGTTTAATCAAAGACAAAATGGTAGACCAACAACATCTAGTTAATAGTGTCAAACAGGTCCATAATATTTATTTTTGGCAAATTTTTGAGTAAACAAATTGCAGCAGAAAAAGTGTTTTTGAAAAGAATATAGCAAGGAGTTGGAATTTGTGGGTTTGGACTTTTGAAGTTGATCCGGATCCTCTGCTTGCCTTGTTTCCTGCTCGTGAATCCAATAGCTGAGAGTGGGATACAAGAGGGAGGCCCATAGTTTATGTGGGATCAAGAAGGAATCCAACGGATAGGAGATGACCAGAGCAGGGTGCTTGGGAAAAAGGCAACCAGAGGAAACTAATTGTTTGAAGTTATGAGCAATTGAGCATGCCTCATTGTCAAGGAAAATAATGAACTTGCCAACCCAGTAGAATCCAAGTAAGCCAGCCGGTTTATTGTAGGGTAAAGAATGAGACTAGCTAGTTAAATTATATTCTTTATCCCATCTTTTATATGTTACATTCAAACATATAAAATAAGACAAAATGATAAAAAGAACAACAAATCAGAACACACAAATTTGATAAGCCTCCACCAAATCGACCTACACTCTCAGCCGAAAGAGATACAGTCTGCTACAATCAAATTAAATTTTTGATGTTATAGAGACGGTAGAGGAACTCTTAAATCATAATCCTAATACACTCCAAATCTTACACAAATGTGGTTGTCTTAACTCTCTCAAAACCCGAACCTTAGGTCGTAGAGAAATATATATAACCATACTTGCACCTTAAATATGGTCTGAAACATGCGTTAGGAATTGATCCACCGAATATGTGGAAGAAAATGACGGATAAAAGAAAACAATCGCATACATAATGGAGACACATGATTTTTATAGTGGTTTAGCAATTTGTCTAGTCCACTTTTCCGCACTAGTTTTTTTTCTTCTTTCTTATACAGAATACAAGATTACTGGTAATTTTCTCTCACTGCAAACTTATAGTTTCTTTTCTTTCTGAAAAATACACACTTCTTCTCGTGATTGAGATATCCTTTCTATCTGCATAACATTCATTATATAGGCAGTAGACCACTTGGTTTACAAATTAATGTGATAAATTAAATACGGTCTTTCTTTTCTACACATGCTTTGTCTTTACCGTTTGCCTTTGCAAATTTCTTCGATACATTTAATGCATTTTTGTCCTCTTCTTTGTTTTTCAAATGAATCAAAGAAAAATTCTTCCTCTTATCTTCGCTTAATGTAATTTGTTCATTTTTCCTATTCAAGCATGCATAATTTCCTCCATATCACTTTCACCCATAAATGTATGTCTTTCCTTGTCCCCGTTTGAATTCATGCAGTATTTGGCCACCGCCCCCGTGTGCTGATCGTTCGTCAACGCATGCGTCAAATTCTTGGATCGGGCCGGACTTTTTTCTGGACTAATTTAAATAGTCTTTTTGGGTGGCTCAATAGTTTTAAGTCATTTTCAACGATCACCATCTTGACTTAATAACTAGTGAATCTCGGCACTTTCTTGAAATGTCATTTTCTTTGCCCTGGACTTGAACAATTCGGGCAAATCAAGTAAAAAGAAACCTTTTTTTACCGTAATCTTGTTTTCTTCAAAAAAAAATCTTCCTAGTGCGACGCCTTCTCAGCATTAACCATGGAGGCCAATTGAGACATTGCACAGCCTCAATTTCTCAATGGTGACAATCTTGGTAAACACATCTGCCGGATTTTTTGATTCAAGAATCTTTTCTAATGCCAATGTTCCACCATCTACATGCTTACGAATAAAGTGATACCTTAATTGAATGTGTTTTGTTCTTGAATGAAATATTGAATTCTTTGCAAGATGAATAACACTCTGACTGTCACTTAAAAGGGTGGTTGTCTTGTTCTTTGCCTAATTCCTTCAGAAAATTTTTCAACCAAATCATTTCCTTTGCGGCTTCAGATAGTCATATATTTTATTTCGGTGGTCGATAAAGCAACACTTTTCTGAAGTTTAGATATCCAACTTACAGCCGTACCATCCAAAATAAACATGTAACCCGTTGTACACTTCCGGTCATCCAAGTCACCACCTAAATCTGCATCGATGAATTCCTGCAATGTTACACGGCTTTTCTTGAATAGAAATGACATATCTGAGATGCCTTTGAGATATTATAGAATCCACTTCACGGCTTCTCAATGTAACCTTTCAGGATTCACCATGTATCTGCTTACAACTCTCACTGCATGTGCTATGTCAGGTCTGGTACAAACTATATCATATATCAAACTCCCAACCGCTGAGGCATATGGAACGTTTTCCATATGTTTTGTCTCCTCATCTGTCTTGGGTGACTGCTTCTTGGTAAGTTTGAATTGACTCCCCAAAGGACTGCTTCTAGGCTTTACATCACGAAGATTGAACCTACTCAGTACCTTCTCTATGTGTTTCTCTTGGGATAACTTCAGAGTTCCTTCTGCTCTATCTCTGGTAATTCTCATCCCAAGTATTTGCTTTGATAGTTATAAGTCCTTTATCTCAAATTCTTTTGATAATTGTATATTTAGCTTGTTGATCCCCTTCATGTTAGATTATGCAACAAGCTAATATCGGACTGTGAGGTCTTTAAACTCACGGACTATGATGTCCTTAATCTCGACCGCGATGTCTTTAAACTAACATTAAACCGAGATGTCCCTAAACTAACAATGGACCGTAATGTCCTTAAACTAATTACCGACCGCAATCACTAAACTAAACAACAGAGCCCAATTGCTCTCTTGTCGGATCTAAACGATCCCGTTAAGTTGATCTTAATCTAAAATTAGACTAACGTATCCTTAACAAACGTTTAAGTTGATCTTAGTCTCAAATGAGGCTAACGTATCCTTAAACCCAACCCCCAAACCCAAATCTAAGAAAGATACGGATTTGGACTAGTCCACACCCTACGAGCGACAACATAACTTAGTCTCCGTATACAATCCACGGGCAACCACAAACAAAACAAACACCCACGACACGAAGTGACCATCTGGAGAAGAAGAAAGTTGTTATCGCGATGCGGTAGCGTAATTAACTGCAAGGGTTTGCGCCTGTATGGAAGAGCGTCCCCACAATCAAAAACCCCTCAGATGAGAGGGAATCTGACGAAGTCTGCTACATCGATCGCATCCGTTTAAACATTCGATACATGGTACCATAAATCAACTTCGCATCTTCGGAGAGGTGGACGGATAGCACCAATTAGCATCTGCCCCGAATTTCAGGCAAGACGGACCTACGCGGTCGCGTCTCTGTGTTCGGAGGGGAACAGATTCTGGCACGCCCGGTGAGACCTTTTCCTCTTTCCACTCCACACTTCGTGTGTCGTGTTCGCGAACAAATCGCGGTTGCTAATGGTTGCTCTTGGGTTTCGAGATACTAAGATTTGGCGTTTTGCTTGGTGCAGAAAGCAAAGGATCAATGGCATTCACCTGCGCGAAATGTGTCAACTGCAACTGCAACCCACGTTCTGCCTCATCTGGAGGCATAGCTTAAGGGCCTCAGGCGGCTTCCCTGTTCACGATGCCAGTGGAACAGGTCATCCAAGCCACCACAGGATTGTTCTTCGGGACCATGCTCCAGCCAGCGAGCTTCACCGTTCCTATGCCCGCACCGGAAGCTCCCAAGAAGTCGGTCTTCAATCGGCTTGCTACTACCACGGCCCCTCTCAACGGGTCGTCCAACTCCAACTCTTCGGTCTTCACCAGGCTGAGCTTGAACCCCGATGGGCCTGCCAAGAAGAAAGCCATCCCTGCTCCTGAAGTCGTCAAGGCGGTTTCTCCTGCCAGAGGGTCAGTCTTTACAAGACTGACTGCTCCCACTCTCACCCCCGCTCAGAAGTCTGTTTTTGACCGGTTGGACACAGCTTCTCAACGGACATCAATCTTCAAGAGGCTGACGCCAGCAATAACCCCTCACCTGAATGGAGGGCAAGACAAGGCCATTACCGAACCAACACCAACGGCTTGACATGCTCGACGTCGCCACTGGCACCGAGTAAGAAATGCTGGGGGCAACTCCCCTTCTAGGCTAACTCCACCAGCTCCGACAGTGGAAGTTAATGCTGCTGTTCCAACCGGGAACAGCTTCGAATTGCTGAATAAGGTGCGCAGGAATTCTCCTACCGCCGTGCTGAAAAGGTCTCCGCCACCAGTAGAGACTGTCACAGAAGTAAAGCTGGAGCAGCCCCTCAACGGCTATCCTCTAAAATCTACAAGGTCTGGCGTCAAGTCCAAGACTCGGTGATTGATCCAAATTTCTCCCGCCAGCAGAAGAAGCTGAAGGTCCGACAGGAAGAAAACCGTCCTGTTAAGCCACAGAAGGCGACGACTACTTGGGTGCCCACTGCAGCGGCCCCCTTAATTTCGACCGCCCATAAGAGGAGAAGGCCGGAGAAAATCCCCATGCCTGCGACAAATGTCAAAAGCACTGAGCCCAAACGCCCTAGGTCTGGGGGCATGGTGGTGCATACCGTCTATATGGCATCCGGAAAAGAGGATAGCCGTATCTCCACAGGTCATCGACCGCTTACGCGATCCGTGAAAAAAGCCCAAGAGCAGCAGCAGAAGCTTCAGGAGATGATTACTGCGATGGCCGCACTCACAGGACCGAAAGCAAGCCCAGAGACATTCTCGGAGCAACGCCACGAGCAGGAAACTGATGCCGAGTTCTTTCAGAGAATGCTTGAGAAGAAGGACAAAGAGGCCGCGGAACAAGCGGCCAATATAAAGCAAATGACCATTCTATTCCAAGATATGGTGGGCATGATGATCCAGCCGGATCCCCCAGCCGAGGATCCTCCAGTAATAATTGAAGATGATAGAGGAGAAACATCGAATCCTCTGCCGGCTCTTTTAGCAGCCAAGGAGGAAACTATTTCCAAGTCCGCCCTGGATGATTATATCGCTCAGCAGATACGAGTTCACCAGACGAATGAAGAAGCTGGGCAAATTGTTAGAACTGGGCGACCGTACCCGGGCTGGTATGAGCTGATAAACTACCCGCCAGGCTACACGATCCCGAAATTCCATGTGTACAAGGGGACGGGCAATCCCCATCAACATGTTACTCAGATCAGGGCCCTCTGTGGCAATACAGGTGGCGATGATAAGCTCTTGCTCCGCCAATTCGTTGGCAGCTTATCGAAGAAGGCGTTTGAGTGGTACTCCGAACTTCCAAACGACTCCGTCAAAACTTTCGCGGAAATGGATTTGTTGTTCACCCAGCGATTCGCAAGTGCTAGCGAACGCACCCAATAACGACATTGATCAATGCCAGGATGAAACCGGACGAGACGTGGGTTCAGTATGCAATCCGATGGCGGAACTTGTGGTCGAAGTGCGAACAGCGCATCGAAGAAGCACCAGTGGTGGGCATGTTCGTAGGCACCCTAGACCCTCACGCAACTATTTCACAGTTCATGATGTTCTTTAAACAGACCACATTCCAAGTTTTAATCGACAAACTGGCCCAGATGGATCAAATGGGTCACAGACCGTCTCCCCCAAAGCCGGAGCCGCGGAACGAAAAGGGTAAAGAGAAAGCAATCTTCGTTGCGAACACCCAACAGCAGCCCAGTGCCCCAAAGCTAGCGAATCAACTAGAAGAGAGACGGCAGTATTATAATGAGAAAATAAAGCGCCCCTACTCATTCCCGCGGGATAAAACAAAGAGACTGTTCGAATTAGCGATGCGCAACAGGCTTATCAATTTGCCGAATCCAAGGCGACCATCGCAGCCCGGTGAAGTGAATAATCCCAATTATTACCCTTACCACCAAACGGTAAGCCATCCGATCGAAAATTGCTTCGTCTTTAAGGGATGGATCGAGGATCAGTACCTACAAGGCAAGTTTGCGCTGTCTGAGAAGTGGAAAGTAAACCAACCACAACCGCACACTCCTAAGAAAACGGATACACCGGGGGCAACGTGCTCTTTTGTTGAAGAAGCCTTATGGGAAGTGGCCCTTTCGGCCAAAACCAAAAGGATACTGAATGATCTCCAGACATGTCCAGCGATCAGGTGGAAGAATCCGCTGGAACCCCAGATCGTCGAAGGAATGCTGAAGCCGCGCCCAACTCCAAAGATTGGTGGTGATAGCCAAAACTCGCACACCCAGCCGTCGAAATCTTCGAAAAAGAAGAAGAAATCCAGAAAGCCTGTGAAGCCTGGCGGCAAACACACGGACCTGCAGAAACAGATCGACGCGCTGGAAGAGTATAACCAGAAGGCACGGACTCCAATCACACTCCAAGAGCTCCTCGGCCACGTCCTTGAAGATGAAGATGATGGAGAAGACTCATCAGATGACTCAGAAGATTACATGGCAAGTTGCCATGTGATCTCCCACTCGTCGACAGACGATGAAGAAGCTCCTCACACAGAGAAACTAGGGGCAAATCCTAGACCAGAACTTCGAGAACCATCGGACGAGACGATCGATGCATTCCTAAACGAGGCTCTTCTGAAAAGTAAAGCTGATCGAGAGCGTGAGATGGCTATATTTGAAAAAACCAAACGCCGGTGACAGGACGAAAAAGTCGAGACACTTCCTCCGAATCAAGGGACATCCGTCGCGAATAAAAACAAGTTCAAGACGAGGAAAATGTTTGCTAAAACCATATCAATGGGGATGAAGCTACCACCCTCCGAAGGAAACATTCTTGATAAAGCAGAGATGCATCCTAGCTGCTGCCTATATCATCGAAAGATGACACACCCCACCGAAGAGTGCAACGCTTTTAAAATATGGTGGTAGGGGTATGTTGCTCACCGGCAACATTTTAAGCGTATGAAACGCAAAACTCGTCGGGAGCAAAGAAATACGACCGAGGAGCTTGAAAGAACTACCGGCAACTGTCGCATGGTTAACGCTGGGGGATCGCAAGTTCTCACGTTCGGGAGCGACTCCGATGAAGAGATGGCTCTTGGCTCTCTATTCAAGGAATCCACCTCGGGAAAGGAGGGAGAATCAAAGACCTGTGAAAATATCCAGCTGCACAATCGTAGGCTGCCCGAAAAGAATCTCGGACCCACGAACAGAAAAGATAAGGGAAAAGAGAAGGTCTCTGAAGATATCGCCCTAGATGACCAAGTCATGAAAGAGCTGACCGCCAAGGACCCGCCAAAGAAAAGTAAAGTGGACAATAACGTTCTGGCGCACTTGAGGAAGTTACCTTCGCAGCACAGCATTCTCGATGCCCTTTTACTATCCAAAGAAGCGAGAGACTCATTGATCAAGGCACTACAAGAGCCAGAGCAATTCCAAGCTTTCCTCGCCGAAGAAAGGATGAAAGACGAGCTTGAAGAAGTACACACAGCCGATATCACCTTCGGCGATGAAGATCTCCTCCTTGGGACGTGTGAGCACAATCGTCCCCTTTATGTCTCCGGATACTGTCATGATGTCAAGATAGGCAAGATCCTGGTCGACAATGGGTCATCCGTCAATCTCCTCAACGTGCGAGTGTTGAAGGAAATCTGCATGAGCGTCCAACACCTCGCTCGTGATAAAATCACCATCTCTGGCTTCAACTCCCAGTCATCACGGACTCTAGGGTCTGTGATACTGACGTTACGCTTTGGACTACTTGTCGCGGATATTAAATTTCACGTCATTGACGCCAAGACATGCTACAACGCTTTGCTCGACCGACCCTGGTTACATGAGTACAACATCATCCCTTCTACACAACACCAGTGTATGAAGTATTTCAAGGATGGTCTTGAATATACTGTGACAGGAGAGCTAAACCCATTCTCCGTGAACGAAGTCCGCAAGTACGAAGATGCAAAATACTTCTTGCCAGACTTTGAAGACACAGAGAGATGTCATAAACCGGAGAACAAAGCTATCACCACCATTTCGGTCTTCGAGAGCGATACCGAGGAAGAATAGATAGTTTACTCAGGTCCGCCCCAGTACAACAAGCCGGGACCGTCCGCTCCTATGTTGATCTTCGGCAGCGACTCGGAAGATGAGGTCCACGCCGTATTCTCCGCTCGGCCTTCAATACAAACCTTCGCTGGCGAAGAGCAAAGCTTGCAAGTTGCCATGGTTCCGCCCAAACATCGTAAAGAACTAGACGTGCTTGATACCTATAATGTGGAAGAGCTGCAGACGTTCTATGTCCTTCCCATGCGAGAAGGTGAAAAGGCAATCCTATTCTACCGATCCGTGGAAACCAAAGTGGAGAAAGAAATATGGCACGGCGCGGATTCCACACTCGACAGGCTCCAGCCCATCCGTTTTCCCATATATTACACAGACGGACTAAGGAGACTCTTGAGACGCCAAGGTGTATCCCTTAAGCAAACAGCTCGACAAGCAAGGTTCTATAACAGGATCTGGGACGTCCCGGGAACTCAGCGAAAGTTGCCTAACGGGAGAATGGAAACGACCGGGCTTGGGTATGTCCAATCTAAGAAACAGGAACTACTCCGTGACTGCTACGTCGTATATGACTTTAATGAAGAAGGGGATGCTCAGTGGGAAGATGCTAACCCTGAACCAGAAAGAGCTCCCGACGTAAAAATGCCCAGTCCGTCGTTCGAAGAACAAATAGACAAGCTTATAAGAGAAGCGAGTCAAAAGGTTCGAGATGACCATAATCGTGAAATGGCCATCTACAAGAAAGCCAAGACGCAACGCCTTCTTCAACAGACTGCGAAAGATGAAAATGCTCCTCCCTGTCGACCCGTTATACAAAAGGCACGATGCAGAGACAGAAACAAGCTAAAGAGCGGGAAAGGTGTTCGACAGCGGCAGAGCGGGACCAAGAAGCCACGCGATCAAGAACCGAGCAACCAAGATTCATCTCTTGTAAAGAAGTTGGGTCGAGCATACTCTTTTGCCCAAGAAAAGACGGAGAAGATACTTGGTCTTGCCATAAAACATCAACTGATTACACTCCTGGAGTCCAAGCACCCCGAACAAGCAGGCGAAGTCTCTCACCCGGACTATTGCTCCTGTCATAGGGCAGTAGGACATTCTCTCGAAGACTGCTTCACCTTCAAGAACTGAGTTGAAGACCAATATCAGCTCGGCAGGTTTGCTTTATCCAGCAGTTGGAGGGTAACTCCGCCGCAAAAGCATGAACCCAAATCCATAAGGGTAGAACCAGATCCACATCGGTCTTGGAAGCGAGCTCGTACCTGTTACATGATAATATCATCCAAAGAAGGAATGCCCGAGAATATGGAGGACCTCCCTTGGTGCTTCGAAGACAATGATGACGAGGTGATCTCGGAGTTTCCGCCGGCGCCGAAAGAGCTGGAAGATGGAATACATAAGAAAATTGATTTGGGGACGGCAAGTGACCCTCGGCCGACGTTCATCAGCGAGTTGCTGTCTGAAGAAATGGTGACTACACTAAAAGACGTGCTTATGCAGCATAAAGATTACTTCGCATGGAACTATTCCAAGATGCCAGGACTAGATCCAGAGATTGCTGTCCATAAATTGGCCATATCCCCGGACGTCAAGCCAATCAAACAAGCACCGAGAAGAATGCGGCTCGAGCTTGAGATGAGTATCAACACCGAAGTCAAGAAGCTAATCGACTCTGGCTACATCCAAGAGGTTCAGTATCCTGACTGGATCGCCAATATCGTCCCGGTAATGAAGAAAAATAGGACAGTGCGCATATGTGTAGACTTTCGGGATCTCAATAAAGCTTGCCCGAAGGATGACTTCCCAGTGCCAGTCACCGAACTGATGATAAACAATACGTCCACTCACGAAGTCTTCTCCTTCATGGACAGCTCATCAGGATATAATCAGATAAAGATGCATCCCGGAGACCAGAAGCATACTGCTTTCCGGACCCCTTTGGGTATATTCTGCTACAAGGTGATACCTTTCGGTCTAAAGAACGCTGGTGCCACCTATCAGAGGGCCATGACGAAGATCTTCGATGACCTCATACATGAAATCGTCGAAAGCTATAACGACGACCTCGTGGTGAAAAGCAAATCATACGATGAACATTTAGAGCATCTGAAGATCGTGTTTCAACGCCTCCGACAATACAACTTGAAGATAAATCCTCTCAAATGCGCGTTCCGTGTTTCCTCGGGCAAATTCCTAGGATTCATCGTCCGATATCGAGGCATCGAGATAGATCCGTCGAAGATCAAGGCGATTATGGAAATGCCCCCGCCAAGGACTCTCAAGCAATTGCGGTCTCTCCAAGGGAAGCTCGCATATATCCGGCGATTTATAGCCAATCTTTCGAGCAAGTGTCGTCCTTACAGCCACCTGATGAAGAAGGGAACCCCTTTCGTCTGGGATCGCAAATGCCAAGACGCACTGGACGAAATCAAGCAATATCTGCAGAATCCACCGGTGTTAGCCGCTCCTGTCATGGGAAAGCCTCTCGTTCTGTATACAACCGCCCTTGAAGGTTCCTTAGGCGCATTATGGGCACAAGAGAACGATCAAGGGAAAGAGAGAGCCCTCTACTATTTGAGTCGAGTTCTACTGGGGGCAGAAAGCAATTATTCTCCCATCGAAAAACACTGTCTGGCATTGATCTTCGCGATAACGAAGCTCAGGCACTATGCGTTGGCGCATGAAGTCCGTCTCATATCGAAGGTGGATCCTCTCAAATATATGATGACAAAAGCCATACTGACGGGGCGACTCGCTAAATGGGCCCTGCTCTTGATGGAGTTCTCAATAACCTATCAGCCTCTTAAGACAGTGAAAGGCCAGGCAATCGCCGACTTCCTCGCCGAACATCCGATACCGGCCGACTCTCCCTTGAATTGCGAACTGCCAGACGAACATGCATCAACAAAATAGTTCCCAATTCAAGATCTTAGTCTCGTAGGGACCCCGAGAGCTGCCTTCGCTTTTGGCGTTTTTGACACGATCGACGGAAGTGGTACCCGGTGGGAACTTTATTTCGATGGAGCATCCTCCATGAAGAAGCGCAAACAGAACACGCCCGTAATCAAATCAGGGGTAGGCCTCATCTTCGTGACTCCACAAGGAGGGATAATGCGCTTTGCTTTCTCCTTAATAGAGCCGAGCACAAACAATGAAGCCGAGTATGAAGCTTTGATAGCAGGCCTCGAGATCGCCATCGACATGGGAATTGAAAACCTTCTCATATACGGAGACTCCCAACTGGTCGTTAGTCAAGTAAATGGCGACTACCAAACGTGCAAACCAGAGCTAGTAAAGTACGGCGAGAGGGTACAGCAACTGCTGACCCAAATACCTACACCCTAGAAAGCATACCGCGTGCGGAAAATAGCAAAGCGGATGCATTAGCCAAGCTTGCTAAAGAATTGGCTGATGAGAACCTCGATGACGTAAGAATCGTGGTACGAAGCCGTCGAGTTCTTGCACCGGCAGAAATATCTTCGGAATCGTCCGAAAGAAAGGGAGCGACCGAGCGAATGGCTCTACAAGTAAAAGACCAAGAAAAGGCTGAAGATTGGAGGGAAATCTTGATAGACTACTTCAAATCCCGTCGAACACCTGAAGATGCGTCCTCAAAACATCAGCTCACAAAACGAGCTCTGTCTTTTGCTTTCGTCAATGATACTCTGTACAAGAGGTCATTCGATTTTCTATGGTTAAGATGCCTGGGACGTGAAGAGGCAAAAAGAGTCGTCCAAGAAACTCACGACGGACTCTGCGGTTCTCACCAAGCCGGGCCGAAGATGAAGCTGAAGATCAAACGGATGGATTGTTATTGGCCCATGATGATCCAGGACTGCCTTGATGAGTATGCAAACCAATGCCACTCGTGCCAGATTCACAGGGACTTCATCCATCAGCATCCAAATCTACTACATCCAACGGTGCCTAGCTGGCCGTTTGAAATGTGGGGGACTGACATAATTGGCCCCATTGAGCCAGCATCGTCCAGAGGACATCGGTTCATTTTGGCGACAACTGATTACTTCTCCAAATAGGCAGAAGCAGTACCGCTGAGGGAAGTAAAGACCGAGAACATCCTCCATTTCTTCAAGACACACGTCATTTATCGGTTTGGAACTCCGAGACGGATCATCTCCGATAACGGGCCAGCCTACCGAAGCCATAAGATCAGTCTCTTCGCTCAACAACACAACATAGACTGGAGATACTCTTCAGTCTATAATCCCCGAGCTAACGGTCTAGCTGAGGCTTTCAACATGACCTTGACGAAGATCGTGAAAAAAACGGTATTTCGGAATAAGAAAGACTAGCACGAGAGACTACATGAAGTTCTCTGGGCGTACCGGACTACGTTCAAGATGGCCACGAACACAACGCCGTACGCATTGGTATTCGGTATAGAAGCGGTACTCCCCCTCGAGATAGAGCTACCCTCTCTACGAATGGCAGTTCATTACGAGCTGACGGACGAAGAGAATGCTCACCTTCGGCTTGAAGAGCTCGACGCCCTTGACGAAACCCAGCTCATAGCGCAACAAAATATAGAAGCTTATAAAGCAAAGATGACGCGCTCATATGAAAGATTGACTAGACCGAGGACATTTCGCCAAGGCGAACTCGTGCTAGTGGTTAAAAGACCTATGATCCCTAATCGCGCCAAACGGGGGAAATTCGAGCCGAACTATGAAGGCCCGTATATCATAGACAAAGTCTACCAGGGTGGAGCCTATCTACTCATGGACATGCATGGTGAAAGACCTTTTAGACCAATAAATAGTCGCTTCCTGAAGAAGTACTACGCCTGACGAGTCACGGCCTAGGTCAATGATAGATGGCGATGACTATGTCCGCTCGCTATCTTCCTAAGCCCAAACTCTATAAGTAGTAACCGGCTTTCTTTACGATGGACCGAAACGTCCTTAAACTAACGATGGACCGAAACGTTCTTAAACTAACGGAACGAAACGTCCTTAAACTAACAACGCACCGAAATGTCCCTAAATTAACAATGGCCCACTATGTCCTAAAACTAACTGTTGACCGAGATGTCGATAAACTACGATGGATTGCAGCATCCCAAAACTGATACAAAAAAGAGAAGAATAAAAAAAAGAGAAAAAGAAAACGGTATGTCCACAAGCAAAAGGGCATGGATGAAAACCCGAAAGGGCTCCGTGAGTAAAAACAGCAGAGCTACCGGCGAGCCTTGTGAAAACCCGAAAGGACGCAATCTCGTTAGAATAAAAAAAAGAAAACGGTATGTCCACAAGCAAAAAGGACACGGATGAAAACCCGAAAGGGCTCCGTGAGTAAAAACAGCAGAGCTACCGACGAGCTTTGCGAAAATCCGAAAAGGCGCAATCTCGTTAAAAGACACTTGCAAGGTCCTCTCGACTTTGTAAGGAGAAACCACCTACGTGAGATCCTTACAACTCATAAGGGAGCAACACACTTAGGGATCCCCACGATCCTTAGGGAGAAATTACACTTGCGAGATCCTCACGACTCGTAAGAAGAACCCTCTTATGAGACCTTCACGGCTCATAAGATTTGAAAGTCTTAAGCTACAGGGATCTGAACCTGTTCTTAAGCAGTCCCCACAACCTCCGATACTGCCCTACAAACGGCTCAACGCTGACCCTTGTATACAATCCACGGGCGCGAATAAACATTTCCCTAACAAAGTCCCATCCGTGACTAGGGATATGTCTACACGGCGAACAACTCTTGTAAGTCCTCTCGACTTACAAGGAGAAAACCCTCTTATAAGATCCTTACGACTTATAGGAGAACACACACTTAGGATTCCTCAGGACTCCTAAGGAGAAAGCGCACCTACGAGATCCTCACGACTTGTAGGGAGAAATACCTTTATGAGGCCCTTACGGCTCGTAAAGTCGGAAGTCTTAGTCGACAGGATCTTGACCCTATTTGCTAAGCCACCTTTGTTCGACATCGACAGAGGCAAAAGATGATTCGCTCCTGACTGTATCCCAGTGGCAGCGATGCTGATGCCGAAATCGGTATCTAATTCCAAGCTTGCAGCAAAAAGCCAACGGGCCACATATGCGTGCAAAATAGCCGAAATGATGGGGCAACTTGCAAACAAAATCAGCAAGTAAAAATATATGCATGCAAAATAGCCGAAATGATGGGACAACTGGCAATAAAAATCAGCGAGTAAAAATAAAATAAATAGCCGAAATGATTGGGCACCGCGAAAAATAGCCAAAATGATTGGGCAGTCGCGACCTTCGCGATATAAAAGCTGAAATGATAGATGAAAGAAATAAAAAAAATATATGAAATTTTTGCCCTACAAGTGATATCACATCAATCCCTGTATACAATCCAGGGGCGCAAACAAAAGAGGGGAATCACACCTTTCCTCCCCAGGTTTCATCGGAAAAAGAAGCCAAATCTCAACGGTGAACAGATAGCCTCGAGATCATCTCAACATCAGTCTCATTACAACAAACACAACATCAAGCAAAGTGGAACGGCGGCAACCCCCAATTACATGACTCAACGGTGTACAGATGACCGAGAGTCAAACCACGACTCCGTGAAATGCGGATAAAGTCAACCCTTCCTGGTCACGTGGAACGCGGCTTATGTCAATCCTAACCCCGTGATAAACGTTCAGAGCGGATCCTGGTCCTCGTAGAATACGGCAATGACCCCGTGTGAAGCATCCAGAGCGGAGCTTAGTCCTCGCCGAACACGGCAGTGAACCCGTGGGAAGCATCTAGAGCAAATTCCTGGCTACGTGGCTACGTGAAAACGTCCAGAGCGGATCCTGGTCCTCGCAGAGCACGGCAATGACCCCGTGTGAAGCATCCAGAGCGAAGCCTGGTCCTCGCCGAACACGGCAGTGAACCCGTGGAAAGCATCCAGAGAAAATTCCTGGCTACGTGGAACGCGGATTATGTCACTTCTGACCACGTGGAAAACGTCCAAAGCGGATCCCGGTCCTCACTGAGCACGGCAATGACCCCGTGTGAAGTATCCAGAGCGGAGCCTGGTCCTCGCCGAACACGGCAGTGAACCCGTGGGAAGCATCCAGAGCAAATTCCTGGCTACGTAGAACGCGAATTATGTCACTTCTAACCCCTTGGAAAACGTCCAGAGCGGATCCTGGTCCTCGCAGAGCGCGGCAATAACCCCGTGTGAAGCATCCAGAGTGGAGCCTGGTTCTCGCCGAACACGGCAGTGAACCCGTGGGAAGCATCCAGAGCAAACATTGGACTGTGAGGTCCTTAAACTCACGGACTATGATGTCATTAACCTCGACCGTGATGTCTTAAAACTAACATTGGACTGTGAGGTCCTTAAACTCATGGACTATGATGTCCTTAACCTCGACAGGGATGTCTTAAAACTAACACTGGACTGTGAGGTCCTTAAACTCATGGACTATGATTTCCTTAATCTCGACCGGGATGTCTTAAAACTAACGGACTGTGGAGTCCTTAAATCCACGGACTATGATGTTCTTAACCTCAACCGCGATGTCTTTAAACTACGGTATCCCAGAAAACATCCAGAGCAACCCCCGACTCCGTGAAATGCGGATAAGGACAACTTCATCCATCACTTGCGGGTCCTCACGACTCGTAAGGGAGTAAATTCTCTTGTGAGATCCTTACGACTTTCAAGAGAAAACACACTTAGGAATCCTCACGATTTTTAAGGAGAAATTACACATACAGGATCCTCTCGACCGGTAGGAAGAAAATTCTTTACGAGACCCTCACGACTCATAAAATTGAAAAGTCTCAGGTGATAGATCCTAACCCTGTTTTCTAAGCCATCACCATCTCACAAAGAGCACAAGATTGACAGCTATATACTATCCACAGACCGCACTTGCCAAAATCACATGGCAACAACACAACAAGGAGAAGAAAGCAACAGTATAACAGAAAATGTGTATCTTTATTCATGAATTCAATTAAGTACAAGGCAAATCGTATAAAAGAATAAAGAATGGATACATATTAGTCAAGGATTACAAGTGTATAATTGATACAAAGGCAGCTACTGAGAAGGAAGCGTTTTCAACAAGTCCGTAAGCTGCTCTCGCACTTCCTTCAGTGCCTTCTCATGATCAGCTGTGGCGGCCAGCTCCTCTTCGATTTGAGTCCTTTGTTGCAAACATGATGAAACCTTCTCATCAATTTCCCGCTGGGCAGCTTCGCGACTCTGCTTAACCCGCTCGATAGAGTCGAACTTCTGTCTCAATACAAACCCGTCCGAGATACATTGCTGCAAGGTGTCAAAGGCGGCTTTCAGTTTTGCGGCGTTCGCTTCGACCTAGGCACGCAATTGGACAGACTCAGCGAAAGCCTCCTCGCATTCCTTCCGCCTCAAGGTCGCTTCTTGTTCAAAATGACGGAGGAAGGACGCACTCTGCTCGACCCATGCGGCCCGCTGGGAGTTCAAAGCCTGAATCTCAGGGGCAAGACGCATAAATTCAAGCTGATGCAGACAGGCATCGACCCAAGACTCGACGACGCCTTCATTATGGAAATTTACAAGCGTCGCCGGCATCGGATTGACCTCGGCAGCGAAATCTGCGGCAGATGTAGGAGCCTCCGCGTCAAGCTCCTCGACGCATCCGCTCAGCATACGCAGACCCATCGTAGCACCCTTTGAGGATGGACGTCTGGAGAAGGGGCCTGCCGGCGTCATAATGCGAGATTCGAAAGAGGCCGGAGTCGAAGCGACCGCTGCAAAACAAGTCACAATCAGATAATGGATCTAGAAATATAAGAGATTCATGAACAATGGAATTTACTATACCAGCTGCAGCAGGTGGCAAAGCAGGGAGGACCGATGGCGCAACTGATCTCTTATCTCCTCTTTCAATCTGTAGTACTGCAACCAAGACAAAGAAGAATCAGAAATGATTTCACAATCGGTAAAAGAAAAAGCATTAATTGAAAGCTGTATTCACCAGCGCCACTGGATGAAGCAATCTCCGACGGGAAAGAGAAGTAAGGATGCAACACCTGGTACAGGTGGTCAAAAAGGACTCCTGCAAAAACGCGATAACGCAACGTCAGTACCCGAATTATACAGTCTAGAGATAAGACTGATGGGTCACAAATCCAAACCTTCCAGCATCTGAGACGGTGTGAGAGAAGGTAAAGAGGTGGTCACCGTCAGGGCGGTAACTAATGGTGCTGTCTCGGGTGGCGCGACATCAGCACTAGCCGCACCTGCATTAGAAATAAGATAAACCCTATCAAAAAAGATTGAAAAAGATTACAGAATAAAAGAAGGGCGGTGACCTAAAGTCTACCTGATGAGTCGCCAGCCGGAACCGTGACGAGGGCGTCACTTGATTCAACAGCGGCGTCTCCCTCCTCCATCAGGGTGGCCTCACCTCCCGTCGCCTCGTCCCCTGACTCCACGCGAGCCGTCGTCATGCTTGCGATGCCAAGAGACGATAAAGAACCGTAGGCAGGAAGAGCGATGATCGGAGCGGTGCCCGACTCTTGAGAAAGAGCGGCCACATCGGACCCGGCAATTGCACCCGTTTCGCTCGCCACCGCCTCGGGCTCAGTAATGGCAGCCGTCTCATCCACCGCTGCTTCAGGCTCAGCCGTGGTAGCCGTCTCGTCGGCCACTACCTCGAGCCCGGCAATTGCGACCACGTCGCCTGCCACCATCCTGGGTTCGGGAATAGCAGCTACCTCCTCCAACGCTTTCTCAGGCTCAGCGGTCGCCGCCACTTCTTCAAGAAGACTCGGCTCTGCAAAGATAAGATATATGAGAACTGATGGTTTAAAACCTTAACAACGGAGCATCAAAGCACATTACCTGGAGTTGATTTACCGTTTGCTTCCCGAACCGCACGTGCCGCCCGTCTGTGAGCAGTAGACAAGGCAACCGGAAACTCCTCTGAAGGAGTAGCAGCAGGGGTAACGGCGCTCGAACCTGCTCCCGCAGCTAAAGCAGCATTACACTCCCTTGCTGCGCGCCTCAGACGCTTCCTTTCCTCCCGAGCCGTCAAAACAGACCTTTTAGAAGCCTCCTTCAACAGGACGTCGTCGTCCGCATTCGGGGTTACCTCTGGAGCCGTCAAGGCTTCCGTCATCCGTTTTTTAAGTAAGGCCTCTTGCAGCAGTGCCGAAGAGGCCGGAACTTCGGTAGCTGGCCCGGGGAGAATTTCCGCATCAGCTTGCGAGATAAGCATTGTGGTCCCTGCGATAAGACAAAGAAAGGGTCAGATTACTCATAAGAAACGGGAGCAGAAACATGGCGAACCGAAATATACCAAGGCCTAAGGATGCTCGAAGTCGTTCCTCTTCCTTAAAAGTCTTGAGAGAAGCAGCGATAGCTTCTTCAGTAGAAATGCCTATTAAAAAGAAGGAAAAGCGTTAGTCAAAAAAAAAACAATGATAGAAGTATGATGCAATGGCAAAAAATACAACTAATGATTACCTGATCGCGCGAGTTTAGCCAACCCCTCTTCGCGTCTTGCCAATCGCTCGAAAGCTGCAATGGCAGCCGCCAGATCAGTATCATCTGGCGGCATGAATAAGCCCTCATTTGTCCCATACTCGCTCAAGACCTCACTATAAGGAGCATATGGCTCCTGACCGAATACGACATCGGCAGAGAAGAGCGACTTCTTTTTCTTCTTCTGTGAGCGAGCTCCGGTCGTAGCCAGCACCAGCTTGCGTTTCGTAGGCACTTTGGGACGGCGAGTCCCGATATCCGAGCCCACGCCAGATTCAGGTGAAGCTACAGTTACCGTCTCCACGGGAGCACGGGGCGCCGATGGCATGTCCACAGGATCACGGGGCAATCTACATATGGGGCTTAGCACACGTGGAAGCTCAACTGCAACAGCCTCTCTTAGCGGAGGGGGCACGGCAATCCGTCGCCTTAAAGGGACGTTGCGATCGCTGGCAGGGGGTGCACTCTTGCGATCGAGCAACAGCCGCCTCTCCTCCCTGATGACAGCACCCATCGCGTGCTGATACCAGGTTCCATACATGTTAAGGGCCATCGGGATGCAACTTGGCTCGCTAATGAAGAAGTGGGAGCCCGTATTCAAGCGCATGAAGTGATGCAGCGCGCCCCGTATTCCCTCTCTGGTGGCAGCAGGTTCTTCCAAAAACGCCTCCAGTGGGACCCCTAGTTTTATAACTTAGCTGCTGAGCAAAATGATGGGGGTTGTATCTCATAAAATGCGCCGCATCATTTTGCCTGAATACGAGGAAGTCCGGCCTGATAGAATATAGATGTAGAATCTCTCGAGCTTTCAATACGGAGGCCCCGTCCTTAAAATTGTCGCGCAATGCCACCGTCTTGGAAGTTTCCTGGCCGATTGTCAGGACTTTGTCCGTGAAAGACACACCAGCCCCGACCATGCACGGACGAAGAAGCAAGCCCCTAGCTTCCCGCTGAGACGGATTCACGATAGACGAGTCAACCAATCGCATAATTCGCGGGAGCTTGCACTTCTCGTAAAACGAGGGTCTTTTATGAATGCCAAATATCCCGAGCACGTGCATTTCCATCCACGAAGTAAAGTAGTGCATCGGGAAGTTGGCAGCTTGCACCCCCGGTTCAGTTGTATCCGCCGCCATGCTAAGACCATGGTATAGGTGGGCCAGCCCGGCAATCCCGATGGCCACTTGTATTCCGGCCACCATTCTATGTGCTGGGTAGAAGACGGACGGCCTCATATAGCGAGGGTGCATGGGGAGCACGAACCAGCACAACCATAGCCCGAGAAATCCAAGGAAGAAAGTCTCCTCGTCAATGCCTGGAGCGGCGATTTCTGACAAAGGGATGATCGCGGCATCAGGAAGATAAAAGCCCTTCTGATCATCTTCCAGTACGGGTCGACGATCCAAGCCAAAACCGAAGGGATCGTCGAGCTTGGCAAATTTTTCGCCTCGTTGCGATAGAATCTCCGGGGGAAGAAACCGGGCAATGAAGTCTGCAAAACTGATCCCCCGGCCTTCGGATTCCAAGAAAAGACTCTCGTACATATTCAGCACCTTTATTAGACTAGGAAACTGGTGTTGGATGGCGTTCTCCGGTGTTAGGCCCATCACCACTGGCTTGGTGGCGAAAACGTACTCGTCCGGAGGAAGCAGCTCCTCGTAATGCTCCCTCCTAACCGGCAAACCAGAAATCTCAACAAATTCTTCTAAGGAGATGGAAACTTCTCTGTCCAGTAGAAGAAAGGTATGGGTTGGGATGTTCCATTGCTCCAGGAACGCCTTAATCCACCATGTCGGAGGAGCAGAATATTGGAACAGCGAAGCATAAACCGCAGGGTATAGACCGATCTTCAGCAGGTGCGTCTTCTTCGCTGACAAAATGTACCTGGCCCACTGCAAATACCCGGCCGAATGTCGGGGGGTCAACCCGATGTTGTAGGGTTGTCCCCAAGGGCGCGACTCGCCCTGGCATATGCGCCGCCCCAAAGTATCCAAAGCCGCCGGCAGCTGCATGGGTATGGCAGCAATCGAAAGTTGAAGAAGACCTTCCGAAGTCCAATTGACGACCCCACGGCATGGTTCACCGGGGGTACATCTGCATACGAGATCGACGAGATCGGCTCTGACGGCGTCGCACAAGAGAAGCTTCAACGGCATCTGATTATCTGGTCGTACCACCTACTCCATAAGTGAAGGTTTTTGTGTTCCGGGTCATGATCTCTGATAAGCGCGAGAACCTCCCGGTCCACAGGTGCCTCAGGAAATCCTCCCTCTGAACGGAAAAACGGGAAAGAGAGATCGGAAGACATGTCGCCTGCGAGAAAGAACGGAATTCAATTATCAGTGTTATAATTTAATTTTACAATCCCGACGCTCGGCACTTTGAAATTTGTGCCACACTGTAATGCAGTGGAAAGGGGACCAAAGAGGGACCCACAAAATCCAGATGACAATGCATCAATTAATAAGACAGCCTCATCATTGGATGAGACTGTCAATTAATGAGGAAATCCTCAAGGAATATTCTCATTGAATGAGAAATCCCTCGGGAAGAGGAGAAAATCTCCCTTTACGAGCAAGGCTCTGTAACAGAGTGACACTTGTCAAACTCCGGGCACGAGAAAATAAAATTCCTTAAAGAGCTTGGTTCTGTAATGATGATGGAAAATCCATCAAAAATTAATTAAAATTAATTCTTAAGAATTGAAAATTCTGGGATCTTCAAGATCCATGGAAAAACTCTTAAGAGTTCTTCATCAAAAAATCAAAAGATCTACATATTATCAAAAGAGCAGAGCTCTGATTCATGGGCTAAGAAACCCCAAGAGAGATCTCTTTAGATCTATGGATTCATGAGAGTAAGGCTCTGTTAATGAAACCCTAAATGGGTTTTCTTTAGATCAAAGATCTATGAAGAGCAAGGCTCTGCGAATGGGTAAGAACCCTAATTTATTAAAATTAATTTAATTTTACCTAAGTTTGGTAGAGTTTTAACTCTTAAAAGTTCTTGAACAAGAAGAGCATGGCTCTGAGTAAAAATTCTTAAGAAGAAGATGATAATCATCTGAGGACCAAAGGTCCTATTTATAAGCACTGGACCGCCTCTTCAACTTCTGAGTTGATCCAAGGGCTCAGATGTTGCCACCGCTGCACTCACATGTGCGCCACGTGAGCGCAACGGTGGGGGGCATTTGTTTCCCCCAATCAGAGCAAAACTCTGTTTTGAATTTCAAAATTCAAAAATTGAAGCAACACTTCAGATCCCATGCGCTGGGCGCGCTAGCACAGCTGCGCTGCGCTCTTCGCTGCGTGCCACGTATCAACACGGGCGCGCTAGCACAGCTGCGCTGCGCGCCACGTGTCAAACACGGGCGCGCTAGCGCAAGGTGCGCCAGCGCTGATATTATAAAATTCCCCATCGTTAGATCAAAAGATCTAATAATAATGATAAATCATTAATTAATCAGAAACTAAATTCTGTTAAGGAAAGATTCCTCAAAATCTTTCCAAATAATAAGGTTGTGCTCTGTAAATCAGAGCACCGTTGGATCAATGATCCAATGGTAAATAAAAATTACCAAAAGACAGAATAAATTCTGTATGGAAAGATCTTTCCAATCTTGTTAAAACAAGAAAATTATCTTCTGCAAAGCAGAAGCCCTAGGATCAAAAGATCCAATGGTGGGAAATATTCCCAAATCAATCAGAGAAAGATCTCTTAAACTGATTTAACAAATCAATTGGCCCTATATAAAGGCCCCAAGACTTCAAGTCTCATATAGAGAAAACTCTTTGCAAACTTTGAGAAAACTCAAAGAAAAAGAAAGGCAAGCCTTTAGCAAAAGAAGATCATTTCTTCCAGGTAAAGAATTAATTCTTGAACACCAGAGATGAAACATCTCATAAAAAGAAGAAACATCTTCTAAAAAGATCTTAGATCTATAAAAAGACCAAGGTCTTTGATTAAAAAGAAAAGATCAAAATATCTAATCATAAAAAATAATAAACAAAAGTACTTTACTTCATTGACAGATCTTTGATCTATAAAGGCAGAGCCTTTATAAAAACAAGAACTTTTGTTCTTGGATCTTAAGGTAAAGCCTCCTTTGAAGAACATAAATTTGTTCTTTGATCTTAAAATTGATCAAAATGCGCTTTGCGCTATTAGATAGTGCCTTGCACTCATGAACTGCGCCGTTGCGCTCCTTGGACCGGCGCTCAGCGCCAAAACATGCCACGTGTCAATCATAGACATGACCTGTGCTTTGCGCTCCTGAAAACAGCGCATTGCGCTCTTGGGTTGGCGCTCAGCGCTAAGCGCGCCACGTGTCACTCACTGGCACACCCATAAACTAGCACAGCGCGCTCATAAATTAAAAGTGCAATGCGCTAACAAACTAGCGCTTATCGCTAAACGCGACACGTGTCATCTTCGTGCGCGCTACCTGACAAAAGCGCAACGCGCTCTTTAATTGGCGCAAAGCGCCTGGTGCGCCACGTGGCGCGCTGTCAGAACATACTTTGTTCTGATGAATGCTATACATTCAATATAAGACCAAAAAAAATATGTCACAGCCCAATGCTTAGCATTATTAAAAGGGCAGAGCCCAAATAAAAGACCTAATGGCCAGAACAAAAATAAAATGTTAAACATTTTTTTAACTGGACTTAGCCCAATTCTGGCCATAAGTTCTCAACTTAAATTGAACTGAGCCCATCTACTCTTCCAATCAATTTACACCCGGTTCGAGGGTACATCTCTTTACTCCTCTGATATCTGTCGTTGTAATCCTTCAACGTCGTCAGAGAGGTGACGGGTCCCGACAACCACACATTACTACGGACTGTGGGGTCCTTAAACTCATGGACTAACATTGGACCGAGATGTCCTTAAACTAGCAATGGACCGTAATGTCCTTAAACTAATTATCGACCGCAATGTCACTAAACTTGACAATAGAGGCCAAATTACTCTCTTGTCGGATCTAAATGATCCCGTTAAGTTGATCTTAGTCTAAATGAGACTAACATATCCTTAACTAATGTTCAAGTTAATCTTAGTCTCAAATGAGGCTAACGTATCCTTAAACCCAAACCCCTAAACCCAAATCTAAGAAAGATACGGATTTGGACTAGTCCAAACCCTACGGGCGACAACATAACTTAGTCTCCGTATACAATCCACGGGCAACCAAACACAAAACAAACACCCACGACACGAAGTGACCATCTGGAGAAGGAGAAAGTTGTTACCGCGATGCGGTAGTGTGATTAACTGCAGGGGCTTGCGCCTGCAGGGAAGAGCGTCCCCACAATCAAAAACCCCTTAAATGAGGGGGAATCTGACAAAGTCTGCTAAATCGGCCGCATCCTTTTAAACCTTCGATACATAGTGCCATAAATCAACTTGGCATCTTCAGAGAGGTGGACGGATAGCACCAATTAGCATCTGCCCCGAAATTCAGGCAAGACGTTTGTCGCGTCTCCGCCGCGTCTTTCGGAGGGGAACAGATTCTGGCACGCCCGGTGGGACCTTTTCCTCTTTCCACTCCACACTTCGCGCGTCGTGTTCGCGAACCAATCGCGGTTTGCTAATGGTTGCCCTTGGGTTTCGAGGTACTAAGATTTGGCGTTTTGCTCGGTGCAGAAAGCGAAGGATCAATGACGTCCACTTGTGCAAAGTGTTCCAACTGCAGTTGCAACTCCCGCTCCGCCTCATCTGGAAGCATAGCTTACGGGCCCCAAACGGCTTCCCTGTTCACAATGCCGGTGGAACAGGTCACTCAAGCCACCACAGGATTGTTTTTCGGGACCATGCTCCCGCCAACGAGCTTCACCGCTCATGTGCCAACGCCTGAAGCTCCCAAGAAGTTGGTCTTTGATCGGCTTGCTACTACTGCGGCCCCTCTCAACGGGTCACCCAAGTCCACTGCCTCAGTCTTCGCTAGACTGAGCCAAAGTTCAGGTAGGCCCATAATGAAGCCTGCATCTCAAGAAAAGGATATTCCGAAAAGAGTAACCAACCCTGCTCCCGAAGTCGTCAAGGCGGCTTCTCCTACCAAAGGGTCAGTTTTTACAAGACTGACTGTTCCGGTTCCCATTACGGTTCCTGTCCCTGCTCAGAAGTCCGTTTTTGACCGGTTGGATACCGCTTCTCAACGGACATCAGTTTTCAAGAGGCTGACGCCAGCAACAACCCCTCACCTGGATAGGGGGCAAGACAAAGCCATCCCCATCGCCGAACCGACCCCAACAACTCGACACGCTCGACGTCGCCACTGGCGCCGAGTAAGGAAGGCTGGGGACAACTCCCCCTCTGGGCTAACTCCACCAGTTCCAACGGTGGAAGTTAATGTTGCTGTTCCAACCGGGAACAGCTTTGAGCTGCTGAACAAGGTGCGCAGGAACTCGCCTACCGCCGTACTGAAAAAATCTCCGCCACCGGTGGAGACTGTCACACAAATAAAGCCGGATCAACCCCCTCGACGGCTGTCCTCCAAAATTTACAAAATCTGGCAACAAGTCCGAGAGTCGGTGGTCGATCAAGACTATCCTCGCCGGCAGAAGAAGCTGAAGGTCCGACGGGAAGAAAACCGTCCTGTTAAGCCACAGAAGGCGACGGCTACTTGGGTGCCCATTGCAATGGCCCCCTCAACATCAACTGCTCATAAGAGGAGAAGGCCGGAGAAAATCCTCCTGTCTGCGACAAATGTCAAAGGCACTGACCTAAACGCCCCAAGTCTGAGGGCATGGTGGTGCATACCGTTTATATGGCATTCGGAAAAGAGGAAAGTCGTATCTCCACAGGTCATCGACCGCTTACATGATCAGTGACTAAGGCTCAGGAGCAGCAGCAACAAAAGCTCCAAGAGATGTTAACGACTATGGCCGCACTCACAGGACCAAAAGCAAGCCCGGAGACATTCTCGGAGCAGCGCCGTGAGCAGGAAACTGATACCGAATTTCTTCGGAGAATGCTTGAGAAGAAGGACAAAGAGGCTGCGGAACAAGCGGCCAACATAAAACAAATGGCCCTTTTATTTCAAGATATGGTGGGCATGATGATCCAGCCGGACCCTCCAGCCGAAGATCCTCCAGTAATAATTGAAGATGATAGAGGGGAAACATCAAACCCTCTGCCAGCACTTTCAACAGCCAAGGAAGAAACTATTTCCAAGGCCGCCCTGGATGACTATATTGCTCAGCAAATACGAGCTCACCAGGCGAATGAAGCAGCCGGCCAAGTCGTCAAAATTGGGCGACCGTATCCAGGCTGGTATGATCAAATAAAGTACCCGCCGGGCTACACGATCCCCAAATTCCATGTGTATAAGGGGACAGGCAATCCCCATCAACATGTCGCTCAGTTCAGGGCTCTTTGTGGCAACACTGGTGGCGATGATAAGCTTTTGTCCGCCAATTCGTCGGCAGCTTGTCAGAGACGGCGTTTGAGTGGTACTCCGAGCTTCCAAACGACTCTGTCAAAACTTTCGCAGAAATGGAGTTGTTCACCCAACGATTCGCAAGTGCCAGTGAACGCACCCTAATAACGGCATTGATCAATGCCAGGGTGAAGCCGGGCGAGGCGTGGGTTCAGTACGCAATCCGATGGCGGAATTTGTGGTCGAAGTGCGAACAGCGCGTCGAAGAAGCACCAGCGGTGGGCATGTTCGTGGGCACTCTAGACCCTCATGCAACTATTTCACAGTTCATGATGTTCTTCAAACCGACCACATTCCAGGCTTTAATCGACAAACTGACCCAGATGGACCAGATGGGTCATAGACCATCTCATCCAAAGCTGGAGCCGCGGAACGAAAAGGGTAAAGGGAAGGCGACCTTCGTTGCGAATACCCAACAGCAACTCAGTGCCCCAAAATTAACGGATCAACTGGAAGAGAGACGGCGCTATTATAATTAGAAAATGAAGCGTCCTTACTCGTTCCCACGGGACAAAACGAAGAGACTCTTCGAGCTGGCAATGCGCAACCGGTTTATCAATCTGCCGAATCCAAGGCGGCCATTGCAACCCGGCGAAGCGAATAATCCCAATTATTGCCCTTACCACCAAACGGTAAGCCATCCAATCGAAAATTGCTTCGTCTTTAAGGGATGGATCGAGGATCAGTACCAACAAGGCAAGTTTGCGTTGTCTGAGAAGTGGAAAGTGAGCCCACCACAACCGCATATTCCTAAGAAGATGGACACACCGGGGGCAACGTGCTCTTTTGTTGAAGAAGCTCCGTGGGAGGTCGTTCTTTCGGCCAAAACCAAAAGGATGCTGAATGATCTCCAGACATGCCCGACGATCAGGTGGAAGAATCCGTTGGAACCTGAAATCATCGAAGGAATGCTGAAGCCGCACCCAACTCCAAAGGTTGGTGGTGATAACCAAAGTGTTTACACCCAACCGTCAAAGTCTTCGAAGAAGAAGAAGAAGACCAAAAAGCCCGTGAAGCCCGGTGACAAGCGCACGGACCTACAAAAACAGATTGACGCGCTGGAAGAGTATAACCAGAAGGCGCAGACTCCAATCACGCTCCAGGAATTTCTCGGCCACGTCCTTGAAGACGGAGATGATGGAGAAGACTCGTCGGATGAATCTGAAGATTACGTAGCAAGTTGCCATGTGATCTCTCACTCGTCTACAGACGATGAAGAAGCTCCTTATACAGAGAAATTGGGGGCAAATCAACCGGAGCTTCCAGGGCCATCAGATGAAATTATCGACGCATTCCTAAACGAAGCTCTTTCGAAAAGCAAAGCTGATAGAGAGCGTGAGATGGCTATATTTGAGAAAGCCAAACACCGGCGGCTGGACGAAAGAGTTGAAACACTCCCGCCAGATCAAAGTACATCCGTCACAAACAAAAAGAAGTCCAAGACGAAGAAAAGGTTTGCTAAAGCTATATCAATGGGGATGAAGCTGCCATCCTCCGAAGCAAACGCTCTTAGTGAAGGAGAAACACATCCTAGCTACTGTCTATATCATCGAAAGATTTCGCACCCCACCGAAGAGTGCAACGTTTTTACAAGATGGTGGCAGGGATATATTGCTCACCGGCAGCATTTCAAGTGGATGAAACGCAAAACTCGTCGGGAGCAGAGAAGTACGACCGAAGAGCATAAAGAAACTACCAGCAACAGTCGTGTGGTCAACGCTGGGGGATCGCAAGTCCTCACCTTCGGAAGTGACTCCGACGAAGAGATGACTATTTGCTCTCTTTTCAAAGAGTCTACCTCGGGGAAAGAGGAAGAACCGAAGACCTGCGAAAACATTCAACTACGCAACCGTACGCTACCCGAAAAGAATCTTGGGCCCTCAAATAGTGGGTCAAACAGGAAAGATAATGGAAAAGAAAAGGTCTCCGAGGATATCGCCCTAAATGACCAAGTCATGAAAGAGCTGACCGCCAAGGACCCGCCAAAGAAAAGTAAGGTGGACTACAACGTCCTGGCGCACCTAAGGAAGTTATCTTCGCAGTTCAGCATTCTCGATGCCCTTTTACTATCAAAAGAAGCAAGAAATTCATTAATCAAGGCGCTGCAAGAGCCAGAGTAATTCCAAGCTTTCCTCGCTGAAGAGAAGATGAAAGACGAGCTGGAAGAAGTACACACAGCCGATATCACCTTCGGCGATAAAGATCTCCTACTTGGAACATGTGAACACAACCGTCCCCTATATGTCTCCGGCTACTGTCACGATATCAAGATAGGCAAAATCCTGGTCGACAATGAGTCCTCCGTCAACCTCCTTAACGTGAGGGTGTTAAAGGAAATCTGCATAAGCGTTCAACACCTCGCTCGCGACAAAATCACCATCTCCGGGTTCGACTCCCAGTCATCATGGACGCTTGGGTCCGTAATACTGACGTTACGCTTTGGGCTGCTTGTCACGGACATCAAGTTCCATGTCATTGACGCCAAGACATGCTACAACGCTTTGCTTGGCCGGCCCTGGTTACACAAGTACAACATTATCCCCTCTACACAATATCAATGTATGAAATACTTCAAGGATGGTCTTGAGTATACTGTAACAGGAGAGCTGAACCCATTCTCCGTGAGCGAAGTCCGAAAGTATGAAGATGCAAAATACTTTTTACCAGATTTCAAGGACACGGAGAGATGTCACAAGCCGAAGGACAAAGCTATCCCTATCATTCCGGTCTTCGAGAGTGATACTGAGGAGGAGGAAGAGATAGTTTATTCAGGTCCGCCCCAGTACAACAAGCCGGGACCCTCCGCTCCTATGATTATCTTCGGCAGTATTCAGAAGATGAGGTCAACGCCATATTCTCTGCTCGGCCATCAATACAAACCATCGCTGGTGAAGGTCAAAGTTTGCAAGTTGCCATGGTTCCGCCAAAGCATCATAAAAAACTAGACTCGCTTGATACCTACAGCGTGAAAGAGCTGCAGACATTCTATATCCCTCCCAGGCGAGAAGGTGAAAAGGCGATCCTATTCTACCGATCCGGGGAAACCAAAATGGAGAAAGAAGTCTGGCACGGCGCGGATTCTACACTTGACAGGCTCCAGCCCATCCGTTTGCCCAGATATTACACGAACGGACTAAAAAGACTGTTAAGACGCCAAGGCGTACCTTTCAAACAGACCGCTCAGAAAGCTAAGTTCTACAACAGGATCTGGAACGTCCCTGGAACTCAGCGGAAATTGCCCAACGGGAGAATGGAAACGACTGGACTTGGATATGTTCAATCCAAGAAACGGGAGCTACTCCGTGACTGCTATGTCATACACAACTTTGATGAAGAGGGAGATGCTTTGTGGGAAGATGCTAACCCTGAAGCAGAAAGAGCTCCCAACGTAAAAATGCACAGTCCGTCGTTCGAACAACAAATGGACAAGCTTATAAGGGAAGCGGGTCAAAAGGTTCGAGACGACCATAACCGTGAAATGGACATTTACGAGAAAGACAGGACGCAACGCCTTCTTCAACAGGCTGCGAAAGATGAAAATACTCCTCCCTATCAACCCGTTGTACAAAAGGCACGACGCAGAGGCAGAAACAAACCAAAGAGTGGGAAAGATGTTCGACAGCGACAAAGCGGGACCAAGAAGCCACACGATCGGGAACCGAGCAACCAGGATTCATCTCTTATAAAGAAGATGGGTTGAGCGTACTCTTTTACCCAAGACAAGACAAAAAAGATACTTGATCTTGCTATAAAATATCGAATGATTTACCCTCCCGGGATCCAAGCACCCCGAGCAGACAGGCGAAGTCTCTCATCCGGACTATTGCTCCTATCATAGGGCCATAGGACATCCTATAGAAGACTGCTTCACCTTCAAGAACTGGGTCGAAGACCAGTATCAGCAAGGCAGGTTCGCTTTATCCAACAGCTGGAAGGTAACCCCGCCATAGAAGCATGAACCTAAATCCACGAGGGTAGAACCAGATCCACATCGGTCTTGGAAGCGAGCTCGTACCTGTCACATTATAACGCTGTCAGAAGAAGACCCTGAGGATATGGATGATCTTCCCTGGTGCTTCGAAAACAATGATGACGAGGTGATCTCAGAGTTTCCACCAGCGCCGAAAGAGCTGGAAGATGGAATACATACCATTGCAGATGATCTCAAGAAAATTGATTTGGGGACGACAAGTGACCCGCTACCGACATTCGTCAGTGAACTGCTGTCTGAAGAAAAGATGGCTACACTAAAAGACGTGCTTATGCAGCATAAAGATTGCTTCGCATGGAACTATTCCGAGATGCCAGGACTAGACCCAGAGATTGTTGTCCACAAATTGGCGATATCTCCAAACGTCAAGCCGATCAAACAAGCGCCGAGAAGAATGCGGCTCGAGCTCGAGATGAGCATCAACGCCGAGATCAAGAAGCTGATTGACTCCGGCTTCATCCAAGAGGTTCAATACCCAGATTGGATTGCCAACATCGTACCAGTGATGAAGAAAAATGGAACGGTGCGCATATGTGTGGACTTTCGGGATCTCAATAAAGCTTTCCCGAAAGACGATTTCCCAGTACCGGTCACCGAGCTAATAATAGACAATACATCCACTCACGAGGTTTTCTCCTTCATGGAAGGATCATCAGGATACAATCAGATAAAAATGCATCCCGAAGACCAGAAGCATACCGCTTTCCGGACCCTTTTGGGTATAATCTGCTACAAGGTGATGCCCTTCGGTCTAAAAGAATGCCGGTGCCACCTATCAGAGGGCTATGACGAAGATCTTCGATGACCTCATACATGAAGTCGTCGAATGCTATATCGATGACCTCGTGATGAAAAGAAAATCATACGAGGAACATCTAGAGCATCTGAAGATCGTGTTTCAACGCCTTCGGCAATACAACTTGAAGATGAACCCTCTCAAATGCGCGTTCGAAGTTTCCTCGGGCAAGTTCCTGGGATTCATTGTACGACACCGAGACATCGAAATAGATCCATCGAAAATCAAGGCGATTATGAAAATGCCTCCGCCAAGGACCCTCAAGCAATTGCGGTCTCTCCAAGGAAAACTCACGTACATCCGGCGAATTATAGCCAATCTCTCAGGTAAATGTCGTCCTTACAGCCACCTGATGAAGAAAGGAACCCCTTTCGTCTGGGACCCCAAATGCCAAAGCGCGCTGGACGAAATCAAGCAATACCTGCAGAACCCGCCAGTGCTGGCTGCTCCGGTCAAGAGAAAGCCTCTCATTCTGTATACAACCGCCCTTGAAGGTTCCTTAGACGCATTATGGGCACAAGAGAACGACCAAGGGAAGGAGAGAGCCCTCTACTATTTAAGTCGAGTTCTACTGGGGACAGAAAGCAATTACTCCCCTATCGAAAAACACTGCCTGGCATTAATCTTCGCGATAACAAAGCTCAGGCATTATGCATTGGCGCATGAAGTCCGTCTTATATCGAAGGTGGATCCCCTCAAATATTTGATGTCAAAGGGCATATTGACGGGACGGCTCGCTAAATGGGCATTGCTCTTGATGGAGTTCTCAATAACTTATCAGCCTCTTAAGGCAGTGAAAGGCCAGGTCATCGCCGACTTCCTCGCTGAGCATCCGATACCTGCCGATTCTCCTTTGAATTGCGAATTGCCAGACGAATATGCGTTTGACACGATCGACGGAGGTGATACCCGGTGGGAGCTTTACTTCGATGGAGCATCCTCTATGAAGAAACGTAAACAAAACACGCCCATAATCAAATCAGGGGTAGGCCTCATCTTCGTAACTCCACAAGGAGGGGTAATGCGCTTCGCTTTCCCTTTAACAAAGCCGAGGACAAACAATAAAGCCGAGTATGAAGTTTTGATAGCAGGGCTCGAGATCGCTATCGACATGGGAATTGAAAACCTCCTCATATACGAAGACTCCCAACTGGTCGCTAGTCAAATAAATGGCGACTGCCAAACGTGCAAGCCAGAATTGGTGAAGTACGGTGAGAGGGTACAGCAACTGCTGACCCAAATACCTTCCTACACCTTGGAAAGCATACCGCGCGCGGAAAATAGTAAGGCGGATGCATTAGCCAATGCTCGCTAAAGAACTGGCTGACGAAAACCTCGATGACGTGAGGATCGTTGTTCAAAGCCGTCGAGTCCTCGCACCGGCAGAAATATTTCCAGAGACGTCCGAGGAAAAGGGAACGACCGAGCGAATGGCTCTGCAAGTAAAAGACCAAGAAAAGGCTGAGGATTAGAGAGAAGTCTTTATAGACTACTTCAAATCTCGACAGACGCCTGAAAATGCGTCCTCAAAACATCAGCTCATGAAGCGAGCCCTATCTTTCGCCTTCGTCAATAATACTCTGTACAAGAAGTCATTTGATTCTCTGTGGTTAAAATGCCTGGGACCTGAAGAAACAAAAAGAGTCGTCTAAGAAACTCACGACGGACTCTGTGGTTCTCACCAAGCCGGGCCGAAGATGAAGCTGAAGATCAAACGGATGGGTTGTTATTGGCCCACGATAATCCAAGACTGCCTCGAATACGCGAAGCAGTGCCACTCGTGCCAGATCCACGGGGACTTTATTCATCAGCTTCCGAATCCATTACATCCGACAGTGGCTAGCTGGCCGTTCGAAATGTGGGGGACTGACATAATCGGCCCCATCGAACCAGCATCGTCCAGAGGACATCGGTTCATTTTAGCGACAACTGATTACTTCTCCAAATGGGCAGAAGCAGTACCGCTGAGGAAGGTGAAGACGAAGAATATCCCCCATTTCTTCAAGACACACGTCATTTATCGGTTTGGCACTCCACGACAGATTATCTCCGATAACGGACCAGCCTACAGAAGCCACAAGATCAGCCGCTTCGCACAACAGCATAACATAGACTGGAGATACTCCTCAGTCTAATTCTCGAGCTAACGGTCTGGCTGAGGCTTCCAACAAGACCTTGACGAAAATCGTGAAAAAGACGGTGTCACGAAATAAGAAAGACTGGCACGAGAGACTGCATGAAGCTCTCTGGGCGTATCAAACTACGTTCAAGACGGCCACGAACACAACGCCGTACGCATTGGTATTCGGTACAGAAGCGGTACTCCCCCTCAAGATAGAGTTACCCTCTCTACGAGTGGCAGTTCATTACGAGCTAACGGACGAAGAGAATGCTCACCTTCGGCTTAAGGAGCTCGATGCCCTTGATGAAACCCGGCTCATAGCGCAACAAAATCTGGAGGCTTATAAAGCAAAGATGACGCGCTCATACGAAAGATTGGCTAGGCCGAGAACATTCCGCCAAGGCGAACTCGTGCTAGTGGTCAAAAGACCTATGATCCCCAATCGTGCTAAACGAGGGAAATTCGAGCCAAACTACGAAGGCCCATATATCATAGACAAGGTCTACCAGGGTGGAGCCTATCTACTCATGGACATGCATGGTGAAAGACCTTTTAGGCCAATAAACGGCCGCTTCCTGAAGAAATACTACGCCTGACGAGTCACGGCCTAGGTCAATGATAGATGACGACGACTATGTCCGCTCGCTATCTTCCTAAGCCCAAACTCTATAAGTAGTAGCCGGCTTATCGGACCGAAACGTTCTTAAACTAACGGCGGACCGAAACGTTCTTAAACTAACGGCGGACCGAAACGTCCTTAAACTAACGGACCGAAATGTCCTTAAACTAACGGACCGAAACGTCTTTAAACTAACAACGGACCACTATGTCCTAAAACTAGCCGTTTACCGAGATGTCGATAAACTACGGTGGATTGCAGCAGCCAAAGCTGATATAAAAAAAGAATAAAAAAAAGAGAAAGAAAAGAGAAAACGGTATGTCCATAAGCAAAAAGGGCACGGATGAAAACCCGAAAGGGCTCCGTGAGTAAAAACAGCAGGGCTACCGGCGAGTCTTGTGAAAACCCGAAAGGGCGCAATCTCGTTAGAATAAGAAAAAAGAAAAAAAACGGTATGTCCACAAGCAAAAAGGGCACGGATGAAAACCCGAAAGGGCTCCGTAAGTAAAAACAGCAGGCTGCCGGCGAGTTTTGTGAAGACCCGAAAGGGCGCAATCTCGTTAAAAAGACACTTGCAAGGTCCTTTCGACTTTGTAAGGAGAAATCGCCCGTGTGAGATCCTTACGACTCACAAGGGAGCAACACACTTAGGGATCCCCACGATTCCTAAGAAGAAATTACACTAGCGAAATCCTCACTACACGTAAGGAGAACTCTCTTATGGGATCCTCACGGCTCATAAGATTTGAAAGTCTTAAGCTACAGGGATCTAAACCTGTTCTTAAGCAGCCTCACAACCTCCGATACTGCCCTACAAGCGGCTCAATGCTGATCCTTGTATACAATCCACGGACGCGAATAAACATTTCCCTAACAAAGTCCCATCCGTAACTAAGGATATGCTCGTACAGCAAACAACACTTGTAAGTCATCTCGACTTATAAGGAGAAAATACTCTTGTAAGATCCTTACGACTTATAAGAGATCATACACTTAGGAATCCTCACGATTCCTAAGGAGAAAACGCACCTACAAGATCCTCACGACTCGTAGGGAGAAATACCTTTGTGAGACCCTTACGGCTCAGGAAGTCAAAAGCCTTAGTCAACGGGATCCTAAGCCTGTTCGCTAAGCCAATTTTGTTCAACGTCGACAGAAGCAAATGATGATTCGCTCCTGGCAATATCCCAGTTGCAGTGATGCTGATGCCGAAATCAGTGTCTAATTCCGAGCTTGCAAGCAAAAAGCTGACAAACCACACGTGCATACAAAATAGCCGAAATGATGGGGCAACTTGCAACAAAATCAGCAAGTAAAAATATATGCATGCAAAATAGCCGAAATGATTGGGCAACTCGCAATAAAAAACAGCGAGTAAAAATAAAACAAATAGCCGAAATGATTGGGCACCGCGAAAAATAGCCGAAATGATTGGGCAATCGCGACCTTCGCGATATAAAAGCTGAAATGATAGAGCATCGCGGAAAGAAATAAAAAAATGAAATTTATGCCCTGCAGGTGATATCATTTCAATCCCTGTATACAATCCAGGGGCGCAAACAAAGAGAGAATCACACCCGTCCTCCCCAAGCTTCGTCAGATAAAGAGGCCAAATCTCAATGGTCCATAGACAGCCTAGAGATCATCTCAACATTCGTCTTATTACAACGGACACAACATCAAGCAAAGCGGAACAGCGGCAACTCCCAGTTCCATGACTCGGCGGTGTACAGATGACCGAGAGTCAAACTCCGACTCCGTGAAATACGGATCCTGGTCCTCGCAGAGCACGGCAGTGACCCCGTATGAAGCATCCAGAGCGGAGCCTGGTCCTCGCCGAACACGGCAGTGAACCCGTGGAAAGCATCCAGAGCAAAATTCCTGGCTACGTGGAACGCGGATTATGTCACTCCGGACCCCGTGGAAAACGTCCAGAGCGGATCCTGGTCCTCGCAGAGCACGGCAGTGACCCAGTGTGAAGCATCCAGAGCGGAACCTGGTCCTCGTCGAACACGGCAGTGAACCCATGGGAAGCATCCAGAGCAAAATTCCTGGCTACGTGGAACGCGGATTATGTCACTCCCGACCCCGTGGAAAACGTCCAGAGCGGATCCTGGTCCTCGCAGAGCACGGCAGTGACCCAGTGTGAAGCATCCAGAGCGGAACCTGGTCCTCGTCTAACACGGCAGTGAACCCATGGGAAGCATCCAGAGCAAAATTCCTGGCTACGTGGAACGCGGATTATGTCACTCCCGACCCCGTGGAAAACGTCCAGAGCGGATCCTGATCCTCGCAGAGCACGGCAGTAACCCCGTGTGAAGCATCCAGAGCGGAGCCTGGTCCTCGCCGAACACGGCAGTGAACCCGTGGGAAGCATCTAGAGCAAAATTCCTGGCTACGTAGAACGCGGATTATGTCACTTCTGACCCCGTGGAAAACGTCCAGAGCGGATCATGGTCCTCGCAGAGCACGGCAGTGAACCCGTGTGAAGCATCCAGAGCAGAGAATGGTCCTCGCCGAACACGGCAGTGAACCCGTGGGAAGCATCCAGAGCAAAATTCCTGGCTACGTGGAACGCGGATTATCACTTCTGACCCCGTGGAAAACGTCCAGAGCGGATCCTGGTCCTCGCAGAGCACGGCAGTGACCCCATGTGAAGCATCCAGAGCGGAGCCTGGTCCTCGCCGAACACGGCAGTGAACCCGTGGGAAGCATCCAGAGCAAAATTCCTGGCAACGTGGAACGCGGCTTATGTCAATCCTGACCCCGTGAGAAACGTCCAGAGCGGATCCTGGTCCTCGCAGAGCACGGCAGTGAACCCGTGTGAAGCATCCAGAGCGGAGCCTGGTCCTCGCCGAACACGGCAGTGAACCTGTGGGAAGCATCCAGAGCAAAATTCCTGGCTATGTGGAACGCGGATTATGTCCAGAGCCTGGTCCTCGCCGAACACGGCAGTGAACCCATGGGAATCATCAGGAGCAAAATTCCTGGCTACGTAGAACGCGGCTTATGTCAATCCTGACCCCGTGTGAAGCATCCAGAGCGGAGCCTGGTCCTCGCCGAACACGGCAGTGAACCCGTGGGAAGCATCCAGAGCAAAATTCCTGGCTACGTGGAACGCGGATTATGTCAATCCTGACCCCGTAGGAAACGTCCAGAGCGGATCCTGGTCCTCACAGAACACGGCAATGACCCCGTGTGAAGCATCCAGAGCGGAGCCTGGTCCTCGCCGAACACGGCAGTGAACCCGTAGGAAGCATCCAGAGCAAAATTCCTGACTACGTGGAACGCGGTTTATGTCAATTCTGACCCGTGGGAAACGTCCAAAGCGGATCCTGATCCTCGCAGAGCACGGCAATGACCCCGTGTGAAGCATCCAGAGCGGAGCCTGGTCACGCCGAACACGGCAGTGAACCCGTGGGAAGCATCCAGAGCAAAATTCCTGGTCACGTGGAACGCGGATAATGTCAACCCTGACCCCGTGGGAAACGTCCATAGCGGAGCCTGGTCCTCGCAGAACACGGTAGTGAACCCGTGGAAAGCATCCAGAGCAACTCCTGACTCCGTGAAATGCGGATAAGGACAACTTCACCCATCACTTGCGGGTCCTCACGACTCGTAAGACAGTAAATTCTCTTATAAGATCCTTACGACTTATAAGGGAAAACGCACTTAGGAATCCTCACGATTCCTAAGGAGAAAATACACCTACGGGATCCTCTCGACTCGTAGAGAGAAAAGTCTTCATGAGACCCTCACGGCTCATTAAGTTGAAAAGTCTTAGGTAGCAGATCTGAACCTGCTTCCTAAGCCATCACTACCTTATAAAGAGTTCAAGATGAATTGGTATCTACCATCTATGGGCCACACTTGCCAAAGCTACATGCTACTGAAATGGAGAAGTTACTCATGAGCATATAAACTACTTCACGCCAGAGAAAAACATAAAGAAATAGAAGGGTGCGGCTCATGGAGCTGAGGGTTTGGGACTATATCCCTTAAGAGTCGAGATTTGAGTCAATGATAAATGACGACGCTTGTGTCCGCTCGTTATCTTCTCAGATGAAGATTCTGAAAATTATATACCAACCCGAAACTGGTCATACACTATGAATTACCCTACACTACTTCACCCACGTATATACTTACGTGGGCAAAGTAGTGGGGGGCATTTGTTCCCGGCAAAAATTTCTGCGCAAAAGAGCCCAAGGCATCAAATGGCAGCGATACGCTTAAGAAAATGTGAACGTGTAATCTAAAGTAATGCTCTACTACATGAGGAATGCATTTTTAGTCCCACATCGGGAAAATGAGAGATGGCTTCTCTACCACTCCCATATAAATAAGAGAGGATACCTCTTAGAAAGGGTAGAGTTCAATTCTCAAAGGATTCAATTCTCAAAGGAGCTTAGTTCTCCATAGGAGCTTAGTTCTCCAAGATAGGAGCATGTGCTCCCCCCATAATGCGCATATGCGCAAGCTCCATGTGCGCTACGTGCAAATATGTGCGCCCAACACGTGCGACGCACGTGCGCCCAACACGTGCGACGCACGTGCGCCCAACACGTGCGACGCACGTGCGCGAACGCAAAGAAGCCCTTTTCAGCAGCGAGAAGCTTAAGCTCCAGCCTGTTCTTTCCCCCTAATGAGTGGAGCATGGTTCAAAGGATACATCCCTCCACACCTTCGATATATGGCGCTGTAATCTCTCAGTGTCGTCGGAGAGGTGGTGGGTCCCAACGACCAATGATCCTTCTTTTCAATAAAAAAAAAGGAAAAGAGACATATACAGAGAAGAGAAAAGAGAGAAAAATCCTCTGCAAATTTTGAGAAAAAGAAGAGCAGGCTCTTAGAAAAAAAGAAGATTTTTCTTCATCTTCAAGGTAAAGAACTATCTTCTTGAATAACAAAGATGAAACCATCTCGTAAAAAGAAGAACCATCTTCTAAAAAGATCTTAGATCTATAAAAAGACCAAGGTCTTTGATTTAAAAGCAAAAGATCAAAAGATCTAATCATAAAGAAAATAATAATAATAAAAGAAGTATTTTTACTTCGTTTACAGATCTTTGATCTATAAAAGGCAGAGCCTTTTATAAAAAATAAGAACTTTTATTCTTGGATCTTGAGGCAAAGCCTCCTTTGAAGAACATAAATTTGTTCTTTGATCTTAAAATTGATCAGATGCGCTTTGCGCTATTGAAAAGTGCCTTGCACTCATGAACTGCGCTCTTGCGCTCCTTAAATCGGCGCTCAGCGCCAAAACATGCCACGTGTCAACCATAGACACCACTTGCGCTTTTAAAACAGCGCACTGGGCTCATGAGCTGACGCTCAGCGCCAAGTACGCCACGTGTCACTCATTGGCGCGCCAACAGACTAGCGCAGAGCGCTCATAAATTAAAAAGCGCAATGCGCTAATGAACCAGCGCTTAGCGCTTAGCGCTAAGCGCGACACGTGTCCTCTTCATGTGCGCTACTCGACAGAAGCGCAATGCGCTCTTTAATTGGTGCAAAGCGCCTGACACGCCACGTGGCGCACTGTCAGAACACAATTTGTTCTGATCAAGACAAAATATGTCAGAGCCCAATGCCTAGCATTATTAAAAGGGCTGAGCCCAAATAAAGACTTAATAGCCGGAGCAACTAAAAATGTTAAACATTTTTAATTGGACTTAGCCCAATTCTGACCATAAGTCCTCAACTTATATTAAACTGAGCACATCTGCTCATAAATATCCAACAGATCTTAGTCTCAAACTGGGCTACAGATCTTTCAAACAATCCACCTTAGTTTAAGGGTACATCTCTTCACTCCTTTGATATTTGTCGTTGTAATTCCTCAAAGTCTTCAAAGAGGTGACGGGTCCCGACAACCACACATTTCACGGACTGTGGGGTCCTTAAACTCACGGACTATGATGTCCTTAACCTCGACCGTGATGTCTTAAAACTAACATCGGACTGTGAGGTCCTTAAACTCACGGACTATGATGTCCTTAATCTCGACCGCGATGTCTTTAAACTAACATTGGACCGAAATGTCCCTAAACTAATAATGGACCGTAATGTCCTTAAACTAATTACCGACCGCAATGTCACTAAACTAAACAACAGAGCCCAATTACTCTCTTGTCGGATCTAAACGATCCCGTTAAGTTGATCTTAGTCTAAAATTAGACTAACGTATTCTTAACAAACGTTTAAGTTGATCTTAGTCTCAAATGAGGCTAACGTATCCTTAAACCCAACCCCCAAACCCAAATCTAAGAAAGATACGGATTTGGACTAGTCCACGCCATACGGGCGACAACATAACTTAGTCTCCGTATACAATCCACGGGCAACCACAAACAAAACAAACACCCACGACACGAAGTGACCATCTGGAGAAGGAGAAAGTTGTTATCGCGATGCGGTAGCGTAATTAACTACAAGAGCTTGCGCCTGCAGTGAAGAGCGTCCGCACAATCAAAAACCCCTCAGATGAGGGGGAATCTGACGAAGTATGCTACATCGGTCGCATCCGTTTAAATCTTCGATACATGGTGCCATAAATCAACTTGGTATTTTCGGAGAGGTGGACGGATAGCACCAATTAGCATCTGCCCCGAATTTTAGGCAAGACGGACCTACGCGGTCGCGTCTCTGTGTTCGGAAGGGAACACATATACAATGTTCCCAACTTAATACCTCTTATTACAGCCATAGCATCTTTTGAGATCTTCCAAGCACCACCTCCAAAAATTGGTGTATATCCCATGCTGTATAGCTGACTCATGCAGATAAGATTTCTCATCAGGCTAGGAACATATATGATATCCTGCAACTTCCAACGAGTTTCATTTGCAGTTTTTATGTGAACATCATCTTTCCCGGTGATCTTTAAAGGTTCATCATCAGCCAAATAAACCATTCCAAATTTCACTGCAGCGAAATCGTGCAATAAGTCCTTGCACGGAGTTGAATGAAACGAAGCACCAGAGTCCAGAATCCAGGACTCAAGAGGATTGTCAACGCTACAGATAAGAGCATCATGGATCTCTTTAGTATCAAAATTTACAGAAGAAGACACTTCTTACTGATGATCATTCTTCTGGTACTTTTGAAACTTCTTGTTCTTCTTTGGTTTAGTGCAATCATTGGAGAAGTGGTTCTGAATACCACAATTCCAGCACTTGATATCTTTATGAGGCTTTGATTTTCTCCTCCTTTTGGACTTTAGATCTGCCATTGCTTGGCCTATGTCCTCATTAAAAACTCCTTCCTCTGCTTTGGGTACTCAAACCAGACCCCGAAGATTCTCCCGACTCTCTCCTGCAACATCGTCGCTGAGAATCAAATCTCGGAGTTTATCGAGTTTTAACTTCTTACTTCCTAAAGAACTGCTCACCGCGGTCACAGGTACGGCCCGGCTTACAGGTAAGGAGGACAATAGGATCAAACCTTGATCTCGTCTTCGAATTTTATTTCCATAAAACTCAATTAAGTTATAATCATATTAAAATCATTAATATGATCTGCAACAGATGCACCTTCTCTCATCTTCAGATTAAATAGACGACGCATCAAATGTACTTTGTTAGATGCAGATGATTTTTCGTACATATTTGATAGTGCATTCATCTTATCCGTTGTAGTCTTCTCATTGATGATGTTGAACGCAACATTCTTTACCAATGTTAGACGAATAACACCCAAGGTCTGACGATCTAATAGATCCCAATTTTCTTTCTTTGTATCTGCTGGTTTTGTACCCAACAAGGACTCGTGAAGATTTTTCTGATACAAGTAATATTCAATCTGCATCTTTCAGAACCCAAAATCCTTCCCATCAAATTTATCGATCTTCACTTTTCCTTCATCCGACGCCATCTTTTGCTTACTACAAATTTAATTTTCACCCTCAGATCTTTGAACCAGCACCTTCAAAATTACAATTTAAGAAGATAGGGAAGATAACACAAGCGTCGTTACCCACCGTTAAGTTAGATCGTAGAATCAAAAGACCCTTTGGTTCCCTAACTACGCTCTGATACCAGTTGTTAGGAATTGATGCACCGAATATATTAGAGAAAATGAAGGATAAAAGAAACAATCGCACAAATAATAGAGACACGGAATTTTTATAGTGGTTCAGTAATTTGCCTAATTCATTTTGCCGCACTAGTTTTCTTTTCTTCTTTCTTATACAGGATACAAGATTACAAATAATTTTCTCACTGCAAACTTATAGTTTCTTTTCTTTCTGAAAAATACACACTTCTTCGTGATTGGGATATCCTTTCTGTCTGCATAACATTCATTATATAGGCAGCAGACCCCTTGGTTTACAAATTGATGTGATAAATTAAGTGTGGTCTTTCTTTTCTACACATGCTTTGTCTCTGCCGTTTTCCTTTACAAATTCCTTCAGTGGATTTAACGCACTTTGTCCTCTTCTTTGTTTTTCAAACGAATCAAAGAAAAAATCTCTCCCGTGCCTCACTTAATATAATTTGTCCATGTTTTCTATTCATGCATGCATAATTTCCTCCATATCAGTTTCACCCATAAATGTATGTCTTTGCTTGTCATCATTTGAATTCATGCAGTATTTAACCAACGTCCGCGTGTGCTGATCGTTCATCAGCGCATGCGTCAAATTTCTAGACCGGGCCGGACTTTTTCCTAGACTGATTTAAATAGGGTCTTTTTTGTTAGCTCAATAGTTTTAAGTCATTTTCAACAACATGGGGCTTCACCCCTTCACCCCTAGACCATAGGCTTTGGGTTCGGCCAATTCTCACAGGGTCAAGCCCTTAGTCTACGACAAATTGCTTCACTTGCTCTACATACTCGCTATCGACAAGGACCCAAATAACTTCATGAGCTCAGCCATAGAGTTCGACAAGTAATGCGAATAGGGCTCAATCAAGTAATACGGATTTGGGTCACATAATTAAGACATGCATAAATAGTATTCAATCAAAAACCCGGAACCCTACATGGATTTTACCATATAGGTAAGTAAGAGTATGACTCCATTGTCAATGGTGGTAAATAAAAGCCTTAAAGGATGTTAGTTTGCCAGAAATAATAAATAAAACCGAACTATACTTGACCGTCCTTATTTTTCAGTAACTTGCCTGTTTTCTTTTTTTCATTATTTACATTAAGGTCTCCTGCACCTCGGATTGACGCGAGTTAATTTCACTAAAATACTCTAAATTTTAACACTCTACGGGAGATTATTATAAACTTTAGGATAGTTAAATAACTTTAAAACGTCGATAGTTAAGGGTAGTTTACTGTAATTTTTCCATAAATCAAAAGGGAATTTGTTTTTGTTATGGAACTAAACAGGTCAGCAACCCAATTCTGTTAGGATTGGAAATTTAATGGATCTTTTGAACGAATTGGAATTTATCTTTAATTCCATATATCTCATGGGACGTGTAAGCCAAAAAGATCAAACTTTACCCAATTGGAAATACAAAGCCAGAAATAAAATGCATCCTTTGTTTCATGGAGCCTCCAAATGGCAGTGAACGATAAAGTAGGTAAGCAAGCCGGTGCGAAGAATCTGTGAAGTACCGAAGAAAGCAAGTCATTCTGAAACATAAAATATAGTGATGGCGAGAAACCAAGCATTCATGAAAATTTTGATAAAAGTTTATGACTAATTATTGTGTAGACATCAACCCTCTCTTAATTACGATTTGTTCATGGAGTTGCAACATGCAGCAAGATTTGCAACTCAACAAGAAATAACAAAAGCATGGCTAGTTCGTCACCTCCGTATTAATTAAAAGATAGCATGCACATCCTGTTCCCAATCCTGTAACTTTTGCCAACAAAATATCAACTCAACACTGGGATTGCGCAGGACATGCAATTGTAATAAACATACAATCAATGTAAGTTGAGCAAACAAAATACAACACCCATCTAAACACATCCTGATGATGTATGTTCGCGTTAAGAAAATTCTTTTATACCAATCTTCTCTAAACGAATCTTGTGAAACATTCCAGCTTTACACACCCTAGATACAGGAGAGAAAAAAAAAACCACGCTCCTTTTTCAGGCAAAAAGGATTCTGATAAGTAAAACATGAAGGGAGAGGTTTTAAGAAAGAGGGAATGAGTTTGAAAGAAAAAGCATAGTTGACTTGGCAATTTCATATCTATACTTAGATGAGTTATTTCTTAACCTGCTTGCTTTAAGATTTGACAGCCTGGCTTCCTTTAATCCCTCTAGATTATCTTAATGTTTACTTTTGCTCTATGTTTCCTCGTTTTTGGGTATCATCTGATCTGCCTTTATTTCCTTCCTTTATGGGATCAAACCAACTTAACTGTGTCGTCGATCTATAGTCAAAACGGTATACGATGTCAATCTAAGTGCAAGTATGCTAATTTAATACTGTCTGGCAAATTATCCAAACTTAAGATGGTTAAGGGCTAATAAATATCGTTAACCCTACCTAAATACATTCAATGTGTTTTCTTTGTAAAAAAATTCCCGAGAAATAGTGTCTTTCTATTATACATAACAGGATCTCAGAAAGGTCAGTGTGAAATTAGATCATACAAATAATTAACAAAAATATAAAAAGCCTCCCATCAAATTAGAATCTTAACTAGCATCATGCACATGTGAGGATTAAATATATTCTTAAATCAATTGTTCGGGTATTTTTGCCAAAAAATGGAGAAGAAAACTTTTTAAAGTGTTGGGATATTCAAAAGGAGAATTTTTCAAACCACGTGCCTAATATCATATGATTTGCTGCTTCTGAAACTTGTCATCCATAGAAAAGAATTTGCTGTTATCTATTTTTTAGAAAAAAAATATTGATGAACTAGGTTCAGATTTGTTATAACTATTTCAAGTTTTTGACAAGAATAATTATCTCTTTCAATATTTTTTGTTTATAACTAATTTTTTTTATATTTTACGATTATTGATTGTAAAAGATTCTCTCACCAAAACAGGAAGTAAAGAAAACTGTTCGGGATGCTAAAGCTAAGATCTACAAGGAGGTGTACGAGAAGGTGGACACTAAGGAGACTGAAAATGATATATACAGGATTGCTCGGATGCAGAAAAAGAAGACCATACACTTGCGTGCGATGAAGTGTGTCAAAAGTGAAGATCAGAAGGTTTTAGTTCGAGATGAGAATATCAAGAAAATGTTTGAAAGATTATTTTAACAAATTGTTCAATGAGAGTTTTACTAAAAATTTAGATGGACATGTCATTCAATCTCAAAATATAAACTATGATTTCATGCGTAGAATAAGAATACCTGAGGTTTAAAAGAATTTAAAGAGAATGAAATCAAGAAAAACGGTTGGTCCAGACGGGATTCCTACTAAGATTTGGAGCTTAGGAGAAATTGGCGTTAGATGGCTGATAAATCTGTTTAATAAGATTTGGCAAACCAAAAGGATGTATAACGAGTGGAGAAAAAGTACCCTTCTACCTATCTACAAAAACAAAGATCACATTCAAAGTTGCTCAAACTAACGTGGAATAAAACTTATGTGCCACACCATGAAGTTTTGAGAGAGAGTGGTTGAACACAGGTTAAAAAGGATATTAAGATAACAGAGAACCGGTTTGGGTTCATGCCTGAACGATCGACGACATAAGCTATTCATTTGCTTCATCAACTTGTCAAGTATTTTCGAAAGAGGAGAAGAGATTTGCATATAATATTTAGAGAAAGCATACTACAATGTACTTAGAAAAGTATTATGAGGAACAAAGTACATTGACATATACAATGGAGTAGTGACATGTTAGAACTTGCGGCGGCCTAATGAGTAATTTTTTTATTACAATTGGTTTGCATTAAATCCATTTCTGTTTACCATCATGATGATGAACTTACTAGAACTATCCAGGATGAGATACCTTGATATATGTTATTCGTTGATGATTTTGTTCTGGTAAATAAAACGAAAGCATGGGTTAATACCAAATTGGAGTTAGGGAGGCAAACATTGGAATCTCGGGGGTTCAGATTGAACAGGTCTAAGACATCATATGTGCAACGCAAATTTAGCAAACAAAGAAGTCGAGACCACAGTGGTATAACACTGGATGGGTAAAAGATATCACCAAACGATCAGTTTAGATATCTAGGTTCCATCATTCAAAAGGATGAAGAGATCGATAGTGATATCAACCAAATAATCCAGGCTAGTTAGTTGAAATGGAGGAGTGCAACAGAAATTTTGTGCGATCATAACTGTCCGTTAAGCTTTAAAGGGAAGTTTTATCAGAGCGCTGTTCAGCCTGCCATATTATATGGTACATAATGCTGGGCTCCTAAGAAATATCATACACAGAAGATGCATGTAGCGGAGATGTGCATACTTCGTTGGATGTGTGGTAACACTAGAAAAGATAAGGTGCAAAATGAGAATATTCATGCAAAAGTTGGTGTAACACCTATGGAAGAGAAGATGTGGGAAAACCGGTTAAGATAGTTTGGTCATGAGCAACGCAGACCTATGGAAGCACCGGTCCAACGAATGGATACTCTCAATATATGCAATGTCAAAAGAGCGAAAGGGAGACCGAAGAAAATATGAATGGAGGTGATACGAAAAGATATGGTTACCAAAGGCCTCAATGAAAGTATATTGTCCGATAGGAATGAGTGGATGAGGATTCATGTGCTTACCCAGCGTGATTCTCATGTTGGTTCATGTAGCCTGCCTCATATGCTTGGGATAAAATGCACAGTTGTTGTTGTTGTTCTTGGTAAAATCATGAGAAGGGAATATTAGGGGTTGTTCCAACAAAACAAATAAAGAAAGAATGTGAATCAGAGTAAATTGTCTGGCGTTTGCATGTCAAACTGAAACAAACACACTTTTGATTAAATTTTATACACTTAAAACTTGTCAAACATGTAGCAAACACAATAATGTTTATATGTTTAAGCCTTTTTATCCATCAAAGAAAGAAGGAAAAGATGTTGAAGTTTTTAATCGGCAAGGGAAGTTGAGGTTAGTCCAATTCTGTAATATTAAAATTATTATCCTAAAAACACACAAAAAATTGAACTTGGCATCATCTAGCATGTGTTTGGCAGTTAGTAGAGCACCAACATTGTAAGCAAACTCTCTCCCCTGTAGCCTACAAGGGAGATGAATGCAATTTTCTACTATATTTAATCATCCAGTCAACTAAAAACAAGAAATACAGGAAAATAGTAATCTGAAGAAGTTGATTAGGTCGTCGGGCACAAAAATAGGGGGAAATGAAGGAAAGGCTGGAGTTGTTTCCCAATTTATTCATTTTCATCCTGACATCTTATGACAACTACTACCTTTGATATGTATAGCTTATGCCTTCAACAAAAGCGGAGTTTTTGTTACATATATACATTCAGAAAATCAATCACCTCCATGACTTGGTTAGATTTAAATGATAATGTTGTGCTGTAAAGAATCTTTTCGTCTCTACAAACCTCTACAATCCAATATATCCCCTTGACCTCAAGACCTTCAGTATAGGATCATTATTTTTTCCTCCTAATTATAAATCTCCATCAATGTTGGCATGATTATATAATCTCCATCAAATGTAAGGTTTTCTGGCTTATTCTTTTGTTGAGAAATAATTGATTGATCGATACAAATGGAAGCATAGAAGATGATGTTCTAGGTCCCAATTATTACCATGAATCTGTAGATTTCTTGCTCATTGTCTCTTCAAAGGATTTTGTGTTTCTGGCTAAAGGTTCCTACAGACAAATTAGATAAAAGAAACATGACTTCCATACTAACAGCACATTAAAAAAAAGCCAGATACTCTGATACAGGAACAGACTATCAAAGCTTCACCAGTAATGTCACAAAAAACTAAACCTAAAAGAGTGTAGCAGTTAAGTAAGAACAATTGTATGCATCGCTACATGCATGTGGAAGCAATATACTACATTGGAAAATCGGGGGGAAAATAAGATTTATCAACTTAGTCTATGCTACTCTCTAATTAGTTTCACAAAAAAAATGACTCCGATAAGAGAAAAAAGAACCAAGATGAAGTTCATTACCTTGTTTCATTAGGAGCTCCAAGCAAGGTTAAGGCATTTGATTCACAGAAATTGAGGAGTTCAGCATTGGTTAAGCCAACATAATGGAGTCTAGCATCTGCATGAATAACAGAAAGCCGCTCTATAAGGTCATATGTAATTAATCACATTCAACATTTTAATAGCAATATAACAATCAACCAAATGTATGAAATTTTTATTTATTAAATAAGCCCCGGACAAACAATATAGAAACAAAAAGAAAAAGAGAAAGAGAAATTGCATACATGCATACAATAAAGGGAGTTCTATATATGATCCTAATCCTTTGAGGCTGCTTAATAGTGGTTAGAAGTTATTCTCCTAGATATTACAATGCATATGATTTTTTAACATGAGTCAATCTTGTCTCCACTATTAAATAATTTTAGGGGTGTACTTGGTCTTCTGTGATTGCCTAAGAGTTGAACAGAACCAAATTGCATGAATTGATATATTTTTGCTTGAATATAGATTGAATTTTGAAACAAAATTGCACAACTTGGTTAGCTTTTGTTATGGTCATTTGCCAGAACTCGAAGTAAAGTTAACGAAAACTTTGTTTACCGATGGGTATAAGCTGAACATAGATGATCCCCTTTGAAACAGATAAATATCTTTCCAAAACCAATGCTATTTCTGATCGAAATCTGTGAATAGACCATCTCAGCTATAATGTTATACACTTATATTTTAACCAGATTTCCATGGTTTCTTAATTCAGCTATAATGTACCATGTACTTTGTAACAAACCAATCGATATGATCGTTCGTTCATAAATTTCTATAATTCGATAGAACATACCTATGAAGAATTCATAATTTTCCTTCCTCCGATCATATATTTCAGACATGATTTAACATGGTTGTGAGGAAAAGAAGGTTAATTAGGAGAACTTGTCAAAGACAGGTTCTTGCAACAGTAAATTTGAGATGTGAGTGAATATTTTCATGAGGAAGATGCTTCAAAGATTGAATTGAATGCGTCCTCCAACCACACAGAAGAATAAAATTAGAAATGAAGATGACAGTGGAGGGCACAAAAGAATTAAAGATTCTACTATATATATATATATATATATATATATTTTGGCTAACAAAAAATCAAAAGGATTACATTCGAAATAAAAGAAGACTGGATCAAAGACTTAGAGCCAAGCCCATAGATAATATATACATAATAAAAAATGGTTCTATGTTAGCAGGTGGAAGTGTAATAATAAAAATGAATAAACAGCTGCATTTAGTATTTAGAAATAGCCCCAGAATCAAAGTATACATTGTGCTATATCTAGAGATCTGAACTGCAGTATATGCGTATTGGAGAAAGAAAAGTCGAGTCGATCTCGATTTTTAAATAAGGAATTCATCACTTCATTTTTGTTTTCTATCTAAAGGCCTTTTATAATTCACGAATTTTAGAAACATTGTAAAATCTGTCATGGAGTCTCGCTTGGCCAATCGCATGATTATACATGAAATCTAAAGTTATGCAACCATGGAGTAAGAGACTTTGTTGCATTCACCTTTGAAGGGGTAACATAAGCTAAAGGCCAGAATAAAAGAGAAACATAGTCCTAATTTAGATTGAAATAAGAGTACAGAAAAAACAAGGAACGATACACACAATCATAAAAACATATAATAAAAAAGTTGGTTATTGCCAGTCTAGCACATTTGAGTTGCACAGTGAGAACCGATTGCAAACGAAAAATCGAATACTGGGCTTACCGGGCATAATTAAAGGCTATATAAACTAGTGTATCACCGAGTCGGTTGTTCTTGATTATCAGATTACATGGTGAAACATTGTCAAGGACGACAGGCAAACATTTGTGCACTTCAAAAATGCTTATTAAAAAAACGAGGTTGTGGGCACTCATACACCTGAACAGTTTCAAAATGAACAGCTTTCAGTTAGTAGCAGGATCATGGGTATAAGACATAAAAGAGTTTCTAGAGCACAAATATTTAATTTAATTTGGTCTTAAATGTGAATAATGATGGAAGGTGTGATCTATCCGTCGAGATAGCCCTTCCTCTAATTAGGTGGACCTAATCAATGAAGCTCACGGGCAAAAGAAGGTTGAAAGGGAGTGGATAAATTTCAAAAACTGCGAGATTTCGAGCTTTAGCTGAAAATCAGAGTGAAATTTTTCCATTACTAAGGCTGAGTTACAAGGAACTGCCTCTGTATTCATACCGATGCTTGGCTTTCTGCTCAATTTTCCCAAGGGATTATGAATTAGATAAAGAACGAATAATCAAGCAATGGATTGCGAATGATTTCCTTCCATTCGAAGAAAACAATGAGTTGGAACACATCAAACACGAAACCTTTACCCAACTTCTCGATAGGTTCTTCTTGGAGCCCCTTCAGAGAGATGAAGAAGGCAGGGTGTTGACATTTAAATTGCAAGGCCTCATCTACGATCTTGCAAGCTTTGAGATGAAGGCCAGCATCAATCATCACTTTTGCTGCGATCTGAGGACCTCAGCAAATGTTCCAGAGGATGTGCCTAGATCCCAATATTTACGTACATTCTCTCTTGTAAATGCCCTGGGAAGGTATATTTTTGAACTTCACTCTTCTAACTTATTTAGTTTTAATACAGGTTTTACAGGATCTAAGCCATCTAATTTACACTCTTGTTGCCTCATGTACATTTCCGAGGTCCCCTGTTCTATAATAAACAAATTTAAACTGCTGCGGGTGTTAGATTTGAGTTACATTGATGTTACATCACTTCCAAAATCCATCAGCAAGTTACATCAGCTAAGATATCTAGACCTTACTGGCACTAAAGTCGAAACGCTACCTAAATTCATCTGTCGTCTCAAAAATTTGCAGTCAAAGATATTGTTGGAGTTACACTTACCGGTTGGCTTGATACTTCGTGTCTCCCGAATCTTGTTGGAGTTACACTTACCGGTTGCAGAAGATGCTTGGATCTCTCGTCTCTTGGGGAGCTGCCATTTCTTATGTCTCTAACAATAGAAGGATTTGATTCAATTCAGTATCTCGGAAAAACCCTCTATGGATCCAAGACTACAACGGTGTTCCATCTTTGGAAAAGATCGCTTTCTTAGATATGATTTGCCTAAAGTCCCGGGAACCGGAAAGCAGAGAATTGTTTCCTCGTCTTGCAACACTAACCGTCAAAAGATGCCCAAAACTGTCAAGCCTTCCAAGGATTTCTTCAAGGCCATTCACGATAGAGAATCTTATGATTGAAGATTGTCCGAATCTCCACTTAATAAGGAGATGGAAAATCTTTATGCTTTGAAGACATTTAAAATATTGCATTGGGAAGGGCTCATGTTCTTGCCTACATCACTAGAATGTTTGGAAATAGATGCCTGCCGTAACCTAACATCTCTACTATTCAAGGGGTTAGAAGGCCTGAAATCACTTTGTGGTCTATTAATTCAGAAATGTCGGAACTTTACCTCCTTTTCTGAAGGTTTGTGGCATCTCACCAATCTTCGTAAAATGAAAATTTGTGGATGTCCGAATCTGCTTTCATCGAGAGAAGGCACACAGAATCTCATGCATCTCTCTCAAAGCCTTGATAATTAATGCCTGTGTCAAACTGACATCCTTACCAAAGGGCCAAAATCTGAAGGGTCTGCTTAGTACGTAGCTGCCCGAGTTTAACTGCATCACCAGAATGGGCAAGAAATCTCAGACTTTGTAGAATCTTTGATGATTGAGGACTGCCATTATTTCGAGTTTCTGCCAACAAGAATGAGAACCATGACGGCACTTAAGAAGCTACAAATGCGGAACTGCCGCGGTCTGATTGAATTGCCTGGGAGTCTAATGAATATCACGGCACTGGAAACTGTGAAGATCTCGTATTGCCAGTCCCTGAAGCAAAATCCAGGACAGAGACAAAAAAACAAATCTTATTATTGAAGGACGCTGTCAACTGAAGGAATTATATACAGAGAGAGCTACAAGTTGGCAATGGCAGTGAATAATCTTTAGCTTTCAGAAATTATAGTTAGCCATTCCACCTAGATTCTAAATTTTGTTTCTTGTGTTTTTGTATTTGGCAAATAATTTTACAGTGCAGTTTGACTCAATTTCTAATCATTTACTCTCCTATTTGCCATTTTGCATCATTAAATGACTTGAAGTTAGAAATGTGTATCAATACGCTCCTGTGGTATGATCTATATTTCCTAGTAGGCACAGACAGCTCTTTAAAGTCCTATACAGCAGCTACGATCCTTGCTAGATGTTTAATTATTGGGAAAATGGTTTTAGGGCCTTAGTACTCAAAAACAATAGGCTTTAGTCCCTGACTCTAAGAAATTTGCTAAAAGTCCATCGGTTGATTTGGTTGATTCAAAGACTCCTTTTTATGGATCCCTTCCATATGCCAAATACTTTGTGCTTTTCTTTATGCCAATATTACCCTTTCATGTTAACTACTACATTTATGCATGTATCTACTATATCTGTCTAGTCTACTTTCAGTTATTTCAAAAATATTCATAATTTCTCCATATTAAATGCGACAGGCAGTATATAATAATCGCAACCAATTTGTTTTACAGATTTCTATCTTGACTGTATGTGGAAAAATATGTTAAAAGTCTTGTTAGAAGTAATAAAATCTATAAAGTTTTTTTTTCAATTATATTGTTCCATCCAAATAACATCTACTCCTATCTAAATTATTCCATTATATTCTTTCCATATTCTCCCAAAAACATCGGTAAAATGCTACATTAAATCGTTAGCTGCTTCAATCGTCTATAAGCTGCCACATTTAAACCTTAACTAGACTGCTAATTAAAATTGTTAATCATTATAATTAATGGTAAAATACAAAATTAGACTGTAACATTACTTGTAAAATACTACAATTCGTGAATAAGATTCCACATTTTAGCAACATTGAGCTTTTTTTATATGCCGCCCCAAAAGATAAGGTATATCCAAAAATCACCCCAACAAATTAGTTATACCAAATATCACCCCCGAAAAGTTAAAAGTTGTCAAAAGCCCCATGGTTAGATTTACCTAGCATCTTTGGGGCATATTACTATAAACTGGCTTTGAGCCGTTTGTAGTAAACTAAAGACTAAAATAACCCCCAAGCAATCATCATCTTTTTTTTCTAATGGCTAGGTTTTGATTTTGCCCTAATTTCAAAATCAGGGTTTATCTTAGGAAAAATTGAGCCTTTGAACTTTCATATGTACTAATTAAACTCATTACTAACATCAAAAATAACTCAAATAAGATTATAATTTATCACAACATGCAAAGCAAAGTAAATACCAAGTCTCTAAAATTAAAACAAGAGAAAATAAAATGGTAGATTTCGAAAATTAAGAGAGAAAGCACATTGGTACAAATTTCGCAAATCCACTATCCAATATTTGAATAATAAACATAAACAAACTAAATTTTATACAAAAAATCATATTGATATCTTTGACAAAGGAATTGAAGATTTAGTGATTTCGACTCTCTATTGATGACACACGTTATTGGAGTTGAGTGAAGATGTGCAAAGCATTTTAGATGGATCTTTTGGTTTTCTTTTGTGAGTATAAAGTGGGTAAAGAAGACGGTTTTGACATGGAGGAAGAGAGAGTTACAGAAATTGAGGAGGAAAAACACACTCTCTCTTGTCTTTTATGTTATTACCCTAGTTATTTTAACTTAATCCCACCAACCCATGCTAGAGAGATTTAACGGAAATAGGTAACGGAGAGAGATTTTTGGGTAGTGAAGAACTTTTGGTGGTGATATTTGGAATATCAAATTTTTTGGGTGATTTTTTAAAAACCTTATTTTTTGAGATGGTGTATAAGAAAAACCCTAAAATATTATATTCCACAGTGAGATGTTACATACATCAAAAGCTATTATGTATCATATGAAACCATCTCTCTCTCTCTCTCTCTCTGTGTGTGTGTGTGTGTGTGTGTGTGTGTGTGAGAGAGAGAGAGAGAGAGAGTTGTATTTAACTAAAAACTGCTATATTTGATGGTAAACGCTACACAGATTTGACTATATAACGAAAATAGTATCTATGAAAATATTTAAGTTTCAATTTTTTAGAGCTAAATGCTGGTATCATACTAGCAGATATAATCGGTGTGAGCATGAAAAAGAGGTGAGCAATGATGTTAGATTGACAGCCAATCACTGAATGAAGCCTAATAGAAAAGGGTGTTCCCACAAAGGAGCATCCACAAGGCCGACAACTTAACCAACTGTGTTATGATATGCACATGCATGTTTTACCCAGTTATAATGGAGATAATGCCTGCGCTCGTTAGTGTACTTAAACAATTAGCAGGAAAGATGAAATAAATTCCTCTGAAATAGTAGCATCGTCTCCTCATTAGCAGTATCGAAATAGATCTTGCATGATGGCATTTCAATTAAGCAGATGCAAATAGTTATGGTGAAGCGCAAAAAACTTCAATGGCGTCTGTATTCTGTAATAAGCTTGCAGCTGTCATAAATGTTCAACATAAAGAACGAGTTACAGCTCTAGAACTTTCAGCATATGAGAGTGTTGGAAGACAAGATGACGAAGGCAGAAATTCCTATTTTTAAGGAATCCGTAGGATTTCTTGACGAGCAAATCAGATGCCAAATCCGTTTTATTATAAAATATAAAAAAACCAGTTCGATGTCGCTAATAAAATATTTAGATGAAATGAGAATGTTGAGATTGATCAGTGTCAATACTCAATAGTAACTACTTTTAAGGTAGGATAAGAAAGGGATGTATTCATAAAGAAGTTGGAGGCACCTCCCATAAAGGGTAAAATCAAAATGAGGGAGAACCGATCCAGAGGTTGTTCTAAACTAGCATGGAGAAGGTCAAATAGATATATTAGAGACAAATTTAGTCGAGGAGACAACCCTTAACATTGCAAAATGACAAGAGAGGATTCATGTGCGACCCCAGAAGCATCGACTACAGTTTGTATAGTTCATAAAACAAATGTCGTCATGGTTTTTTTAAATGTTATCCAAACCCTATTAGCATCGGATGAAGATGACGATGATTATCCAAACCCAACCCGATTTTGATTGGGGGAAAAAAGTTTGAGCAATATATGTTTTTTCTTTTAAACTATGTCAAATTAAAGACTCAAAACCTTTCTATACAAAAATCACTCCTTTGGGTATGGTCCTATGATTTATGAACACTATAATTTTAGAAAATCGATGCGGTAATCTCCAAGGCATTGAATGTGAAATAGGAGTACTAAACCCTAATGAAACCAACAAAAACCCACATGATACAAAGAATTTAGATTGTAACAGACACAAACGAAAATTCTTACCCAAATTCTTGTTCTTGAGCATTTAGAAACCGTGGTGTTTATGTCCAGGTTACATGCAGATAGCGAATGATATTGGATAGACAGTTCTCTTTTTAAAAACAATTTTTTTGGGTGCCAAAGACCAAATAAAAAAAGAAAAAGAAAAGATGCAGGCTTGTGGTGCTCATGGTTCCATTGATTAAATTATTGACAGGGAAAGAGGCTTTGTGAGTTGCATTATTTAAGCTTCATGGTACTAAGCTTAACTTTGGTTACTGATGGGATTAATCAATAAGATTTTACTTCTTGCGGTTACCAAGTTGATGCTTGATGGTACATGTAATTGGCTCTTGAGAATTTTCGAGTTTCTTATATTTTCCGTGAAGAAAATTCTAGTTCTAACTTCCTTATAGATGATGGAGGCATAGATGGTGTTGTCAGGTTTGATGAGATGACACTTCCAAGGGTTATATTATAGTTGGTCTGTAATAATCGCAAGTGTGGCTTATTTCTCAAATCCTAAGCAGCATTTTGAGTCATACCGGACGAGGGCAAATGCCTAACTTTTATATATTAAGATTAGTTATAGTTAAAAAGTTAAGCACAAGAAAACAAGATTAGAGCTATTAGACAATATCTCAGGATCAGACTCTTAAAGAAAGAGACGAGGCACTCCAATTTCAAATAATTGGTCAAAAGTCTAGAATCGAAAAACTTGGTCATCCTAATGAAAGTATCGAGAGTTAATATGCTGAAAACTAATATCTTGAAGCTTATATTGAGACCTAATATATCTCATAGTGCCGTTCTTTCCAAACATGTTAAACAGTATTTGCAACCAGACAAAGAATAGCAAGATTGGCTTTTTACCTTAAAACTTCAACTGGATGAAATCTAGGCTGTCATGTAGACTAGAGCTTGTGTTGTACGGTCCCCAATGTGCTAATAATGTTGAAGATCTCCTAACTAGAAAATTGGCATCCTAAGAGAGATTTATGATTCTCAAATTGAGCTTTGGGACGAGTGCATTGTTGTTCGTCACCAATGTTTCTTGCTTGAAGTAGAATGAGAGTTTTTAATTTTACAAGAATGATTTGCCCCAGACAAAATTAGTTCTTCGAAATGGATTTGTAGTACGAAACAAATTAAGCCCAACAGTATATTGGGACAGGTTGTGGTATTTAGCCCAATTGTATATTGAGAAAATTTTGTAGAAGGGTTGCTCTCGCCCGATTTGGTGATGCATGTGATCAAATAGGAAGGCTTTGAAAATAAAACGCAATGACATGATAGATCTATCAATATTAATCGACCGAATCAACTCTCATGCCTCAATTTATTTTGGTGAAGACGTGAAGTGTATTGAGTAGAAACTAACCATCTTGGATAAAGATTGAAAGCTTGGCATCAAGTGGAGTATCAATCTTATATGCAAATGCTCTACTAATATTATCCACAAAAGATAATTTCTTCGATCAAAGGTCAAAAAAATGATAAATTGTAGTCTCATCATATATCTGATACTCGGCTTTATCTTTGAATAATCATTTATACGAAGAATACTTATCATAATAAGATATCTTCAGGTTTCCGACCAAGGCTAGGCTATGATGCAAGATTGCCATCAAGGAGAATAATTTCACTTTGTTTAAATTCTTTTCGAGAGTATTAAATTGCACACTAAAGCAGCTTGTTTTGAGAAACAAGTTTGTTTCATGATAGTTGAAGATAGAGAAAAAAATAATCAATTGCAAACTAGCCCCATATAGCGCTTAATAAACCTAGTAATTTTTTAGCAAAAAACACCCCCTCTGTTCAGGTATTTTTTTTTCTCTCTTTCCAATTTAGATTCACAAAATTTATTGGCTTTAAAGTTGCTATTAACTTCTAAAAAGGGTCATTAACTCAAATGAAATTTGCCAGAAATTCTAAAAGCTTAATTTGCAAACTATATAAAAATCTACTTATAGTTTTTGTCCTCTCATGTCGGTGCAACAAAGAAAGAGTGGGAAACATGAAAACAAAACTAGCAAATAGCAAGCATTTCAACTGCAGTACTTTTCAAATTAAGAAGCAGAGTATGAACATTAGTGCACAGATCTAAATCAATTCAACAACTCATCAAATGATCATCAAATTTAGAATCCAAAATATAATTTCATTTTTTAACAGGGAGAAGATTGCAGTCCCCATAAAAAATAAAATTGATGAGTAACCTGACCATCAAAAATAAAATTGATAAATACTGCTTCTTTTCAACAGCTCTAGTATGTATTTCCCAAAAAAACACCCTTCATGATGTTCAACCCGCAAATTTACATTTCCGATCCCTATATTAATTCAATTGTTACTATTCCTTTCATTTCGTCGGAAAAAAATAAAGAACCATAAAACAAGATCGCCTAATTTTCTTCTCTATCTATGTTCTTTAAATCTTGAAAACCGCTTCGCTTTATGCAACTTATACTGAACCGTCGGCGTCTTTCTACCTATCTCCTGCCAAATCATATGCACCGCATCGCCCTCTCGTGATGGGAACCGATACTCGAAGAAGCCATCAACCTCCTTCAACCTCTTCCACATTTTCGTCCATTCCTCCTTTGTCACCCCCCGAACCAAATCTACCAAAAAGTCCTCCTTCACCGCATCCTCGGACTTTACAAAGATGCAAAACTCCGAGTAGTCGAGGACGTCTTCAAAGGGAAGTTCGATGTTGTCACTGATGATTACGGGGACGCATTGGCTGGCGATAGCGTCGAATAGGCGGTTGGAGGAGGGAGTATCACCGGCAATGCTGAGGCAGAATTTCGAGGAGCGCATTCCTTGTTCTATTTTTTGGATGCCGTTCTTGCCGAAGCTTCCCTGGGAGAAGTGGACGTCCGGTTCGTCTTTGAGGAGTTTGTATAGCTCCCGACGGATGGCTCCTTCCTGTAACGAAAAGCTGAGATTTGTTACCAGTTATTTAGACATTGAAGACTAGTTTTTTTAATGGCATATGATTTTATCCATGGTTTATTGTGTAATTTTTTTATGCCAAATTTTGGTTTAGCCTAAGATAAAGCCCAAGCAGCCCAGAACGCACAAGCAGGACATAGCAGCAATGTGCGCACATGAGGGGTTTTGATTGTAGGAATACTGTTTGTCTTTATTTGTTCTAATATAAATCCTAGTTAATCTCGCAGTATAGTTAGGATTAAAATTCATTGGATTTAAATTAGGAATAAAATATGCCGGAATGCACATGCATTTCTTAAGTGGAATTCCTAAGATTTTATTTTAACTTATGCATGTTTGGATGGTTTTTGGGGTAAGGGTTTGCCAAGAAAACATTTTTTTTAATAAACATTTTATCTATTTAATTTTATAACAATTTTAATTGATTTATGTTTTCAAAATTATTGTGTATAGGTTTCTTATTTATTTGCCACCATAAAAAAATAACATCCAACACAAGCATGAAATCCAAACCTAAACAAGCAATCAAAAGAGAAAATAAGGTTTTTGAATCTGAAAGAATCATAATGTAAATAAAATAAGAGATTAGGGTTTGTTACTTTTTGAGAATTAGGATTTGCATAGCACTTGTGAATCTTATCTTGATCTATGTGATCTTCAAATTGGAAATTTAGGGTTTATCAAGTTTTAAGAAAAAGAAAAAAGTATTTGGAGAGAGAGAGAAGTGGAGTGAGCACTCTAAACTTGACGGATCTTAATCGAAGAGAGTGGTGATGGAAAAGAGGTCATAGGTGGGTTCTTTGTGAGGGAAGATAGATACCTATTGGGATGGATGCGAGAAAGAAATAAAAGAGAGAAAAGAAGGAGAAAGAGAAAGACACCTTGTTTGAGGACAGAAGAGAGGGAAAGTTCAGGAAAAAAATTGAGTCTGATCTAATTTTTATTATCCTATAGGATGGGTCTATTTGAATTATTTTGTCCCTCTGGATTAATCCTGAAAATGGCCATCCAAATATGCCCAAATTCATGATTGCTCTAATCCTGTGTATAAAACGAATCTGGGCTTTTAAATCTAAGAAAAGGGTGTATCCAAACAGGCAAGTCTTTCTGCTATATAATGTGATTAATTGATGCATTGTAATTAATCCACACAGAGAAGAAAAGGCTGCGGCAATTAAAGAACCGAGAGAGAGGAGAGAGAAAGAGAGGGTGGTTTCGGAGAGTAAAAAAGCGATTACTTTATATCGGGCGGTGATCGGTGATGGCGTTCTCGTGCAATACTTTCTTAATAGTGGAAGTTTTTGTTATCAAATTGCAGGATTAGTTACAAATTGCGCCGAACCTGAGTAAAATCTTATGTTTTATATTGTTTGGTGTGTGCTCCTAATAACTTGCATTGTTTTGGTAGATTGTTCGGTTAGTTTTTTTTCAAGTAGTTTGTTTGCACGCGGTCCTGATAGATTTTTCGCTGCAACTCTTGATATGGTTTGTGATTCTTTCAAGAATCGCGGATATATAATTACAACAAGTGGTATCAGAGTATCAAATTCGGTGTTTTCGGATTATTTGGGAAGATGTCATCTATGCATTATAAGGTGAACAAGTTTGATGGATGGAACAATTTCGGCATTTAGAGATTGAAGATGACAACTATTCTCAAGCAGTAAGGGGTTCGCATGATTGTCTTTGCAAAAGACAATATTTCGAAGACGACAACGGACGATAAGAAAGAAGAGATAGAGGACAAAGCCTTTAGTGCGATATGGTTTTAATTGGCTTACGAAGTTCTTTACGAAGTCAAGCAAGAGAATACGGTAACGGGGTTACGGAGCAAGTTGGAGTCCCTATACATGAAGAAATATCTTACTAATTGTCTCTAGCTCAAGTAATGATTGTACACGTTAAAAATGAAGGAGGAGACTATCACGACCCACCCCCAATACAGAGATTATTGTCCGCTCTGGTTGAAACCGTACGGTTTTGTCCATCGGAACGAACTGGACCCGATCAGGGGCCACTTCCCAGGAGGTCACCCATCCCAAAACTTTCCTGGCTCAAGCACGCTTAACTACGGAGTTCTCAAACTCCTGTAGTGCCGGTTCACTTAAAAGGCGTCTCTATATTGAAGAGCAGTATCATTCCATTTATAGTACAGATCTGTCCTCTTTCGGAATGTATTCCGAAAATTCCCCATTGTTTTACAGTGGGTCACCATGCTTATCTGGTATAAATGGGTATACCGGATAATACCTGGAGTATTACATTCTCCCCCACTTAGAATAATGGTTTGTCCTCAAACCACAGACCTACTATTGAGGAATCAGCTCTGATACCATTCTGTCACGACCCACACCCAATACAGAGAGTATTATCCGCTCTGGCCGAAGCCGCACGGTTTTGTTCTTCGGGACGAACTAGATCCGACCACGGGCCACTTCCCAGGAGGTCACCCATCCCAGAACTTCCCTGGCTCAAGCACGCTTAACTACGGAGTTCTCAAGCTCCTCTAGTGCCGGTTCACTTAAAGACGCATCTATATTGAAGAGCAGTATCATTCCATTTATAGTACAGATCCGTCCTCTTTCGGAATGTATTCCGAAAATTCTCCATTGTTTTATAGTGGGTCCGCATGCTTATCTGGTATAAATGGGTATACCGGATAATACTTGGGGTATCACAGAGATATCCGTAAAAAATTACCTGGATGAACTCAACCAGATCGTGATGGACTTCTGGAACGTGGTGGTGAAGATAGAGGATGTGGATCAGACGATAATTCTACTTTGTTTGTTGACCTCGGAGTATGGACAGTTCGTCAAGTCGATGGTGTATGGTCGGGATAAGCTTTTCTTAGAGGATGTAGAAGCAGGTTTACACAGTGAGGTGTTGAGGGAGAATGCGGTAGGTGACAAGAGTAGTCAGGGTGACGTCTTTTCCGTTAGATACCGTTCAGATGGAAACTCTTAAGGGAAAATCGAGAATCGCGAGAATGACAAGTTCTTTATTTGTAAGGAGAGCGGGCATTGGAAAATGAATTGTCCGAAGCGTAAGGAGAAAGGCAAACGGATGTAGGAGGATTTGGATGAGGGCAGTGATGGTTCGATTCTATCGGTATGTGCAACTTCAGACACACATGGATCGTGGATGTTGGATTCAGGGCGTTCATTTTATGTGACTCTGAATCAAAGTTGGTTTGCTACGTACCGTTCAGTTGATAGAGCTTTGGTTTTTATGGGGAACAGTATGCTAAGCAGAGTTGTTGGGATTGGTACAGTTCCGACCCGCATGCATGATGGGAGAGTTCGAACATTAACAGATGTCAGGCACGTGCTAGATCTGATGAGGAGCTTGATTTCATTAAGTGTTTTGGGCAAGAATCGGTTGCAAGTGCGTGATCGATAGAGATTCCATGATGATTTCCGAGGATGCTCGTATAGTCATGAAGGCAAAGAGGGTGATAAATCTGTATTTTCTTCAGGGACAGACGGTTATGGGAGATATTGCTAAAGGTTCTACTAGTTCAGATGGTTTCGACTCCGTCAAAGTGTGGTGTCCACTATTTAGCCATATTGGCCAGACAAGTTTGGAGGGGCCTCGAAAGAAACGGTCACTTAGAGTTGTAGATATCGGCACGAGAGATTTTCGGGAGGACTGTGTTCAAGGGAAGAAGATAGAGATGGTTCCGGCACCGGTTTGTTCTCGAGGTGGAGTTAGACATCATGGTTCCTTCATTGACGACTTCTCAAGGAAGTTGTGGGTGTACGTTCTTAAGCCGAAAATCGAGAATTTTCAGATTTTCAAGGAGGCTGTTGTGGAGAAACAGTTCGGAAAGCACGTGAAACTTCTTCTTTTCGATCAAGGTGGAGAGTTCTGCAAGTCAGGGAGGATCGTGCATCACACCACTTTTGATCATATATATATTGGCAGAGCATAGCAGATGATTTGAATAGTGTTTGGGAAGAACATGTATTCATGGTCTACGGCTGGAGTTCCGAGAGAGCGTCAGGTGGAGGCTCTGTTAGCTGCCGAGTACCTCATCGATCAGTCACCATCAACGCTGGTAGAGAGAACAATTCCTGAGGAGGTATGGACTGGATGGGCTAGGAATTACTTAGGGCTTCGTGATTTTAGATGCGAAGCAAAAGAGTACAGTTCATGGTTTCTTGGTACTGAGGATGGAGTAACCGGCCAAAATATGATAGTCACGAGTCTGCGATGTATCGAAGAAATCAAACCCAGACAGATGGTGAGCAGAGAACAGGATCACCGAGCCAGGTAGCGTTCGAGGTTAAAGTCCAGGTTACAGATGAGGTGGTCGGCACTTTGATTCAAGCGGAAAGACTAGTACAACCAGTTGTGCAGAGGCCTATGGGATTTAGAGGCACAGGAGAGGCTGGGGACAAAGCTCCGAGGATATGAGATTGAGAGTTTGACAGAAAGTCTGCATAGGAGATTCGTGGCATGGATATTGTCATGAATGTGGAGTTGCATCCGTTGCAGCATTATATTGAGCAGGTTCTCGCTCAGTATGAGAGAGAGGAGATTCAGCCTGTGTCTTCTCAGTTAGAGACGCACTTCAGATTATTGTCATTATCAGGGATAGCTGGCGATAGGACAGTTGGAGGTCGAGAACGGGTTACATGTTGGGTACGGATTCAATACCAGATAGATCGATACTTCAGATTATTATCGCAGTATCAACAGGAGAAACATGATTGTTAACCGTCTTGGACGCGGTTAGGAAGACCGTGTATTTGCGGAGACTGTTAGTTTTGGGTGTTCTACATGAGATGAGAGTGGTATTCTTGGAGGATTGGAAGACGGGTGTGGCTTTTAAAAAGGTTGGTACCCATGAGAATCCGAAAATTGCATTTACGGAGACGGTTCTGGATATTGAGTTCAAGCAACGCTTGAACTTGATCTGCCCAGCTGATTGATGAGGCACGGCGGCGACGAGGACAGGAGCTCCAGAGTTTTCAAGAAAATGTCGAGATTGTGACGAATTTGCATCAAGGTGGAGATTGTTATTTTTTATGGCAAATTCTGGTTGCCCAAGATCAAACCTAAGTAGCAAAGAAAGCCCAAGTAGGACAGAGCCATCAAGCAGCATGTGCGCACATGAGGAGCTCTTAATTGTGGCTATGTGCAATGCACGCTGAGAATACCTTTTGTCTTTATTTGTTCTAATCTCTTAGATAAATCCTAGTTAATCGTCTATTATATAATGTGATTAATTGATGCATTGTAATTAATCCATACAAAGAAGAGAAGGCTGTGGCAATTAAAGAGCCGAATGAGAGGAGAGAGAAAGAGAGGGTTTTAGAAAGAGAAAGAGAGGTTACTTTATATTGGGCAGTGATCGGTAAGGGCGTTCTTGTATAATATCTTCTTAACAGTGAATGTTTTCGTCGTCGGATTGCAGAATTAGGTGAAAGTTGCGTCAAACCTGGGTAAAATCTTATGTTTTGTGTTGTTTAGTGTATGCTTCTGATAACTTGCATTGTTTTGGTAGATTGTTCGATTAATCTTTTTTAATTAGTTTGTTTGTACGCGATCCTGATAGATTTTTAGCTGCAACTCTTGATATGGTTTGTGTTTCCTTCGAGAATTGCGGATATATAAATTACAACATATTGCTTTAGTGAATCCCCGCTTTATGATACATTTGAAGGAACTCCGTACCAGAAAATTTTATTGATACAAAATTAATCTCAGTCGGGACCATTATAATTGCTCGTTATACACTTCAAAAAAAAGATAGCCTGCTCTATGCATATACGTGGAAACGGCGTCTGCTGGGACCATAATTGTAGTGTCCAGACTGCATATCCCATGAAGTCCAGAAGCTTTTTTACGAATAGCTTCTTGGGTCCCATGGGGCCTGCAGTTTAGACGCTGCAGTTATGGGCATGCAGTGTGCTGCAGACACCGTATATACATCTACATATGCATATATGTATTGGTGTATGTTGTAATCAATACATTGGGCTTTAAAAATTTTCTTGTGTCCATGACCCTGTCCATGTCATGTTCTCATCCGTGTACGATGCCTATGCTTCCTAGCATTATTCTTTTCCATAAACTTTACTGTTTTCAGGCAATGACAATTATCCCGAGGATATTGTGTTAGTAAATTGTGTTCATTTTAGATGAAACAGTGAAAGTAAATCCATAACTAGACAAATATATAAGAATTCATCTATAAGAAACAGAACTTACAGCTTTTCTGACGATAGCTCCCTGAAAGTAAATCAAAGTCTTGCGATCATCAAACCCAGAAGCATCGTTAACGAAAGTTCTAACCAAATGCTTGTACGGAGCAATGACATCCTTATCCGTATTCGCTACATTTTTTGGATACCTTCCAAGATCTGCAAGAATATATATCGAGGATGGCAATTTTTTCCTCGCATATAACATACTGTTAGGATGGTGAGCGACGAAAATATGGTCTTTTCCTCCATATTTCCTCCATTCCTTCTGTTCTTTCACATACATAACCAACTCCTCTTGTAAGAAAGTATCGGCATTAACTTTCGACCTGGACTTCGCCGCGTTTCTATTGTAGCTCAAAGATGGAAAGTTTGGTACAAATACATATTCTGCCTCATCATGGTATTTAACTCGAACAGCGCCACAAGATTTATTAAATAACAGGTCAAGTGTGAGATAATACTCAGTGCTGTGTTGGAGATTAAGCCCGCCAGCATATTTCGGAATTTTCGTTTCGATATCAGGCCAGACATTATCACTCTGTGAAGTCCAATTAAGAAGTCCAAAATGAAACTTGGGGTCCAAATCATACATAAATACTTTCAAGCGCCGTTTGGTTGGATCGCAAGTTTGAGCTTCTGGCACTCCGTAGACATTGGTGTGTATCACTGGTAACAAGAGTTTTTTGTCTTTGATTTTGAAAGCATCTTGATCCTCTGATATTGAATGGAGTTTTGTGTTAGGTAAAATCCTTCTGTCGATGAAACGAGGTCGAGATAGTGAAGAAAAGTTAAACAATGCCGTGATAACTACGAGTGCTGCAATGAAGAGAATTATAAACGACCTTCGACGTTTGGGATGATATTTTTTTGTGTGCTTCTCGGCCATCTCGAAAGTCCGATAAGAGAAGATCCCGATTAGCCAAAGATTGTTTTCCCCCCTCCCGATAACTGCAACAAGAACGTACGATTGGGGTTAAGTAACTTTCGGATAGGATTTGAAAAATAAGTACATCAAAAATTCATAGAACAAGCTCCCTAACTAATGACAGGAAAAGCCGAACATTGAATAGAGAAAATAAGCGAAAAATCTAATGAAAATACATTGAACAGAGGTAGAGTTGTACAGTTTTGAAGGAAGAAGAAAACATAACACCCAAAAGCAACCTCAAAATCAGATGTACAAATATATTATAATGTTACTACTGGCAAAAATCTCCTCAACAAAATACAACAACAACTGAGCCTTTTATCCCAAGCATATGGGGTAGGCTACATGAACCAACATGAGAATCACGCCGGGTCCAGCAAAATACATTATGACAGTAATCATCCGAATTAAATATATACTGAAAATTCGTATCTGATTTTTTAAATTTAAAAATCCAGTATTATATATATATAGCATAAATATAATATTCGCTCATGAGAAGATGGCAAAACCTTATCAAATTATTCATGGAAGGAAGAAAAGCAAAGCACAAAATAATTTAAAAGAGAAAATTCCTTCAAATTTTCACAAGAACCACAAACATCTGGCTGATATAAAATCGAGTATAAATATTAAAATGCTAACTAACAGTGCTAGCAAATATTCCCTCTTCTAAATCCTCTATAAACCGATGCAATTCCATAAAACATGAAAACAATTCGAAACTAGTTTTCGGTCTGGAATCAAAAATCAAAAACATAATCATAATAGAACCCATGAGATAAAACATCAGGCCCTCAGGGAAAAAAACATGAAAAAAGTAGAATAACTCGAGAAATTAACAAAGTGAAAATTGGTTTAAAAGTAATGAATTTATACCTTGGAGAATCTATGAAACCTCTGTTATTCTCTTCTTCTTCTCTTTCATAAACAAGTTCAAGCGGGCCAATTATGAAAGGCCTATATTTATAGTTTAAATAGAATTAAGAAGGATAAAAGGATATATAATGCAAATTTTGAACTTCACCTTTTATATTCTCACCCTCTTATTATGATAAATCACAATCACAACTGGTTGTTGGATTATCTTAAGCTATTAGAGTAAACTTTAACTGCAGTTAGTTATTGCAGTAGAAAAATCAATTTCAAATCCTAACTGAGGTTGGTAAGCTGATTCTGATGCAAACCCAGCTGACTTTTAAAGTGCTGATGATATTCATTTGGGTTTTTTGTATATAACCCCCTGAAATATACATTTGGGTTTTAGAAATAAACTTATTCCTTGATTTTTCAAGGTGTGTAAATAGAGGAAGAAATATCTTATTTATAATGAATTATAATATAAGTAAGGGATAGTTACCAAAAACCACCGTGTGTTTTCACACTTTTATGATAAACCATCATGTGGTTTATTTTTTGACAAAAACTTACTGTGTGGTTTCACACTTTTACGAAAAACCATCCTGCGGTTTCGGAAAAATCCCAATACTGTTAATTTTTTTGGCTATTTTTAAAATGGTTAAATTTCAACATGCTACAATGAACTATAGTCACTTTTCCCAAATAATATCATGAACTTTCAAAATGATGGATTGATACCATGAACTTTCAAAAGTATCAAAAATCTCTAAGAAAAATTACAAAATTACCAAAATGCCGCTTCTTTTTTTTCATTTCAAATATAGACTTTTTTATTATATGAGAGGGGTATTTCAGTAATTTTGTAATTTTCCTCGGGGTTTTTTGATACTTTTGAAACTTTATGGTATCAATCTATCATTTTGAAAGTTCATAGTATTATTTGGGAAAATTGACTATAGTTCATGGTAACAAGTTGAAATTTAGCCTTTTGAAATATACCCATATGTGACATGTAGGCTTGGAAATGGGTGGGTTTGGGTCGGGTCAAGCATGTCCCATATTCATACCCATTTATTTTTTTATGGATCCAGACCCGTCCATTTACCCAACGGATCTGCATAGAGCGGACCTAAACCCGGACCCATTATTAATTGGGTTAGAACCGTTTATCCGGACCCATTTATCAACTTTAATTTTTATCAGTAATTACTATAATTCAAAAAAGTGTATGAAAATTAAGGTCAGCACATAATAAAAAATAAACTCAAACTATTAATAATTCTATATCTAAAATCAGCAGCTACTTTAACTTAACAGCTAAAATCTACTGCATATAACTAAATCGAATGTATAATCAACATCTGCTAAAAAAATCTTTAAAACTTTAAAAATATAATACATATTTATAATGAAAAATTAAAATCCAATTACTAAGATTTATCTCGGTGCTTCTTAAACTAATCAACTAAGAAATGACGGTAAATACACTCCATTTCAAATTAAACTTGAGGATTTTGTGGAGTTTTCCGATTCATGTAGCCAAATATTATAAATATAAAAAATTAGTACCAAAAGTAAGAGATAATGGTTATAGTTTTTTGTTATTATTGTCAAAAACTTTTGAACTTTACCATCAAAGTTTGAATAGAAACTTATCATATATAATATATAAGTGTTGGAAACAATTTAGAAGATTTCAAGGAGATGTACACAAATATGAAAATATCTAGAGGCAGTATGACAATTGAAACTAGTATCGTTGGTGTAAAAAATATTGGATGGGAATTAGTTATGTTAGTTCACTAACATTAAACAAGAGTCAATTGCTTGGAAATTTTTATTTATTTATTCCTCATTTGATGCATCTCTTCTTAAGGAATTAAATTATGTAGTTAATTAATTTCATATGTGGAGTTCGTTGAATCTGATGAGCTATCTAGCAATGATGTTGAATATAAGTGGCTTGTTAAATAATAAAACTATAACACTTACATTATTTTATATGTTTCCTTTTTGTCCTTTTTTTTTTGTTTTGTTTCTCTCTCTTTGTGTTTAATTAGGATGCGAGAAACTAAATTTGAATGTCATTCCAACTGCAATTAGGATACGATTATTTAAGTCACATATATATTTAGATTTTCATGTAATTGGATATATATATCAAAAACTAAAAGATTTGGTAATTCTGTTATTTAGTTATATCTATATTGCATTAATTTAATTTGTTATCAGTAAGTTAATTATATTCTGTTATTTAGGTTTATCTGTACATTAGTACATTAATTCGTTAGTAGTATGTTAATTAAATTCTTTTTTGTCAAAACTATGAGGATTTTTCGCCATCTCAATTTGAACACCTCCTCTTTAATAGTGAAAAAAAATAAAAAATCTAACCATAGTTAAAATATAAATAAATAAATTCAGAAGACATTGCTTATGGAAGTTGTGATGAGTGTGAGATAGACACATCCTTTACTTTTCACAACTAATATGTAATATTTCACAAAAATTGTGAGAAAAGATTTTGTTCCACTGTATAGTCTATACTCTAATATTACTTGCAAATTTTCTTTGTCAAGTCAACGAAAACAAAATATTTTAGCATGGCAAGTAAGTAGCATCATGTTACCACCTTTTATGTGAATCTCTAACTCGCATTCCACTATCATTACTTGAAATGTGACAAGATCCAAGAAATACTAAGCATGCATAAATCAGTCAGTAGTCAAAAAATATTTAGCATTCACAAAAGTGTCACAGTTTTTGAGAATCCAAGCTTCATAATCAATCATAATTTAATGGAAAAGAACAAAAAGAGAGCAAAATTGAAAGAGACTCGAGTGAGAGAGTCAAATATGCAGTTAGCCATATGGCAGCCATCACTTCATCTACCACCTGACAAAAGTTTCACAAGTCAATGAAGAAATGCTACATATTGTATGTTGGTCATAATTTCATAATTAGGCATTGAAGGCACGTCTCAAGTCAAGCTAAGCTGCCAAAATACCACCATTAATGAAGATACACGACATATTATATACTCGGAATAAAGACAAAGAATTGAAATTCATAGTTCACAAATTCGGGGCGATATACATAAAGGGGGAAAAATACAAACATTTGCAAACCATATTAACCAAGAAGTTACAAAATCTTATTGAATAATTTCATCATGCTCAACTTATGTATCAGCACGCAAAATACTAGTACACATTGCCCATATGTATCTTGTTCAACCATCTAACATGATGTTTTCAAGCTTTAAATTAAGAGAAAGGCAACATAGCTATATAATCTCTTTTTCAGGATTAGAACAAACCGAAAAATGAAGCCCTATACAGCAAAAGGAAGCAATATCATATCTGGCAAAATTACACATAAACTTCTCAGTCCTTCCAACAAAATGTTTTCAGCATTTTTCACATTTCAGTGAATTTTACTAAAATATAGACCAATCAAATTTATTACTGAGTAAAATGTAATATCCAGCTCACAAAGTTTAAAATCTCAAATGACCACATCAAGCATCTCTCTGACTTTTGCCCGCCACTTGGCTCTTGTAGATTAAGCCCTTCATCAACTGCCATAGCAAGTGAACAATAACAATAGATGACAAACAGCAAATGGAGAACAATAAAACAATTGCAAATTGATAATATATGAAGGGATTTCCACATTTAATTATAAGCAGTTGAAATCATATATAATAACTAGATAGTTTTTACAGTGACAGAAATGCATGCTTCTTTCATGTTGACCTCAAAGGCCACCCACATTCAGATCTGTCATGTATGAAAGGTTTTATATAGTCTTAGGCAAGGCCGAAAGCCTAGTTACGTTTACTGCAACAAATTTAGTATTGTTCAAGATAGAGTAGCTAATGCCATGATTATTCACTCTTCTATCCTAGATCGCACTAGACAAAGGATTGCAGCAGTCTTTGTTACTTCTTTAGCCTTGATTTGCTTTGAGACTAAAGGAATACCTCAACTGACATACTCGGCTTTGCTGTTTTATGTAATGATGCTGTGAACTTTGATAGATGCTTTGATTCAACTTCATCAGAACCTCTTCCTAGGTATGGCCGTATGGGTAGACTAACAGAGAATCCAACCTTTTACAGCGAGTCTTGCTTACCATTTCATTAAAAGGAATTATGTTATTCATGAAGCCTCTGACTTATTCATAAGCCTACCTTTGTGCAGTATTGTTGGTTTATTCATAAACCTACCAGTGTTCATACAAAGAACTACTTCGGGTTGATAGAGACTAACAGAGCTATCCCTTGGACACTACTGTTCTCTTCCCCACTTACATCACTTAGTGATGCTTAACATGCAAGATATGCTAGATATCATCGCTTCTTGCTGGATATCGCATATTTCTTGTAAACTCTCTCAGCCTTGTGATGCCCCACCTAATGTCTCCAAGTCAAGTGTCAGCCATATATCATGTTCTCACAAGCTGGATGAAAGATCCTCTGGAAATGCCAGCTTCTAGTCAAGGGGTTTATTGTTCATTATGTACTTCCTTTACTCTAACTGAGTGGAATGAAAACCACAACCATTTAAACTTTTCATTTACCAACTCGAGATTGAATGTCATTTTGTGTGCCACCACCAACTGGAGACCATGCGGATCTCACCATCTTACATGTCCGCCAACTAGCAAAAAAAGCAATTTTTTTGGGCCTAAGAATCACATCTCCAAGTGCCATAAGTTTTTAAGTCTCAACTTTAAATGTTCTTCATGAGCGAGGTTGTGTTTCAGATATCCAGTTGTATATTTGCCATATCTTGCTTGGTACCCTAAGCCCTAAGCTTGTTACCTTGAGAGCCAAGCTAGTTCAAGCTGATTCATACATATACTGATATATACATGAATAAATAAATAATTCAATAGGGAAATCATTTCACTATATTGAATTGAAGTTAAAACAATTAGATCAACATTAATTGCTAGTACAAATATCCCTACGGAATTCAATTTCCTTAAGGTTTGTGGTAACCTACTAAATTAATAGGCTGGAATGATATTGCAACTTCAATACGGAGACCAGATGAAGTTGAAAGATGCTCAAGTTGCTCACAACATATAGAAAAAGCACATGATTGCTGATTATCTAGCAAAAAATGGAGGCTTGGAAACTAAATGCAACAATTCATACACTGCATTGTATATTTCCTCAGGAATTCAAAAATTAGTAAGATTGGACCTAGCATCTCTCCCTAGATTCAAAATCAAGCATTGATGTAATTTTTACGTTTCTATTCTTACAAGATGTTTGTTGAAGAGTTGAAAAGTATCATTCCATCATAATTCTTTACTAGCAATGTAAAAAGGGCTTGCTTAGTTTCTTAAAATTTTCTAGTTTAAAAAAACCAAAAGAGAAACAAAAACAAAAGCTTCAATACGGAGCTTTGTTTAGAGCTATTGATCATAGTATAGGGACCACAATAAATCCAATAAATTTTTTATCATACCCCTGCTTTCCTATAAGAATGGATAAACTTTCATTTCTTCCTATGTTGGATACCAGGACATCAAACAAGTAGAGAAATACAATGAATCGGCAATACTTTCCAGTTACCATGATCCATAGATGAACTTGGAGAATAATATATTATTAGTTTTCCACAAGTTGTATAAGGGACGCGATAAAGTGATGTAAGAAGATCCATAGATCCCCAACAAGGATCGCTAGGTGTATTGTCACAAGAGCATAAGGATATTGCTCGTATGGAAGCATGAGAATATGTCATAAGCGCAACACCAACCGTCTAAAAGCAAACAATGAGACTTCGGATTTAGAATGGCGGCGGCGAAAATAAAAAATCTTTTGCTGACAGGAATTGTACTCTTTCGCCAAACAGAGCAAGTTAAGCAATTCGGATCACAAAATAGAAGGTAAAGCAGGCTTTTATTCAAGCAGTATGATTGTTGCATGTCGCAGCCATGATTATGGCAATGTTAGAAACACAAGTATCATAAAACAAGTCGAGGTCCTCGTAAAGGCCTACTAGTTCCTTGACACTGCTATTGCAGCTAAACAGAGCCGTTTGTTAACAAGATTTAACTTCGAAACCTAGATGAAACCCCCTAACATCCGATCTAAATCATTCAACGATTCAACATGAATGTTATCATTTGTAAGGGCAAAACTATTCATAATAGGGGAATCAAACACACCTAGCAAATCACATACACAATAGCACAAGGAGCATCTTTAGCTGACACAAACTGCTCAAATTCACCACCCTTCAATCGCCGTCGGTGCAAGAGGAAAGGCTTTTTGCAAGACCGATAGCCCCCAAAAAGCAATGGCCCTCGAAACCTGCACTCTTTGTTAAAATTGAAGAAAATGAAAGCACAAGGGCATATAATGATGTCAAAAAATTCAAGAGTAACTTGTTATACGCAAATTCCTCATTGTTAATCTACTGAAAATGGAAGTTAGAAAATTCTTAAGGAACTCGTGCAAAAGGAGAAAAAAATTCTCATAATTTATCAAAATCATAGCAACAATCTGGTTTCCTTAAAATTATATGCCCTTTTGATTTCAATTAATACCCAACATTTAACCGGAAAGAAAAATGACAATAATAAAGTTTAAAACATTTTTTTTTTGAAAACATGTAAAAATAAAAATAAAAACACAACTTTTTTTTTATAATAATTTTCTTGTTGGGGAGAGCCCGCGCTAACATCATCGCTCTCGATAAGAAATAAAGAGCTCCGTTGGCGAGCAGTCTTCATCGCAGAAGAAATCAACCAATGGCTTCGCTCTCTAACTTCTATCAAACCCTAAACGCATCGAGACGCAGCCAGCAACTTCAGCATCGAAGAGATAGAGCTTAAAGGGGGCAACGAATCGAGAGTAGAGGAGGAAGAAGAAGAAGAGAGGATAGCCATGGCGGCTTTCCTCTGCTCAGATAAGATCAAGTAGTGTTAGGGTTTCAGCTACGATTTTGGGTTTTGCTTTTATAGATGGAGGGGATGCTGTGGGCTAAGTGGGCCTTCTGTGGGCTTTTCAAACAAAATACTATGCGAATGCAAACAGGCATATATGTATTTATAATATTCCATGAGCTGCTCGTATATTTTCGGTTAATATTATGGACTTCACTATGCTGGATCTTCTGTCTCTTTCATCTGCAGTACACCGAATAATTTTTATTTTTGGCTGAAACTAGCGATGGTATGTAAGGGGTCTTATTGTTTGGGATCCCAATCCTCGCAGCAGCAGCAAGCTCGGAAGACCATAAATTACACTAGGAAGAAAGATTAACGGATTTATGGAATTTGACCATACAGCCTTACGTCCACATTTTCATAAATTACACTAGGAAGGGTAAACTGTTGAAAAAATCCCAAGGGGTTTTTCCCGTTGACAGGAAGCTCATAGTCTAGAAGCAGTTGTCAGGAACCTCAAGAAATTTTGCATGTAGTACTTGTATAGTTGTTTGTTGTATCTTAATAGGTTATAAATATCACAGATAACTGTATAGATATCGCAAACAGCTGCATAGATATCCATAATAGCTAGATATAGCGAGCAACTATATAGATACAGCATGCAGGGGGATTTTTTGACAACTGGAAAAATTCCATGTGGTTTTTGACAACGTTTCAAAACTCTTAGTTTTTTCTCAGAGGGAAAACTGCCTCGGGCTTTTGACAATTCGCCCTAGATTCAATTATGTTGTTTATGGAATATTCAATGCAGCATAAATTGCATAAGGGCATGTTTGGTTGCAGGATTATGAGTTTGGATTTGGATTTTGGATTGTGCAATCCTAGGATTCCATAATTTTGTGTTTGGTTGCATGATTTGGATTTCTTGGATTCCTTTGTTTTTTATGAGGGGCCATCACAAAACAGGGATTCTTGAATCCAAATTTTTTTTAAGGATTTTCAAGGATTTGACACTATTCATTGTACTTTTAGATGGAGCCCATGTACTTTATTTATTTAATAATCCTCTCTCTATCTCTCTCTCTCTAAAATTCTCAAATCCAAATCCCACCTTTTTTCCACCAACCAAACAAAAATTACAAGGATCTACAAATCCAATACTAGAAATCCAAAACCAACCAAACAACAAATTACCAAATCCTGAAATTTCAACCGTACTATTTTGGAATCCAAATTCCATAATCCTGCAACCACCAAACAGCCCTAAAGACACTTTTACTTAAATAAGTGACCTTCCTGCATTTTTTACTAGACCGCCATTAAAACTTAAATTTTGCATCAAGCCCCATAAAAGGCCAAAAATGTTACATAAAACATCATCCAAATCCAATATTAAATACCATGCCAATAGCCGTATTTGTATTTCTTTAGTGGGGTCCGTAAGAAATATAAAAGTGGAATAACGTTAAACAATTAATCTTTCATTAGACGGTTTATCTTTACATAAAACATGCGCTAAAAAGTTTTATATTAACAATTTATAGGAGACAAACTTTGAATTTCTTAAAGTTTAATGGTCTTCAATAAAACATTGAAATTTTAATGGTGTCTTTTGCGTGTAAAGGATTTTTCATATACAGTCCTTAAAGATGAGGTATTGGAAGAAACAACACTGAAAATCAATAATTTAAAAAACAACCCTAAAGATTCGCCTTTAACAACATTAGACGCTCCATTACGTTAACACAAAGTTGACATGGGTTATGCCGAGCCATGATCAACAGGGGATATTCTTGAAAATATTAAACGTTCAAACTACCCTCAGTGATGCCACATGCAAAAAAACTAATTTGCTCCAACTTCTCACCACTTCATCTTTGAAGTTCTTTTCGTACACAAAGCTTTGAAAAAATCGGTCCGGATCTACTGCGGGAATTATTTAGAAGATCCAAAACCTACTCACTACTAAAGGGTAGGGATTTGTTCACGGTTTAAACCGTGAACAAAAGTCATTTGTTTAAACCATGACCCAAACCTGCGTAAGCAAAGGATGGGTCGTGGTTCTGACCGTGAATAGAAGATGAAACGTTCACGGGTGTAACCGTGAATGTTTCTAAGCGTGAAAAATTAAAAAATCAATTATTAGGAGGGCCCCAGGTTTTTGTTCACGGTTCTGACCGTGAACAAACTCAGTTATGAGTCACGGTTATAACCGTGAACAAAACTTGTAATCTTGACCCATAACACAAACCTACTGTTTGAAGCAGCTTATTGTTCACGGTTACAACCGTGACAAATTATTTTGTTTTTTTAAATAATTAAATTTTCCATGCTCCAATCGTGTTAATTTCAGTTACAAGCAATATATAATTTTCATTCACATGCATCAATATATAATTATCATTCACGCAATATATTCAAATCTCACACAATTAATATACGACAATCAAATTAATATGCTCCGAATCGCATGCAAACATAAACAAAAATTATACATACAATCAATATGATCAATACTCTATTAATCAACAAATCAAAAAATACATGTGTCAAAAAATTGTTCAATATGATCAATACTCCATTAATGTCTTATTGTATGTGTCAACAAATCAAAAAATAGAACTAACGTCGTTGGGACGACGATCCATCTCCATCGTCCCGTAGCCTAAAATATACGCTCAACTCAGTCTGTATGGCCTGCTGGACGGAATCGGCGTGGGATTGCTTTATGTCTCGGATCTCCACTGTCACGCCCAACTTCCCAATGTACAGGAAAATAGACGTGGCGAGACTGCAACGTATTTACTCAGAAATAAACATGTTAAGTGTAAATAAGCAATATAAAAGTAAAGCATAAGAATAACAAGAGATGTAATGAAACAACAACTTTTTATTTATATTCATTCTTTACATATAACTGGAAAGTAAAATACAATAATGGAAAGTGATGCCTAAACAATGGCATATGAACTGAAGTACAAGTAGAAACTCGAATTCTAACTCCTCTGTGAAATGCTCTAATTCGTCTTGGCTGGGCTCGATCTCCTGAGAGTCGGATCCTCCTGACAACATTCCAAAGAAATAAGAAATAGGAACGTCATCAGCGAATAATCGCTCGGTAAGTCCCAAGAGAGAGATATGAATAGATCAAGTAAGTGGAATAAGTCTGGTAATTTATCCGTTTTTGTTATACTAACGTAGTTATCTGTAGTTTGGTACAGAATGCATTAGTATATACGAGAGGAGCCCAACTATCCGTGGACTAAGGTATACGGAGTACAAGGCCCCGTCAAGTCACGGGACAATGACACGGATATTCAGGTTAGGTGTATTATAGTGACCGTCTCATGCCACTTCTGATGCATTCCGTACAAATCTACCCCGTTAAACCCCGTAATACATATTGTATTGATTGTATTGATTTATTGTATAAGACTTGCCAAAATCATGGTATAAGTTGTTCATGTAAACGGTTCAAATATAAACGGATAGTCATATTGTCAAGTTCAAAATATACCCATGGTTCGGTCCAGTCAAGTCATGTTGCATGTTTGTATTGTTCAGTATTCATGTTCAAATTCAAGTGTCCATGCTTGATACATTGAATTCATATTGCATTAGATATATGGTTGGATTGTTTTCAGATTAGATTGAGACTCGGATTGAGTCAGACACTTAAACAGATTCGAGTCCTGAATTAGATTTAGAAGTTATCGGTAACTGCTGCACATGGACAGTAGACACTACTACAATAAGGGGTTGCCCCTACGGGTATAGGAATTCGTAGGGGCAACTTTTTATTGCTCCTACGGATTAATCCGTAAGACCATCGATTTGTCCCTACGGTGTCCTACGGATTAATTAAAAAATATTAAAATGTAATCATTGATTTGACCTTATGGAGCCGCAAAAGAAGGCTCTACGGATTAATCCGTAGGGGCATCAAAGGCTTATTTATAAAAATAAAAAAAAAGCCCAGAAATTTCCTCATCGTTCCCAAAATTTCCCAACCTCCTCATCACCGATCTCCCGCGCGCGCCTCCTCGCCACCACACCCGCGCACGCCTCCTCGTCGCTGGTACACCATCGTCGACTTCCTCGTCGATAGTAGAATCCCGCGAGCTCGCGTCGTCGACCGTGTATCGTCGACAGTGGAATCTCCGGCCTTTTCCACCTCGTCGACAGTAGAATCGCCGGCAAAACTACTACCAAGGTGAGTTGATTTCAATTTTTAACTTATAATTATGCTTTTATTTGTGTTATTGTTGATTTTAGGATTACTACCAGAGCTTAGAGTTAGGGTTCGATCTAAGGTTTGGGCTAGCCTAACCCTTAGGGTTAATTAGGTAGGGTTAGAGTTGGGGTTCGGTTTAGGGTTAGGGTTAATTAGGTAGGGTTAGGGTGAGTTTGGGTTAATTAGGTAAAATAGGGTTGGTGATGATTAGGGCTAGGGTTTGGGTTAATTAGATTAATTAGGGTTAATTTTGGTTTGGGCTAGAGTTAATTTGTGTTGGGGTTTGGGTGATGATTAGGGTTAGGTTAATTTGGGATAGGGTTTGGGCTAGGCTTAATTTGGATTAATCAGATAAAATAGAGTGTATTTGTGTTAGGGTGTTGATTAGGGTTAATTTGGATTAATTGGGTTAATTAGTGATAATTTGAAGGGTTAGGGTGTTGATTAGGGTTAATTAGGTTAATTTGGGTTAATTGGGTTAATTAGGGATAATTTAAGTTAGGGTGATGATTGGGGTTAATTTGTGTTAATTAGGTTTAGGGTTGGTGCACTGGTTCCTTTAGCAGGATACTTGATGATAACGTAAACGTACAATTTTACCGTAAACGCAAGAAAAATTTATCCTAAACTAAAAACTTCGACCCCATAATAATGAAACGTAAACATAAAACCTATTCATGTTAAATGTTCAAGTTAAAATCAATATATGATACTCGATGATAATATGAAACTTTCATATTCTCATCGATACTTATATGTGAAAATCAAAGCGCGACTTAGTTCCCGTCTATCGGTTAACATACGTTCGATATTCGTCGTGACATAGAACTATACGAAAATTGTTAAATATCGGATGATATAGTTCGGTACTAACAATCGTCGTGTAGTCTATGTGACGAGAAGATTCAATCGTATGATAACCGATAGATTTGTCCAGTGTGGACAAATTAGGAATGTATAAAGCAAACACCTGCATTCACTTGTGTTTTCATTCGTTTCGAGTTATTTCGTCGGTACTTTTTCGCTGGTTCTCCGTGTACAAAGATAAATTAGATGTTCATTTTAACGTTGTTTCACAGCATTGAAATGATTATCTATTCTATTACAGTGTATTCGGAGAACAGCGGGGAGGTGCTGCCGAAATTTACTCGAAACGGATGAAAGCACAAGCGAATAGGTGTCTGCTCTATACATTCTTAATGGGATAGAAGCCTTACCCCCCGACAGCTGAAACACACACAAACAACACGAATACATAACAAACGCACACACAAAGCACATACACACTAACAACCCTACACTTAAGCAAACTCAAAAATTGAAACACACATACACAAAATACAACTCATACTTGGGTATCTTCAAATCTAACTTTGTTTATCGATAATTTATTCTATTCAACGAAAAACTTGCCGCTACGGATTTTCTTCTTTGTCGGTAACCATCCCGTTCTTAGATTTCTCAATATAGTTATCATAACCTACAATTTATATGTTATACAGTCAAATATGGCCCATGAGTACATCAGAGTTAAGGACTGGATGTACGTGGATTGGCAACAACGTATGCAACCTAAGTTTGTAGCAGGAGTTGCTGCTTTCATTGAATTTGCACGCTCACATAATAAGATCGTGTTAGAGAAGATTCTCTGCCCATGCTATAGATATGGGAATAAGTACTGGCAGAAAGTAGAATTCGTAGAGCTTCACATCGTTAAACATAGTCTTACTAGACTTTATACAATTTGGCTATATCACGGGGAAGGAGAAGAAGAAGACAGTAATGCGGCAGAAGAAAAAGACGGTAACTTCTTTCCAGGAGAAGAAATGAAGGATATGGTAGAGGCTGTCCTAGGTGATAGTATTCGTACCGAAGATGACATTCCTTCCGGTCAAGAACCGTGTGCGGATAAGTATGAAAAGTTCAGGAATGATGCCAGCAGACCAATTTATGAGAATGCAAAGTATTCCACCCTCTCATGGTTCGTCCAACTTTTCCAGATTAAGTGCCTAAATAGATGGAGCAGCAAGTCATTCACGATACTTCTGAAGTTCTTGAAAGTTTCTATGCCCCCAGAAAATAACGTGCCCGACAGCTGGTACGGAGCCTAGAAGATGATGTCTGATTTGGATCTGAAGTATGAGATGATTCGAGTATGTCCCAAAATTGCGTGTTGTACCGGAAAGAGAATTCAGATTTGAAAGAGTGTCCAACATACGGAGATGCCAGATATAAGCCGAAAGAATCCCATAAGAAGCCCGATATACCTGTCAAGATAGCACGATATTTTCCCATAACACAGAGGCTGCAGAGGCTATTCAAGTGCAAGAAAACAGCCGATGCAATGATTTGGCATCACCGTGCTCCTCCAAGTGAAGATGGAAAAATGAGTTATCCAAGAGATTAACCGACATGGAAGGATTTCGATAGGAGGCACGAAATATTCAGTAGCGATCCTCTCAATGTCAGGCTCGAACTCGCTAATGATGGCCTCTGCCCATTCAACTATATGGCTGGAAGCCACAGCATATGGCCCGTTATAATGATAGTTTATAATATGTCGTCTTGGTTGGCTATGAATCAATCCTACTTTATGATGCCTCTTTTTATTGACGAACCAAACTCACCAGGAAACAATATCGACGTTTATCTCCGACCTCTGATCGATGAGTTAAAATCTTTATTCATTGATGGTGTAGAGACTTACGATGCAAACACAGATACAACCTTCACATTGCATGCGGCTTTAATGTGGACAATTAATGACCTTCCTACGTTTGGAATGCTATCAGGTTGGTCCGTACATGGTCACAAAGCATGCCCTTATTGCCATCAATATACAATATCGAAATTTTTGAATTTTAGTAGGAAGGTTTGTTATTGTGGTCATCGGCGTTTCCTGCCACTAGATCATCCTTACAGGTTAGACGCTGCTCTCTTTGATGGTCATCAGGAGCTTCTTGGGCCTCCAGCCTCATTGTCCGGAGAGGACGTGACTACTCAGTAGGATGGGTACAATAATATGACCTTCGGGATAGATCCGGCAAAACAGGTCAAACCACCGTACTGGAACAAGTTAAGCATTTTCTACAAGCTTCCATACTGGTCAACAAATTTAGTGCGTCATTGTTTGGACGTCATGCACGTAGAGAATGGAGTATCCGAGCACGTACTCAACTTGCTTCTTTGTAAAGACGGAAAATCGAAAGACAACATCCGTGCTCGGATGGATCTTCAGGACTGGGAAATTAGAAGTGAATTGCATTCTAAATCGATAGGGGTAAACCAGGCAAATTTGTACTTCCCAATGCCGCGTATCATATGTCACAGCCGGAGAAGAAAAGGGTCCTTCAGGTGTTGCATGATTTGAAAGTTCCCACAGGTTTTGTAGGATCATTTAGTAAAAAGATAAAAATTATGAACAGTAAGATCGATGGGCTGAAAAGTCACGATCACCATATTGTTATGGAGTACCTTCTCCAATTAACCCTCAGGACTTCTCTTCCCGAATCGGTTGGTGTTACAACTCCAATTTCAGTTTATATAAATTTCATTTAAAGTTAATGTACAATTGGGGTATTTACATTTCCTGTGAGTACTATAAAAATTTGTTTTACTTTTGAACAGTAAGAAAGAGCTTGTAGCTCACTGGTAAGACCTTGCACTGCTGATCCATAGCACCAGAGTTCAAATCCCATCAGCCACATATTCTTTTTATTTTAAATTCCTTTAATCTTTTAGAAGCCCAAGAGACTACACGTGCACTACACGTAAACTGAAGAGACATAAGATGGCCAAACACGTGCACTGTAGAATACCAAACGACCCCGACCCAATACTCCAACACCAACCCAAACTGTCGGCATTGGACCGGCGACACTTGCGATGGGGCCGGCGACATCGGTCTCCCCTGTCCTAAATGCTTCCAAACTTCACCCCCTGCACCTCTTCAGCTACCCCACTAACCACACATTACTTGTTTACTCTGAATTAATTCAGAGAGCAATAAAATACCCATTTAACCTCATTTTAATGCATATTTCAATGCATTCTTTAAACACCCTAAACCCTAATTTTTCCCTATAAATACCACCCTCATTTCACACCTCCTCACTCACAATTCCCTGTCAAAACTCTCAAAAAATTTCCAAGTTCCCATAGTATACTGTTCCCCTCCGAAAGACGGCGCGACATGGCGTCTCTTGCCTGAAATTCGGGGCAGATGCTAATTGGTGCTATCCGTCCACCTCTCCGAAGATGCCAAGTTGATTCATGGCACCATGTATCGAAGGTTTACACGGTTGCGGCCGATGTAGCAGATTTCGTCAGATTCCCCCTCGTTTGAGGGGTTTTTGATTGTGGGGACGCTCTTCCCTGCAGGCGCAAGCCCCTGCAGTTAATTACGCTACCGCATCGCGGTAACAACTTTCTCCTTCTCCAGATGGTCACTTCGCGTCGTGTGTGTTTGTTTTATGTTTTGTTGCCCGTGGATTGTTTACGGAGACCTAGTTATGTCGTCGCCCGTAGGACGTGGACTAGTCCAAATCCATATTTATCTTAGATTTGGGTTTGGGGGTTTGGTTTGAGGATACGTTAGCCATATTTGAGGTTAAGATCAACTCAAACGTTTGTTAAGGATACGTTAGTCTAACTTGAGACTAAGATCAACTTAACGGGATCGTTTAGATCCGACAAAAGAGCATTTAGGGGATCTATTGTTCCAGTTTAGGGACATGGTGGTCCATTGTATGTATGGCCGTCGGGACCCGTCACCTCTCTGACGACGTTGAAGGATTACAACGACAGATATCAGAGGAGTTCAGAGATGTACCCTTGAACCGAAGTTGATTGGGGGGATTCATAGTCCAGTCTGTTTGAAGGTTTAAGGATACGTTAGCCATATTTGAGGCTAAGATCAACTTAAACGGGATCGTTTAGATCCGACAAAAGAGCGTTTGGGCTCTATTGTTCCAGTTTAAGGACATAGTAGTCCATTGGTAGTTTAAGGACATTGCGGTCCATGGGTAGTTTAAGGACATTGCGGTCCATAGGTAGTTTAAGGACATTGCGGTCCATTGGGTTTAAGAACCCCACAGTCCGTATCAATGTGTGGTCATCGGGACCCGTCACCTCTTTGAAGACGTTGAGGGATTACAACGCCAAGTATCAAAGGAGTGAAGAGATGTACCCTGGAACCGGAGTGGATTAAATAGTTTTTGGCCCAATTTGGGATTGAGACCAATTATTATGTTTTGAGCCCATTGGCCCAGTTAATTACGAATTGAGGACTTATGGCCAGTTTGGGCTAAGTCCAATCATGTCTGGGACATCGGCTTTCTGTTAATCCATTGAAGGAGAGGCTTTGCCTCTGGCCATTTAGCCAATTGGGCTAATGCCTAGTGTTAAACACTAAAGACCAATCAGTGTTAAACACTGGGAATGAGATTGATAAGTTAGTGTTTAACACTAAAAGATAGTTGGTGTGAAACACCAGCAACAAGGCTTTCAAATTAGTGTTAAACACTAAAACAGTCCAGTGTTAAGCACTGGCAACAGAAATTCCAAATTAGTGTTGAACACTAAGGTAACCAGTGTTGAACACTGCGAATAAAGTTCTTTGCTTAGTGTTGAACACTAGGGCTAAACAATGTTTTAACACTGGATTCAGGGGGCCCAATTTAGCGTTAGACGCTGAGGTAAGAGGGGTCACGTGGCAGCACGTGAGGGCGCCCTCCCTTCATTTGTTCTTCTGAGACTATCGCATTTTTCAGAGTATCACGTGACATCACGTGACGGGCATTCAAATGCTTATATGTTAAAGCTTCTGCCAAGGGTCACGTGGGTCACTTGAGGCACTGCCTCCAGAGGGCTTTCTGTAGATCTTTTGGGGGGAGGGTCACGTGGCGGCACGTGACCCTGCCTCTATGTATGTTGTTTAGAAGATCTGTTAATCTTTTTCCTCGTAGGGTTCAACCCTAATAAAAGCTTTAAATTCCAGAGGAATTAAATTCCTACTTCCTTTTTGGAGATTTATATTCTGGAATAGAGTTGAACTCTGAATTTTCTGTAGGAATTAAATTCCTCCTATACATGAAGAACCGAATAGGGTTAAACCCTAATGAAGGCTTTAAGGAACTAAACTCCCATTCTCTGTTAAAGAATTATGATTAAGGGAATTAAACTCCCGTTGTTTCAACAGAACCAAGTTCTTAATCAGGGTTAAACCCTGTTTCTTTTTATTTTGAAGGAATTAAATTCCCATAACACAGGGTCAAGCCCTAATTTTATTTTAAAGGAATTGAATTCTTATAGTTCTGTGAGAATTAAATTCTCGTGCTTCCATTCCCTCTCTATGCTTTGAATCTGCATGACAGGATCTCAACCCATTGAGAATTAAATTCTCAACTCAAGGGGAGATGTGCACTTTACAGATCCTCCACCAAGGAGAGAAGAAATATGTCCTTCTGTTTTACATCAGAGTTAAACTCTGTTGAGAATTAAATTCTCTTTCTTTCAATGAAACCTTCCCTTTCTTACCTAGGGTTTTCTTTTGCAGAAGATCCAAATTTCTCTCAAGTATCAAGGCTCTCTCTCTTTTCTTCCCTCTGCGTGTATATTCTTTTTGCGTGTCTCTTGGCTCCTATTTATAGGAGAAGCAGCCGAGTCAATTAGTTTTTTGACGAATCTTCATTGAGAGATTTGATTTGCATCCATCATTCGTTTTGGACCTTTGGATTATTAGGTGAATTTTATTCACCATTGGATTTCAAATCCAGGGATTCTCCTTTGTTATTTCTGTTAGATTTAAAGGGGAAATCTTTCCAAATTCGAGATTTTCCCATAGATAGATGATATTTAATCACCTCTAAATCTTTAATTTAATCGATTGCTTTTGGAAAGATTTGAGAGGTCTTTTCTCAGAATTTAATTCTGTTGACAAATGGGCTTTGAAGTTGGTCACGTGTGGCCACGTGACCCTTGGTCACGTGTGGGCACGTGACCCCCTTGGAACGAGCCTTCTTCCTTCTTTTTGCGCTCTGTTTTCTGGTTGCTGCTTAGCTATCATGTGCCACCACGTGACAACTGGTCACGTGTGAGCACGTGACCCTGACATGGAGCCTTCTTCTCGATTTAACCGGAGAATGAGTCTGATGTTTTGAGTGTCACGTGCCAACACGTGACCCTGGTCACGTGGAAGCACGTGACCTCTTCTGAAGCCTTTTTCTTGATTTGTTCAGGGAGCTGTTGGGTTTTGAAGCCGCTTTTGATTGTCACGTGCCAACACGTGACCCAGGTCACGTGGGAGCACGTGACCCTTTCTGAAGCCCTTTTTCTTTGATGTATTTGGGAAACTGAATTTGCCTTGCCGATACTTTTAGGTGTCACGTGCCAACACGTGACTGCTGGTCACGTGTAAGCACGTGACCCTCTTCTGAAGCTTTTTCCATAAGCTTTTCTGATTTTAAATCAGGAAACAAATGCCCCCACAGCGTTGTTCTCACGTGTCCGCACGTGAGTGCAACGCTGTCACCTTTTGTGACCGTTGGATTCCTTTAGGGATTTGGGGAGATGAATCGTTTCCATCACATCCTATAAATATAGGGGTCATCTCAGGGACGCCTCCACTTTGCTTGTCTTCCTCCTTGCAAACTTTCTCTGAGAATTTAATTCTCTTCTTTCAGAGCTTAGTTCTCTGCCTTGAAACAATTTTCAGAGTTTAACTCTGTTTGAAAGGACTTCTTTCCCTCCGGTAATGTTCTTGGGCAAACGATGGACTTTCACATTCTTCTGGATTTTAAATTCAAAACAAGAGTTTTACTCTTTTAATATGAACCCATTTCCTTCAAATTCATCAACAGGAACAGAAAGCCATTTAATCTTCAAACTGTAGCTCTCTTAGGGCTTAAGCGGTCTTTAGGGAAATGATGATGACAATCTATGGATTTTAATTCCTTCCCAAAAATGTCTTATGGGAATTTAATTCCCTTTTCTAAAAGGAATTTAATTCCTGTGAAGAACTCAGTTTCTTCACATGGAGCCTTCTTGGGGCCTCTTGGCCCGAGGTTGTCCTTCTGCAATTGATGGAACAGGAGTTTTGTAATGATATCTTCTGTGGGAATTTAATTCCTTTGATCCTGTTGGATCTGTTGCGGGGCCCGAGACAGATTTGTCTTCTAGGGGGGATGTGTAGGGTCACCTGAATCTCAGTCTTTATTTAATGAGGATATTCCCTTTGTTTTATTATATCTATTTGGTCTCATTATTAATGAGCTGTCATCCAGATTCTGTGGGGCCCATGTGTTTTGTAGCCAATAGTCCCAGAAAACTCTGCTGTTGCTTTCTTTAACTAGTCTTCATGTTCATGCATGGATATATATCGCTGACTTTGCTTTTAACGGTCTCCTTTTATTGGATTTCAGGTGCGATGGCTTCTGTTCCCTGCTTTCCCTTTTCTCGCTCGGAGGCTGCTTTTCCTCAGTCGCCATCTGATGAGGAAGCGATGGCGATGATCCGGGCCCATGACCCGAACTGTACCAACCTTCTTCAATGGGGATCTTGGTATAGTCAGATTATTCAGGGTCGCCGGAGTTTTCTTTGCGCGGTACCGACGGAGCCCACTTTCCCATTCTTACCGATGGATCCTCCGAGGATGGTTTTTGCTGTGGAAATGCCTAACTAGACTCCAACGGGGAGGCTCGAGCCTTCGACGGCCGGTATTCCGAACCATCCGATCCCGGCCATAGACATCTTGGGGCGGCGTATCTGCCTGGGTGAGGCCCACCCGTGGGGGCAGATCTATAAGATAGGGCTCACTCCCCGACACCCTACGGGCTATCTTCTCTGGGCTCGCTACATCCTTGCCACCCATCGTGCGCGGCTGCAGAAGGTCGGGCTTTATCAGGCAATATACGCGTCACTCTTCCATTATAAGTCCCCGCATGTCTGGTGGGTTAAGGCTTTTTTGAACCAATGGAATCTTCCCACCAACACTTTCATTCTAGGAGATCGCGAGGTCTCGATCTCTCTTGCAGAATTTTATGAAATCTCGGGATTGCCAATCAGGGGTGCACTGTATGAGGAGTTGTTGCCTCCTGATGAGTATGTCTTTGAGCCCGAGTCTGCACCAGCTGACGGCTTGTCTGTTGAGAATGCCGTTCGCCACAAGCGCCCCAGCTTGATCAAGGCGCTGGGTATTTTTGATCGATTGTTCACTGAGTCTGAGGAGCAGGGTGTTACTTTTAAAAGCTTCATTTCCCGCTTCCTTCGTGAGGACGTCATATCGAAGACTGCTCCGAAGTTTGCTAACATCAACGACCCCTTTGGGTTCGGTCCGAAGAAGCTACCGACCGCTGAATCGGACCTGCCACAATACTATATTCCCATCGTGTCGCCGATGTCTTTTGAGTCCATTGCAGCACCCGGTATGGATGAGGAAACATTCTTCGTGGGGTTTGTCAGTGTTTGGCTCAGTTGGTTCGTTATCCCCATGCATCGCCGCTTCATGAGAACCTCGGTTATCTACTCGGCTCATCGTATTGCTGAGGGGACGCGATTGGCTATCGGCATCCCGGCGTTGGCGCATCTTTATCATGGGTTGGGCACCGCAGCTAATACCTCTACTCCTGGTGTGGATGTGGTAAACTTTTCGCTTCATTATTTCACGTCCTGGATCGAAATGCACGTGTTGGGGGCTTTTGCCATGCATCAGAGGCCCTCATTTTACGATGCCTACCTCTTTCCACGACTTATGCGATTAGTGGATGCTTCTGCCGCCGACCCGACTCAGTTCGGGGCTATTCGGGTGCTGATTTCTCCTTACGCTGCCGCTGGCGGGATGGTTTTTAATGATCGGGTCTTGTCTACTCCCTCAGGTCCAGTTCAACAACTCTGGGATTTGTCAAAAGACAACGCACCTTCTTTGAAGCCCCGGGAGGCTGCGCACTTATATACAATTAGACCGGGCTACTTGGTGTTTCGCCAGGACAGTGCAGCTCTTTTCATGCGGTACAATCCGCATCGATTTTCCCGACAACTTGGATATGACCAGGGTGTTCCCTTCGAGGCTTTTATAGTCGCCCCAATCCCTTCGCTCGATGCCGTTCGCGATGCAGCTCATCATTTCATGAGGCTAAACACCGGCTCCCACTTCATTGTACCTGAAGCTGAATACTTGCCCCGGTGCGTGGGCGCGTTTACGGGTTGGTATCTTCATCGGGTCAGCCCAATCATTCTTGAGGAAAGGAGGGTGCTTGTTGGCCATGATGCCCCTCTTCTGGTTCCAGGAGCTAAGCTGCGACAGAGGGCTCCGGTCCGCTTCCATCTAAGGGATACCGGCGCTGCGCTCATCCCAGGAGAATCGGAGGTGAACCTTACTCCAACAACCGGTATGCCCCTGGGTTCCCGCTCGCGAGGTGGAAGGGCCCCGGTAGTAGCACCACCGCCTGTGGCAGCACCCCCCCCGTGGCATTGACAATGACAGTGTCATCCTCGGTCGTGGCACCAGGCGAGGGTAATAGAGATGAGGGCGTCGTAGGCGATGTGGGTCAGCGTCGCCCTAAGGCTTCGCGGGGGAGGAAACGGTCATCCTCGGCGACCGGCTCTGGGTCTAAGCGTCGAAGGAAGGTGGCCACCAATTCGCTCGATTCTTTGGCGGAGTCTGAGCCTACTCTTGAAGATGAGCCGTTGGCCCTGCAAGAGTCAGACGCTGGACTTCCTTTCCCGAGTTCGGCCGATGAGGAGGCCGCACAGTTGGCTGAGGCCATACGACGTTCCAAAGATGTGTCTCATAATGCTAGGGTTCCGAAGAAGTCCTATCCCGCTGTAATCTTTTACGAAGACCCTTCGTGGATTCGGCAGCGATTTATCGGTCCTTTGGAGGAATGGGGGGAGAGGGCTTTGAAGCAGGCCGCTTCAGAAGATGCAGCTGACGTACTTTCTTTATGGACCGGCGGCCATGAGTCCACTCTCGAACCCCGGCGAGCCCACCTCCTTGAGAAGGAGCAGCGGCTTGAAGAAGCCATATTGAGGGCTTCTTTGCGCATCGGTACGTTGTGGTTCTTTTCGTAGTTCTTCAGATTGTTTATGCCCGTGCATATGTATCATTATTCTTATTTGAATCGTGCAGAATTTTCGACGCTGGGGGAGCTCCCTACGGGCCCATTAAAGATAAAGCCCGCCGAAATTCTCAATGAAGCCTCGCTTGGTGTGGAGGGGGCTGATGAGGCTGCTCTTCTCATGGTAAAACCTCCAGCGGCGGTTCTTGATCAGGGAGCGTTTGCCCCTTTGGGGGAGGCTCCTTTGGAGGTCGCCGCCCCAACGACTCTTACTGAGGGCGGCTCAGAGGCTGGAAGAGAGGTAGTCGGGACTACTCTTCCTTTGTTGAATCCTGACGTTACGGCGGAGACCGTTGAAGATGCTATCCCCCCAGCTCAGAATGGGAGGAGCGTTGAAGGTAACCCTCTGTGTTTTAATTTAGCAACTCTTTCATAGTCTAAACTCTCTTATCTTTCCCAGAATTGCGCGGTTTGGCGGCCACTATCGCTGATCTGTCGCCTCGACAGTCATTTCAGCATTTATTGGAGATGGCGGCTCCGCAGGCGATCTCCCCTCAGCGTATTGTCCTTTCCTCCGGGCAAGGTTAGTGTCATTTGCCATTTTTTCTTTTACCATAGCATTGTTACTATCTTGCGAAATGACGTTGATGTCTCTTATAGTTTTGGAAGCTGACGATGAGGTCGAGGTCGTTGAAGGGCCAGGGGAACCTTCGGCTCCTACTTGCATGACTGTCGGTGAGTGACATTTTATTATAATCCCGTTCGTTCTGTGTTTAAGAATTTTACTAATCATTTGTCAAATTTGAACAACCCTGCCAGTCTCCATGGCGTTGGAATCGCGCATCGTGATGCCGCCCGGCCCTTATGCTTTGCGGGCTTCAGAACGCTTGGCCCAATTGAGCCTTGTCTCCCTATCATCTTTCGTCGAGGAGCTCCGTGCTGGTAACGCGACCACGGCCGAAGCGTTTGCCGCTGAAGCTAACGGCTCTCTTCCTTTTCTCGCCACTTATCATAGCGAGGAGGTGGTGCGGGTCTGGGTGGAGTTCTATAGGAAGGTGGAGGCTTGTTTGCACGCTCTTGAATGTTCTCGCCTTTCCTCGGAAGCTGTGGCTGCAAAAGCGGAGTTGCGGGGTCTGATAGCACGATGTGCGGCTAACATGACGTCCTGCGAGAAGAGGCTTGGCCGCAAGTTCTCGGAGAGGGAATTGGCTTCTAAGGCGCTGAGCGAGCTTTAGGCCAGTCTCACAGCCAAGGCCAACAAAGCATACGAACTCTGGCGAGTGCTCCAGGAGTCCATAAAAGAGGTGGTGGCTCTCGATAAAGCTGCCACGTTCACTCGTGAGAGGGTCGAGGCTCATAAAGCCACCGAGAAAGAGCTCGAAGCTCGGCTTGCTTCGTATCAAGCTCAGCAAGCTCAGGCGGAGGCTCGTCTTCTGGAGATCTTGCGTCATGAAGCCGTGGCTCAGCAACAGAACGACGAGCTGGTAAAATTACTGCACCGCCCGCCGGCTTGAGGACTTGTATCTTTTCTCCCTTTTTGTACATACTCATGAATGAGAGTATCTCCTTTTTTCGTTTCTTTCATAAGTTGTACTTTGTATCTATTTTGGTTTATGAATAAAAGATACATTTTTCCTCTCAATGGTGTGTCCCCTTTTCATTGAATGTATTCTGCGGATATTCTATCTTGATCTCCTTGCAGGACTGCGATAGCTTAAGACTCAGGGTTAAGATCTGCTTCCTAAGACTTTTGCATTTTAAGAGCCACAAGGGTCTCATAAAGGGCTTTTCTCCCTACAGGTCGAGAGGATCCCATAGGTGTAAGTCCTTCTTAAGAATCGTGAAGGTTCTTAAGTGGGTTTTCCCTTGAAAGTCGTAAGGATCTCACAAGAGAGTTTTTCTTCCTCGCAGGTCGTGAGGACCTGCAAGTATTGGATGTGGTCGCCCTTGTTCGTGTTTTACGGAGTCAGGGTTTTTCCAGGTTTCGTAGTTTAAAGACGTCGCGGTCAAGGTTAAGGACCTCATAGTCCGTGGATTTAAGGACTCCACAGTCCGATGTTAGTTTTAAGACATCACGGTCAAGGTTAAGGACCTCATAGTCCGTGGATTTAGGGACTCCACAGTCCGATGTTTGGTCGCAGGGACCCGTCACCTCTTTGAAGACGTTGAGGAATTACAACGCCGAGTATCAAAGGAGTGAAGAGATGTACCCTTTAACCAAGGGAGAATCCGTAGGGAATCGGGGTGGTTGATCGTTAGTTTTAAGACATTGCGGTCGAGGTTAAGGACGTCATAGTCCGTGGATTTTAAGGACTCCACAGTCCGGTATTTGCTCTGGATGCTTCACACGGGTTCACTGCCGTGCTCGGCGAGGACCAGGCTCCGCTCTGGGCGTTTTCCGCGGGGTCAAAGAGTGACGTTATCCGCGTTCCACGTAACCAGGAATTTTGCACTAGATGCTTCACACGGGTTCACTGCCGTGTTCGGCGAGGACTAGGCTCCGCTCTGGGTGCTTCATACAGGTTCATTGCCGTGCTCTGCGAGGACCAGGATCCGCTCTGGACGTTTTCCACGGGGTCAAAGAGTGACATTATCCGCGTTCCACGTAACCAGGAATTTTGCACTAGATGCTTCACACGGGTTCACTGCTGTGTTCGGCGAGGACTAGGCTCCGCTCTGGATGCTTCACACGGGGTCAAAGAGTGACATTATCCGCGTTCCACGTAACCAGGAATTTTGCACTAGATGCTTCACACGGGTTCACTGCCGTGTTCGGCGAGGACTAGGCTCCGCTCTGGATGCTTCACACGGGGTCAAAGAGTGACATTATCCGTGTTCCACGTAACCAGGAATTTTGCACTAGATGCTTCATACGGGTTCACTGCCGTGCTCGGCGAGGACTTGGCTCCGCTCTGGATGCTTCACACGGGGTCAAAGAGTGACATTATCCGCGTTCCACGTAATCAGGAATTTTGCACTAGATGTTTCACACGGGTTCACTGCCGCGCTCGGCGAGGACTAGGCTCCGCTCTGGATGCTTCACACGGGTTCACTGCCGTGCTCTGCGAGGACCAGGATCCGCCCTGGGCGTTTTCCACGGGGTCAAAGAGTGACGTTATCCGCGTTCCACGTAACCAGGAATTTTGTCGATTGTATCCGCATTTCACGGGATGGAGGTTTGACTGTTGGCGATATGTATACCGCTAAGCCATGGAACTGAGAGTTGCCGCTGTTTCGTTTAGCTTGAAGTTGTGTCCGTCGTTACGAAACGAGTGCTGGGATGATCTCTAAGTCGCTTGCGGCCCGTCGAGATTTTGCTTCTTCTTATGATGAAACCTGGGGGGAGGTATGTTCCCTTTCTTTCTTTTTTTTTGTTCGTGCCCCTGGATTGTATACAGGGGTTGATGTAACATCACCTGTAGGGCATAAATTTTATTCTTATTTTATTTTTTTGTCCGCGATGCTCTATCATTTCAGCTTTTATATCGCGAAGGTCGCGATTGCCCTATCATTTCGGCTATGTTTTCGCGGTGCCTAATCATTTCGGCTATTTATTTCATTTTTACTCGCTGCTTTTTATTGCGAGTTGCCCCATCATTTCGGCTATTTTTCATGCATACATTTTTACTTACTGTTTTTTTTATTGCAAGCTGCCCCATCATTTCGGCTATTTTTCATGCATACATTTTTACTTGCTGTTTTTTTTTATTGCAAGCTGTCCCATCATTTCGGCTATTTCATATGCATTTTTGGCTCGCTGATTTTTTTTTATATATCGCGAGTGTGGAACTTGGGATCTGATACCAATCTTAGCATCAGCATCGCTGCGACTGGTATATTACCAGGAGCGAATCATCATTTGCCATGAAAGAACTTGGGATTTGATACCAGTTTAGGCATCAGCATCGCTGCAACTGGAATATTGCCAGGAGCGAATCATCATTTGCCTCTGTCGATGTTGAACAAAGGTGGCTTAGCAAACAGGGTTAAGGTCCTGTCGACTAAGGCTTTTGACTTCATGAGCCGCAAGGGTCTCACAAAGGTATTTCTCCCTACAAGTCGTGAGGATCTTATAGGTGTATTTTCTCCCTAGGAATCGTGAGGGTTCCTAAGTGCATTGTTCCTCTGTAAGTCGTAAGGATCCTACGGGAGGGTTTTCTCCTTGTAAGTCGAGAGGATTTACAAGGGTTGTTTACCATGCAAACATATCCCTAGTCTCGGATGGGACTTAGTTAGGGAAATGTTTATTCACGCCCGTGGATTGTATACAAGGGTCAATATTGGACTACTTGTAGGGCATTATCGAAGGTTGTGGGGGATTGCTTAAGCACAGGTTTAGGTCTCTGTAACTTAAGACTTTCAAATCTTACGAGTCGTGAGGGTCCCATAAGAGAGTTCTCCTTGCGAGTTGTGAGGATCTCGTAAGTGTATTTTCTCCTTAGGAATCGTGAGGATCCCTAAGTGTGTTGCTCCTTTGTGAGTCGTAAGGATCTCACGCAGGTGGTTTCTCCTTACAAGGTCGAGAGGACCCTATAAGTGTCTTTTAACGAGGTTGCGCCCTTTCGGGTTTTCACAAACACTCGCCGGTAGTCCTGCTGTTTTTACTCACGGAGCCCTTTTGGGTTTTCATCCGTGCCCATTTTGCTCATGGACATACCGTTTTTTTTAATTCTTTTTCTCTTTTTTTTTTACAAGGTCGCGCGCTTTCGGGTTTTCACGAATACTTGCCGGTAGCCCTACTGTTTTTACTCACGGAGCCCTTTCGGGTTTTCATCCGTGCCCTTTTTGCTTATGGACATACCGTTTTTTGATCATCATTTTTTTTTCTCCCTTTTTTTTTACTTCGTCAGCCTAAGGATGTTGCGGTAGTAGTTTAGGGACGTTTCGGTCCGTCGTTAGTTTAAGGACGTTTCGGTCCGTTGTTAGTTTAAGGACATTTCGGTCCGTTGTTCAGGGGAGGGCCGGCTACTGCTTGTAAAGTCTGAGCTTAGGAAGATAGCGAGCGGACATAGTCGTCGTCATCTATCATTGACCCAGGCTGTGGCTCATTAAGCATAGTACTTCTTTAAGAAGCGGCCGTTTATTGGCCTGAAAGGCCTTTCACCGTGCATGTCCATGAGTAGATAGGCTCCACCCTGGTAGACCTTGTCTATGATGTACGGGCCTTCATAGTTTGGCTCAAATTTTTCCCGCTTGGCACGATTGGGGATCATAGGTCTTTTGACCACTAGTACGAGTTCGCCTTGGCGGAATGTCCTCGGCCTGGTCAATCTTTCATACGAGCGCGTCATCTTTGCTTTGTAGGCTTCTAGATGTTGTTGCGCTATGAGCCGGGTTTCATCGAGGGCATCAAGCTCCTCAAGCCGAAGGTGAGCATTTTCTTCGTCCGTCAGCTCGTAGTGGACTGCCACTCGTAGAGAGGGTAACTCTATCTCGAGGGGGAGCACTGCTTCCGTCCCAAATACCAACGCATACGGCGTTGCGTTCGTGGCCGTCTTGAATGTAGTTCGATAAGCCCAAAGGGCTTCTTGCAGCTTCTCGTGCCAGTCTCTCTTATTCCGGGAAACGGTCTTTTTTATGATCTTCGTCAAGGTCTTATTGAAGGCCTCGGCCAGACCGTTAGCTCGTGGGTTGTAAACTGAAGAATATCTCCAGTCTATATTGTGCTGCTGCGCGAAGCGGCTAATCTTATGGCTTCTGTAGGCTGGCCCGTTATCGGAGATAATCCGCCGTGGGGTTCCAAACCGATAGATAACGTGCGTCTTGAAGAAGTGGAGGATATTCTCTGTCTTCACTTCTCTCAGCGGTACTGCTTCTGCCCATTTGGAGAAGTAATCAGTTGTCGCCAGGATGAAACGATGTCCCCGGGACGATGCTGGCTCGATGGGGCCATCTATGTCTGTCCCCCACATTTCGAATGGCCAGCTGGCCACCGTTGGATGTAGTGGATTCGGATGTTGGTGGATAAAGTCTCCATGAATCTGGCACGAGTGGCATTGCTTCGCATACTCGAGGCAGTCCTGGATCATCGTGGGCCAGTAATAACCCATCCGTTTAATTTTTAACTTCATCTTTGGGCCTGCTTGGTGAGAACCGCAGAGTCCGTCGTGAACTTCCTGAACGACTCTTTCTGCTTCGTCAGGTCCTAGGCATCTCAGCCATAGAGAATCAAATGATCTCTTGTATAGAGTATCGTTGACGAAAGCGAAAGATAGAGCTCGTTTCATGAGCTGATGTCTTGAGGACGCTTCTTCGGGCATTCGGTGGGACTTAAAGTAATCTATGAAGACTTCCCTCCAGTCCTCAGCCTTCTCACGGTCTTTTATTTGTAGGGTCGTCTGCTCAGTCGCTCCCTTCTCTTTATATAATTCCGGAGGTATTTCTGCCGGGGCGAGCAATCGACGGCTTTGTACCACGATTCTGACGTCATCAAGGTTCTCGTCAGCCAGTTCTTTAGCAAGTTTGGCCAACGCGTCTGCTTTGCTGTTTTCCGCACGCGGTATGTTCTCCAAAGTATAGGAGGGAATTTGGGTCAATAGTTGTTGCACCTTTTCGCCGTACTTCACCAATTCTGGTTTGCACGTTTGGTAGTCACCATTTACTTGACTAACGACCAATTGGGAATCCCCGTATATAAGGAGATTTTCGATTCCCATGTCGATGGCGATCTCGAGGCCTGCTATCAGAGCTTCGTATTCAGCTTCATTGTTTGTCCTCGGCTCTGTTAAGGAGAAGGCGAAGTGCATTATCCCTCCTTGTGGAGTTGCGAAGATGAGGCCTATCCCCGATTTGATCATTGGGATACCCTGTTTCTGTTTCTTTACGGAGGATGCTCCATCGAAATAGAGTTCCCATCGGGTACTACCGCCGCCAATCGCATCAAATGCATGCTCGTCTGGCAACTCGCAGTTCAGAGGAGAACCAGCAGGTACTGGATGTTCAGCGAGGAAGTCGGCAATGGCCTGGCCTTTCACTGCCTTAAGAGGTCGATACGTTATTGAGAACTCCATCAGGAGTAGAGCCCATTTAGCGAGTCGACCTGTCAATATAGCCTTTGACATCAGATATTTAAGAGGGTCCACCTTCGAGATGAGACGGACTTCATGTGCCAACGCATAGTGCCTGAGCTTTGTTATCGCGAAGATTAACGCCAAGCAATGTTTTTCAATGGGAGAGTAGTTGCCTTCTGCCCCTAGCAGAACTCGACTTAAGTAGTAGAGTGCTCTTTCTTTCCCTTGGTCATCCTCTTGTGCCCATAATGCGCCTAAAGAACCTTCGAGGGCGATTGTATAAAGAATGAGAGGTTTTTCCTTAACCGGAGCAGCCAACACCGGCAGGTTCTGCAGGTATTGCTTGATCTCGTCTAGCGCGCTTTGGCATTTTTGATCCCAGACGAATGGGGTTCCCTTCTTCATCAGGTGACTGTAAGGACGGCATTTGCCTGAAAGATTAGCGATAAACCGCCGGATGTATGCGAGCTTCCCTTGGAGAGACCGCAACTGTTTGAGGGTTCTTGGCGGAGGCATTTCCATGATCGTCTTGATCTTAGATGGATCTATTTCGATACCTCGATGTCGGATGATGAATCCTAGGAATTTACCCGAGGAGACTCCAAACGCGCATTTGAGGGGATTCATCTTCAAATTATATTGACGAAGGCGTTGAAAGACAGTCTCCAGATGCTTTAAATGCTCTTCGTATGACATGCTCTTCACTACAAGGTCATCGATATAGCACTCGACGATGTCATGTATGAGATCGTCAAAGATCTTTGTCATGGCCTTTTGATAGGTAGCACCGGCGTTCTTTAGACCAAAGGGAATAACCCTGTAGCAGAATATACCCAAAGGGGTCCGGAAAGCGGTGTGCTTCTGGTCTTCGGGATGCATCTTTATCTGATTGTATCCTGATGAACCGTCCATAAAGGAGAAAACCTCATGAGTGGACGTGTTATCTATCATTAGCTCGGTTACTGGTACTGGGAAATCGTCCTTTGGACAGGCTTTATTGAGATCCCTGAAATCCACGCATATGCGTACCGTCCCATTTTTCTTCATTACCGGGACGATATTGGCGATCCAGTCGGGATATTGGACTTCTCGGATAAATCCAGAATCGATCAGCTTCTTGACTTCGGCGTTGATGCTCATTTCAAGCTCGAGTCGCATCCTTCTTGGCGTCTGCTTGACTGGCTTGATATCCGGGGATATTGCTAACTTATGCACAGCAATCTCCGGATCTAATCCTGGCAACTCGGAGTAGTTCCACGCGAAGCAGTCTTTATGTCGTAGAAGCACGTTCTTTAAAGCAGCCACCCTTTCTTCAGATAGCAGCTCGCTGACAAATGTCGGTCGCGGGTCATCTGCCGATCCCAACTCAATCTTCTTGAGGTTATCTGCAGTAGTATGTATACCGTCTTCCAGTTCTTTTGGAGCTGGCGGAAATTCTGAGACCACCTCATCATCGCTGTTCTCAAAGCACCAGGGAAGGTCATCCATATTCTCGGGCTCTTCTTTTAATATCGTAATCGTGTAACAGGTGCGAATCCGCTTCCAGGACTGAGGTGGATCTGGTTTTGCTTTTGCGGCTTTGGGTTCGTGCTTTTGTGGCGGCGTTACCCTCCAGCCGTCGGATAAGGCGAATCTGCCCTGTTGGTACTGGTCCTCGATCCAGTTCTTGAAGGTGAAGCAGTCTTCGGTAGGATGTCCTAAGGCTCGGTGATAAGAGCAATAGCTCAAATGAGAAGCCTTGTCAGCTTGCTCAGGGTGTCTAGACCCTGGAAGCGCGATTATTTGATGTTTTAAAGCGAGCTTGAGTAACCTCTCCGTCTTGTCTCGGGGGAAGGAGTACGCTCGACTCATCTTCTTCATGAGGGACAAATCCGAGCCGTGCAATACCCGCTCACGTGACTCTCTAATCCTGCGTCGTTGCTGTCGGCTCCTCTTTCCGCTTCTTGATTTATTTCCGTCTCTGCGTCGGGCCTTTCGTACAACGGGTTGACGAGGATGAGCATCTTTGTCTTTTGCAGCCTGTTGAAATAGACGTTGCGTCTTGGCCTTCTCGTAGATGGCCATCTCGCGGTTGTGGTCTTCCCGAGCTTTTTGACCCATTTTCCTGATAGGCTTATCCATTCGTTCTTCAAACGACGGACTCGGCATTTCAATCGCGGGATCTAGTTTTGATGAGGGGTTGGCATCTCCTGACAGGGCGTCATCTTCTTCATCAAAAGTATATATAGCGTAGCTGCTGTGGGCCCGTCCCCGTTTTCCGGTTCTCGCGTATCCAAGCCCAAGTGTTTCCATTTTCTCGTTGGGCAATTTGCGTTGAGTCCCAGGGACATCCCAGATCCTGTTGTAGAACCCAGCTTGTCGAACAGTCTGTTTTAAAGGTACTCCTTGGCACTTCAATAGCCTCTTTAATCCATTTGTATAGTATCTGGGCAGACGGATGGGTTGGAGCCTGTCGAGTGTAGCATCCGCGCCATGCCAGATCTCTTTCTCTACTTTCGACTCTGAGGATCGGTAGAATAGGATCGCCTTCTCACCCCTTTGCCTGGGAGGGACGTAAAATGTTCGCAGGTCCTGCACATTGTGAGCTTGAAGTGTGTCGAGATCCTTGTAGTGTTCTCGCGGTACCATGGCGATTTGCAAACTATAGTCATCGCCAGGGGGTGCTTGTATTGACAGCCGATTGGAGAACACGGCATTAACTTCATCTTCTGAATCACTTCCAAAGACCAACATGGGGGCGGACGTCCCCAGGTTGTTGCGTTGAGATGGCCCGGCATAAACTATCTCTTCCTCTTCTTCGGTATCTCTCCCAAAAACAGGGATGGTGGCGGCGGTTTTGTTCTCTGGGTTGCGACACCTTTCTGTATCCTCGCAATCTGGCAAAAAGTACTTCGCATCTTCGTATTTGCGGACTTCGTTCACGGAAAATGGGTTCAACTCACCTGTTACGGTATACTCGAAACCATCCTTAAAGTACTTCATACACTGATGTTGCGTAGAAGGGATGATGTTGTACTCGTGTAGCCAAGGACGGCCGAGTAAGGCATTGTAGCAGGTCTTGGCGTCAATGACATGGAATTTGACGTCTGTGACGAGAAGTCCGAAGCGTAATGTTAGTATTACAGATCCGAGAGTCCGTGACGATTGTGAATCGAAACCAGAGATAGTGATTTTGTCACGAGCGAGGTGCTGCACACTCATGCAGATTTCCTTCAACACCCGAACATTAAGGAGATTGACGGAGGATCCATTATCCACCAGGATCTTGCCTATCTTGATATCATGGCAGTATCCAGAGACATATAGGGGACGGTTGTGGTCGCACGTCCCGAGAAGGAGGTCTTCGTCACCGAAAGTGATATCGGCCGTATGCACTTCCTCCAGTTCATCCTTCATCCTTTCAGTGGCGAGGAAGGCTTAAAATTGCTCAGGTTCTTGTAACGCCTTAATTAGTGAGTCTCACGCTTCTTTTGATAATAGGAGGGCATCGAGAATGCTAAGCTGAGAATGTAGCTTCCTTAGGTGCGCTAGGATGTTATAGTCCACTTTACCCTTTCTAGGAGGGTCTTTGGCAGCCAGCTCTCTCATGACTTGGTCATCTAAAGTGATATCTTCAGTGACCTTTTCCTTTCCCTTATCTTTTCTACTCGCGGGCCCGAGATTCTTTTCTGGGAGTGTGCGATTGCGCAGCTGAATGTTCTCGCAGGCCTCCGATTTCTCCTCTTTCCCTAAAACGGATTCTTTAAAGAGAGGGCCCAGAGCCATTTCTTCATCAGAGTCGCTCCCAAAAGTGAGAACTTGTGACCCCCCGGCGTTAACCATGCAACAGTTGCCAGTAGTTCTGTTGTGCCCATCAACAGTACTTCTTCGTTCCCGACGGATCTTGCGTTTCACGCGCTTAAAATGTTGCCGACGAGCAACATATCCTTGCCACCATATCTTAAAGGCGTCGCACTCTTCCGTGGGGTGTGAAATTTTCCGATGATATGCGCAATAATCATGGTGTCTCTCCACCCCATCGTATGTGTTTCCTTTCGAGGGTGGTAGCTTCATTCCCATTGACATGGCTTTGGCAAACCTTTTCCTCGTCTTGAATATCTTCTTGTCTACTTCGGATGCCTTTCGCTCTGGCAGGGGTAGTTCAACTCTTTCGTTCAGTCGCCCGCATTTGGTTCCTTCTGACGCTGCCATCTCATGCTCCTGATCCGCTTTACTCTTTAGACGAATCTCGTCTAGAAAGGCATTGATCATCTCATTTGTTGGCCATGCACGCTCTGGTTTAGGCTCCGTCTCCAGCTTCTTAGTGCCAAGAGTTTTCCCATCATCGGTAAACGAGTGGGAGATTACGTTACAACTCACCACATATCCTTCGGATTCATCCGACGAGCTCTCTCCGTCATCTCCCTCTTGAAAGATGTGGTTGAGGAACTCTTGCAGTGTGACAGGAGTTCGCGCCTTTTGATTGTACTCTTCCAGTGCGTCGATTTGCTTCTGCAAGTTCGTGTGCTCGTCTCCAAGCTTCACGGGCTTCTTGGATTTCTTCTTCTTTTTCTTTGAAGATTTTGACGGCTGGGCGTGAGTATTTGGGCCCTTATCGCGAGTCTTCGTAGTTGGGTGGGGCTTCAACATTCCTTCGATAATTTGAGGTTCAAGAGGGTCCTTCCATTCGATCGTAGGGCACGCATGAAGGTATCCCAGCATTCTTTTGGTTTTAGTTGATAGCACGACCTCCCACGGAGCTTCTTCAATAAAGGAGCAGGTTGCCCCCGGTGTATCCGCTTTCTTAGGAGGATGCGGCTGTGGTGGGTTCACCTTCCACTTTTCTGACAGTATAAACTTCCCCTGGAGGTATTGATCTTCGATCCATTCTTTGAAGACGAAGCAATCTTCAATCGGATGACTTACCGTTTGATGGTAAGGACAATAGTTAGGGTTATTCACCTCCGTGGGTTGCGGCGGTCGTCTTGGATTTGGTAGGTTTATAAGTCTGTTGCGTATTGCCAGCTCGAATAACCGTTTCGTCTTGTCTCGTGGGAACGAGTAAGGACGTTTCATCTTTTCATTATAATACCGGCGTCTTTCTTCCAGTTGATCTGCCGGTTTCGGGGCGTTAGGTTGCTGTTGGGCATTCGCGACAAAGGTTGCCCTTCCTTTACCCTTGTCATTCCGAGGTTCCGACTTCGGGGGAGGTGGTCTATGACCCATCTGGTCCATCTGAGCCAACTTGTCGATTAAAGCCTGGAATGTGGTTGGCTTAAAGAACATCATAAACTGGGAGATAATTGCGTGGGGGTCTAGGGTTCCCACGAACATGCCCACTGCGGGTGCCTCCTCAATGCGTTGTTCGCATCTCGACCACAAATTCCGCTAGCGTATAGCATACTGGACCCAGGTTTCGTCTGGTTTTACCCTGGCGTTAATCAATGCTGTTATTGGAGTGCGTTCGCTGGCACTTGCGAATCGCTGAGTGAATAACAACTCCATTTCAGCGAACGTCCTGATAGAATCGTTCGGGAGTTCCGAATACCATTCGAACGCTGTTTCTGATAAGCTGCCCACGAACTAGCGAAGCAACAGTTTATCATCACCGCCGGTGTTACCGCAGAGGGCCCGGAACTGGGCAACATGTTGATGGGGATTGCCGGTCCCCTTATACACGTGGAATTTTGGTATCGTATAGTCTGACGGGTATTTGATTTGGTCGTACCAGCTTGGATACGGCCGCCCCGTTTTTACAACTTGACTAGCTGCCTCAGTCGCATGATGAACCCGGATTTGCTGGGCTATACAGTCAACCAAGTCAGCTTTAGAGATCGTCTCCTCCTTGGCCGTTGAGGGGGCTGGCGGTGGATTTGACGTTTCTCCTCGGTCGTCTTCAAGAACGATTGAGGGATCCTCGGCGGGTAGGTCCTGCTGGATCATCATTCCTATCATATCTTGGAAGAGAAGGCCCATACGTTGTATATTGGCTGCTTGTTCAGCAGCCTCTTTGTCCTTTTTCTCCAGTATCCGGCGAAGGAATTCAGCGTCGGTTTCTTCCTCCTGGCGTGCGTCTGAGGACGTTTCTGGGCTTTCTTTTGGCCCGGTAAGTGCGGCCATAGCATTCATCATTTCTTGGAGCTTTTGCTGCTGCTCCTGAGCTTTGGTCACCGACCGTGTAAGCGGTCTATGACCCGTGGACGCGCGGCTGTCTTCTTTTCCTGACGCCATGTATACGGTGTGGACCATCATGCCCCCAGACTTAGGGCGTCTGGGCTTAGTGCTATTAGCTGTCGTTGCAGGCTGGGGGATCTTCTCTGGCTTCCTCCTTTTATGAGCCATGGAGGTTGAGGGGGCCGTTGAGGTGGGCGTCCAGACAGCCTTTCGGGGTTTAGCCTGGTGACCAGCTTCTGGTTGGATTTTCAGCTTCTTGTGCTGGCGGGAGAAGTTTGGATCGATGATCGAGTCTCGGGCCTGTCGCCAAACCTTATAGATTTTGGAAGACAGCCGTTGAGGGGATCGGGGCTGTTCTGATTTTATTTCCACAACCTTTTTTAATGGGGGAGGAGACCTCTTTAGCACTGCAGTAAGAGAATTCCTTCGCACCTTATTTAGCATCTCGAAGCTGTTCCCAGTTGGAACAGCAGCATTAACCTCTGCCATCGGGGCTGATGGAGTTAACCCGGAGGGGGAGTTGCCCCCAGCCTTCCTTACTCGGCGCCAATGGCGACGTCGAGCGTGTCGGGCGGACGGCGTTGGGTCAGCGGTAAGAATGGTTTCGTCTTGCCCCCTGTGTAGGTGGGGGGTTGCTGTTGGTGTTAGCCTGTCAAAGACCGACGTCTTTTGGGTAGCAGGGGCGGGAGCTGAAGCCGTCAATCTTGTAAAGACCGACTTTTTGGCCAGAGAAGCCGCCCTGGCGATTTCGGGAGCAGGAGCAGCCACTTTCTTAGAAGCAGCCTTCTCTGGGATTGTAGACCTCATGATGGGTCTACCGGATTTCTGGCCCAATCTAGAGAAGACTGAGGCGCTGGTGTTGGGCGACCCGTTGAGATGAGCCGCGGCAGGGGTAAGACGATCAAAGACCGATTTTTTGGGAGCTTCCTTTGTCAGCACCGGCGCCGTGAAGCTTGTTGGTGGGAGTATAGTCCCGAAGAACAATCCGGTAGTGGCCTGAGTCACCTGGTCCACCGGCATTGTGAATAACGAAGCAGCTTGGGGTCCGTAGGCTATACCTCCTGGCGAGGCAAAGCGTTGATCGCAATTGCAGTCTGAGCAGTTGGAGAATTTCACGGAAGTAGAAGCCATCGATCCTTTGCTTTCTGTAATAAGTGAGACGCCAATTCTTAGTGTCTTGAAACCCAAGGGCCACCATTAGCGAACCGCGATTGGTTCGCGAATCACGACATACGAAGTGTGGACAGGAAAGAGGAAAAGGTCCCACCGGGCGTGCCAAAATCTGTTCCCCTCCGAAAGACGGCGCGACATGGCGTCTCTTGCCTGAAATTCGGGGCAGATGCTAATTGGTGCTATCCGTCCACCTCTCCGAAGATGCCAAGTTGATTCATGGCACCATGTATCGAAGGTTTACACGGATGCGGCCGATGTAGCAGACTTCGTCAGATTCCCCCTCGTTTGAGGGGTTTTTGATTGTGGGGACGCTCTTCCCTGCAGGCGCAAGCCCCTACAGTTAATTACGCTACCGCATCGCGGTAACAACTTTCTCCTTCTCCAGATGGTCACTTCGCGTCGTGTGTGTTTGTTTTATGTTTTGTTGCCCGTGGATTGTTTACGGAGACCTAGTTATGTCGTCGCCCGTAGGGCGTGGACTAGTCCAAATCCGTATTTATCTTAAATTTGGGTTTGGGGGTTTGGTTTGAGGATACGTTAGCAATATTTGAGGCTAAGATCAACTCAAACGTTTGTTAAGGATACGTTAGTCTAACTTGAGACTAAGATCAACTTAACGGGATCGCTTAGATCCGACAAAAGAGCATTTAGGGGCTCTATTGTTCCAGTTTAGGGACATGGTGGTCCATTGTATGTATGGCCGTCGGGACCCGTCACCTCTCTGACGACGTTGAAGGATTACAACGACAGATATCAGAGGAGTTCAGAGATGTACCCTTGAACCGAAGTTGATTGGGGGGGTTCATAGTCCAGTCTGTTTGAAGGTTTAAGGATACGTTAGCCATATTTGAGGCTAAGATCAACTTAAACGGGATCGTTTAGATCCGACAAAAGAGCGTTTGGGCTCTATTGTTCCAGTTTAAGGACATAGTGGTCCATTGGTAGTTTAAGGACATTGCGGTCCATGGGTAGTTTAAGGACATTGCGGTCCATGGGCAGTTTAAGGACATTGCGGTCCATAGGTAGTTTAAGGACATTGCGGTCCATTGTTAGTTTTAAGACATCTCGGTCAAGGTTAAGGACGTCGTAGTCCATGGGTTTAAGGACCCCACAGTCCATTGTTAGTTTTAAGACATCTCGGTCAAGGTTAAGGACGTCGTAGTCCATGGGTTTAAGGACCCCACAGTCCATTGTTAGTTTTAAGACATCTCGGTCAAGGTTAAGGACGTCGTAGTCCATGGGTTTAAGGACCCCACAGTCCATTGTTAGTTTTAAGACATCTCGGTCAAGGTTAAAGACGTCGTAGTCCATGGGTTTAAGGACCCCACAGTCCGTATCAATGTGTGGTCATCGGGACCCGTCACCTCTTTGAAGACGTTGAGGGATTACAACGCCAAGTATCAAAGGAGTGAAGAGATGTACCCTGGAACCGGAGTGGATTAAATAGTCTTTGGCCCAATTTGGGATTGAGACCAATTAATTATGTTTTGAGCCCATTGGCCTAGTTAATTACGAATTGAGGACTTATGGCCAGTTTGGGCTAAGTCCAATCATGTCTGGGACATCGGCTTTCTGTTAATCCATTGAAGGAGAGGCTTTGCCTCTGGCCATTTAGCCAATTGGGCTAATGCCTAGTGTTAAACACTAAAGACCAATCAGTGTTAAACACTGGGAATGAGATTGATAAGTTAGTGTTTAACACTAAAAGATAGTTGGTGTGAAACACCAGCAACAAGGCTTTCAAATTAGTGTTAAACACTAAAACAGTCCAGTGTTAAGCACTGGCAACAGAAATTCCAAATTAGTGTTGAACACTAAGGTAACCAGTGTTGAACATTGCGAATAAAGTTCTTTGCTTAGTGTTGAACACTAGGGCCAAACAATGTTTTAACACTGGATTCAGGGGGCCCAATTTAGCGTTAGACGCTGAGGTAAGAGGGGTCACGTGGCAGCACGTGAGGGCGCCCTCCCTTCATTTGTTCTTCTGAGACTATCGCATTTTTCAGAGCATCACGTGCCATCACGTGACGGGCATTCAAATGCTTATATGTTAAAGCTTCTGCCAAGGGTCACGTGGGTCACGTGAGGCACTGCCTCCAGAGGGCTTTCTATAGATCTTTTGGGGGGGAGGGTCACGTGGCGGCACGTGACCCTGCCTCTATGTATGTTGTTTAGAAGATCTGTTAATCTTTTTCCTCGTAGGGTTCAACCTTAATAAAAGCTTTAAATTCCAGAGGAATTAAATTCCTACTTCCTTTTTGGAGATTTATATTCTGGAATAGAGTTGAACTCTGAATTTTCTGTAGGAATTAAATTCCTCCTATACATGAAGAACCGAATAGGGTTAAACCCTAATGAAGGCTTTAAGGAACTAAACTCCCATTCTCTGTTAAAGAATTATGATTAAGGGAATTAAACTCCCGTTGTTTCAACAGAACCAAGTTCTTAATCAGGGTTAAACCCTGTTTCTTTTTATTCTGAAGGAATTAAATTCCTATAACACAGGGTCAAGCCCTAATTTTATTTTAAAGGAATTGAATTCCTATAGTTTTGTGAGAATTAAATTCTCGTGCTTCCATTCCCTCTCTATGCTTTGAATCTGCATGACAGGATCTCAACCCATTGAGAATTAAATTCTCAACTCAAGAGGAGATGTGCACTTTACAGATCCTCCACCAAGGAGAGAAGAAATATGTCCTTCTGTTTTACATCAGAGTTAAACTCTGTTGAGAATTAAATTCTCTTTCTTTCAATGAAACCTTCCCTTTCTTACCTAGGGTTTTCTTTTGCAGAAGATCCAAATTCCTCTCAAGTATCAAGGCTCTCTCTCTTTTCTTCCCTCTGCGTGTATATTTTTTTTGCGTGTCTCTTGGCTCCTATTTATAGGAGAAGCAGCCGAGTCAATTAGTTTTTTGACGAATCTTCATTGAGAGATTTGATTGCATCCATCATTCGTTTTGGACCTTTGGATTATTAGGTGAATTTTATTCACCATTGGATTTCAAATCCAGGGATTCTCCTTTGTTATTTCTGTTATATTTAAAGGGGAAATCTTTCCAAATTCGAGATTTTCCCATAGATAGATGATATTTAATCACCTCTAAATCTTTAATTTAATCGATTGCTTTTGGAAAGATTTGAGAGGTCTTTTCTCAGAATTAAATTCTGTTGACAAATGGGCTTTGAAGTTGGTCACGTGTGGCCACGTGACCCTTGGTCACGTGTGGCCACGTGACCCTTGGTCACGTGTGGGCACGTGACCCCCTTGGAACGAGCCTTCTTCCTTCTTTTTGCGCTCTGTTTTCTGGTTGCTGCTTAGCTATCACGTGCCACCACGTGACAACTGGTCACGTGTGAGCACGTGACCATGACATGGAGCCTTCTTCTTGATTTAACCGGAGAATGAGTCTGATGTTTTGAGTGTCACGTGCCAACACGTGACCCTAGTTACGTGGAAGCACGTGACCTCTTCTGAAGCCTTTTTCTTGATTTGTTCAGGGAGCTGTTGGGTTTTGAAGCCTCTTTTGATTGTCACGTGCCAACACGTAACCCAGGTCACGTGGGAGCACGTGACCCTTTCTGAAGCCCTTTTTCTTTGATGTATTTGGGAAACTGAATTTGCCTTGCCGATACTTTTAGGTGTCACGTGCCAACACGTGACTGCTGGTCACGTGTAAGCACATGACCCTCTTCTGAAGCTTTTTCCATAAGCTTTTCTGATTTTAAATCAGGAAACATATACAAGTGGAGTTAACAAAGGGCGAAACTCCGACGAAGTTCCGACGACGATACAAGGAGTTCCCGGTAACGAAACGAAGCACCGATGAATCCTAGACCTCCTCCTACCTCTCCCCTCTCATCAAAGCCAGTAAGTCCCCCTTCTTTCTCTCTTTTGCTATTCCCAAACTCTTCATTCTTAAAACGTGTCAGAAGCGGAGTTATCCGGCTTCCGATTCTCTTTTCTTTTAAAAATACAACTTTTTCTTAATAACAAACCTACAGCATTTGATATATTGTTTAGTAATCATTAACAAAGACAATAGAACAAGTTTGACATCAAAATGATAACCATAGCAAGTTGTGTTTCAATTTTACATTAAAATACTTTTATATTCCATATCGACATGTTTATACCTTTTAACCGTGTTATCTTTAGAAAACTCACGAGGTAATGACCTACCTCATCACAACATACATATCTAGCATAGCACGATGGAATTTGAGAACATAGATTCGGGAAAATACCACTTTACATATAACTATCTTCAACTTATAAAATCTTTTTCTATAAGAAATGTATTTAACAAATCTTTGCAATTGCGCCTTTACAACCCACTATAGGGGACTCCCGTTCGGTATGGTGCGGTTATCGCACATTCTCGGGGCTAGTAGAGTGAGATGCAGACATCCTCACGGAGCATACGATCTCGAAAGATTTTTAATACATTTTTTCTTTAGAAAATGTGATTTCTATTATAAATAAAACTTATATTTTTAATAAATAAATAAATAAATATATATGTAATTAATATTAAAATATCTATTTTTTTATATTTATAATATTCCACAATTTTAAAATTTAAGAAAAACATGCCATTTACAAGAAAATAACATACAATACCAATATTTCAAACAAATACCTTATACTTTACCATTTAGGTCATACTCACTAGAAATTTCATATTGAATAAAAGAAACATTAATGAAAACTCTAAAGACGATAATTAAATATTTGAGGTGTATTTTAAAAATATAACAAAACTATTTTACAGAAAACCCCCTCAAGTTATACTAAATTACAATAAGGACCCTAATAAACATAGGTTTAAGCGGAACCGGTCTCTTGAGCCTCAGGGAGCCGGGGATATGGGTGCTTGCCTATTTAAGGTTGACAATCTAATAAATGGTGTTATCGACATGGTAATTGTCTTGGAAAAAAACACAAATTATGCCGTCCATGTGCAGCAGTTACCGATAATATCAAAACTAATTCAGGACTTCAAGTTCTTTTCTAAATGTCTGACTCAGACTGAGTCTCGATATAATCAAACTGACTTGGATATAATTCAAGTATATATTCAACATGAATCTATGAATCCATATATTCAATCTATTCAATCTATACAACTTGACTGAACCGAACCATGGATATACTCCATTTACATGTTCATCCATTATATCCGTTCCATTACTGATATGATGGTTTTGGCAAGTCATCCATCTATATTCAATATACAAACAATACAACAATACAATCAAGATATCGCGGGGTTTATAAGGGGTAGATTGGTACGGAAAGTGTTAGAAGTGGCACGTGACTGTAACCATAACACACCTAACCTGAATATCCATTGCCATTGTACCGTGGCTGAACGGTTCCTTGTACTCCGTATACCTTAGTCTCCGGAATAGTGGGACTCCTCTCGTATACACTGGCATTCTTCTGTACCAAGCTACAAACAACAGCGTTAACACTAAATACAACATTATAACAATATACTCTCTATTCTGTCTATTCCATTCTTGTCTATTTACGGGACTTACCGAGCGATTTGTTCGCCGACGGCATTCTCTTTCTTCTTCTTTGGAATGTCGTCAGGTGATTCGGACTCACTGGAGATCGAGCCCAGCAGCGAGGACCTGGACCAGTTTACTGAAGATCCAGAGCTCTAGTTCACTTATACATTACCTTTCCTTTACATTTTTGTTATACCACTGTTTATGCATTACTTTCATTCTATGTATTTACTTTTCAGTTGTATTGTAAAAAGAATATTAATAAATAAAGTTGCTGTTCAATTATATCTATTGTCCTTATCTCTTGTGCATTTTACTTATATTGCTTAGATAGGCTTAGCGTGTTTACTTCAAAGTAAATACGCAGCGGTCTCGTCGCGTCCTCTACTCGTACATCGGGAAGCGAAGCGTGACAGGTTTTGTTGGTGGCCCATGCAGGTCAGCTCTGTGTGGATATGCAGGTCAGTTCTGCATGTGTTGGATATTGTGCCCTCAAAGTCAATTATTGGATTGCGGGTATGTGATTGCAATGATTGAGGGAGGACCTATACCGGTAAGACAGTCTTACTGGAGATAATAGTATGCTATCTGATTTGTCTTTATCATCATGTACATGTTGATAGAGCCCATAGGATTCTTGTTTGACAACCAGCAGTATGATGCCGATCATATACGTGGGAGTTGGGGTCTATAAGCACATCCTAAATGTGTCCCTAATCGTGGGAGTTTCGAGACTGGGCATCGGTACTCCAGAGTAGACTAGTGTATACAGTTCGAGACCCCGACGAGGGGCGGTGACCGGTCTCACAAGCCACTGGTGTCAGTTATTTCACCTAAGATGTATACATGTGCTCATTCGGTTATGAGTACACCGGACAGGACTCGCCGGGAACCTGCTAGTTAGTATTATACCTATAGTCAGATAGCAGTTCCCAGATGACATGTGTACAGATTAGTCTGTCGACCTGAAATCGTCATTTGTCTCGTGTGAGTTCCCACTGTGCTTTAATTACTACCCTACCACGGATCAAAAGAGTCGTGCAAATAGGTTTTAGTTGGGTACAGTTCCGAGCCATATGGAGGCAGTGAGCGGATCGTCAGGGATTCGTCTCTCCCGGTATTGGGGGTTGATGTCGCACAGTGCACAGATGGCCATCACCAGAAAAACCTTAGCCAAGGTAGTCGAGAATTACCGATCTAGGATCAGTAGTTTCTCAGGTGGTGACGGGCTTCATACCGACACGAATTATCGCGTTAGTAGGGGTCTGACTTTATCCACCCCCCTAGACTCAATATGCGATAATCTTAGACGAACAGACCAGACTGTACGAATATTGTCACTGTCAGGCTCAGTAGGGTTTCTGGATGAGTTTGCTCGTCAGCTTCCCTTCCGATCAATACATGGGCAACCGTTACGTACAGCTAGTACCACTGACGTGCTAGTGGTTAAATCCACAGCCAGTGTATTGATGAGTTATTAGAGTCCCCCACAGTCAGTTTCCCAAGTTCGGGCGAAACGTTGTAGAGGCCGTATGGTTTTATGGCAGGTTTCGAACATACACGTGCACATGTGCATGTGTCATAGTTCGGACAGATAATACTAATGGGTTTTGGTTTAAACCGGATCCTAGTATTATAATATGTAGGAATATATTTGTCTCGTTGGATTCGTATTCAGTAGGAATACAAATGCGGGTATGTATGTACAGTCGTGGGGTAATTCTGTAATTCATTACGAGATTACTTTTGAAGTTGCTAGTTTTTCTTCACCCGATTAAACATTAGATTTAATGTTTAATTATTGGTTCATGTGCGTTTCTCTTTTGGCCAAAATTCCATTTCGTTCTCTTTTGGCCAAACCATACCTTTGGGTGAACCTGGGCTTCTGTCCTGTGACGAGTCATCTTGATCTGCTTCTAGATGGGCATGGGCATGCATTGCATGGTCATGGGCTGAGGTGCTTTCTGCAATTAATGCATTTCTGCAAGGGAGGGGTTTTTCCGTGGTGACAGGGGCCCGGGGCTCCAGCAGCGAGGTTGTTGTGGGTGTAGATTAATTTATTTGGATGAGTATTTTTTTGTGAGTGTTTGGGTGCTTATGCTCACCACTTGTTTTTTATTCTCACCTTTCCCATTACATATTTCCGGTGAGCACTTTGTGTGCAGAAAATGGCCGAGCACAAGCGTGCATGTTCTTTTGAGTTTTTATCCAAGCTCATTTTCTTTGCTCACAATTTTCAATGGCAACTTCATTTACCTTCACCCGATTCGTTGGGTGTCTTAAGACAAAGTATTCTACACTCTTCTCTATTTCATCTTGGACATGTCGGCTAGCAAACTTCATGTTCGAGTTGCTTCGGTTTGAAGCGGGAGCCCGTATAAAGATTTCTCAATGTGGTGCCATTCCGATGAGCGAGACCGGAGAGCGGACTTGATCGGGACAGCGGCGAGGAGCTAGGAAAGAGATTGAAGACCGAAGGACACGGATCGATCGGTATACTCTCTAAACTCACTTTGTAGTTAGCTAGTTAACGGTTAATGGAATGATCCGGATAAAGGGTTATGGTAGTGTCAAGTTTTGAAAAGTTTTTATTCCGCATTTGGCCTCGGATTGACGGCCGGGGCGCTGCCGTAACCCAACAGCATGGACATACAGGTCAGTTCTGCGTGGACAACCTAAGCAATATAGCACAAGAACCAGCAACTAAAAACATTCTTTATAATTCATATTTCTTGAATCTTACAATTTTATATACTTTGAATCTGTCCTAACCCAAATTTTTCTTTCAAGGTTATGGATTTCCTAAACAACACCAGCACGAATGTCAACAACACTCCCCCACCACTACCACACACACCTGCCGTCGCTGCTCCGATCAACGAGCGGACGGTTCTGCTTGAGGCAATCCGCAGCCTCCTGGAAGGACAGCAACAACAGACTGCTATTCTGATAAACCGACCAGAAGCGGAAGCCCGAGGGGTAAAGCAATTCCGAGCTTTACACCCCAAGCAATTCTCGGGAAAAGAGATCCCTCTAGAAGCAGAGGAATGGGCTCAGAGCGTCGAAGATAACATGGTAGCAGCACAAGTGCCAGAGATACCTTGGGTTCAAGTTGCAAAGCTGCAGCTCACGGACAATGCACGGGTCTGGTGGAAGGCGGAAGAAAGCCGTCTTGACCAACTTATCGAATGGAGGGCCTTTCGCAATATGTTTGACGCGAAGTAATTCCCTGAGACTACCAGATTCGATATGGAACAGTAGTTCATTCATTTACAATAGGGTTCGACGTGGACCAAGTCCGTGGATGAGTATGATGCTGAGTTCACCATGCTTAGTCGGTAAGACATGTTTTGATAATTCGATTTTTTAAATATCACACAGCTAACACAAGTCCTTGAAGATTCGCGGCACATTTGATATCGACCGCTGAGATCAGATCCCGACGATTTCAGCAAGAGTTAGACCCGGAGATCGAAGCTGCTTTAGTTACAGGGGATTTCCCGACCCATGAATCGGCTCTAAAGGCTGCCCGTCATTATGAGGTAGTAGTAAAGATGAAGGGCAGACCCCAATCTGCCGGAATGATGCGCCCTACTACCCAGATGGCAGGAGGAGCCTCTTCAAGGCCACCATTTATGCCCAGGAGACCGGGAGTACCAATCAACCGGCCCAGCCCAGCCTTTTGTACCTACTGCAGGAGAGATGGACATTTGGCGAAATAATACTGGCGAGCCAACCGTCTTTACTTAGTCTGCGGCTCAGCTACTCATGATATTGGGTCTTGTCCCCGAAGACACAACCCAATTGCTGCACCCAGGCCAGCAATCACTTACCAGCAGAGACCGGCCCTTCAGGCACCTGCTCCAAGACTCGCTCTCCCTGCTCCACCACCTAGAGGACCGCCGATTGCACATCCTCCTCGTCAGTTCCATCAAGCTCAAAGGAATGTTCAGAGGAATGCTCCTCCGGCCAGGAGGAATGTACCACGGCGACAGGCTTTCACGATGACCGTGGAAGAAGCTGAGGCCACTGACCAAGTCATCATTGGTAACTGTTCATATCATAATATTGCATTATTATATTTCCCGTTCTTATTCATTTTATAAATAAACATGTGATTTTGACCCATGTCTGCTACATAGTTGCAGGTTACAGGTTCTCGGAACAAAAACAGTGAAAATGATGAAAAAATGATACAAAAGTGAGACTAAGACCGACAAATGGAAGAATCTTGATCAAGCCTACAGTTTGGAAAATAAACAAAGATCAATGAACAAGTTCACAAAGTACAAAGGCAGTGCAAGGTTCAAGACTTCGACACGAAGCAAGCGGTAAAGTCCACGACATTATTCACTGTGGAAATCTGGAAGAAAACTAGAAGACAATCTGAGAAACCAAGTAAAGAAAAGCCAAGGAAAATGCAACAGGAAGAAAGCCAGAAAAACACAGCCAGAGATCACTTTATTTGGCCGCGGAACCGCGGCCAAACAGGGGTTTTGCCCGCGGATCCGCGGCCATATAGTGCCCGTGTCGGTGCTAAAAAGTGTCGCTGGCGGCGCGTTGACTAGTCTTTCTTAGGGGGTAAAATTGTAAATACAGACGTGACTCGAATGTAAGCCTAGGGTTTCTATGATCTATAAATAGAAACCCTAAACCTCTTTTTGAGGTATGCCTCTTCTTGTGCCTCATTTCATTTTATCAAAAATTCAGATCTGTAAATTTCTGCAATGTATGAAGAGAGTATCAAATAAAAATTAGGAGTAAGTTTTCTTTTCATTGCCCTAGTTAAATTTTATTTCCATGCCCTAGGTAATTTCTTTCTTGCCCTAGTATAGATCTTTATGCCTCTTCTTGTGCCTCATTTCATTTTATCAAAAATTCAGATCTGTAAATTTCTGCAAAGTATGAAGAGAGTATCAAATAAAAATTAGGAGTAAGTTTTCTTTTCATTGCCCTAGTTAAATTTTATTTTCATGCCCTAGGTAATTTCTTTCTTGCCCTATTATAGATCTTTATTCTCTGCCCTAGTTAGATAGTTAGAAAATGTTTTTCAATTCCCTAATGAGTGACTAGTCTCTTCGCTTGTTAGGGTTAGATTTGGGGAAGGCTTGAGAGATGAAGATCTCTCACCCCTTTCTTGCCCATCACACGTTTTGATAGGACTCCATGCATACATGCACACACCACTTCCTACGGCACCCTATTCCACGAGGTAGCGGTGATACCGTAGTATAAACGACCGGTTGAGCGTGTTTTCCATGGAGGTTAGGGTAAGAATTAAGAAAGGAAGGACAAGAACCTAGAGGAAGAAACACCGTTTCTTTCCGATGGTACTAATCCACTTTATTAATTATTACCGTAACACCTCATAGATCTAAAAAAGGGCATAGAAAGCGATGATGAATATTGACTCTCCAAACTTAACCTAAACCTAATCCTAGCAAGATTTTAGTTTAGATCAAACATAGTTTTTAGATTTAATCAATCCGATAACAATCGGAATTAACTCGTTAGAACAATTAGAAAATACACAAAATTCCTGTGGACCGACCCGTACTCACCGGCTAGCTACCAAGCGACGCCGTTCTTGATTGCGGTTATAAATTCTATGATAAATCAAATGGCGCCGTTGCCGGGGGTGGCGTGTTATTTTCGTTTTGTAATTTCGGGTTAATATAAAATTGAAAAATCATAAAAACTGAAAAATAAAAAAATATAAAAAATTTATCATCTTGTTATTTTGTGAAGGGTATTTTCGTTTGAATTTTGTGCAGGATCGAAGAACAAATTCAGATCTGGAAAAATCCAAAGAGAAAAACAGAAAACAGCAAATCTGAACAAACAGAGGAGGATCGTAACAGAAAACAGAAGAAGTTGGGAGGCTCGATTCAACGATTCAACCGCGGAAACGCTGTGGGAACGCAACATTGGCGGCGGATGTGGTGACTTCAGCACGAGAAAAATCACTGTAAGTTTTCTTTTCTTCTCTGCAACCCCAATATCTCATCTGTAAAAATTTCCTGCAGGATTCTTTGTGCCAAAAATTTCTCCCCTTCTCAATAATTGATCTTGTGCAGGATTCTTTGCGCCGCGCTAAAAAAAATTGTTTGCAAGTGATTGTGTTTACTGCTTTGCATATTTTAATTAACTTTAAGTGGCTTGAACACCAATTCAGATTGGGTGGGGATTTCATCACCCTTCTCAGGACCCCAAAAATCATATAAGGCATATTGCATTGACCATAAATCTAATTAAAAAAAAAGATTAGACTCAGCCCTAAGGACTTCGCGCTTAATAGGACAAAGGAATAGTTGTAGGTATCGACCATTGATTCTAACCTGACTTTGTGGTGTCTAGGCAAGTGTGTCTAAGGCAAGTGGTTACTTAATTAGGCCCACTACTTACATAGTGGAGAACCTCCCACTTACCTGGCACTTACCAGGCCACAATTGGCGGTGAAGAGGCGGTTTGAGGTGCTACTTCTTGCCCTTTGGAACAGTTAGGAGCTGTCTAGCTGACCTAGGTGACCCTAGATCTAGGCCTGATTATGCATTTGTGGTTGATTGAACGTGTGTCTAAGCCTTTTATCGAAAATCTTTTTTGCAAAAAGCTTCACATAAAAAAAAACACAGAAAGAAAAAAAGAAAATTTTTTTACAAAAAAAAAACAAACTTGCAACTTGTCGCTAAGAAATCCGTACACCCCACATTCTTTTTCTTCTCCTTCTTACATCATGGGTACCCCACCTCCCAAAACTCTTGCCGAACTTTGGTACCCTCATCCAAACATTGCTTCATACGCGAATTGTTTTGGTCGAATTACGGACGACCCCTCCATACCTAAAATTTCTTTGAAAGATCGAATAGAAGCGTCTAGGAGAAACAGTTCGACTCCACAATCCACTTTGTTTCAACCATTTCAACCCTCACCACCTTCTTACGTTGATACTACTTTTTCGAGTCCTGTTGTAACTCCTAAACCCATGTCTATCGCTGAACATATCGAACAATCTCGTAACCGATCTTTCACTCCTTTCAATACTTCCAGTTCTTAGGATCAACAAGTCTATTCACCTTTTTATCAAAATATTGATCCTACTCCTATCTAACCATTCAATTCCTACCAGTCCTACTTGACTTCCGTACCTTCCCTAGACATTGCTTCTACACAGTCAATTGGGAGTTTCACGTATCCAAACAACTTTGAATCTTTTACTGAAACCCCTTCACAACCCATGTCTAGTCTGGAAGAGTCGTTGGAAGCGTACATTGCAGCAACAAATCGACAGATGAGGAATTTGGATGCGTCCATTGCCGCCCTTATGCAACCTAGTGAACCGGTAGCTAGTTTCCAACTAGCTCAAAAAATTCCAATGTATGATGAGGCGGTTGGACAGAGTGAGAATTTGAGTGGTGAGAGTGAGTTCTACACACTTCCAAATCAAACCTACCCTTCCTCAATTGAATCCCACAACTCCGGTTTTCAAACAAGTGTCCCAAATGATTCACCAGTTGAAAATAAAATGTCTAATGAGTTGTGCGAGTTTGTAGTGCTTGATTTGCCAGATTGTGAAGGGTCCCTTTCGAGTGAAACCATCACCATTCCTTTTGATCTCTACACCTCCAATCTAGAACCTGAATTGATAAATATCCATACTTTTGATGAGGTGTCAGAAAAAATTGATTTTCACTTGATTGAGGATATTGACACCGGGAATATTTTGGATGATGAACCCGTAGATTTGACTGAAATTTTATCTCCAATTCATCATCCCGAGTCATTAAATGTTTCTTCCGAACTTCATATGCGTCTTGATTTTGATGATAATTGCATAGATGAGATAATTTTTGAGGAGAATTATGAGGATAGTATTGAGGAGAGTATTGAGGATGGACCAGTTTTGTTTGATGTGTCGGATTTTCCAATTCATCCTCCTGAACCTTTAACTGTTATACTTCCTAAATCAAACCCCCTCCTTTCCATCGTTCCGACCACACAAAAGATCACACAGGAGAACTGTAAGCTTGAAAGATTTCTCTTCGATCACAGCAGTTTGGACGCCACTAGTGCGTACCTCTTTGAATCTGACACAGTTCTCACAACCGATATCGATTACGAGTGTTTCACTTTTTCGGACGATTTTGAAGACTTGCTGCCCGAGTTTGAGTCCTTTGAATTTTCAGATGAGTTAGTTGAACCATCAGACTCGGTTGCTTACAGTCATTTCGAACCATTGATGGAATCCTTCGAGTTCGAGACAGATTACTTAGGTGAGAATAAGACTATCCCTAAATCACTCCCCTTCGTCCTTTCTATCGTTTCGACTGCACAAGAATCCGTCGCGCTTCAATTTCCAATGGATGGTTTACCAAGTTCAATGTACCCATGTTTTCTTGCGAATCTTGAGGGATTTGACCCCATTTCTCGACGGGTTGATAGATTAGCACAATCGCTTTTAACACATCGGTCATCACAAATTGTGCTAATTTATTCACTCGATTTACGCCCTCAAGTTCGTACTACACTTCTTTCTCTTTTCCGCCATTCTTCTCCGAATATACCGAGACCATATTCCACTCTTCTTCCCATACGGTCTCGTGTGTTTCTCAACTCCTTTCTCTACACTCCATTCTTCCACCAACCCTACCATTATCACGATAAAATTTTTGAATGGTTGGTGCTAACCTTTGGCCTGTGTAAGGCCTTGTATAGTTTGATTTTTTCTCCTCCTTAACTCTGAATTTTAACGCTTAAAACAGTGGAAACACCGTTTCACTTAAGTTTGGGGGGACCTTTTTGTATATATATTTTGTTTTTCTTTAAACCAAAAAAAAACAAAAAAAAACAATAAATAAATAAACAGGGGAGTGCCGACAATTTTGACCCTCTTGGTGTAGCTTGACAGTGAGGACACTGTCAAGTTTAAGTTTGGGGGTATGCTTGGTAAGCCTTCTTCCTTCAAATTCATATGTATATTTTTTCATTTGCATACTTATTTTAAAACCATAAGAATTTAAAATTTTTAAAAATTATAAAAATTGAAACGTTCAATTTTGGCATAATTGACTTGAGTTTGACAAGAAGATTAACTAGTTAGGAACAACTAGATCCTAGACTTAATAAATTAAAAACCCTAAAAATAACCTTTCTTAAAATTTAACGGTAGAAAGTATATGTTTTTGTAGTTTATTTAGAAATAGGCAAATTTCGAGTTGACTTCTTGGGCTAAGTTAAAAAAAGGGAAAAATATTGATATCTTTATTAAAGTATAAGTTTGAAAAATAATTCCTAAGCTTAAGTCTAAATGCTGAAAATATATACCCTACAAATTGCACAAACACAAATCTTGAAACTTGGAATAGTAGAAGAGACCTTGAAATGCTCTTGTCTAAAAGTCCTTAGTATGAAGGAAAATAATAAAAAATACAAGTGTGAATAAAGAGATAAAAAAAAAATGAACACTGGTTCTTGTAATTACTTAAGGCCGCATAATTAGAAAAAATATTTAGCGAGGGTGCTTTATCACCTAGTGCCTTAGACCAACTGGTTTGGGAGTCACTGCTATAAGCCTTGGGTATTACAAAACTAGGAATTACGCCTTAATGTGCAAACTCATTTTGTAATCGGTCGTTGGTACCTCAAGAAGTATTAACGGCCGCATGAAAAATGTGTGAGCAAATTTCATCTAAAAATTCACCAATTGAAAAGTACTTTGGACGATGGACAAGGTTATAATAGCTTGATTTGAATTTCCAAGCGTAGGGGTGATATATACACACACGCAGGGGTATGTGATTGGGGTTTAGATAAGAGATAAGAATGAAAGATAAGACTTATATCTTTAATAGAGATGATAAAAATTCCTAAGTTGAGATGGAACCCTAGAAGGAAAACTTGAAAGATGCCAAAAGCTAAGTAAATTCACAAGAATATATATAATCTTAAGTTAAATGATAAGGAAGCGTGAAAAATACTGGTGGATAATTTATGAGTCGAAGATAATAAGATTCCTTGTTGGAAAACCTAATTGGAGAATAAAAGTCAATAGGCCTAATTGATAAGATTTTGTAGGTAGTATCCGCTGAAAACCCTCAGGAGACAACACTCCTCCTACTAGAGACACTAGAGATTTAACGGCTTGTTGCACGAGCTCAGTGCAATCGCGTTTCCCTACGAAAGTGAGGCTAGGTTTTTTTTGAAAATAAAATTAGGTTTGCTCGAGGACGAGCAAAAGATAAGTTTGGGGGTATTTGTTCATATCATAATATTGCATTATTATATTCCCCATTCTTATTCATTTTACAAATAAACAGGTGCTTTTGACCCATGTTTGCTACATAATTGCAGGTTACAGGTTCTTGGAACAAAAACAATGAAAAAGATGAAAAGATGATACAAAAGTGAGACTAAGACCGACAAATGGAAGAATCTTAATCAAGCCTACAGTTTGGAAAATAAACGAAGATCAATGAACAAATTCACAAAGTACAAAGGCAGTGCAAGGTTTAAGACTTCGACACGAAGTAAGCGGTAAAGTCCACGACATTATTCACTGTGGAAATCTGGAAAAAAACTAGAAGACAATCTGAGAAACCAAGTGAAGAAAAGCCAAGGAAAATGCAACAGGAAGAAAGCCAGAAAAACACAGCCAGAGATCACTCTATTTGGCCGCGGAACCGCGGCCAAACAGGGGTTTTGCCCGCGGATCCGCGGCCATATAGTGCCCGTGTCGGTGCTAAAAAGTGTCGTTGGCGGCGCGTTGACTAGTCTTTCTTAGAAGGTAAAATTGTAAATGCAGACGTGATTCGAATGTAACCCTAGGGTTTCTATGATCTATAAATAGAAACCCTAAACCTCTTTTTGAGGTATGCCTCTTCTTGTGCCTCATTTTATTTTATCAAAAATTCAGATCTGTAAATTTCTGCAATGTATGAAGAGAGCATCAAATAAAAATTAGGAGTAAGTTTTCTTTTCATTGCCCTAGTTAAATTTTATTTCCATGCCCTAGGTAATTTCTTTCTTACCCTAATATAGATCTCTATTCTCTGCCCTAGTTAGATAGTTAGAAAATGTTTTTCAATTCCTTAATGAGTGAGTAGTCTTCTCACTTGTTAGGGTTAGATTTGGGGAAGACTTGAGAGATGAAGATCTCTCACTCCTTTCTTGCCCATCACACGTTTTTATAGGACTCCATGCATACATGCACACACCGCTCCCTACGGCACCCTATCCCACGAGGTAGCGGTGATACCGTAGTATAAACGACCGATTGAACGTATTTTCCATGGAGGTTAGGGTAAGAATTAAGAAAGGAAGGACAAGAACCTAGAGGAAGAAACACCGTTTCTTCCCAATGGTACTAATCCACTTTATTAATTATTACCATAACACCTCATGGATCTAAAAAAGGGCATAGAAAGTTGTGATGAATATTGACTCTCCAAACTTAATTTAAACCTAACCCTAGAAAGATTTTAGTTTAGATCAAACTTAGTTTTTAGATTTAATCAATCCGACAACAATCCGAATTAACTCGTTAGAACAATTAGAAAATACACAAAATCCCTGTGGACCGACCCGTACTCACCGGCTAGCACCAAGCGACGCCGTTCTTGATTGTGGTTATAAATTCTTTGATAAATCAGCAACCCTTTCTTCTCAAGCTTTTCTTTCAGTCTAAATACCTACCGACATATTTTTCCCTATACCTGAAACCTATCCCACATAACTTAGGTACAATCCTAGTAGCCTCACTTCTTGCACTGGCACTCTTCGATACTGGAGCATCTCATTGTTTTATGTCGCAACGGTTCGTCCAAACTCATACGATTCAAGTCAAACCGCTCGTATCCAGCTGGAATGTCAGTTCAGGGAACGACGTTCTAACGGCAACAACGGGATACGACTTGTGTCCAGTAGTCGTTTGCAGCAGAGAATTCTATGCTGACTTCAAGGTGCTGGACATACCGAACTTCGATGTGGTTCTGGGTATGGATTGGCTATCAACCTTCTATGCTACCATCGACTGACATCAAAGGAGGGTAGTATTCGAGATTCCAGATCATCCGGTCTTCTATTTCAAAAGTGGAGATTGTACCCTGGAGCCAAGTACATACAAGGCGAAGCCGAAGGAAGTAGTGATTGCAGCAATTCAAGCGGAAGAAAGATCAAAGCTAGAAGTAGTTCGAGAGTTTGATGACGTATTTCCTGAAGACATATCAGGTTTGCCTCCCGATCGAGCTCTTGAATTCAGCATTGATTTAGTACCAGGAGCACAACCGGTGATCAAAACGCCATATCACCCAAGTCCAGAAGGTTTGAAGGAAATTAGGACTCAGTTGGACGAATTATTGATGAAAGGATGGATTCGTCCCAGCACTTCGAGTTGGGGTTCACCCGTGCTACTCGTGAAGAAGAAGGAAGGTTCATACAGAATATGCATCGATTATAGATCCTTGAACGAAGTAACTATAAAGAACAAGTATCCGCTACCGCGTATCGACGATCTGTTCGATCAGTTAAGTAGATCTTGTGTTTTCTCCAAATTAGATCTTCATTCAGGTTATCATCAGGTGAAGGTCAAGGAATCTGATATCCACAAAACGGCTTTCAGAACTCGTTATGGACATTACGAATTTCTTGTGATGCCATTTGGAGTGACCAACGCATCGGTGATATTCATGAACCTAATGAATCAAGTTTTCCTGGAGTACTTAGACATGTTTGTTGTCATCTTCATCGACGACATCCTGGTGTATTTTAAGAGTCGGAAAGAGCATGCCGAGCACCTACGAATTGTCTTGGAAACTTTACGACAACATCAATTATATGCCAAGTACAGCAAGTGTAAGTTTTGGCTAGATCAAGTTGGTTTTCTTGGACATATTGTATCAGGCGATGGAATCTCTGTAGATCCAGCGAAAGTTTCAGCAGTAAGCGAATGGCCGACACCAAAGTCAGTGAAGGACATTCGAAATTTCTTGGGTCTAGCTGGATATTACAGAAGGTTCATTGAAGGATTTTCGAAAATAGCAACACCCTTGACCAAGGTCACATATAAAGATGGAGAATTTGTGTGGTCAGAAATATGCGAACAAGATTTCGTAGAACTCAAGTCAAGGTTGATATCAGCGCCTATTCTTGTCATACTGGACCAAACTGGAGCTTTTGAAGTGCATTGCGATGCATCCGGTAAGGGATTAGGATGTGTTCTACATCAGCACGGTAAGGTTGTGGCTAATGCTTCAAGACAACTGAAGATTCATGAGCGCAATTACCCGACGCATGATTTGGAATTGGCGGACGTTATCTTTGCTCTTAAGATTTGGCGCCATTATCTTCTTGGTGAACGAGTGAACATATACACAAATCACAAGAGTCTGAAATATGTGTTTACTCAGAAGGAGCTTAATATGTGGCAGAGACGATGGTTAGAACTCATGGCGGACTTTGACATCAACCTGCAATATCACCAAGGGAAGGTGAACGTAGTACCTGATACACTTAGTCGCCAACCATTATCGATGAATCTCACCGCCCAGTGGAAGCTTCAACAGGATTTGCATCAGATGGAAATTGAAGTAGTCATGCCAGGTAACGCTTCAAGTTTGATGAATTTAAAAGTTCAATCTACTATTGTCAATCAGATCAAAGCAGCTCAAGGAAGTGATGCTAAGTTGCAAAAGATCAGAGAACAAGTGGAGAATGGAATCAGAACAGACTTCATCATCCATGAAGACGGATTTTTGAGATACGACAATAGATTGTGTGTACTAAAAGGTTCTGTGCGAGAAAAGTTGATGAAAGAAGCTCACAGCTCTCCTTATTCAGTACACCCTGGAGGTACAAAGATGTATAAAGATCTGCGTCAAAATTACTGGTGGCATGGGATGAAGCGTGAAGTAGCCAGAAGCGTCGTTAAATGCTTGGTGTGTCAGCAAGTAAAAGCTGAACATCATAGCACTGCTGGATTACTTCAATCGTTACCGATCCCAGAATGAAAGTGGCAATACATCACAATGGATTTTGTGACTGCACTCCCTCGCAGCACAAAAGGTAACGATGCGATATGGGTCATTGTGTATCGACTCACAAAGTCGGCTCACTTCATCCCATTTCGAGTTGGTCAATCAACTGAGAAATTAGTAAAGAAGTACATGGAGGTAAGAATCTAAGTAAGATTTCAGATCTTCAAATATGTACTATCTCTGATACCCATGAACTCATACAGGTGATTGTGAGACTTCATGGAGTACCGGTCTGCATTGTCTCCGATCGTGACACCAGGTTTCGATCATAATTTTGGCAAAGTCTGCAAGCGAGCTTGGGAACAAGTCTGAATTTTAGCACGGCTTATCATCCACAAACAGATGGTAAGTCTGAGCTAACTATTCAGATCTTGGAAAATATGCTAAGAGCGTGTATGCCAGACTTCGGAGGATCGTGGAAAGATCACCTACATCTTGTGGAGTTTTCGTACAACAACAGCTATCAAGCAAGCATAGGAATGACACCTTTTGCAGCACTTTATGGAAGGAAGTGTCGATCGCCATTAAGTTGGGACGACCTCGGTGATAGGGAACTTCTTGAACCTGAGATGATAGTAGCAACTATTGATGTGGTTCGTACTATCAAAGAAAAGATGCGCATAGCCCAAGATCGACAGAAGCACTGGACTGATGCAAAGCGCCGTCATTTGGAGTTCCAGCCGGGAGATCACGTATTTCTGAAGATATCACCGAACCGCAGAGTGATTCATTTTGGAAGACGAGGTAAATTAAGTCCGAGATATATTGGATCGTTCAACATACTCGAATGAGTCGGTGAAATGGCTTATCACTTGGCACTTCCACCCTCATTGGAAGGAGTGAAAAATATGTTCCACATATCCCAACTCAGAAGGTATGTGAGTGACCCCAACCATATTCATGATCATTCCGAGCTCATTGTATAGCCAGATTTATCCCGTGAGCATCAACCTGTTGAGATCTTGGATAGAAAAGTGAAGTCACTTCGGAACAAAAAAGTCAACTTGGTTCGAGTGATGTGGAGAAAGGACACGCCAGGAGAATCAACATGGGAAAGGGAAGATGAGATGCGTGCAAGATACCCTCTCTTATTTGTAAACTATTCCTTAAAATAAATTGTAAATTTCAAGGACGAAATTTTTGTAAGGATGGTAGACTGTAACAACTCCAATTTCAGTGTACATAAATTTCATTTAAAGTTAATGTACAATTGGGGTATTTACATTTCCTGTGAGTACTATAAATTTTTTTTTTGCTTTTGAACAGCAAGAAAGAGCTTGTAGCTCACTGATAAGACCTTGCACTGCGGATCCATAGCACCAGATTTCAAATCCCATCAGCCACATATTCTTTTTATTTTAAATTCTTTTAATCTTTTAGAAGCCCAAGAGACTACGCGTGCACTACACCTAAACCGTAGAGACACAAGATAATCAAATACGTGCACTGTAGAATACCAAACTACCCCGACCCAATACCCCAACACCAACCCAAACCGTCAGCATTGGGCTTGCGACACTTGCGATGGGGCCGGCGACGTCGGTCTCCCCCATCCCAAATGCTTCTAAACATCATCCCCTGCACCTCTTCAGCTACCTCACTAACCCCACATTGCTTGTTTACTCTGAATTAATCCAGAGAGCAATAAAATGCTCATTTAACCTCATTTTAATGTATATTTCAATGCATTCTTTAACCACCCTAAACCCTAATTTTTCCCTATAAATACCACCCTCATTTCACACCTCCTCACTCATAATTCCCTGCCAAAACTCTTAAGAAATTTCCAAGTTCACATAGTGTACAAGTGGAGTTAACAAAGGGCGAAACTCCGACGAAGTTCCGACGACGATACAAGGAGTTCCCGGCAACGAAACGAAGCACCGACGAATCCTAGACCTCCTCCTACTCCTCCCCTCTCATCAAAACCAGTAAGTCCCTCCTCTCTCTCTTTTTTGCTATTCCCAAACTCTTCATTCTTAAAACGTGTCGAAAGCGGAGTTATCCGGCTTCCGATTCTCTTTTCTCTTTAAAATGCAACTTTTTCTTAATAACAAATCTACAGCTTTTGATATATTGTTTAGTAATCATTAAAAAAGACAATAGAATAAGTTTGACATCAAAATGATAACCATAGCAAGTTGTGTTTCAATTTTACATTAAAATACCTTTATATTTCATATCGACATGTTTATACCTTTTAACCGTGTTATCTTTAGAAAACTCACGAGGTAATGACCTACCTCCTCACAGCACACATATCTAACATAGCACGATGGAATTTGGGAATATAGATTTGGGAAAATACGACTTTACATATAACTACCTTCAACTTATAAAACCTTTTTCTATAAGAAGTGTATTTAACAAATCTTTGCAATTGTGCCTCTACAACCCACTATTGGGGACCCCCGTTCGGTATGGTGCGGATTATTGCACATTCTCGGGCCTAGTAGAGCGAGATGCAGACTTTCTCACGGAGCATACGATCTCGAAAGTTTTTTAATACATTTTTTCTTTAGAAAATATGATTTCTATTATAAATAAAACTTATATTTTTAATAAATAAATAAATATATATGTAATTAATATCAAAATATCTATTTTTTATATTTATAATATTCCACAATTTTGAAATTCAAGAAAAACATGCCATTTATAAGAAAATACCATACAATACTTATATTTCAAATAAATACCTTATACTTTACCATCTAGGTCATACTCACTAGAAATTTCATATTGAATAAAAAAAACATCTATGAAAACTCTAAAGACGGTAATTATATACTTGAGGTGTATTTTGAAAATTAACAAAACTATTTTACATAAAACCCCCTAAAGTCATACTAAATTACAATAAGGATCCTAGTAAACATAGGTTTAAGCGGAACCAGTTTCTTGAGCCTCAGAGAGCCGAAAATATGGGTGCTTGCTATTTAAGGTAGACAATCTAATAAATGGTGTTATCAACACGGTAATTGTTTTGGAAAAAGACACAAATCCTGCCGTCTATATGCAGTAGTTACCGATAATATCAAAACTAATTCAGGACTTCAAGTTCTTTAGTAAATGTCTGACTTAGACCGAGTCTCGATATAATCAAACTGACTTGAATATGATTCAAGTATATATTCAACATGAATCCATATATTCAATCTATTCAATCTATACAACTTGACCGAACCGAACCATGGATATACTCCATTTACATGTTTATCCATTATATCCGTTCCATTACTGATATGATGGTTTCGGCAAGTCATCCATCTATATTCAATATACAATACAAACAAAACAACAATACAATTAAGACATCGCGGGGTTTATAAGGGGTAGATTGGTACGGAAGGTGTTAGAAGTGGCACGAGACTGTAACCATAACAAACCTAACCTGAATATCCATTGTCGTTGTATCATGGCTGAACGGTTCCTTGTGCTCCGTATACCTTAGTCTCCGGAATAGTGGGACTCCTCTTGTATACACTGGCATTCTTCTGTACCAAACTATAAATAACAGCGTTAACACTAAATACAACAATATAACAATATATTCTCTGTTTTGTCTATTCCATTCTTGTCTATTTACGGGACTTACCGAGCGATTTGTTCGCCGACGACATTCTCTTTTTTCCTCTTTGGAATGTTGTCAGGTGATTCGGACTCACTGGAGATCGAGCCCAGCAGCGAGGACTTAGACCAGTTTACTGAAGATCCAGAGCTCTAGTTCACTTGTACATTACATTTCCTTTATATTTCTGTTATGCCACTGTTTAGGCATTACTTTCATTCCATGTATTTACTTTTCAGTTGTATTGTAAAAAGAATGCTAATAAATAAAGTTGCTGTTCAATTATATCTATTGTCCTTATCTCTTGTGCATTTTACTTATATTGCTTAGATACGTTTAGCGTGTTTATTGCAAAGTAAATACCTAGCGGCATCGTTGCGTTCTCTGCCCGTACACCGGAAAGCGGGGCACGACAGTTGGTCTAGTAATCAATGACCTTTATTGCTTTTTTAGAAAATTGTGCACTAAAACCCTGGATATTGTGACGCTGGAGACTCTAGAAAATTCTATTTCATTGATACTTTGCAAGTTTGAGCGTATTTTCCCACCGTCATTCTTCGATATCATAATACATCTGACGGTTTATCTTGCAACTGAGGCTAAGTTAGCCGGACCGGTACAATATCGATGGATGCATCCTGTCGAAAGGTACGCGGAATTTTTCGTTTCACGCAATTTATAAAATTATTGTTGTCCTATATACCCGTATTTATTTATTTAACATATTTTTCTTTAGTTACCTCTGCACTCTAAAAAAGTATATATGCAATAGAAATCGACCAGAGGGTTCTATCATGCATGGTTATTTTCTAGATGAAGCAACCGCATTTTGTTCTCGCTATCTGGACGAGAACATTGAGATGAAGCTTAACCGGCCTCGGAGAATTCAGGACGGACCATATGGTAAAGCTGATTATAAGAGATAGACACTATGTTTATCCACAAGATATATCGGTTTATCCTCCTCAATAGCGTATGTCTTGAAGAAATTAGAGAGTAAGTTTTTTTGGATTAATTGTTATATTTGTGTTTGTGTGTGTATGAAATGATATAATATTAATATAATAATTTATTGTTGAGAACATAAATTATTTTAATGAGGTGCGTGAGGGGCATTCTGATTGGAATGATGAACGATTGAAAAAATATCATCAGGATAATTTTTGCGATTGGGTTGTAGATCATGTAAGTTGTTCGAATAACATATTATTGCTATCGGTCTTAATCTAAACTTATATCGTTATGTATTTATCGTAAAATTTGTTTTGTCAGATCCATGATTCGAACTTATCTGCATCATTAGAGAGTGATTCAAGATATTTAGCTCAATTTCCTAGTATGAAGGTTGCATATTATAAAGGATTCAGTGTTCTTAGATACAAATTTGAAGTTAAGGATATAGAAACATCTCAAACCACTCAGAATAGTGGGATTGTGACGGTAGGATCGGATGGTGTGATTAATTATGGATACTTAAATTGCATACTTGGCATCCAATATTCCGGACGATCAAAACCGCTTTATATATTTCAATGTACTTGGTACGATACACTAACCTATATGGATAAGTGGAGAAACAATCTCGTGACTTGGAAAAATGAATATGGATTGACTAGTATGAACACACTTCGATTTTATGGTCAGGACGATTCATTTATCTTTCCGAACCAAGCGTTCTAAGTATACTACTCACAGTGCTTGAAGCATCCGAGATGGAGTGTCGTATGCCGTTAGAAACCCAGAGATGTTTACGATGTCCTAGAATTCGAGGATCGTATAGAGGACGAAGAAGAGAGAAAACTTAGAGTGTTCCGACTGTCTGTTTCAAAAGACGGGTTGTCTTCGGCTGATCGTGAAGTTACGTGGGTTAGAAATAATATTGATGATGAAATCCAAGTAGATATGTCTAATGCGTCCATGAAACGAAAAAGGTTATCAGCAATGTTATATTATTACTTCACATTTTTACAATCTATACATATATAGCATATGTTATACGACGACCGGAGCAGCGAGGGGCGGCAGGAGCACCAGCCACGGCACCGGCAGAGGCAGAGGCAGAGGCAGAGACAGAGCGGTTCTGCCGTCCGGAAAGCTGCGTAGGGAGCTTCAGAGGGCCGGTCTTGCACCCCGGTCAGAGACCCCTTCGGATGACTCCTTCCGTATGGACTTTGCCAAACCTCCAGGTATATAGCACGAATATTCATTTTTAATGTAATATTATAGATATACAGGCATATTTATTTCAAAATTACTTATATAGTCATAGTTTTATTGTCTAGTTGTTGGTGGTGCGTCCACATCAAAGGCAGAGGCCACTCCCGCACCTCCATATATGTTTATATATCCTATAGTGCATGCATATTGATTTAGAATATTATATCATAAATATACACACATTCTTTTTGCTCTTACTTAGATAATCATTTTTTTATTGTCTAGCTGTAGGTCGTGCCTCCACATCTCAGGCAGAGGCCACCACCGAACCTGCTATATCCTATAGTGTATGCATATTGATTTAGAATGTTATATTATTGATATACACATTCTTTTTGCAATTACTTATATAATCTATTTTTAATTGTCTAATTATAGGTGGTGCTTCCACATCTGGCGCAGGGGCCACTCCCGCCAGTTCCGTACCCTCCGTTCAATCTGCAGCTTAGTATGAATAAATATAAAATATTTATTCATTTTACATATCATTTAAAAATAAACATGAACTTCATGTAATTTTATCGTCAATGTTTATTTTCTAGTTGGAGGGGATGCGTCCACGTCCGGATCACCGGCTGTTCCTTACCGAAAGAACTATCGTCCCGCTCGTGCTGCTGCCCGAGCCCAGGATTGTGCTGCTGTCACCGGAGTTATATATCGCACTTCAATTTTCGTTAAACCTTGATTTCTTAATACCACTTTGTCTTAATATTGATTATCTTGATATTTCTTGTTGTAACAACTCCAATTTTAGTGTACAAAAATTTGTTTAAAAATAATGTATACTTGGGGTATTTGCATTTTCTGTGAGTACCATAAATATTTGTTTTGCTAATTATAGTAAGAAGGAGTTTGTAGCTCATTGGTAAGACCTTACACTGCTGAACCAAAGCACCAGAGTTCAAATCCCATACCCCCCACATTATTTTTAATATTATTTTATTTTGATTATCGCATATCCCTGGGCTTAGTAGTGCGAGATGCAGATCTTCGCAAGGAGCATACGGTCTCGAGAGATTTAAAATACAAAAATCTTAAGAAAATGAGATTTCTAGAAATATAATATATAGTAAAATTATTTTTATATAAATATATATATGTATCATTAAAATATCTGTTTTGTAATAATATAAATATTCCAATTTTCTAAAAACCACAAGAATCACTTTATATTAAAATACCATAAATTCCATACGAGTTCAATGTTACAATTAAATACCCTATATTATGAAATTAGGTTATTTTCACTAGAAATGTCACAAATATAAAATCTACATTTATTATAATTCTAAAGACGATAAATAAACACTTGGGGTTTGTTTTGAAAATTATACAAAAGTATTTTTATATAAACCCCCCTCAAGTTCTATAAATTACCCTAAGGACTCTAGTAAATATAGGTTTAAGCGGGACCAATCTCTTGAGCCTCAGGGAGCCAGAGAAGTGGGTGCTTGCCTATTTAAGGTAGACAACTTAACAACGGTGTTATCAACACAGTAATCGTCTTTGAAAAAGACACAAATCCTGCCATCCATATGCAGCGGTTACCGATAACATCAAAACCTAATTCAGGACTTCAATTTCTTTTCTAATTGTTCTGACTCAGACCGAGTCTCATTATAATTAACCTGACTTGAATATGATTCAAGTACAATCTACAATACCACAATTCAATATGAATCCATGAATCAATCTATTCAATATGTATTGACCGAACCGAACCATGGATATACTTCCATTTACATAATTCTCCAGTTACATCCATGATTTTCCAGTTACATCCATTTACTGATATCATGGTTTCGGCAAGTCATCCAATTATACAATCTATATACAAGATAATACAAGTTACAATACAACACAAACAATACAATACAATATATCGCGGGGTTTAAGGACGTAGATTGGTACGGAAGGTGTTAAAAATGGCACGAGACTGCAATATTAAGACGTAATTACATCCATACCGTTGTTCCATGGTATTATCGACAGAGCCTTGTACTTCCATTTGCCTTTAATCTCTGGCATATAGAGACTCCTTTCATATACACTGGCATCCTTCTGTACCAAGCTACAAACAACAGCGTTAATACTAAATACAACATTATAACAATATAATACCACTTTAAAAGCTACACTCTCTCTCTCACTCTCTGTCTATTCTATTTCTCCCTTATCCTTGGGACTTACCGAACGATTTGTTCACTGACGACATTCTCTTTCTTTCTTCTTTGAATGTCGTCAGGTGATTCGGATCTTCCAGAGATCGAGCCTACTAGCGAGGATTTGGACCAGCTTGCATACGATCCAGAGCTCTAACTACATTGTACACTTTTCACTTTAGTATTTCCTTTTCTGTTATGCCACTGTTTAGGCATTGCTTTCATCAGATGTATTTACTTTCCATGCATTGTACAAAAGAATGTGAATAAATAAAGTTGCTGTTTTATTATATCTTGTCTCTTGTGCATTTATTTTTATATTGCTTAGATACGCTTAGCGTATTTACTTCAGAGTAAATACGCAGCGGCCTCGTCGCGCCCTCTGCCCGTACACTGGGAAGCGGGGCGCGACACTTGTAGATGCAGGGCAGCCCCATCCCGAGAGGGGGACTCGAGGGCCGAATCAGTCCTACAGGATGAGACCCGACAGAGCTAGGGGGAGGCAACATTCGCCCTCTTCTTTACCCCCGATTATCGCTATACCGACGATTATGCCGAGAGGTTCGACCGGTACATAGGGCATGAGAGCCGCCTCGTGAAGAAGTATCCACTTCACTGAGTGGGGCGATCAGCACCGGCGCTCATTTGCCCTCTTCTGAGATCAGGCTCGGGTATTAATATATATTTTCATTTGACTTATCCAATATATTTATTATTATTTAACACTTGCAATTTAAATACATTGTTTTTTGTATTTGCAGTTGGATTACGACTTTCAGCCTATACCAGACCCTGATCACCCTGAGAGAGTGCTCGATCTTCACACTCTGTACCATGGCCTGATGAAGAACACGCAATCAAATGTCTGATACAATAGAAACGAGCTAAAGAGCGACTGCTATTCTCTATAGATGGCGACCCCCGAGGCAGAGAGAGCGGCTCTCTTACATACTCTGGCCTTTGCGAGAGTCGACGTAGATACATGGCCTCTCTTGTGCCAATATTTCGACTCTCAGCGTAAACAGGTTTATAATTTAAATATAATTCATTATTTAGTATATAATTTATTTTTTTGTGTTGCTTAATTAGAAAACTAAATCTGAACGTGTTGTGCAGAAACATGCCGATCAAAATAAAGAGAATAGGAAGTCGGTGAAGAGGGGTTGCCCCACTTATATAGGTGGCTCGAGGAACATTACTCGTGCCATAAAGGCATCAGTAAATTACAATAGATCTATTCTGATATAATGTAATATTAAGAGTTATTTTATAATATATGCAAATTTTTTGTGAATTGCAGAGAGCTCAGACCCTGGCGCAGGGTGGTATACCGAGCATGCTGACCACGTATCTTGCCATCCACGGCATCTCGACAGATCCCGCCATGGGCGAGCTTCGATTCCTTGACACTGCTACCAAGGAGTATTGCGTAAGTGTTAATATTTATTCTAACAGGTTTGAAATTTTTGTTTTGAAAAGTTCAAATTTAAGTGATATATTTATATTTTAATGGTTAATGTTGGTGTAGGAGCGGGTGGTGGAGCAGGCGGAGGTATCGGGGATCGATTTTACTGGACAGACCGATCCGATGCTGCTGACCCCAGTCCTAGACACCGCACACGGAGGGAACCACGGAGGTTGGGAGAGACGCCGGGGACTGGGTCCTAGCAGGGCCTATATGAGGTTGGACTCCACTCCGGCGGTTACTTCCCTTACCCCCCGTGTGCGACGTCTAGAGCATGATGCTGCCGCCTTGAAGATCACCATCGAGGAGTTGAAGGAGATGGTACGTATACTACTTAATAGTAAAATATTATATCACATTATAGATAGTAACATAAGCAATATTAGTAGCCCGACCTTATTTGGTTGTAGACTTAGGTTTGATTAATCATACTTACATAAAACTATCTAATTAAAATAAACTACGGTTTTTCAAACTAGATACCCAAACGAGGCCTAAGTCCCTAAGTATTTTTAGATTGGGGTTTCGCAATAACCTAATAATGATACGAACTCGACTAAAATCTAATACACCGTTCTTACTCGTTTATTACACATAAAATTTAACAGATGCGACAGGCTACTTCGGCTGTAGCTCCACATGCATCTAGTTCGGCTGCGGCTCCGCAAGCCACTACCTCGGCTGCGGTTACGCAGACTACTCCTGCGGCTCCATAGCCCGCTCAGACTCCCGCACAGTCCGCTCCTTCATTAGTCGCGTTTTTTACGACTTAGGGCTGCACCGAGGAGCAGATGTGCCAGATTTCAGCGATTATCAGAGGTGGAGGAGCTGGACCAAGCTAGGGTAGCTTTATTTATATTTTTGAGGATATATGTACTTATCTGATACATATTGTATAAATTTTGGACGATATTAGTGGTTGTTTGCTTCTTCACGATGATTTAGTTTGATATCGTATTCTATTTATTTATTTCTTTTATATATTATGCGTGAGATGTTGATTATGAATATTTCTGTATTTGGTTATATGACGTATATATTATTGTGCACAGTGCGGGGGGAAAACAGGAAGTACTTTTTTTTAAAAACACCATGATATTTTGTCCCTATGGATTAATCCGTAAGGTCATTTATTGCACCTACGGATTAATCCGTAGGTGCAAAGTTGCCCCTACACAGTTAGCCACAGGGACAAAATATCAGGATACCTGATATTTTATCCCTATGGACTCAGTAAAACTTTCCCCAACGAATTTATCTGTAGGGGCATTTATCTGGACCTACAGATATATCCGTAGGGGCACCAATCAGGATTTACGAATACATCCGTAGGGGTAAGTGTTTTATTTTATAAACCAATAAATTAAAATATTTATTAGGCCCTACGGAGTGATCCGTAGGGATACGTGTCCCTACGGATTAAGGCATAGAGACAATTATTCCCCCGTAAGGGCATGTTCAGGGCGATGACTTGCACCTGCGGTCTTTGCACGTACGGGGGCTTTTTATGTCCTTACGGCCATATCCATAGGGGCAGTGGTTTTCCCCTATGGATAAATCCGTAAGGGCAACCCTGTTTCCCTAATAAAAGAGCAAAACTCTGTTCAAAATTTTAAAGGCCGCTCTGTTAGACAGAGCCATTGAATCAAAAATCCAACAGAGATGATAAATCATCAAAATACAGAATTAAATTTTGCTGAGAAAATATTCCTCAAATCTTTCTAAACAAGAAAGATTACTCTCTGTAAAATAGAGCACCGTTGGATCAAAAAATCTAATGGTGATTGAAAATCACCTATCTGCAGAATAAATTCTGTATGGGAAAATATTTCCCTAATCTTGTTAAAAATAAGAAAGATATTTTCTGTAAAATAGAAGTTCTTGGATCAAAGATCCAACGGTGAATAAAATTCTCAAATCAATTAAAGATCTCTCAATGAAAGATTTTTTTAACTAAATCAACAAACTTATCTCTACTATATAAAGGACCCAAGGCTTCAAGTTTTGTACAGAGGAACCCCCCATAAGCTTCAAGCTTAAAAAAAAGGAGCAAGCAAGAAGAAAGCTTTAAGAGGGAAGAAAAAAGAATACATCTTTTCTAGGTAAATAAAAATAATAGAGATTAGAGCATCTCATCAGTATATCCAAGGGTTTAACCCTTATAAAAGAACTTAGTTTTTTCTCTGGATCTGAGATCCATGAGACAAGTCTCCCACAAATGAGAATTTAATTCTCATGGGGATGAACTTGTTCTCGGGGATCAAAGACCTAGAAAAGAACAGAGAATTGAACTCTTAAGAATAGAATATACGAAGAAAACCTAGCGTCCAAGCGCCTCACGTGTCCCTCACGTGGGCGCTGCTCAATAAAAGAGTGCTTAGCACTCAGTGGTTGGCGCTTAGCACCAAGCGCCTCACGTGCCCCTCACGTGGGCACTGTTCAATAAAAGAGTGCCTAGCACTCAGTGGTTGGTGCTCAGCGCCAAACGTCTCACGTGCCCCTCATGTGGGCGTTGCTCAATAAAAGAGTGCCTAGCACTCAGTGGTTGGTGCTCAGCGCCAAGCGCCTCACGTTCCCCTCACATGGGCGTTGTTCAATAAAGAGTGCCTAGCACTCAGTGGTTGGCGCTCAGCGCCAACCGCCTCACATGTTCCGCACGTGGGTGCCATAAAGAGTGTTCAACGCTCCATAAAAAATAAAAAAAGGAAAGAAAAGTAAAGTATGAGTGTCAGAACCCATATAAATGCTCAGCATTGTTTGCATAGAAAGGGGACTAAACCCAAGCAAGTGTTCAGCATTTTATTTAAATGAAACGACAAAGACTAAGGGGGCTGCACCCAAGTTGACCAGATCCCTAATTCAGATCAACTGATCCCATGTGCTTATTATTTTCCAAATTGGTCTTAGTCCCCAAACACGACTACTGATCTTCCGTCTCCACACACCTCTGATATATGTCGTTGTAATTCCTCAGTGTCTTCAGAGAGGTGGTGGGTCCCGATAGCCAATAACTCTTTGGTGCACTCCCAAACCGATGGGCACATCCCAATACGGACCACAACGTCCTTAAACTAGCTATGGACCGCAACGTCCTTAAACTAACAACGGACCGTAATGTCCTTAAACTAAAGCAATAGAGCCCAAATGCTCTTTTGTTGGGTCTGAATGATCCCAAAATCCTTGTTAAGTAGATCTTAGTCTAAAATTGGACTAACGTATACTTAACAAACATTTAAGTTGATCTTAATCTCAAATGAGATTAACGATCCATAAATCAAACCAAACCCAAATTTAAGAATATACGGATTTGGACTAATCCACGCCCTACGGTCGAAAACATAAATTAGTCTCCGTATACAATCCACGGGCAACCAAAAATAAAACAAACACACACGACACGAAGTGAACTTCTGGAGCAAGAGAAAGTGGTTACCGCGATGCGGTAACGTAATTAACTGCAGGGGCTTGCACCTACAGGGAAGAGCGTCCCCACAATCAAAACCCCATCACAACGAGGGGGAATCTGACAAAGTCTGCTACAACGGCTGCATCCGTCCAAACCTCCGATACACGGTGCCATAAATTAACTTGGCATATTCGGAGAGGTGGACGGATAAATCCAAATAGCATATGCCCCCAAATTCAGGCAAGACGACCTATACGGTCTCGTCTCCCGTTTTCGCGGTGAACAGATTCTGGTACGCCCGGTGGGACCTTTTCCTCTTTCCACTCCATACTTTGTGTGTCAAGTTCGTGAACAAATCGCGGTTTAATATGGTTGCCCCTGGATTCGAGATACTAAAATTTGGTGTCTTGCTCCTATGCAGAAGAGAAGAGAAATTGATGGCTTCTAACTGCACCTGCAACAGCAACTCTCGCTCCGTCCCCACTGGAGGAGTGACATACGGGCCAAATGCGGCCTGCATTTTTTCAATGCCAGTGGAGCAGGTGACTCAGGCCACCACTGGATTGTTCTTTGGGACCATGATCCCGCCGGCAAGCTTCAGTGCTCCAGTGCCACCACAAGAAGCTCCTAAGAAGTCGGTCTTCGATCGACTTGCATCCACCACGACCCCTCTCAACGGGTCGTCCAAGTCTGCCACCTCAGTCTTTGACAGACTGAACCAAAGCTCCAGTGGGCATGCAAGGAGGCTCGCAATACCTGAAGGGGTTATCCTAAAGCGGATAGCCATTCCAGTTCCGACAGACGAAGTCGTCAAAGGGGCTTATCCTACTAAAGGATCGGTCTTCGCAAGACTGGCCGTTCCGATTCCTGTTATGGGTGAAGTCGACAAAAATGCTCCCTCTACCAGAAGGTCGGCTTTCGAAAGATTGACCGTCCCTTCTCAACGGACGTCAGTCTTTGACAGGCTGACATCAGCAGTAGCCCTTCATCAGAGCAGGGGGCATGATGAAGCCATTCCCATAACTGAGGCAATCCCATTGGCAAAGCATGCTCAACGTCGCCACTGGTGCCGAGTGAGGAAAGCTGGGGGCAGTTCCCCCTCCGGACTTACTCCATCAGCTCCAATGGTGGAAATTGACTCTGCTGTTCCAACTGGGAACAACTTCGATCCGCTCAGGAGGGTGCGAAAGAACTCTCCAACCGCTGTATTGAAGAAGTCTCCTCCGCCTATTGAAAACATGACACAGGTGAAGCCGGAGCAGCCCCCTCAGCGGTTGTCCTCCAAAATCCACAGGGTCTGACGGAAAGTCCATGACTCTGTATTTGACAAAAATTATTCTCGCCGACCAGAAAAAAAGAAGACTCTGCAGGAGGAGGACCATCCCTCCGTCATACAACGGAAGGCCTCGTCCATATGGGTGCCTGTTACAATAGCTCCTCCGACTTCAACCTCTCACAAAAGGAGAAGTCCAGAGAAAACCTCACTGCTCACGGTGAATTCCAAAGGCACTAGACCCAAACGCCCCAAGTCTGGGGGCATGATCGTGCACACGGTGTACATGACTTCCGGGAAAGAGGAAAGTCGTGCTTCCGTAGGTCATCGACCACTCACTCGGTCATTGACAAAAGCTCAGGAGCAGCAACAAAAGCTCCAAGAAATGCTGATGAAAATGTTAGCACTCACCGGGAAGAAAGAAAGCCGGGAATCAACGTCTGAGCAGCGCCAGGAACAAGAGACTGACACCGAGATCTTGCGAAGGGTGCTGGAAAATAAGGATAAGGAGGCCGCAAACATGTCACGCCCCGCTTCCCAAAATACGGAAAACGAGGGATGACTAGGCCAGCCATGCTCCTACGGTCAAGGAATCATCCCGCCGTAGTAACACTTCGGCTTCTAGCATTACATGGTAAAGCACAGTAGTAAAGGAATCACATCACTAATTTATTACATTAAAATTCCAATGTTCACAAATTACAGATAACAAGAACAATTACTAACCAAGTTCAATCTCACGATCACTTTTATGGAAATCAGTAAATGAAGAAGGTACACCAAATTATATCTCCGTGAACTCGAAGGGTAGATCCGTCTCCGGTGCTGGTCCTCCCGCGGAATCTGAGCATGCATACTCAGGTCGTCAGAGCGACACAATAACAATATTATTATAATAAGATGAAATAGGTTTATGAGGTAATACTGGTGTAAGAACAATGCAAGTAATCACTATGTCACTATATGATGCAGAATATGTTCTGTGTCCCTATCGGTCTCTAGGTCATATTTGAAATCGCATAGTGGAAGAAAGATCATGTTTAACAGGAGTCTCGTACATACCCGAGACAACGGCCCACATGCTCGGGACATAACCCTGTCAGCCGGATCGCTAGATCCTACCTAATATATATATCACTGCTCGAATGATCATCCTTTAAAACACGGTCCCGCTAAATACGATTCTCTTTCCACTTTGATTTCCCCTTTATCCCCAGGTTTACACTATTTGTGATCTTGGTTCAGTCGTGTACAAGTATACTAATGGCACGGTTTTATCACTGCTCACTGTATCAATCACTGTCACGAATATTCATTTCCCATTAGTATACTCGTCGCTTCTAAACCAATATCAACCACGCACGATAATGCAATGTCCAGTGACTCTAACACTCACTAACACTATGTACATGGCAAATGGGGTATGATATATGTATGTATGTCATCATTAAGCTATGAGTATTATGAATCAATATGCATGTCATTATCTTACAAAAATTGCATAAATTAATATGTTAAGAATTCAGCAAAATGATACAAGTAAGATAAATAGAACACTCAGTCAGAAATTTATCAAAATTTGTTTCAGTTCAATCGGGATTCCGGTTTTCAAGATATAGCTGTTTCATTTTAAGCGCTCGCGGTTGGAAATTCAGTTTCAGAACTGAACGTCCGTTTCGCGACACGAATTGTACCCAGTTGGGTTCAGATTTTAGCGATGTTATAGTTGAATAAAATCTAGGGTTTTCAATAGAGTATTCAACGCAACATACGGATCCTCAATCGCGTCTGTACGTTGAAAGTTATACATAGTTTAATGTCAGTATATCACTTCTGAATCTGTTCTGGACAGTTATACGTTCTTCCCTTTTAAATACAGTTTAAAATAGCAAACGACAATGAAATGGAATGGAACCACTTGTTTTGTTTATCTAACAGAATTATCTTTAATCTACTACAGAGTTCTGTAACATACGACTTCAAGAAACACAGCGACACACATTTTGGTACAGTATACGATAAATAGAGTCGCTCTGGACTGCAGTCCAGAGTCGCACTCCGATCCAATTATCATCGCAGTTACATAACAGACATCATCAGAATTTTACATAGGGTTAAAGTTCGTCGAGTCGGCTTCGATTTAAGCCCTTGAACGTATCATTCCAATATGTATATAATTTACGGTGATTTTATTCATTTTCAGATACAAGAAGAATTCCAGTTTTAACGGCATATTTGGGGGTATCAATTTTTGTCCCTAAAAATTGTATTTTCCAGCGAGATTCATACACTATATTTATCATCATATAGGCCAACAGAAAATATTGGTTTCCGTCAAAATAAACAATTATATTCATTGGAGACTAGCATCGAACACTTAGGTCACAATATATATCGGTAATCGGTAAGTTTATAAACCATATGATTTAGGTTTGTAACACAACTATATTAGTATGAAGCAAGTAAACACTTGCCTAGAAACGTCTTGGGGTTGTACGGCAGTAGCGGCGTCACGAACGCGTGATGTACGCCGTGAAACGGATTTGCGCGAGCTTGGATCGAGATGCGGATTTTGCGTCGGAGTTGTCCAGAGTCGTTGCACCGTCACTGGAGGTTGAGGGGTGCTTGATGATCCTCTGCGAGTGTACTGGGGTCGACGACGGTCGACGGCGTCGCTCCGGCAATGGCCGCAGTGAAATGTTTGGAAAGTGGGTTTTTGAAATTTTGAAGAGAAAGAGAGGTTAAGCAGTGGGGCTAAGGGATTGTTGTGATGGTGATTATGCTGAGGAGGTCGTAGGGAGGTCGGCGATAGTGCCCTCAGAGTCAATTATTGGATCACAGGCACGTGATTGCAATGATTGAGGGAGGACCTATCCCGGTAGGACAGTCTTACTCGAGATGATAGTATGCTATCTGGTTTATCTTTATCATCGTGTACTGTTTTAGGTGACCTTACAAGTCGCTATTACACGTTGATAGAGCCCATAGGATTCTTGCTTGACTACCAGCAATATGAGGGCGATCATATACGTGAGAGCTGGAGTCTATAAGCACATCCTTAAAAAGTCCCTAGTCGTGGGAGTTTCGAGACTGGACATCGATACTCCATTAGTAGACTAGTGTATACAGTCGAGACCCCGACGAGGGGCGGTGGCCGGTCTCACAAGCCACTGGTGTCAGTTGGTTCACCTAAGATGTATACAGGTGCTCATTGGGTTATGAGTACACCGGACAGGACTCGCCGGGAACCTGCTAGTTGGGATTATACCAGACGTCAGATAGCAGTTCCCAGGTGACATGTGTACAGGTTAGTTCATCGACTTGAGATCGTCATTTGTCTCGTGTGAGTTCCCACTGTGCTTTGATTACTACCCTACCATGGCTCAAAGGAGTCGTGCAAACAGGTTTTAGTTGGGTACAGTCCCGAGCCACATGGAGGCAGTGAGCGGATCTGCAGGGGTTCGTCTCTCCCAGTATTGGGGGTGAGGTCGCGCTGTGTCTAGGAGAGCCATTACACAAAGCCCTCGGCCGAGCCAGGAGATTTATTGGTAGGTATTCCAGTAGTATCTCAGGGTGTTCTGGGCTACACTCCGACGCGACTTGTACCGCTTTTGGGGGTCTGACTTTTACCAACCCCCTAGGCCCGCCATGCGATACTCATAGACGAACGGACCGGACTGTACGGATTTTGTCACTGACAGGCTCAGTAGGGTGTCAGGATGAGTTCGCTCATCGACGTCCCTTTTGGTCAATAGCTGGTAGCCCGTCACGTATGGCTAATATCTCTGACATGCTAGTGGTTGAATCCACAGCCATAGTATTGACGAGTCTTTAGAGTCCACCATACACAGTTACTCAAGTTTCGGGCGAAACGCTGTAGAGGCCGTATGGAGATATGGCAGGGTTCGATCAGATACGTGCGGTATTGCACGGATCGTGATTGGACGGTTTTTACTAGCCGGCTTTGGTTTAAGCCGAATCCTAGTATTAGACAGTGTAGATTTTGTCTCTTTGCATTTGTATTCAGTGGGAATACAAATGCGGGCATGTATATGCAGTTGCGGGGTTTTTCCTGTAATTTATTACGGGATCAGTTTTCTGAAGTTGCCAGTTTGCATTCCGTTCCGGCCAGTTTTCCTTTGTTCCTTCGCGGCCGGACTTTTCTGGTGGAGGGGGTTATTTGCATGTTTGCAAATAACTTATTGTGGAGGGGATTTCTTGCATTTATGGCTTCTATCATCATGAGATGCTTTATACATCATTTCATTGAGATTAGAAAGGATTAGGATGGATTTGATTTTGATATGATATTGTTATCATTGCTTGGGGGTGTGGTCACCCATTCTCTTTTCCTACCATCACCTCCCTTCTTGTTTTGTTGATTCCTCCACCATATTTCCTAAAGGGGGGCTGGCCACAATTTGATGAGAGTGAGAGAGAGGTTTTCATTTTGGTGTATGGAAATTATTCTCATTCTCATTTTGTATCAAAATTCACAAGCTCTCTCTAAATTTCATTCTTTTCTCCATCCATGGCAACTTCACTATCCCAAAAGAGACAACATGTTCTACACTACACCTACAGGAAACCTTGGACGCGTCGGCTAGCCAACTTCACGCCCGAGTTGCCTCAGTCCAGAGGTGGGAGCCCGTAAAAGTATTCGGCTATGTGGTGCCCTTTCCGGAGAGGAGATGAAGACCGGAGATTCCGCGGGAGATCGGGACGATGACTAGAAGACCGGAGGACATGGATCACTCGGTATATCTCTCACCCCTTCTCTTGATTGCTAGGATTAGGTTAATGGTTACGATCCGGGTTTTATTGTCCGCTAGCTCCAGTTTAAAAGTTAAGAAAAATTTTAATTCCGCATTTTGGCCTCGAGTTGACGGCTGGGGCGCTGCAGTGGCGAAACATGGTATCAGAGCCACGCCATTAACCTAGTCTAGCTTGCTCTAACGTGTTTACAAGTTCGATCGAACGGATTTTCCGAAAACCCATTTTCATTTGCACAGTTTTCTGTCGAAATTTTTTTGGCTCCATAAATTTTTCAGTACATTGCAGTGACATGTGCAGGGAATTCTAAGCATTCTGTGAAAATTTGGTCGTGTGATCTCACTATTCCACCGCGGAACCGCGGCCAAACCCATGTATTTGCCGCGGTTCCGCGGCCATTTTTACTATTCATTGGACAAAATTTTTGCAGCGAGCTCCTGGGTTGAAAATGGGGTTTTTGGAATATTCTTTTTGGGCCTAGACTCTCTTTAAGTGCTACAGTAATGCTTGGGGCCCACTTCGATAAATTTGATCGATCGAAAAAGTTTAAACACATTAGTTCACAGTATTTACATTATATCTGCGACTGTGAATGTCACTTGATCGGTAAATCCTGTCTAACTGCTATAGCCCGGTTAGACGGATTTGCGAACGTGACATTCACGTTAATGTTCTGTGATTGTGCTGTGTTGTTGCGGATTGGTCGTGGGGGATAGCCTGGTTGCAGTGGTAGTACAGTTTTGTTTTATATGTACATTTGATATTGCGGGGCGAGCGTCCGACATGTGGACTGCCGTCACTGCCTGTTTGTATTATTCTTTTGGGACACGACCAGGTTGCGGTCGATATACCCGTTGTATGTATATTTTTACTTTCTGTATTAGGTTTACCCCGCGGAGGGGTGCATGGACAGCCGGGTTCTAGAGGGCAACGAGCCCGCATCTCATGGCATTGAGACGAAGGGGGCTTTACTCTAGAATCGGCGGGATGTTCGCCGCACTCGTAGGGGATACAGGTTGGCCCAAGGAGGGGTGCCCAAGTTACCGGATTCCGTGAATTGCTGGGTGGTCCATTCACGTTGCTGAAGGGGGCTGCCTCGCTTCAGGTTTTGGCGGGTGACTTGCCGCGCCCGTAGAGGTCTAGGATTTTCATTGCACAGGCTATCCACACGACCAGGGGAACGTCGGGTTTTAGCAGCGGCTCTGTGAAACCCGGGGATCCCAGATATCTGTATTGTTCTGTGATACTCTACATTTCTGTGATGTTGCATTTTATCACGCCTTGAGCGAAAATTATATATTATATATATACTAGTAGATGTTGTATATGTTTTGCATCCGCGCTAGTCCAGTCCCCGCTCTGTCGTTAGTTAAGTAACCTAACGGGTGATGACGGGACCTAGTGGCGAATGCGGATGGCATATACGTACATCATTATTTTCGTTCTTTTGTGGTGTGATCAATTGATGGGACTGCGTTGATTCGGATCAATGCAAGATAAACAAACCTATTCTGATGTTGTTGGAACATTTTTCAAAAAGCTGTTATTGCAACGACGTTCACTTTTGTTTTGCATCGTGGTATTCAGTTGGAATATCCTGCTCCTCAGTCGACGAGGCAAGGACCGAGATCCCTTCACCGGGAGTGACCCCTTGGACAAAATTTTGCATCAGGGCAATAACTTCACTATAGCCGATTACTTTTGCTTTGCATCGTGGTATTCAGTTGGAATATCCTGCACCCCATCCTACGGGGAAAGAGCCGAGATCCCTTCACCGGGAGTGACCTCTTTAGCAAAGGTTTTCGTTACTATATTTTTATAAAAGGTTATCCGGTTCCTTCAGCGATATCAAGTTCATTACGTTAAAGGTTTTTCGCCAAAAACCAGCCGTAGCCCTCCGTCATTTCAGATTGGTATTGTTTAGTATTCGTGCTACGTATGTCGTGCTCAGCCGAGGCGTAGTGTGCGGTAGCTCTGTAATGCTTTTCTGTCTTATGGATATGTGATTGGTTAGGACAGTCGTACGGTCATTTTGGCTCAGTCAAGGACTCGTGCGGGTGGGTCTAATGCAATCAAGATAATGACGGGTTGAACTTGACTAGGATCCTTTGATATGTTGGCTCAGTCAAGGTCACTTGGGTCCTAGGGGTAAAAACATACATCGGAAGTTTCTAAAAAAAACTGAAACTTGCCAGGCATGCGCATACCTTCTGGAGTGTGGTGACGCGAGTGGATTCCGTCACGTTATCATGCGATGATAGTTGGATCCCGATTCCCACTGATGAGTTGGTTTACTCCTCGGGTGATCCCGGCTAATTTTTCTTTCAGGTTTGGAGAAGAATTTGACGTTACAGTGGGAGGTTTCCTGATTAGATAAAGTGATAACCATTCTGATCTAGGTTAGAGTGCACGCTGAGTGTTTCTTTTCTCTCTCTCTTTGGCAGCGACCATTGACCCGACCCTAGACTATGACTCAGTGACCAAGTTGACCGAACCTTCTTAACACTGGCTTTTGGATTGTCAGAGTTGCAAACCTCATTGCCACTCCTACTTTTACCCTTTTCTCCAGGCCACCCCGTATTACTACGAACGTCCACTTCCATTGAAAAAAACCATCTTATTGTTATATACGAACTCGAAGGAATTCGAGGATGGTTTCCGGTTCTGGAGAAAACGAATAGGACTATTCAGTTGTCTTTTCTTTTCACCTTTCTCATTGCGAGTACTCCTTGGTTTAGGAGATAGTACACCTATTACGCAAATTGGATAGTCTTCTTCCAAACCTTAGGCTGGTGCCGAACGGTAGGGAATGAAGAAAACCAATTAGCCTAAACGGTGTACAGAAGGTATTAAGTTAAGACAAAGAAAGGGATTAGTAAGAGGGCAAAGTAAATTGCGACTGCTATTCACGACCAAACCAAATTTTTCTTCGCCAATCCTAAATCACCTTTGTATTTCTCCAGGACAATCCGTATCACTACGAAGATCCCAGTTTATCGGATAATCCATCGTATGATTATATACGAACTCGAAAGGAACTTGTTTTAGTTCGGGTATGGATCCTGGTTCAGGAGAAATATGAATAAAGTTCATTCGGTTGTCTTTTATCTTCACCTTCTCTCGCATTGCGAGTGTTCCTAGGATTAGGACAGTACACCCATTATGCTTATTAGATAGTCTTCTTCCAAACCATAGGCTGGTGCCGAACGGTAGGGAAGGAAGAAAACCATTTGGCCTAAAGCGGTGTACAGAAGGTAATGACTAAAGACATATAAAGGGATTTGGAGAGATGGCAAAAAATTATACGGTTATAGTTGTGAATCTGGATAATGAAAGAGGCATTACTAGGAATACCCAGATACCCCATCGAAACATTTCAATATTTCAGTTTCACTGTGTACTGTTAAAAGAAAACTGATTTCCCAATTAGACACCTGCTCCAGGGTATGTATTTACCAGGTTTGATTCTCACATCTGTATGGTTTTACAGATGTTGAGTGGGAGTAAGTTATTGGGAATTAGGTGATCATTCTCATTATATCGGAATTCGTTGTAATTGGTGATATTTGAGGAAATCGCCTGGGCTGTTTGCCGGTCGGCAAATATTTGGTTTTGAATATCCGTTGTTATGCACCAATTTCAAATTGATATATCTGTACGTCTATTTTTATAGAGTGAGATATACCTTTTGAAATTATGTCTATGACATTTACCTATATCAGTGGATGGTTAGGTAAGGAGCATTGAACAGCGGTGTAATTCTTCATAACCATAGTACAGTTTTCAACCTACGACACACAGTGAATGAGTTGTTAGACTCAGGGACTTATACAGAGTATTGTATATTGTCCAGTGTCCATTAGGACAGAGGGGTTGGTCCTCGTACTATATTCTGTTTACTTTTAACTTCTCTAGTTCTTTGACATGTGTTTCGTAGAAACACAGGGTCTGAGTTTTGAGGAGTTATTGGTATAAGAATAGAGTAGAGAACCAGGTATTACAAGTATCGGGATTCTTCAAGGTGATCGAAAATGTAGATACTTGTGTATGGTATTCAGTTGATAGTAATGAGAACTTGCTTCTCTATCATGTTACTCATAATTGGAAGCATTCCTAAGTTGAGTAACGCAGATCGGCCTCCTTCCATTTAGTTGACATGCACTGGTGACAGCTGCATGATTTGAATCTAGTTCAATTAAATCAGTGCCTCTGTTGGATATAAAACAGTTCATATCTTAACGATGTTAAGGTACGGGGAGTTGTCCGGCTTATGCTTAAAACCAGACTCTGGATAACTCAAGGCACGTTTCTGTAATGGCTGTTTGTGGGTTGACCCGGGCTATGACGAGGGTTGATTTTCTACCATCTGGAAGATCAATAGTGATATTGTTCTTGACTCGCCACATTTTTAAAAGAAATGGATTTTTTCAGAAAAAACAGTAGTGGGAGTATGGTAGAACTGGAAGTGATTCCAGAACCGCGAACGATTACTGAAGATTTGATAAGAACCTAAAGATTCAATCTGACTTGACATTCCATTGGCCACTCTGCAGATAAAGTACGTAACCTCAGGCACCCGAGAGGTACTTTGGTATGCTCAAGGACGGTGGCAGGGAGGTTCTTGTTTACCCAGACTTGTCATTGCTGTTGTTCCAGAGTATGAGACCCGGCAGGAGGATGAGTATAGCGTCGTTCTAAACTAGCTTTAGAAGTGTACGTCTATATGACTCTGCCAGAGGGTTGTCGTAGTCAGTGGGAGCAGCGGAAGCATTGGTGGACAGGTGGCTTATGTCTATTTATAGACTAAAGCAGATATAGCGGAGATAGATCATCTATTTCTGATGCGACAGTCATAGGTTTGACTTCATCAGAATAGGGGATGGATCTGTTAAGAAGGTAGTAGGGTGTGATGTCCTGGTATTTGGATGATATACACAGAGTAGGAAGTGATATTCCTATACTACGATCGGTTATACTTTGGTTGTCACACAGTAGTTTCTCCACACAGGACTTGGATATTATATCAGACATTCTGGTTACTAGATCTATGGTTTTAGATCTAGATTTGGGTGGTTTCCCAATCAGGGTACTTAGACAGCATTCTATGAGTATTTAGAATGGACGACTCCTGGCACGGTAGTGTACCTGCAGGTGATGGAGTCACCCTCTCTAAAGGTGTCTTACAGACTAAAAGGGAGAGGGATACGCATGATTGGCAGATCACTTGCTTAGGCAATTGAGTCAATCATGAGATGTCAAGTACCACACCAGATGTTGTTCTTGCAGTAGATGCAATAAGTTGATGTTAATCTAATCCTGGAGAAACGATCGGAAGCATCTTTAGAACATAAGTGAATGTTCTAGGGATTTGATAACGGCAGCCTCCTTTAGGAGACGGTTATCATTCCAGGCTTCCAAGGTGACCTGGATGGCAGATTGGCTGTCAGAGTTATAGTTTTCCCTCTGACGAGGGGCAGTATTTTGGACAGGTGGTCCAGGTGGATACTGAGGGAAAGGCATGGCGCAGGATACTGATTAAGTTCAGTTGTCGATACAGTCTAAGAAGTTTGGATTTGGAGTTCATTTATGAGCTAGGTCCCATCAGATATCCAGACACATTCTAAGACAGGTATTGCTCATTTCGGGAGATGGTTTTCTCCGCGAACTTGAGATAAAGAGAGACATAGAAAGAAACACCACAGCGGATCTACTCACTGAGGCTGTGAGTATGCGACATCACAATAATTAGCCTTGAGTGTAAGTGGGAGATTGTTGGAGATAGTGCCCTCAGAGTCAATTATTGGATCACAGGCACGTGATTGCAATGATTGAGGGAGGACCTATCCCGGTAGGACAGTCTTACTCGAGATGATAGTATGCTATCTGGTTTATCTTTATCATCGTGTACTGCTTTAGGTGACCTTACGAGTCGCTATTACACGTTGATAGAGCCCCTAGGATTCTTGCTTGACTACCAGCAATATGAGGGCGATCATATACGTGAGAGCTGGAGTCTATAAGCACATCCTTAAAAGGTCCCTAGTCGTGGGAGTTTCGAGACTGGGCATCGATACTCCATTAGTAGACTAGTGTATACAGTCGAGACCCCGATGAGGGGCGGTGGCCGGTCTCACAAGCCACTGGTGTCAGTTGGTTCACCTAAGATGTATACAGGTGCTCATTGGGTTATGAGTACACCGGACAGGACTCGCCGGGAACCTGCTAGTTGGGATTATACCAGACGTCAGATAGCAGTTTCCAGGTGACATGTGTACAGGTTAGTTCTGTTAGTTGTATGTATGCCCTAGAGGCCAGTATTGTATAGATGATGTATATTATATTGGATGCTTGGACATATATAGAGATGACTTTCTTGCTCGATATGATAGTATGCTATCTGGTTACTCTTTATCTTAACATGTACACTTGTCTCTTTAAACTGTCTTATAGTTACATGTTGATAAAGCCCTTAGGATGTGTACTTGACTACCTGGACTATGATGCAGATCATACTAGTGGGGACATGGTAGTCCATAAGTACATCCTTCAAGGTCCCTAGTCGTGGGTGTATCGAGACAGGGCATCGATATACCAGTGTAGACTAGCGTATACGCTTCTCGACCCATGAGATGGGCGATGGATGATCCCATATCCATTGGTGTTTGACATCAGAGATAGTATACGGGTGCTCAGTGGAGACCGGGTACACTGGACGGACTCGCCGAGAACTCCCAGATGGTATTATACCTCACGTCAGATGGCAGTTCTCAGGTGACACTTGTACAGGTTAGTCTGTAGACCCGAGATCGTCATAGAGTCTTGTGTGATTCCCACTGTGCTTTGATCTCCACCTTACCACGTCCATGAGGGCATGCAAAACGGTGGTCTTTGGGTACAGTCCCGAGTCACATGGAGGCAATGAGCGATAGGAGGGGTTTCGTCTCTCCCGGTATTGGGGGTTGATGTTGCGCTGTGCTTGATTGGCTGTAACAGGGAAGTCCCTGGCCAGGGCTGATCAGAGATTTGCTGGTAAGTGTTACCAGTAGTTTCTCGACCCGTTATGAGCCTCATATTGGCACGACTTATCGGTTATTGGGGTCTGACGTTTACCACCCCTAGACTTGATATGCGACATATCAGACGAACAGACCGGACTGTACGGTAAGTGTTACTGGTTGGATTCACAGGAGTGTGAGCGGGCTAGCTCGTCGATCTTCTGATCGCTCAATACCCGGATGGCCGTTACGTTTAGCAGACCACTTGCGGCTTGTGGGTGCTTGATATGATCATCATCTGCTACCGGCGTATTGACGAGTCTTTAGAGTCCTACACAGAGGTTTCCTGGCTCAAGCGAAACGAAATAGGAGCGCATATGAGATATGTGCAGGACCGAGAATAATGCGTGTATGTGATACCGTATTCCATTCTCGCGATGAATATATCGATTGGTTATATTCGATATAACCTAGTTATCGAATCATTGATTCGATAAATCGATACATTGTATACTAGTCGGTTATGTGCGACATGACCGGATCATTGAATCAAGTGTTGATTTAATAATTTAATGTATAATTATATATTTGATATATTATTTTGCATTAACTAGTATTGGTTCACTTTAAATGGATTTTCTCACTTGATGTGCAAGTTGTATATGTGATATACTTTTGTGCACATCTTTGTATCATGTTTGATGATGCTTGCTCATTTGGTTAAGTCTAAAGAATTAAACCTAGGTTAAGAAAGTGATTAGGGTTTTAATTATCCATTCTTTTATTTATTGATTTTGGAAAAAGAATGGGATAAGAATACAAAAAGGTTGCTTTCATTCTTGAACCTTTGTGAAGCTTCATGAAGCTTTGACCAAAGTGACCAATTTGTCTTCATGCTTAACCCTAACCACTCTTCTAACCTTGGTCAATTCTCTACACCTAACCATGGTTCCTATTATGATAAGTATTCATTTCTTTTTCATTTTTGATTGACTTATCATAATATTTCCTTCTTCTTGATCTTCTTCTTCAAGAAAGAAAGCTTGATGCCATCAATGGCAACTTGAGTTCTAAAGTGAGAAATCCAATTCTAAAGTGAACCCACCTCCTATTTCTTCACCCTCTACCTCTTGCCAAGTTGTTTTGGGTGTTTTCTTCATAAGTTTCACAAATTTGTGAAGTCGGAGCTTGAACTTGTGATGCCTTGACGCAGATCATCTTCGGCACGAAGCCGACGACCTAGTCCGCCCATTTCTCCGATCAAGCCGACGATTGAGTCCGGGATTCGAGATGGACAGCGAGAGGATGCCTACGTGGAGCCAAGGAAATGGATATCCGGATCTACAAAGGTTGTAGCTTCTTATCTTTAGTTAAGTTGTTAACTAGATTCGTATATCGCCTAAACTTCTAGTCAACGATCCGTGTTAGGGTTTCTCGGCACCCGTAAAATTTGAAATTGGCATGGTTGATGCCTTGTGAGACTTCATTAGCGTGCCTAGAAACCCTACAAGTTCATCGACCTGAGATCGTCATTCGTCTCGTGTGAGTTCCCACTGTGCTTTGATTACTACCCTACCATGGCTCAAAGGAGTCGTGCAAACAGGTTTTAGTTGGGTACAGTCCCGAGCCACATGGAGGCAGTGAGTGGATCTGCAGGGGTTCGTCTCTCCCGGTATTGGGGGTGAGGTCGCGCTGTGTCTAGGAGAGCCATTACACAAAGCCTTCGGCCGAGGCAGGAGATTTACTGGTAGGTATTCCAGTAGTATCTCAGGGTGTTCTGGGCTACACTCCGACACGACTTGTACCGCTTTTGGGTGTCTGACTTTTACCAACCCCCTAGGCCCGCCATGCGATACTCATAGACGAACGGACCGGACTGTACGGATATTGTCACTGACAGGCTCAGTAGGGTGTCAGGATGAGTTCGCTCATCGACGTCCCTTTTGGTCAATAGCTGGTAGCCCGTCACGTATGGCTAATATCTCTGACGTGCTAGTGGTTGAATCCACATTCTCAAAATGGGATATTCAGAGAAGATTGCCTTTATGTATCAAAAAGAGCCATAGTATTGACGAGTCTTTAGAGTCCACCACACACAGTTACTTAAGTTTCGGGCGAAACGCTGTAGAGGCCGTATGGAGATATGGCAGGGTTCGATCAGATACGTGCGGTATTGTACGGATCGTGATCGGACGGTTTTTACTAGCCGGCTTTGGTTTAAGCCGAATCTTAGTATTAGACAGTGTAGATTTTGTCTCTTTGCATTTGTATTCAGTGGGAATACAAATGCGGGCATGTATATGCAGTTGCGGGGTTTTTCCTGTAATTTATTATGGGATCAGTTTTCTGAAGTTGCCAGTTTGCATTCCGTTCCGGCCAGTTTTCCTTTGTTCCTTCGCGGCCGGACTTTTCTGGTGGAGGGGGTTATTTGCATGTTTGCAAATAACTTATTGTGGAGGGGGTTTCTTGCATTTGTGGCTTCTATCATCATGAGATGCTTTATACATCATTTCATTGAGATCAGAAAGGATTAGGATGGATTTGATTTTGATATGATATTGTTATCATTGCTTGGGGGTGTGGTCACCCATTCTCTTTTCCTACCATCACCTCCCTTCTTGTTTTGTTGATTCCTCCACCATATTTCCTAAAGGGGGGACGGCCACAATTTGATGAGAGTGAGAGAGAGGTTTTCATTTTGGTGTATGGAAATTATTCTCATTCTCATTTTGTATCAAAATTCACAAGCTCTCTCTAAATTTCATTCTCTTCTCCATCCATGGCAACTTCACTACCCCAAAAGAGACAACATGTTCTACACTACACCTACAGCAAACCTTGGACGCGTCGGCTAGCCAACTTCGCGCCCGAGTTGCCTCGGTCCAGAGGTGGGAGCCAGTAAAAGTATTCGGTTACGTGGTGCCCTTTCCGGAGAGGAGATGAAGACTGGAGATTCCGCGGGAGATCGGGACGATGACTAGAAGACCGGAGGACATGGATCACTCGGTATATCTCTCACCCCTTCTCTTGATTGCTAGGATTAGGTTAATGGTTACGATCCGGGTTTTATTGTCCGTGGTAGCTCCAGTTTAAAAGTTAAGAAAAATTTTAATTCCGCATTTTGGCCTCGAGTTGACGGCCGGGGCGCTGCCGTGGCGAAACAGTCAGAAATGATTCTCCTTGGTGTACCGAAGCGGTATAGAATATTTTGCTGGAAGAATGTCAGAATATCTTTTGTCTTGACTTCTTTCAGCGGCACAGCTTCAGCCCATCTGGAGAAGTAGTCTGTCGCGGCCAGTATGAACCGATAGCCTTTGGATGACGGAGGATCAATTGGGCCAATGATGTCGGTGCCCCAGACTTCGAAGGGCCACGACGCCACCGTAGGATGCAATGGATTGGGATGCTTGTGAATAAAATCATCGTGAATTTGGCAGATATAACATTTCTTTGCATGCTCTCCGCAATCCCGTATCATGGTGGGCCAGTAATACCCAAGCTGTTTGATTTGAAGTCGCATCTTGGGGCCAGATTGGTGAGCACCGTAAACGCCCGAGTGAACATCTTTCATGACCTTTTGGGCTTCGGCCAACGACAGACACCTGAGCCAGAGTTGGTCATATGACCTGCAGTATAATGTGTCATTTACAAACACGTATCGGAGAGCTCTTTTCTTCAGCTGAATCCTCGCAGATTTTTCTTCGGGCAGCTTGTCGTATCGGAGGTACTCTATGAAGGGTTCTCTCCAATCGGGCTCGTCTTGGATGATCGAAGCTTCTTCGGCAGGACTGATCTTCTGTTCCGCGCTTTCCTCTTCTCGTAGAGAGACTGGGGGTAGAATTTGTCGGCTCCTGACTGTGATCAGAATTTCGTCCATGTCAGGATCGGCCAGCTCCTTGGCTAAGCGAGCGAGTACGTCAGCCTTTCCATTCAACGCTCTAGGGACTCTCATTAGTTCAATGTGAGTGAACCGTTTCATGAGTTCCACCACTCGGCCTCTGTACCGAGCTAACTCGGGTTTGTATATTTTATAATCGCCGCTTACTTGGTTGACGACGAGCTGGGAGTCACCGTAAACTCGTAGCCGAAGGATTTCCATTTCTATGGCGAGCTCCAAACCAGCTATCAGAGCTTCATACTCGGCCTCATTGTTTGTGCGAGGCTCGGTGAGAGCAAAAGAGCGCCGTAGGGTTCCCATTGATGGCGTGATGAACACCAATCCTATCCCTGCCTTTATCTCTGGGACGCTTGATTTACTGGAGGTCCTTATTGATGAGGCTCCATCGAAGTAGAGCTCCCAACATGGCCCATCTTTCTCGAGGTGCAGCACTTGTTCGTCGCGTAACTCACAATTTAGCGGCGACCCTTCTGGTATGGGATGAGCAGCGAGAAAGTCTGCAAGAGCTTGCCCTTTTACTGCTTTCTGAGGAGTATAAACTATGTCAAACTCGAGTAGCATAACAGCCCATCTTGCCATTATGCCGGCTAGGCTCGCTCTGGTAATCAAGTGTTTGAGCGGGTCGACCTTGGAGATCAGCATAACCCGATGAGCAAGCAGATAGTGCCTCAATTTCTTCACAGCAAATATCAGAGCCAGGCATTGCTTCTCGATTGGGGAATAGTTGTGTTCCGCCCCGACTAGAGTTCGACTGAGGTAGTAGAGGGCATTTTCTTTTCCCTCCTCATTATTCTGGGCAAGGAGCGCACCGAGTGACTCATCTAGCGCGGCAGTGTAGAGAATCAGCGGTTTATTTGGAATGGGAGCGGCCAGCACTGGAGGGTGCAACAAGTACTGTTTGATGCTTTCGAACGATGCTTGACATTCGGCATCCCAGATAAAAGGAGCTCCTTTCTTCATGAGCTTTGAGAAGGGCCTACATCTCCCCGATAAATTTGAGATAAACCTCTTTATATAAGCAAGCTTGCCTTGAAAAGATCTTAGCTGCGTCAGACTTTTCGGAGAGGGCATCTCCATGATGGCCTTTATCTTTGATGGGTCAACTTCGATCCCTCGATGTCGGACTATGAAGCCCAGGAATTTTCCCGACGACACGCCAAAAGCGCATTTCAGAGGATTCATCTTTAGGTCATATTCCCTCAGTCTGGTGAGAACGGTCCTAAGATCTTGGATATGATCGGCCTTGGCTTTAGTCTTGACGACCAGATCATCAACATAGCATTCGACGACTTTATGGATTAGGTCATCAAAGATATTAGTCATTGCCCTTTGATATGTAGCACCTGCGTTCTTCAGTCCGAATGGCATTACCTTATAGCAATATATTCCGATCGGGGTTCGAAATGCTGTGTGCTTCTCATCCTCAGGCGACATCTTGATCTGATTATATCCAGACGAGCCATCCATAAAGGTGAACAGCTCGTAATTTGAGGTGTCATGGACCATCATTTCCATGACCGGTAGCGGGAAGTCGTCTTTAGGACATGCCTTGTTGAGGTCCCTGAAATCGACACAAACTCGGATCTGCCCATTTTTCTTCTTCACTGGGACTATGCATACGATCCAGTCCGCATATTTCTCTTCCCTGATGAAGCCGGCATCGATGAGCTTCTTAGTTTCCTCGATGACCTTTTCTTCTAGTTCCCTTCTCATTCTTCGAGGAGCTTGTTTGATTGGCTTAGCATCAGGAGATATAGCCAACTTATGTACGGCCACTTCAGGGGAAAGGCCAGGCATTTCTTTGTATGTCCACGCGAAGCAGTCGACGAACTTATGCAGCAGGGCAATTATCTGCGCTTTCATTTCCTCTGACAAGAGCGAGCTGATGTAGGTCGGCCTTGGATTATCGGGCGTTCCTAAGTCAATCTCGGTTAGCTCGTCAAAGGTTGCTTATCCGCCATCTTCAAGCTCTTGAGGAGCTTCTTCTGGCTCGGCTATCTCATCATCATCATTTGATCTTTCGCCAGCTTCACCAACATGGATCATGTAGCACCCTCTGGAATCAGGTTGAATGTAACCTATTCCCCGTCTGTCTGGAATTCGTCCATTGATGAGTGCTCGGACCTGGGGTGGATGCCATAGCCCTTCGTAAAACTTTGCTTCGGACTCCGTTTGATATAACCGGCATCCGCACTTTTTAAAGTATTCCCGCATCTCGGGCGCATAGTATCTGGGATTGAGGACGACTCTTATGCCTCTCTCATAGGGAAGGCACGCGACAGAAAGATCGTCCGGGTGCACAACGGGGTTTGACCCATAAAACAGGATGCCTTTCTATCCATTTTTCCTCCCGGGGACGTAGAAAGTTTTCAGCTGGTTCACGGTGGAGACTGACAACGCATCGAGCTCTTTGCACATCTGCTCCGGCACCCTTGTGACGGCTAGGGACCCTTCTGCAACTTCGAAGGTCTCGCTTAGTTTCGCTTGCTGCATAGGGGTCCAATCTGCACAGCTGTTGCACGACAGGTCCTCTTCTTCTGACTCTTCAGTGTCACTGCCAAGATGAGGGCGGACTTTGCTGCTAGATGGACCTTCAGTAACAGATTCATCCGTATCGCTGCCGAAACGAGGGCGGGTTTTACGGAAGGATGGGCTTCCAGCGTCGGACTCATCAGTGTCGCTACCGAAATGTGGGTGCACTTGGGCATTTTTACTTTTGAAAGTGACAACCGGCGCAGATTTGCTTTTGGGTCTTGGGGCCGGTCTATCCTCAGTCAGTTGTGGCTTAGCATTTTGGTGGTTCATAAAGTACCGAGAATCTTCATAGCGGACTTCATGCACACCGAACGGCTGGATGTCTCCGTCAATGCGTCTTTCTTCGCCATTTTTAGTATACTTCATGCATTGATGGAGAGTTGACGGAATGATGCCGTAATCGTGGAGCCACGGCCGCCCCAAGAGAATCTTATAAGACGTGTCGGCATCGATCACGTATATCTTAGCTTCAGTTTGCAGATCCCCGAATTTGATTGCCAGAGCTATGGACCCCAGAACTTGCTGGCAATTTTGGTTGAAATCTTGAATGACAATCCTTTCCCTTGACAGGTGTCGGACGTCCATTGACAAACTCTTCAGCGTCCGCAAGTTCATGATGAGGACCCCGGATCAATCAATATGCGATTAATTCGATCTCCGTCGCTGTACCCGGTCACGTAAAGCGGCCGATTATGCTTAGCCGTTCCCAGTAGCAAGTCTTCGTCCTTAAATGTGACTGCGGCGGCATGCAAAGCGTGCTGGGCTTCTTTCATATTAATTTCCGCAAAGTGAGCCTGATACCGCTCGGGGTTTTGTAGAGCGTGAATGAGAACATCTCTAAGCTCCTTAGATAGGACCAAGGCGTCGTAGATGCTCAGGAGAGACGGAAGCTTCCGGAGATCTGCCAAGACATTATAGTCCACCGAGGAAGGACTTATGTTTTCATCAGCCGGTTCTCTGCCATCTTCTTCATTAGCGACTTGTTTTTCCTTCCCTTTTGGGGCGTTGCCCTGATTTGGCGGTAGAGCCCTGCCGCTTCTGAGCTGGATTTGATTGGCCTTTGTGGTGAGCTCCTCGTCCTCTTTGGGAAAACAGAGCTCATCCTCGGAGTCGCTGCCAAGATGGATGGCGTAGCAGGTCACTACTGGGATCTCTTCATTGGAGTCTTCTTCTAACTCCTCCAGAATTTCAGCCGCTTGTACAGGGAAGAACTCCTTCAATTGAATCAATGTTCTTTCCCTTTGTTTATATTCTTCGAGGGAATCGATATATTTTTGAATGGTCGATCTTCCTGCAGACTCTTTTTCGTGCCGAGCTGCACTTTTCTTCTTCTTGAGCTTCTTGGATTTTGAGCCTGATGGAGCCGCATTGGCAGCTGGACTGGTAGGCTTCTTCTGCCCTTCCCATTCCGTCCTGGGTTCCTTCTGAAGTAGCTTTATCATCTTCTTCGTCTTATTAGATATGTGCATACTCTACCGAGGCCGCGATGAGTCCGTTTCATTTCTCAGGGCAGCGGGTTCGGCTGTCTGCTCCCAGAAGGCTTCAGTTTCTGTCTGTATAAAGTTGGTGGTTGCAACTTGATTGTTCACCAACACACTTTTGGACAGTTCGATCTCTCCAGCCTTGTACTGCTTCTCGACCCAATCTTTGAAGATATAGCAATCCTCGATTGCATGGCTCACTACTAGGTGGTACGGGCAATACAGAGGATTGTCGGTCATTTTTGCTTCTTGGGGTCTTTTCGACTCCGGCAATTGGAGGCCGTTGTTCAAGGCATCTTTAAATATCTTGCGGACTTTGTCCCTTCTGAAAGAGTAAACCTTGTTCTTTTTCTCCTCTAGGGAAGGCCCATCTCCTCCCAACAATGGCTTTCGAGACCGGTTAGTTTTGGATTCGGCCGCCCTTCGCTTTTCTTCATTGTCGGACGCATTGAAGACATTGGTACCGCTAGAACTCCCGCTTCTACGGTTGTCGTCCCGCTTACTTTTCCAAGTTTTGTCTCTCTGAGAATCCTGCGGGGACTCTTGCTTCGAGCGTTCCAGCATTTGGACTTTCTTGGTTAGCTCTTGAAACGTCTTGAGGCTTGCTGTACACAAGAATGGGACCATCCAATTGCTGAGGTTCCCAATGAGAAGGCTGACGGACTGGTCCTGCTCCAGCGGCGGTTCGCACTTGACCGTGAGATTACGCCATCGGGCAATAAAGTCGGTGTTACTTTCACTCTTCCCCGGCTTGGTCCGTACAAGGTCGGCAATGGAGATTTTATCACTGACACTCATGAACCTTTGCCGAAACAGGGACTCCATTTGGGCAAAGATAATGACGGACCCGTCCGGTATACTCGCATACCAGTCGAAGGCGACGCCGGTCAGGCTGTTGACAAACTGACGAAGAAGGAACGCGTCATTGCCCCCTGTATTTCCGCACGATGCTTTAAAGTGTGCGACGTGCTGATTTGCATTCCCCGTTCCATCAAATCTTCCGAACTTAGAAATAACGTAGCCGCTTGGGAACTCAATCAGATCGTACTGCGCGGGATATGGCCGCCCGCTACTGCCGATTTCTTTCTGAGCTTCAGCTTCGGCCACCAATGTTTTAACCTTGCTGGTGACCAAATCCATTATCCGATCCTGTGTTAGTGGGATAGTGTTATCTGGGGCCAAGGCGTCCCCAGAAGCGGAATGTGGCCAGCTTTCATGCGGCTCGACCAGTCTTGGTCCCAAAGGAACATGCATTGGCTGCCTCGGATTGTCATCACCCGGCTGATTAGTAGCGGCTTATGCTTGATTGGGAGGCGCTCGAGCAATTTGAGCCGTAAGCTGCATCACCACGTTCGTTAAGTCGTCAATCTTCGAATAGAGCTTGGCCATCTCTTTATCTTTGTTCCTGAGCTGTTTTCGAAGCTCTTGAAGCAGCTCTTGCTCCGCAGTCCTGGGGCGAAAAGTCGGCTCTTCCTCGCTGTCCGAGCTTGACTCTGCGTGGACCGAGGGGTCCTTCTGCCTATCATCCTCATCGAGAGGGTTTTCTTCATCCAGCGGGGGCGGCTGTTCTTGGGCAGTGGCAACCACATTCAGGCTAGATTGGGCTTGGGATGTGGTGGCCCCATCCTTGCTTTTGCTGCGAAGGTTGTCGCTGGGGCACCCGCCCGCCATATAGACTGTATGGATGATATATCCGGCCGTCTTTCTATCATTGGCAGCTGATTTCACGGATCGCTGTCTTGACCCCTTGTTTCGGTAGCTGGTAGTCGATTGAAGGCGGCTGGCCTAACCAGGTTCTTGAATGGTGCTGGCGCTTCTTTTCTGGGTTTGCCCCACTGCTTTCGTGCGGCACAGAGTGCTTGATAGACTCTTGAAGAGACAGTGTCATACTTCTTCTGTTGGGGCCGGGACACGTCTCTTTGTGGCATTGTTCGGACCGCTGTCTTCTTGATTCTGGCGGTCATGGCATTTTTCTGAACCCACTTCAGAGGCTCGAAGGAATTGCTGATTCTTACGTCCGACTCAGCCGTCGTCGCAGGGCAACCCTGCACTTGGAACTTCACATGATCCCATTTGGCCGAAGCCTTGGCCCTCTTGTTGGCTTGATACCTGAGCCGCTTCTGCCTTAACTTTTCTGTTCTAAGCACCTGGCAGACTTCGGCTTTTCGGGAAGACACCGCAGACTGGGCGATGGAGGGCCTTGGAGATACGCTCGATTGCGCATTTGTTGGAGTCATCGCCTGAGCTCGTCCGTGACATTTGATGTTGCCCTTCGCACCAGAAGTCTTTCCCCTAACTAGAGCGCCAGGGAGTCGTTCAGACACCATCTTAAGTTTCGGTTGTGGTGCCTTAGCAATCACAACATTCGGCCTCTTGCCCCTCGGGACCGGCTTGGCCACCTGTTCCGCCGGGATTTCCGCCAGATGAGCGCTTCCGGCAGGGTAGATGATGACGGAGCCAAACTGGCGGGGCGGTTCCTCCCACTGTCGACTGAGGCTTGCAGGGAGAACCACACGAGCGTTGATCTTGACCACATACGGAATCGGGGTCACGTTGGAAGCTGAATTCGTCTGGGGAGACATTGTCGTTAAAGGTTGATTGCTGCATAGAAAAGAAATATCATTTCAGTATAGACAATCGATATGTATATTGATTGAGTTCGCATGAACATTTAACCCGAAATATGGGAGGAGAGAGGGTCCCACCGGGCGTGCCAGAATCTGTAGGGTGTTTTTCGTCACCCCATTGAGATGGGAATACGCGCACGCTTCTCAGGCGTACTACAGATTCCCCCTGCCTGGGGTAGGGCGCGGTTTAATGATTGTGGGGATCCGAATCTCCGGCAGCCGCGGACTAAGCTGCCGTTAATTACCCCTCGTCTTTGGGGCGAGGGAACCTCCGATTAACGGGTTAAACTGGTCATGCGAACTCAATGTGCAGTGTACGTGTGTTTTGTTTTGAAAGGAGGTTTTGGATATATCGGGAGCCACGGGTCCCGCTACCCGGATAGCGGGCGGGGGGTCAAGAGGGCTAGCAGCCCCCTTGCGGGGTTCGGGGCAGCGCCCCGGCCCAAAATTTTTTTGGAGGGGGAGAATGTTGCGGAGTAACTGTATGTGTACATATGTATACATATGTATATATATACATGTATATATAAACAAAAAGGGGGGAAAAGACATCCAAAGGATGCGTGGGGCCAGCGCCTTGAGCGCTGTGCGCTTAGGTGCTGTACGCTCAGGCGCAAGCGCGCCACGTGTCGACACGTGGGCGCTTTGCGCATGAGCGCTCGGGCGCAAGCGCGCCACGTGGGCGCTTTGCGCTCGGGCGCAGTGCGCTGGAGCGCAAGCGCGCGCGCCACGTGTCGGCACGTGGGCGCTTTGCGCTCGGGCGCAGTGCGCTTGAGCGCAAGAGCGCCACGTGTCGGCACGTGGGCGCTTTGCGCTCGGGCGCAGTGCGCTAGAGCGCAAGCGCGCGCGCCACGTGTCGGCACGTGGGCGCTTTGCGCTCGCGCGCAGTGCGCTGGAGCGCAAACGCGCCACGTGTCGGCACGTAGGTGCTTTGCGCTCGAGCGCTAGCGCGCCGGCGAGGAAAAAAGAGCTTTTAGCCCCAGAAACTCCCGGAAGAGAAATTAGTGGAGTTAAACTCCTGAAAAAAAAATATTTTGGTTGAGCAAATGGGTTCTTCTTCTTCCTCCTCTATTGGCTGGCTCAAGAGATGTGAGATCTAAAAATTTCTTCTTTTTGAGATCTAATGATAGATCCAAGTTCCCCTTTGTGGGTTTTGTGGTGAAAAACTAATTTGTTTTATAAAAAGAAGAGTAAAACTTTTGATTTAATTCAAGAGAAAGAAGAGGGTTTTGGAACCTTGAAGAAAGTGAAAAGATCTCAGATCTGGAAAAAAAATTTTAGAGAGAGAAAAAGTTGTTTAGCTATTTCATTATCTTTGCCTTTATAGGCCATACACTTTACACATAGTCCCTTGGGCTTCACAAAATGGCATTTTGCCTATCCCATGGCTCATGTGCCATTTCTTTTTGCACATAAGCCATGGGCTTTACAAAAATTTGGCTTTATGCCTATTTTTCTTACATTCGTCCATAAAATAAAAAAAAGAAATACAACAAAATTATTTATTACAAAATTTTTATCTTGGTATGGGGGGAGGCCGGCCGTTTCATGTTCGGGCTCGACCCGGGCATGGGCCCACTGGATCTGGGCTTGGGCCCACTTGGCTTAGGGTTGACTTTGATTTTGACTTGGTCAACCGGGGTGTAAATTTTTACCCCAACAGAGTAGACAAATATGTCGTCGATAAACACAACGACAAACGTGTCCAAGTACTTTGCGAACACCCTGTTCATCAAGTCCATGAATATTTCTGGGGCATTGGTAACACCGAACAACATCACAAGAAACTCGTAATGTCCGTACCGGGTCCTGAAAGCCGTCTTGCATACATACTCGGCTGCTACTCTGATTTGATGATATCCAGAACGGAGGTCCAACTTCGAGAATACCTTGGCTCTACTTAGCTGATCGAATAGGTCGTCAATGCGCGGGATTGGGTACTTGTTCTTTATTGTGACCTTGTTCAGCTCCCGATAATCTATACACATTCGCAGCGATCTATCCTTCTTCTTTACTAACAGAACTGGTGCACCCCACGGTGAAGCGCTTGGCCGAATAAATCCCTTCTCCAATAGTTCTTCAACCTGCTTCTTCAATTCCGCCAACTCGACTGGCGCCATTCTGTAAGGAGCTCTGGATACTGGGGCTGTACCTAGAGTCAAATCGATTGAGAACTCTAAGATTCGAGGAGGTGGTAGACCTGGTAGATCTTCAGGAAATACGTCCAGAAAGTCCCGAACAATTTCTGGGACTGGGCTCTCATCAATCTCCATAGCTGTCAGTTCCTTGGGCTTGGCTCTATACTTAGCTAGCTCCAAAGATTCACTTCCGCCCTCGAAAATAAACTCCGGGTGATTGGGGATGCGGAAGATCACCTTCCTTGCACGACAATCTATAACTGCATGGAAAGTGCTCATCCAATCCATCTCGAGAATTGCGTCGTAACTGCCTGTCCCAATCAGAAGGAAATTCGCATAGAATTCCCTGCCACACACTACAACTGGGCATAATCTACATTCTCGACTAGATATTATAATGCCATTACCCGTATGAATTTCCCATCCCTTGGTTAGTGGTTCATGTGGTTTTGAGTGTGTATCAGTGAAATGCTCAGACAAGAAACAATGCGATGCTCCCGAATCAAAAAGTACTCTAGCTGGCAAGGAATGTGCAAGTAGAGTACCTGTAACCACGTCTCCTGACGCCTCTGCCTGCTCGGTGGTCAAGGTGAAAGCCCGTCCCTGACCGCGACCTGTAAAGGGTTGCCTCTGCTCCTGCGGCCTCTGCTGTGGCGGTCCAGAACCTCCCTGTATCTCTGCTCGCTCAGGGCAACTGTTAATCTTGTGCTGACTGGACCCGCAAATCAAGCACTGTCCCTTGGCACGGCGACAGTCTTTCTGGGTACGCCCACCTCTACCGCAATAGCCGCAAACTACGCCCTGTCTCTGGAGGCGATGCTGTGGTACGAACGGGCGCTTCATTTGTGTCATTCCTGCTCTGTGAACCGGTATGGCCCCTCGAGAAGGCGCGTGGGTACGTGCTGGAACGACTGGGGGTCTTCTGAACTTGTTAATCAATTGCTCCTGAACTCTCGCCGCGTTGAGTACTTGTGCGAAAGTCTGTAAATCCAACGATGCAATCAACTGCTGCAACTCGAAATCTAACCCCTGAAGGAAGCGTCTGGCCCTGGTGGCCTCTGATTTGACCATGTATGGAGCAAAGCGGCTCAGACGGTTGAACTCTGCCGCATATACGTCCACTGGGCGTCCATTCTGCTTCAAAAGAATAAACCTTTCCTCCATTTCTGCCTTGGCTGTGGAAGGAAAATAATGATCTAGGAAGCACTCCTTAAACTTGCTCCATTCAATCGGCTCGTCAAGTCTGCTTTCTTCCACCGACCGCCATGTACGGGCTTCGTCTTCTAATTGAATCTTTATCACGTCCACTCTGTCTTCCTCTGGAACCCTGGCGGCTGTCAATAAATTCTCTATGTTCACCAGCCATTGCTCAGCCTCAAGGGGTTCAGCTAGCCCTGTGAATGCAGCTGGATGTAACCGTCGGAAGTCTGATACGGTACCAGCCCTAGCATGATAAGCTGGTGGAGTAGCGCCCTCGGGGGCGGTAATGAGTGCGGAGGGTCCTCCTGCGGCGGTAATCGCCCTTAGTCCCTCAGTGAGTAAATCTGTCTTTCTCTCCTGAGCTTCCACGAGAGTGGTCAGTGCACTAAGTATTCTTTCCGTGCGGTCCTGAGAGCTGGAGTCCGAGGAGTGGTCGTTCGGGGACGTCATATCACTGGAAGATTCAAAAGGATAGGATCAGATTCAAGGATGAAAATAAAGAGTAGTGAAACAAGAATAACGTAATACAGTATAGTTAATGTTATCCCTTGATACTAAACCTAGGGCTCTGATACCAACTAAACCATGACACGCCCCGCTTTCCAAAATACGGAAAACGAGGGATGACTAGGCCAGCCATGCTTCTACGGTCAAGGAATCATCCCGCCGTAGTCACACTTCGGCTTCTAGCATTACATGGTAATCAGCAAATAAAGCACAGTAGTAAAGGAATCACATCACTAATTTATTACATTAAAATTCCAATGTTCACAAATTACAGATAACAAGAACAATTACTAACCAAGTTTAATCTCACGATCACTTTTATGGAAAGCAGTAAATGAAGAAGGTACACCAAACTATATCTCCGTGAACTCGAAGGGTAGATCCTTCTCCGGTGCTGGTCCTCCCGCGGAATCTGAGCATGCATACTCAGGTCGTCAGAGCGACACAATAACAATATTATTATAATAAGATGAAACAGGTTTATGAGGTAATACTGGTGTAAGAACAATGCAAGTAATCACTATGTCACTATATGATGCAGAATATGTTCTGTGTCCCTATCGGTCTCTAGGTCATGTTTGAAATCGCATAGTGGAAGGAGGATCATGTTTAACAGGAGTCTCGTACATACCCGAGACAACGGCCCACATGCTCGGGACATAACCCTGTCAGCCGGATCGCTAGATCCTACCTAATATATATATCACTGCTCGAATGATCATCCTCGAAAACACGGTCCCGCTAAATACGATTCTCTTTCCACTTTGATTTCCCCTTTATCCCCAGGTTTACACTATTTGTGATCTTGGTTCAGTCGTGTACAAGTATACTAATGGCACGGTTTTATCACTGCTCACTGTATCAATCACTGCCACGAATATTCACTTCCCATTAGTATACTCGTCACTTCTAAACCAATATCAACCACGCACGATAATGCAATGTCCAGTGACTCTTACACTCACTAACACTATGTACATGGCAAATGGGGTATGATATATGTATGTATGTCATCATTAAGCTATGAGTATTATGAATCAATATGCATGTCATTATCTTACAAAAATTGCATAAATTAATATGTTAAGAATTCAGCAAAATGATACAAGTAAGATAAATAGAACACTCAGTCAGAAATTCATCAAAATTTGTTTCAATTCAATCGGGATTCCGGTTTTCAAGATATAGCTGTTTCATTTTAAGCGCTCGCGGCTGGAAATTCAGTTTCAGAACTGAACGTCCGTTTCGCGACACGAATTACACCCAGTTGGGTTCAGATTTTAGCGATTTTATAGTTGAATGAAATCTAGGGTTTTTAATAGAGTATTCAACGCAACAGACGAATCCTCAATCGCGTCTGTACGTTGAAAGTTATACATAGTTTAATGTCAGTATATCACTTCTGAATCTGTTCTGGACAGTTATACGTTCTGCCCTTTTAAATACAGTTTAAAATAGCAAACGACAATGAAACGGAATGGAACCACTTGTTTTGTTTAGATAACAGAATTTTATTTAATCTAATGCAGAGTTCCATAACATAAGAATTCAGGAAACACAGTGACACACATTTTGGTACAGTATACGATAAACAGAGTCGTTCTGGACTGCAGTCCAGAGTCGCACTCCGATCCAATTATCATCGCAGTTACATAATAGACATCATCAGAATTTTACATAGCGTTAAAGTTCGTCGAGTCGGCTTCGATTTAAGCCCTCGAACGTATCATTCCAATATGTATATAATTTACGGTGATTTTATTTATTTTCAGATACGAGAAGAATTCCAGTTTTAACGGCATATTTGGGGGTATCAATTTTTGTCCCTAACAATCGTATTTTCCAGCGAGATTCATACACTATATATATCATCATATGGGCCAACAGAAAATATCGGTTTTCGTCAAAATAAACAATTATATTCATTGGAGACTAGCATCGAACACTTAGGTCACAATATATATCGGTAATCGGTAAGTTTATAAACCATATGATTTAGGTTTGTAACACAACTATATTAGCATGAAGCAAGTAAACACTTGCCTGGAAACTTCTCGGGGTCGTACGGCAGCAGCGGCGTCACGAACGCGTGATGTACGTCATGAAACGGATTTGCGCGAGCTTGGATCGAGATGCGGATTTTGCGTCGGAGTTGTCCGTGTTGGGGTAAAAATTTACACCCCGGTTGACCGAGTCAAAGTCAAGGTCAACCCCCAAGCTAGGTGGGCCCAAGCCCAGGTCAAGCGGGCCCAGGCCCAAGCCCAGGTCAAGCCCGCGGCCAGCCTCCACATGTCACAACAAAATCATGTAATAAATAATTTTTATGTAATTTTTTATACATGAATGTATGCAAAGTGGGCATAAAGCCAATATTTTGTAAGCCCGTGGCTTATGTGCAAAAATGAAATGGCACATGAGCCATGGGATGGCTAAAATGCCATTTTTGTAAAGCCCAAGGGGCTATATGTAAATATGTAAGCCTATAAAAGGCAACATGATGAATAAAAAAAAAGAACAACTTTTTCTCTCTCTAAAAAAGTTTTAGATCTGAGATCTTTCTTCCTTCTCCAAGGTTCCAAAACCTTCTTCTTTCTTTTGAATTAAATCAAGAGTTTTACTCTTCCTTTTTCAAAAACTAAATAGTTTTCCACCACAAAACCCATTAAGGGGAATTCAGATCTGCCATCAGATCTCAAAAAAAGGAGAGATTTTGACATTTCACATCTCTTGATCTTCAAGATCCAGCAAACAACAGGAGGAAGAAGAAGAACCCCTTCCATTAACCCCAAAACACATTCAGGAGTCCAACTCCTCTCTGATTTCTCTTTTGAGAAATCTTTTTTTCGAGACTAAAAGCCTCTTATCCTCGCCGGCGCGCAGCGCTCATGCGCAAAGCGCCCGCGTGCCGACACGTGGCGCGCGTGCTTGCGCACCTGGGCGCTTGCGCAAGTGCGCAAAGCGCCTGCGTGCCGACACGTGGCGCGCGCGCGCTTGCACACCTGTGCGCGGCGCTCTTGCGCAACGCACCCACGTGTCGACACGTGGCGCGCGCGCGCGCGCTTGCGCACCTGCGCGCGGCGCTCTTGGGCAAAGCGCCCACGTGCCGACACATGGCGCGCGCGCGCTTGCGCACCTGCACACGGCGCTCATGCGCAAAGCGCCCATGTGCCGACACGTGGCGCGCTTGCGCCTGAGCGCACAGCACCTAAGCGCACAGCGCCCAAGGTGCTGCCCCACGCATCCTTTGGATGCCTTTTCCCCTTTATTCATATATATATGTATATATATACATTTGTATACAAATGTACACATACACATACTCCGCAACATTCTCCCCCTCCAAAAAATTTTCGGGCCGGGGCGCTGCCCCGAACCCCGCAAGGGGGCTGCTAGCCCCCTTGACCCCCAACCCGCTATCCGGGTAGCGGGACCCCCGTAAAAACTCTGCGTAGCTCCCGATATATCCAAAAAACCCCTTTCAAAACAGAACACACGTACACTGCACATTGGGTTCGCATGCCCTGTTTAACCCGTTAATCGGAGGTTCCCCCGTCCCAAAGGCGAGGGGTAATTAACGGCAGCTTAGTCCGCGGCTGCCGGAGATTCGGATCCCCACAATCATTAAACCCCCGCCTACCCTAGGCAGGGGGAATCTGTAGTACGCCTGACAAGCGTGCGCGTATTCCCATCTCAATGGGGTGACGAAAAACACTCTACAGGTTCTGGCACGCCCGGTGGGACCAATCTCTCCTCCTATATTTCGGGTTAAGCGGTCATGCGAACTCAATAAATATTCATACCTGTATTTATACTAAAAATAATGCTTTTTCATGCAGATTTTCAAGCAATCACCTTCCGACGATGTCTTCGATGATGAACTCATCTCCCGTCTCCTACATGATGAGGATAGACTCTAGGACGGTCCTTCCGGTCAGTCTCGGGCGACAATGGGAGGAGCCGCTGCTACCATTCGGCTCTATTGTGTTCATGCCAGTTGGCGCCATCCCAGCTCCTCAAGCCCCGGTGGCAGACAAACCGGTCTCGAAAGGCAGGAGACCAAATGTGGTGATCTCAAGGGCGCCCCGACCCAAACGCAAGTCGGTGTCTGAACGACTTTCCTTGGCCCCAGCTGGGGGCAAGGCCATCAACACCAACAAAGCTACAACGCGTCCCGAGCATGCTCCAGCGGTGCCCTTGACCACTGCTCGATCGGATGTTTTCTCTAAGCTCCCCTCTGATCAACTCACAATGGCTTCCCGGGTAGCGGATGCCCGCAAAGCCTTCAAAATCGAGAAGCTGAGGGAGAAAAGGCTCAGATATAGAGCCAACAAAAGGGCTAGGGCTATTGCCAGGCTAAACCTTATGAGGTTCGAAGAACAGGGTTACCCCGCTAAAGATGAGGGGATGGCTGAATGTGTTATCCACACTGTCTACGTGGTGGGCACGCGCAGCAAGAGCAAGGACGGGGCTACCACATCTCAAATCCAATCTGGCTTTAATGTGGTTGCCACTTCCCAAGAACAGCCGCCTCCGCTGGATGATGAAAACCCTCTCGATGAGGCTGATGGGCAGAGAGAGCCCTCAATTCATGAGGAGTTAGGCTCAGAAAGCAAAGATGAGCTAACTTTCCGTCCTAAGACCACAGAGCAGCAACTTCTCCAAGAGCTCCGAAAACAGCTCAGAAGCAAAGATAAGGAGATGGCCAAGCTCTACTCAAAGATCGACGACTTGATAAATGTCGTCTTACGGCTTACGGCCCAGCTTGCCTCTCAGCCGCCCAATCAAGCACAGGGCTCAGCTCATGAACCGGGAAACGGTGTCCCAAAGCAACCGACGCCTATTCCCTCAAATCCAAAAGTGGGCGGACCTCATGAAAGTCAATCGCATCCTATCTCAGGAAATGTCTTGGCTACCGATGACAGTAGCCCGCTAACTCAAGATCAAATCATGGATTTGGTTGCCAGCAAAGTCAAAACACTGGTGGCCGAAGCCGAAGCGCAAAAAGATATCAGCAGTAGTGGGAGACCATATCCTGCTCAGTATGATCTGGTGGAATTTCCTAGCGGCTATGTCATCCCTAAATTCGGAAGATTCGATGGGACGGGAAATGCGAATCAGCATGTTGCCCACTTCAAAGCTTCATGCGGGAATACTGGGGGCAATGATGCGCTTCTCCTCCGCCAGTTCGTTAATAGCTTGACCGATATTGCTTTCGACTGGTACGCGAGCATACCGGATGGCTCCGTCACAACTTTTATCCAAATGGAGTCTCTGTTTCGGCAGAGGTTCATGAGCGTCAGCGATAAGATCACCATTGCCGAGCTCGTAAGGACCAAGCCCAAGAACAACGAAAGCAACACGGATTTTATAACCCGATGGCGCAATCTCTCCGTCAAATGTGAACCATCGATAGAGCAGGACCAATCTGTCAGTCTCCTCGTCGGAAATCTCAACAATTGGATGGCCCCATTTCTATGCACCGCGGGTCTCAAAACATTCCAAGAGCTGACCAGGAAAGTTCAGATGCTGGAGCGCTCAAAGCAGGAGTCCTCCTCGGATTCCCAAAATAACAATTGGTCATGGAGAAACCGAAAGGACGATAATCGCAAAGGCGGAGATCCCGACGATTCTGAATCTTTCAATGCTTCGGCTAACCGAAATAAGCAAGGGTTGAGCGGGCCTAATGCCAACCAGCTTCGGAAACCAATGTTCGGAGAGGGGGGAGAATCTCCACTGAAAGAGAAGCCGGATAAGGTCTATTCCTTCAGAAGGGACAAAATCCGTAAAATATTCAAAGACGCCCTGAAGAACGGTCTACAACTGCCAGAGTCAAAAAGACCGCAGGAAGCGAATAGGACCGACGACCCTAAATACTGCCCCTATCACAGAGTGATAGGCCATGCCATTGAGGACTGCTTCGTCTTCAAAGATTGGGTCGAAAAGCAATACAAGGCAGGAGAAATTGCTTCTCTTTCAGGTTACTCATAATTGGAAGCATTCCTAAGTTGAGTAACGCTGATCGGCCTCTCTCCATTTAGTTAACATGCACTGGAGACAGCTGCATGATTTGAATCTGGTTCAATTAAATCAGTGCCTCTGGTTCTATATTGGATATAGTACAGTTCATATCTTAACATTGTTGAGGTACGGGGAGTTGTCCGGCTTATGATTAAAACCAGACTCTGGATAACTCAAGGCACGTTTCTGTAATGGCTGTTTGTGGGTTGACCCAGGCTATGACGAGGGTTGACGCTCTACCATCTAGAAGATCAATAGTGATATTGTTCTTAACTCGCCACATTTTAAAAGAAATGGTCATTTTTCTGAAAACAGTAGTGGGAGTATGGTAGAACTGGAAGCGATTCCAGAACCGCAAACGATTACTGGAGATTTGATAAGGAACCTAAAGATTCAATCTGATTTGACATTGCATTGGCCACTCCGCAGATAAGGTGGGTAACTTTAGGCACCCGAGAGGTACTCCGGTAGCCTCAAGGACGGTGACAGGGAAGTTCTTGTTTACCCACACTTGCCATTGTTGTTGTTCCAGGCTGTGAGACCCGGCAGGAGGATGAGTATAGCGTCGTTCTAAACTAGCTTTAGAACTGCACGTCTATATGACTCTGCCAGAGGGTTGTCGTAGTCAGTGGGAGCAGCGGAAGCATTGGTGGACATCTGGCTTATGTCTGTTTATAGACTAAAGCAGATATAGCGGAGATAGATCATCTATTTCTGATGTGACAGTCATGGGTTTGACGTTATCAGAATAAGGGATGGATCTGTTGAAAAGGTAGTAGGGTGTGATATCCTGGAATTTGGATAACATACACAAAATAGGAAGTGACATTCCTATACTACGATCGGTTATACTTTGGTCGTCACACAGTGTTTTCTCCACAAAGGATTTGGACATTATATCAGACATACTGGTTACTAGATCTATGGTTTTTAGATCTAGATTTGGGTGGTTTCCCAATCAGGGTACTTTGACAGCATTCTAAGAGTATTTAGAATGGACGACTCCTGGCACGGTAGTGTACCTGCAGGTGATGGAGTCACCCTCTCTAAAGGTGTCTTATAGACTAAAGTAGAGAGGGATGTGCATGATTGGCAGATCACTTGCTTAGGCAATTGAGTCAATCATGAGATGTCAAGTACCACACCAGATGTTGTTCTTGCACTAGATGCAATAAGTTGATATTGTTCCAATCCTGTAGGAACAGTCGGAAGCAGTTGTAGAACATAAGTTAATATTCTAGGGATATGATAACGGCTGCCTCCTTTAGGAGACGGTTATCACCCCAGGCTTCCAAGGTGACATGGACGACAAGGAGGTTGTCAGAGTTATATTTTTTCCTTCTGACGAGGGGCAGTATTTTGGACAGGTGGTCCAAGGCAATACTGAGGGTGGCATGGCGCAGGATACTGATTAATTTCAGTTGACGATACAGTCTAAGAAGTTTGGATTTGGAGTTCATTTATGAGCTCGGTCCCATCAGACATCCAGACACTCTAAGACAGGTATTGCTCATTTCGGGAGATGGTTTTCTCCGTGAACTTGAGATATAGAGAGAGACATAGAAAGAAACTTCAGAGCGGATCCACTCGCTGAGGCTATTCCTCGAACGCAATAGTCTCGCAAACGAGCTTTGTGAGACTGACTAGTAGAGGAGTTGGGTGTTCGGTATCACACGGGCTGTGAGTATGCGACATCGCAATAATTAGCCTTGAGTGCAAGTGGGAGATTGTTGGAAATAGTGCCCTCAGAGTCAATTATTGGATCACAGGCACGTGATTGCAGTGATTGAGGGAGGACCTATCCCGGTAAGACAGTCTTACTCGAGTTGATAGTATGCTATCTGGTTTACCTTTATCATCGTGTACTGCTTTAGGTGACCTGACATGTCACTATTGCACGTTGATAGAGCCCCTAGGATTCTTGCTTGACGACCAGCAGTATGAGGGCGATCATATACGTGAGAGCTGGGGTCTACAAGCACATCCTTAAATGGTCCCTAGTCGTAGGAGTTTCGAGACAGGGCATCGATTCTCCAGAGTAGACTAGTGTATACAGTCGAGACCCCGACGAGGGGCGGTGGCCGGTCTCACAGGCCACTGGTGTCAGTTGGATCACCTAAGATGTATACAGGTGCTCATTGGGTTATGAGTACACCGGACAGGACTCGCCGGGAACATGCTAGTTGGTCTTATACCTGACGTCAGATAGCAGTTCCCAGGTGACATGTGTACAGGTTAGTTCATCGACCTGGGGATCGTCATTTGTCTCGTGTGAGTTCCCACTGTGCTTTGATTACTACCCTACCACGGCTCAAAGGAGTCGTGCAAACAGGTTTTAGTTGGGTACAGTCCCGAGCCACATGGAGGCAGTGAGCGGATCTTCGGGGGTTCGTCTCTCCCGGTATTGGGGGTGAGGTCACGCTGTGTCTAGGAGAGCCATTACACGAAGTCCTTGGCCAAGGCAGGAAATTTACTGGTAGGTATTCCAGTAGTATCTCAGGGTGTTCTGGGCTACACTCCGACACGACTTGTACCGCTTTTGGGGGTCTGACTTTTACCCACCCCCTAGGCCCGACATGCGATGCTCATAAACGAACGGACCGGACTGTACGGATATTGTCACTGACAGGCTCAGTAGGGTGTCAGGATGAGTTCGCTCATCGACGTCCCTTTTAGTCAATAGCTGGTGGCCCGTTACGTATTGGCTTATACCTCTGACGTGCTAGTGGTTAAATCCACAGCCATTGTATTGACGAGTCTTTAGAGTCCACCACACTTTCAGTTACTCAAGCTTTCGGGCGAAACGCTGTAGAGGCCGTATGGAGATATGGCAGGGTCCGATCAGATACGTGCGGTATTGCACGGATCAGGATTGGACGGTTTGTACTAGTAGCCGTATAGGTATATGGCAGGGTTCGATCAGATACGTGCGGTATTGCACGGATCAGGATCGAACGGATATTACTAGCCGGCTTTGGTTTAAGCCGGTCCTAGTTTAGTACAGTGTTGATTTTGTCTCTTTGCATTTGTATCCGGACGGAATACAGATGCGGGTGTGTATGCACAGTATCGGGATTTTCCTGTAATTTATTACGGGACCAGTTTTCTGGAGTTGCCAGTTTGCATTCCGTTCCGGCCGGTTTTCCTTTGTTCTTTCCCGGCCGGACTTTTCCGATGGAGGGGGTTATTTGCAATTGTGCAAATAACTTTTTGTGGAGGGGTTTCTTGCATAAGGATTTATTATGATAGCATCATTTCTTTTGCTCCATGCTTTTGCATTAATGTGATTAGATTGGGTATGGTTGGTTTTAAATGAAGCATGGTGTATGTTTGGTTGTGGTCACCTCTTGATTGATCCTACACTTACCTCCCTTCATGCTTTGCTTTTCCCCCCCCACCATTTCCTAGCTTGATATGGCCGGCCACATCTTGGAGTGAGAATAGAGGAATTCATTTTTGGTATGAGGGATTAATTCACATATCATTTTCATGCTTGCAAAAAATTCTTCACTTCATTCCAAAGTCCATTCATGTTTCCTCCATCCAAAGGCAACTCCAATACCCCAAAGAGACATTAGCCACTACACATTCTACAGCAAATCTTGGACGCGTCGATTCGCCAGCTTCGCGCCCGAGTTGCCTCGGTATTGAGGTGGGAGCCCGTAAAAGCTACAGGCGATGTGGTGCCCTTTCCGACGAGGAGGAGACGGACGGAGATCCCGCGAGGAGATCGGAGTGGGGATGAAGACCGGAGGACTCGGATCAGTCGGTACATCTCTTTCCCTTTCTTGTTAGTAGCTTAGACTTGTTAATGGTTACGATCCGGAGTTTAGTGCGCGGTGGTGCCGGTTTGCAAAGTCCGCAAAAATTAAAGTTTATCACCGCTTCCGCATTCCGGCGTCGGATTGACGGCCGAGGCGCCGCCGTGCACTTACAGTGGTATCAGAGCCTCGCCATTAACATAGTCTAGCTTGGTGTAATGTGTTTTTCTGTTTCGATCGATCGAATGTTCCAAAACTGCATTTTAGTTCGCATCAGTTTCTGTTGAAAATTTTTGAAGTCTAAAAATTTTTCAGGTTGTAAAATATTGATGTACTGAAAAATCTAAGAGCTCTGTAAAAATTCGACGAAGTAACTCCACAGTGGGAGCGCGGAACCGCCGCGAAAACTCCCTTCCCGCCGCCCTTCCGCCGCACACTGTGGAGATCACTTCACCAATTTTTTGCAGAGGCCTTCTGGGCTTAAAATATGGGTTTTGGAATATTAAAATTGGGCCCAGGATTTCTGTGAGTGCTACAGTTTTGATTGGGGGCCCACTTGTTAATTTTTGATCGATCGGATATTTTAAACACATTTTTCACAGTATTTACATTATATCTGCGACCGTGAATGTCACTCGATCGGTAAATCCGGTCTAACTGCTATAGCCCGGTTAGACGGATTTGCGAACGTGACCTTCACGTTGATGTTCTATGTATTTGCTGTGATGTTGCGGATCGGTCGTGGGGGATAGCCTGGATGCAATGCTAGTACAGTGCTGTTGTATTATGTACATTTGTTGTTGCGGGGCGAGCGTCCGACATGTGGACTGCCGTCACTGCCTGTTTGTATTATTCTTTTGGGGCACGACCTGGTTACGGTCGATGTACCCGGTGTATGTATATTTTACTTTCGGTACTAGGATTACCCCGCGGAGGGGTGCACGGATAGCCGGGTTCTAGAAGGCAACAAGCCCGCATCTCATGGCATTGGGACGGAGGGGGCTTCACTCCAGAATTGGCTGGCTATTCGCCGCACTCGTAGGGGGTATAGGATTTCATTGCACAGGCTATCCACACGACCAGGGGAACGTCGGGTTTCAGTAGTGGCTCTGTGAAACCCGGGGATCCCAGATATCTGTATTGTTCTGTGATGCTGTACATTTCTGTGATGTTGCTTTTTATTTCATGCCTTGAGCGAAATACTATATATTGGTATATATATTAGTAGATGTTGTATATGTTTTTCATCCGCGCTAGTCCAGTCCCCGCTCTGCCGTTAGTTAGCTAACCTAACGGGTGATGATGGGACCCAGTGGCGAATGCGGATGGCATATACGTACGTCAGTATATTTTCGTTCTTTGTGGTGTGATCAATTGATGGGACTGCATTGATTCGGATCAATGCAATATAAACAAACCTATTCTGATGTTGTTGGAACACTTTTCAAAAAGTTGTTATTGCAAGGACGTTCACTTTTGTTTTGCATCGTGGTATTCATTTGGAATATCCTGCTCCTCAGTCGACGAGGCAAGGGCCGAGATCCCTTCACCGGGAGTGACCCCTTGGACAGAATTTTGCGTCAGGGCATTAACTTCACTATAGCCGATTACTTTTGCTTTGCACAGTGATATTCGGTTATGAATATCCAGCACCCCATTCTACGGGGAAAGAGCCGAGATCCCTTCACCGGGAGTGACCTCTTTAGTAAAGGTTTTCGTCACTATATTTTCTAAAAAGCTATCCGTTCCTTCAACGATATCAAGTTCATTACGTTAAAGGTTTTCGCCAGAAACCATTCGTAGCCCTCCGTCGTTTCATATGGACAGTCAATAGTATTCAAGCTGTGTATGTTGGCCAAAGTCAAGGCACAGTGTTTGGTAGCTGTTGGGTATTCATATGCAGCATAGATAGATGCGTTGGTTTGGGACAGCCGTACTGCCATTTTGGCCAAAGTCAAGGGTATGTACGGGTGGACTCAAATTAACCTGGAGAATGACGGGTTGAACTTGACATGTGACTTATGATATGGTGGCCAAAGTCAAGGTCATAAGAGCATGGGGCAGAAATCCACATCGGGAGTTTCAAAAGAACTGAAACTTGCCAGTTATGCGCATACCTTCTGGAGTGTGATAACGTGAGCGGATTCCGTCACTTTATCATGCGATGAGAGTTGGATCCCGATTCCCACTGATGAGTTAGTTTACTCCTCGGGTGACCCCGACTAATTCTTCTTTCAGGTTTGGAGGAGAATTTGAGGTACAGTGGGAGGTTTCCAGATTAGATAAATTGGTAACCATTCTGATCTAGGATAGAGTGCACGCTGAGTGTTTCTTTTCTCTCTCTCTTTGGCAGCGACCATTGACCCGACCCAAGACTATGACTCAGTGACCAAGTTGACCGAACCTCATTAACACAGGCTTTTGGATTGTCAGAGTTGCAGACCTCATTGCCACTCCTACTTTTACCCTTTTCTCCAGGACACCCCGTATTACTACGAACGTCCACTTCCATTGGACAAAACCATCGTATGGTTAGATACGAACTCGAAGGGATTCGAGGATGGTTTCCGGTTCTGGAGAAAACGGATAGGATTATTCAGTTGTCTTTTCCCTTTTACCTTTTCTCAAGTTATGAGTACTCCTTGGTTTAGGAGATAGTACACCTATTATGCAGATTGGATAGTCTTCTTCCAAACCTTAGGCTGGTGCCGACCGGTAGGGAATGAAGAAAACCAATTAGCCTAAACGGTGTGCAGAAGGTATTAAGATTAAGACAAAGCAAGGGATTAGTAAGAGGGCAAAGTAAATTGCGACTGATATTCACGACCAAACTAAGTTTTTCTTCGCCAATCCTAAATCACCTTTGTATTTCTCCAGGACACTCCGTATCACTACGAAGATCCACAGTATATTGGATACTCCATCGTATGGTTATATACGAACTCGAAAGGAACTTGTTCCAGTTCGGGGATGGATTCTGGTCCAGGAGAAATAGGAATAAGGTTTATTCGGTTGTCTTTTATCTTCACCTTCTCTCGCATTGCGAGTGCTCCTAGGATTAGGACAGTACACCCATTATGCTTATTGGATAGTCTTCTTCCAAACCATAGGCTGGTGCCGAACGGTAGGGAAGGAAGAAAACCATTTGGCCTAAGGGGTGTGCAGAAGGTAACGACTAAAGACATATAAAGGGATTTGGAGAGGTGACAAAGAATTATACGGTTATAGTTGTGAATCTGGATAATGGTAGAGGCATTACTAAGAATACCAGGAAACCCCATCGAAACATTTCAATGTTTCAGTTCAACTGTGTACTGTTAAAAGAAAACTGATTTCCTGATTTGACACTTGCTCCAGGGTATGTATTTACCAGGTATGATTCTCACATCTGTATGGTTTTACAGATGATGAGTGGGAGTAGGTTATTGGGAATAGGGTGATCATCCTCATTATATCGGGATTCGTTGTAATCGGTGATATTTGAGGAGATCACCTGGGCTGTTTGCCGGTCGGCAAATATTTGGTTTTGAATATCCGCTGTTGTGCACCAATTTCAAATTGATATATCTGTACGTCTATATTTATAGAGTGAGATATACCTTTTGATATTATGTCGATGACATTTACCTATATCAGTGGATGGTTAGGTAAGGAGCATTAAACAGCGGTGTAATTCTTTTTAACCATAAGTACAGTCTTCAACCTACGACACACAGTGAAAGAGTTGTTAGACTCGGCGGACTTATACAGAGTATTGTATGTAGTCCAGTGTCCATTAGGACAGAGGGGTTGGTCCTCGTACTATATTCGGTTTACTTATAACTTCTCTAGATTTTAGATAGCAGTTTCATGGAAACACAGGGTCTAAGTTTTGAGGAGTTGTAGGTATTTGAATACAGTAGAGAACCAGGTGTAGCAAGTATCGGGATTCTTCAAAGTGATCGAAGATGTAGATACTTGTGTATGGTATTCAGTTGATAGTAATGATAAAGAGAAATTGCTTCTCTTTCAGGTTACTCATAATTGGAAGCATTCCTAAGTTGAGTAACGCTGATCGGCCTCTCTCCATTTAGTTAACATGCACTGGAGACAGCTGCATGATTTGAATCTGGTTCAATTAAATCAGTGCCTCTGGTTCTATATTGGATATAGTACAGTTCATATCTTAACATTGTTGAGGTACGGGGAGTTGTCCGGCTTATGATTAAAACCAGACTCTGGATAACTCAAGGCACGTTTCTGTAATGGCTGTTTGTGGGTTGACCCAAGCTATGACGAGGGTTGACGCTCTACCATCTAGAAGATCAATAGTGATATTGTTCTTAACTCGCCACATTTTAAAAGAAATGGTCATTTTTCTGAAAACAGTAGTGGGAGTATGGTAGAACTGGAAGCGATTCCAGAACCGCAAACGATTACTGGAGATTTGATAAGGAACCTAAAGATTCAATCTGATTTGACATTCCATTGGCCACTCCGCAGATAAGGTGGGTAACTTCAGGCACCCGAGAGGTACTCCGGTAGCCTCAAGGACGGGAAGTTCTTGTTTACCCACACTTGCCATTGTTGTTGTTCCAGGCTGTGAGACCCGGCAGGAGGATGAGTATAGCGTCGTTCTAAACTAGCTTTAGAACTGCACGTCTATATGACTCTGCCAGAGGGTTGTCGTAGTCAGTGGGAGCAGCGGAAGCATTGGTGGACATCTGGCTTATGTCTGTTTATAGACTAAAGCAGATATAGCGGAGATAGATCATCTATTTCTGATGTGACAGTCATGGGTTTGACGTTATCAGAATAAGGGATGGATCTGTTGAAAAGGTAGTAGGGTGTGATATCCTGGAATTTGGATAACATACACAAAATAGGAAGTGACATTCCTATACTACGATCGGTTATACTTTGGTCGTCACACAGTGTTTTCTCCACAAAGGATTTGGACATTATATCAGACATACTGGTTACTAGATCTATGGTTTTTAGATCTAGATTTGGGTGGTTTCCCAATCAGGGTACTTTGACAGCATTCTAAGAGTATTTAGAATGGACGACTCCTGGCACGGTAGTGTACCTGCAGGTGATGGAGTCACCCTCTCTAAAGGTGTCTTATAGACTAAAGTAGAGAGGGATGTGCATGATTGGCAGATCACTTGCTTAGGCAATTGAGTCAATCATGAGATGTCAAGTACCACACCAGATGTTGTTCTTGCACTAGATGCAATAAGTTGATATTGTTCCAATCCTGTAGGAACAGTCGGAAGCAGTTGTAGAACATAAGTTAATGTTCTAGGGATATGATAACGGCTGCCTCCTTTAGGAGACGGTTATCACCCCAGGCTTCCAAGGTGACATGGACGACAAGGAGGTTGTCAGAGTTATATTTTTTCCTTCTGACGAGGGGCAGTATTTTGGACAGGTGGTCCAAGGCAATACTGAGGGTGGCATGGCGCAGGATACTGATTAATTTCAGTTGACGATACAGTCTAAGAAGTTTGGATTTGGAGTTCATTTATGAGCTCGGTCCCATCAGACATCCAGACACTCTAAGACAGGTATTGCTCATTTCGGGAGATGGTTTTCTCCGCGAACTTGAGATATAGAGAGAGATATAGAAAGAAACTTCAGAGCGGATCCACTCGCTGAGGCTATTCCTCGAACGCAATAGTCTCGCAAACGAGCTTTGTGAGACTGACTAGTAGAGGAGTTGGGTGTTCGGTATCACACGGGCTGTGAGTATGCGACATCGCAATAATTAGCCTTGAGTGCAAGTGGGAGATTGTTGGAAATAGTGCCCTCAGAGTCAATTATTGGATCACAGGCACGTGATTGCAGTGATTGAGGGAGGACCTATCCCGGTAAGACAGTCTTACTCGAGTTGATAGTATGCTATCTGGTTTACCTTTATCATCGTGTACTGCTTTAGGTGACCTGACATGTCACTATTGCACGTTGATAGAGCCCCTAGGATTCTTGCTTGACGACCAGCAGTATGAGGGCGATCATATACGTGAGAGCTGGGGTCTACAAGCACATCCTTAAATGGTCCCTAGTCGTAGGAGTTTCGAGACAGGGCATCGATTCTCCAGAGTAGACTAGTGTATACAGTCGAGACCCCGACGAGGGGCGGTGGCCGGTCTCACAGGCCACTGGTGTCAGTTGGATCACCTAAGATGTATACAGGTGCTCATTGGGTTATGAGTACACCGGACAGGACTCGCCGGGAATATGCTAGTTGGTCTTATACCTGACGTCAGATAGCAGTTCCCAGGTGACATGTGTACAGGTTAGTTCATCGACCTGGGGATCGTCATTTGTCTCGTGTGAGTTCCCACTGTGCTTTGATTACTACCCTACCACGGCTCAAAGGAGTCGTGCAAACAGGTTTTAGTTGGGTACAGTCCCGAGCCACATGGAGGCAGTGAGCGGATCTTCGGGGGTTCGTCTCTCCCGGTATTGGGGGTGAGGTCGCGCTGTGTCTAGGAGAGCCATTACACGAAGTCCTTGGCCAAGGCAGGAGATTTACTGGTAGGTATTCCAGTAGTATCTCAGGGTGTTCTGGGCTACACTCCGACACGACTTGTACCGCTTTTGGGGGTCTGACTTTTACCCACCCCCTAGGCCCGACATGCGATGCTCATAGACGAACGGACCGGACTGTACGGATATTGTCACTGACAGGCTCAGTAGGGCGTCAGGATGAGTTCTCTCATCGACGTCCCTTTTAGTCAATAGCTGGTGGCCCGTTACGTATTGGCTTATACCTCTGACGTGCTAGTGGTTAAATCCACAGCCATTGTATTGACGAGTCTTTAGAGTCCACCACACTTTCAGTTACTCAAGCTTTCGGGCGAAACGCTGTAGAGGCCGTATGGAGATATGGCAGGGTCCGATCAGATACGTGCGGTATTGCACGGATCAGGATTGGACGGTTTGTACTAGTAGCCGTATAGGTATATGGCAGGGTTCGATCAGATACGTGCGGTATTGCACGGATCAGGATCGAACGGATATTACTAGCCGGCTTTGGTTTAAGCCGGTCCTAGTTTAGTACAGTGTTGATTTTGTCTCTTTGCATTTGTATCCGGACGGAATACAGATGCGGGTGTGTATGCACAGTATCGGGATTTTCCTGTAATTTATTACGGGACCAGTTTTCTGGAGTTGCCAGTTTGCATTCCGTTCCGGCCGGTTTTCCTTTGTTCTTTCCCGGCCGGACTTTTCCGATGGAGGGGGTTATTTGCAATTGTGCAAATAACTTTTTGTGGAGGGGTTTCTTGCATAAGGATTTATTATGATAGCATCATTTCTTTTGCTCCATGCTTTTGCATTAATGTGATTAGATTGGGTATGGTTGGTTTTAAATGAAGCATGGTGTATGTTTGGTTGTGGTCACCTCTTGATTGATCCTACACTTACCTCCCTTCATGCTTTGCTTTCCCCCCCACCATTTCTTAGCTTGATATGGCCGGCCACATCTTGGAGTGAGAAGAGAGGAATTCATTTTTGGTATGAGGGATTAATTCACATATCATTTTCATGCTTGCAAAAAATTCTTCACTTCATTCCAAAGTCCATTCATGTTTCCTCCATCCAAAGGCAACTCCAATACCCCAAAGAGACATTAGCCACTACACATTCTACAGCAAATTTTGGACGCGTCGATTCGCCAGCTTCGCGCCCGAGTTGCCTCGGTATTGAGGTGGGAGCCCGTAAAAGCTACAGGCGATGTGGTGCCCTTTCCGACGAGGAGGAGACGGACGGAGATCCCGCGAGGAGATCGGAGTGGGGATGAAGACCGGAGGACTCGGATCAGTCAGTACATCTCTTTCCCTTTCTTGTTAGTAGCTTAGACTTGTTAATGGTTACGATCCGGAGTTTAGTGCGCGGTGGTGCCGGTTTGCAAAGTCCGCAAAAATTAAAGTTTATCACCGCTTCCGCATTCCGGCGTCGGATTGACGGCCGGGGCGCCGCCGTGCACTTACAGTACACCCCGTGTCAAAATGATGCTTCGCCTCGGTGTACCTCCCTTCCCTGTCGAAATTATGCTTCGCCTTGGAATCAAGTCAACCGACAAGCTCTGCGCCGGAATCATGCTCCGTCTCAGAATGTACCCAATGTCAAAATCATGCTTCGCCTCGGAGTATTTGCCTTCCCTTGTCGGAATTATACTTCGCCTAGGAATCTACCTCTGCATCGAAATCATGCTTCGGTCAGAATGTCTGCCGCCCATCGGAATGATGCTCCGATATCCTGGAATTATGCTCCGCTCTTCGGAACGAGGCTCCGAACCCTGGAATAATGCTCCGCCCATCGGAACGATGCTCCGATCTCTGGAATTATGCTCCGCTCATCGGAACGATGCTCCGCTCTCTGGAATTATGCTTCGCTCTTCGGAATGATGCTCCGAACTCTGGAATTATGCTCCGCCCTTCGGAATGATGCTCCGAATCCTGGAATTATGCTCCGCCCTTCGGAATGATGCTCCGACCCCTGGAACCATGCTCCGCCCTTCGGAATGATGCTCCGACCCCTGGAATTATGCTCTGCCCATCGGAATGATGCTCCGATATCCTGGAATTATGCTCCGCTCTTCGGAACGATGCTCCGAACCCTGGAATAATGCTCCGTCCATCGGAATGATGCTCCAATATCCTGGAATTATGCTCCGCTCTTCGGAACGATGCTCCGAACCCTGGAATAATGCTCCGCCCATCGGAACGATGCTCCGCTCATCGGAACGATGCTCCGATCTCTGGAATTATGCTCCTCTCTTCGGAATGATGCTCCGAACTCTGGAATTATGCTCCGCCCTTCGGAATGATGCTCCGAATCCTGGAATTATGCTCCGCCCTTCGGAATGATACTCCGACCCCTGGAATCATGCTCCGCCCTTCGGAATGATGCTCCGACCCCTGGAATTATGCTCCGCCCATCGGAATGATGCTCCGATATCCTGGAATTATGCTCCGCTCTTCGGAACGATGCTCCGAACCCTGGAATAATGCTCCGCCCATCGGAACGATGCTCCGATCTCTGGAATTATGCTCCGCTCATCTGAACGATGCTCCGAACTCTGGAATTATGCTCCGCCCTTCGGAATGATGCTCCGAATCCTGGAATCATGCTCCGCCCTTCGGAATGATGCTCCGATCACTGGAATCATGCTCCGCTCTTCGGAATGATGCTCCGATACCCTGGAATCATGCTCCGCCCTTCGGAATGATGCTCCGAATCCTTGAATTATGCTCCGCTCTTCGGAATGATGCTCCGATCCCCTGGAACCATGCTCCGCTCCTCGGAATGATGCTCCGAATCCTGGAACCATGTTCCGCTCTTCAGAATGATGCTCTGAATCCTGGAATGATGCTCCGCCCCTGGAATGATGTTCTACCTCGAAGTCCAACTTCAAGATCCATCAATTTCATGCACACAACTCAAATGTGCGGTGTGCATTTATTGATGGGGGGCACTTTGTTGGGGTAAAAATTTACACCCCGGTTGACCGAGTCAAAGTCAAGGTCAACCCCCAAGCTAGGTGGGCCCAAGCCCAGGTCAAGCGGGCCCATGCCCAAGTCAAGCCCGCGGCCAGCCTCCGCATGTCAACAACAAAATCATGTAATAAATAATTTTTATGTAATTTTTTATACATGAATGTATGCAAAGTGGGCATAAAGCCAATATTTTGTAAGCCCGTGGCTTATGTGCAAAAATGAAATGGCACATGAGCCATGGGATGGCTAAAATGCCATTTTTGTAAAGCCCAAGGGGCTATATGTAAATATGTAAGCCTATAAAAGGCAACATGATGAATAAAAAAAAAGAACAACTTTTTCTCTCTCTAAAAAAGTTTTAGATCTGAGATCTTTCTTCCTTCTCCAAGGTTCCAAAACCTTCTTTTTTCTTTTGAATTAAATCAAGAGTTTTACTTTTCCTTTTTCAAAAACTAAATAGTTTTCCACCACAAAACCCATTAAGGGGAACTCAGATCTGCCATCAGATCTCAAAAAAAGGAAAGATTTTGACATTTCACATCTCTTGATCTTCAAGATCCAGCAAACAACAGGAGGAAGAAGAAGAACCCCTTCCATTAACCCCAAAACACATTCAGGAGTTCAACTCCTCTCTGATTTCTCTTTTGAGAAATCTTTTTTTCGAGGCTAAAAGTCTCTTATCCTCGCCGGCGCGCAGCGCTCATGCGCAAAGCGCCCGCGTGCCGACACGTGGCGCGCGCGCGCTTGCGCACCTGCGCGCGGCGCTCATGCGCAAAGCGCCCGCGTGCCGACACATGGCGCGCTTGCGCCTGAGCGCACAGCACCTAAGCGCACAGCGCCCAAGGTGCTGCCCCACGCATCCTTTGGATGCCTTTTCCCCTTTATTCATATATATATGTATATATATATATTTGTATACAAATATACACATACACATACTCCGCAACATTCTCCCCCTCCAAAAAATTTTCGGGCCGGAGCGCTGCCCCGAACCCCGCAAGGGGGCTGCTAGCCCCCTTGACCCCCAGCCCGCTATCCGGGTAGCGGGACCCCCGTAAAAACTCTGCGTGGCTCCCGATATATCCAAAACCCCCCTTTCAAAACAGAACACACGTACACCGCACATTGGGTTCGCATGCCCTGTTTAACCCGTTAATCGGAGGTTCCCCCGTCCCAAAGGCGAGGGGTAATTAACGGCAGCTTAGTCCGCGGCTGCCGGAGATTCGGATCCCCACAATCATTAAACCCCCGCCTACCCTAGGCAGGGGGAATCTGTAGTACGCCTGACAAGCGTGCGCGTATTCCCATCTCAATGGGGTGACGAAAAACACCCTACAGTCCGGAGTCGTTGCACAGTCACTGGAGGTTGAGAGGTGCTTGATGATTCTCTGCGAGTGTACTGGGGTCGACGACGGTCGACGGCGTCGCTCCGGCAATGGCCGCAGTGAAATGTTTGGAAAGTGGGTTTTTGAAATTTTGAAGAGAAAGAGAGGTTAAGCAGTGGGGCTAGGGGATTGTTGTGATGGTGATGATGCTGAGGAGGTCGTAGGGAGGTCGGCGATGTGGTGGGGAGTTCGCCGGCGTCGAGGGGTGCAAGGTGGCCGAGCTCGGTTGTAATTGGTTTTTGTGTGCAGAAGATGCTTGGCAGGGGGCTCGGGTTGAGGAAGGGTGGAGTCGTAGAGGGAGAAGGGTGGTGGAGGAGGAGCTGTCGTCGTCGTGGGGTCGAGCGAAGTGATGGGTTTTCGCCGGCGGTGGAGTGGGGTACACGGCGGCGTTGGGTGCTCGGTGAGTTTCGAGAGGAAGAGAGAGAGGGATTTGGAAAAATGAGGGGAAAAACGAGTGTGAAGGAGCTAATGGAGACGAGGGGGTGCGCGTCGCGGTTGTAACGGCAGGAGCGGGGGCATGAGCGTGGGCGCGAGGCGCGGTGGGGAAACGGGATCGCGCGCGTGAAATGGGGAAGTTACCGTTAGAGGAGGAGAGAAGATGAACAGGAGTGGGGTCGGGTCGAAGGAAGTAGGGAAGGAGTTGGGCTTGGGTGAAAAATTCCTTTAAAAAGTTTTTTGTGGGCTGGACTTAGAAGCTTGGGCCGAAAATTTAATAAAGAATTCCTTATAAAAAAATAGAGTGGGCTGAGAAAAGAAACGGGCCGGGGGAAAATGATTTATCGATTTGAAAAAAAATGGGGCTGAGGTTTTCTAAATGAGAATGGGTCTAAGGTAAAGTATTTTACTCATTTTAGTTTAATTCTGCTTTGGTTTTAAATATTGGGTTTTGGCTTTTAGGGTTAGGGAAATTATAAATATTGGGATTCAAGCAACCATCTTCTACAAAAAAAAATGGACGAGGAAAAAATAAATCTTTGGGATTTAGAAAATAGGAAAAACTTTTTATTAAGATGGTAACGGGGATTTACAGAACAGGCCGCTAGTATAAAACAGATGGCGCTTCTGTTCCAAGACATGGTGGCGATGATGATCCAGCCGGAACCTCCAGCCGAAGACCCTCCGATGATCATCGAAAACGACAGAGGGAAAACGTCAAACCCTCCTCCGGCTGTCTCAACATCCCAAGAAGAGACAATTTCCAAGGCTACCTTTGATGACTACATAGCTCAACAAATACGAGCTCATTAAGCGAGTGAAGCGGCTAGCCAAGTCGTCAGAACTGGACGACCTTATCCAGACTGGTACGATCAAATCAAGTACCCGCCAGGATATACGATCCCTAAGTTCCATGTGTATAACGGGATGGGCAATCCACACCAGCACGTTGCTCAATTCAGAGCTTTGTACGGTAATACTGGAGGCGACGACAAACTGCTGCTTCGCTAGTTTGTTGGTAGCTTATCGGAGACGGCATATGAATGATACTCTGAGCTCCCAAATGATTCTGTCAAAACATTCACGGAGATGGAATTACTATTCACACAGCGGTTCGCAAGCGCAAGCGTGCGCACCCCAATCACGACATTAATCAATGCCAGGGTGAAGCCAGGAGAGACCTGGGTTCAATACGCAATTTGGTGGTGGAACCTATGGTCAAAATGCGAACAACGCATTGAAGAAGCTCTTGCTGTGGGTATGTTCGTGGGGACCCTTGATCTTCAGGCAACTATATCCCAATTTATGATGTTCTTCAAGCCGACCACCTTCCAGGTCTTGATTGACAAGCTGACCCAAATGGACCAGATGGGCCATAGGCCGTCCTCTTCAAAAACGGATTTCCGGAATGAAAAGGACAAAGGGAAAGCGACTTTCGTTACCAACGCTCAACAACAACCGAGTGACCCGAAATCGGTTGCTCGCCAAAACAACACACGCCGATCCCTCGAAGAGAAGTTGAGACGTCCTTACTCGTTTCCCCGGGATAAAACGAGGAGACTGTTCAAACTGGCAGTGCGCAACAGGTTCATCACTCTGCCGGATCCAAGACGCCCACTGCAGCCTGGTGACGTCAATAGCCCCAACTACTGCCCCTACCACAGAGTAATGAGTCACCCAATCGAAAATTGCTACGTCTTCAAAAACTGGGTTGAGAACCAATACCAACAAGGCAAGTTCACGCTGTCCGAAAACTGGAAGGTAAACCCGCTACAGCAGCATGCTCCTGAAAAGGTGGATATGCTGGGAACATCATGCTCATTTGTAGAAGAAGCTCCGTAAGAAGTTGTACTTTCAGCTAAAACTAAGAGAATGCTGAAAGATCTTCAAGCATGTCCGGCGATCAAATGGAAAAGCCCGCTAGAGCCCGACATCATTGAGGGGATGTTTAAACCGCGCTCAACACCGAAAGCTGGTAACGATGGGCAAAACACCTGGATCAAGCCTTCAAAATGCACCTTGTGTGGGCTTTTTAAACAAAATACTATGCAAATGCAAACATGCATATATGCATTTATATTAATCCATGAGCTGCTCGTATATTTTCAGTTAACATTATAGACTTCAGTAAGCTGGATTTTCTATCTTTGCACCTCTTGTGCATCGAATAATTTTTATTTTTCGCTGAAGCTAGCGATGGTATGTAAGGAGTCTTATTGTTTGGGATCCCTATCCCCTTAGCATCATCAAGCACACAAGACCATAAATTACACTAGGAAGAAAGATTAACGGATTTATGGAATTTGACCATACTTACATCCACATTTTCATAAATTACACTAGGAAGGGTAAACTGTTAAAAAATCCCAAGCAGTTTACAAGAAGCCCATAGCCTAGGAGCGGTTGTCTGGAACCTCTAGAAAATTTTCGTGCAGTACTTGTATAATTGTTTGTTGTGTCTAAATAGATCATAAATACCACAGATAACTCTATAGATATCGCAAACAGCTGTATAGATATTGTAGGCACCTGTATATATCCCATAATAGCTAGATATAGTGAGCAACTATATAGATACAGCATGCAGGGGGATTTTTTGACAACCGAAAAAATTCCATAGGGTTTTTGACAACCGTTTCGAGACCGAGATTTTTTTCTAAGCAGAAACTGGCTGGGGCTTTTGACAATTTGCGATTCAATTATGCTGTTTATGGAATATTCAATGCAGCATAAATTGCATAAAGAACCAATGAAATTTCTACATATTTACTTAAATAAATGACCTTCCTGCATTTTTTACTAGACCACCATTAAAACTTAAATTTTGCATCAAGCCCCATAAAGGGCCAAAAAACCCATATTAAAAGTTACATAAAACACCATCCAAAAACAACATTAAATACCATGCCAATAGCGGTATTTGTATTTCTTTAGTGGGGTTCCGTAAGAAATATAAAAGTGGGATGACGCTTAAACAATTTATCTTTCATTAGACAATTTATCTTTACATAAAATATGCGTTAAAAAGTTTTATTTTAACAATTTATTGGAGACAAACTTTGAATTTCTTAAAGTTTAATGGTCTTCAATGAAACATTGAAATTTTAATGGTGTCTTTTGTGTGTAAAGGATTTTTCATATACGGTTCCTAAAGATTAGGTATTTGAAGAAAGAACCCTGAAAATTAATAATTTAAACAACAACCCTCAATAATTTAAAAATCAACCCAAAAAATTCGCCTTTAACAACATTAGATGCTCCATTACTTTAACCCAACGTGGACATGGGTTATGCCGAATCATGATTAACTGGGGATATTCTTGAAAATATTAAACGTTCAAACAACCCTCATTGATGCCACATGCAAAAGAAACTAATTTGCTCGAACTTCTCACCACTCCATCTTTGAAGTTCTTTGGTATCCAAAGTATACACACTACTCCAGGATAGGGATTTGTCCATGGTTTAAACTGTGAACAAATATCATTTTGGTCATAGTTTAAACCGTGATCCAAACCCGCGTAAGTGAAGGATGGGTCACGGTTCTGAACGTAAATAGAAATCGAAACGTTCACGGATGTAACCGTGAACGTTTCTAAACGTGAAAAGTTAAAAAATCAGTTACTATGTGGGTCCCAGGTTTTTGTTCACGGTTCTAACCGTGAACAAAACCAGTTATGGGTCACGGTTACAACCGTAAACAAAACCTGTAACCGTGACCCATAACACAGACATGCTTCAGCTATCAGTATCTGGAGCGGTTTTTGATTCATGGTTGTAAACGTGAACAAATGTATCTAATCACGGTTACAACCGTAACAAGCTATTTTGTTTTTTGTAAATAATTAAATTTTTCGCACCCTCCGGACGTTAATTTCAATCACAAGCAATATATAATTTTTATTCATAAGCATCAATTTATAATTATCATTCACACAGTATATTCAAATGTCACACATTTAATATACAATAATCAAATTAATAAGCTCCGAATCGCATCCAAACATAAACAAAAATTATACATACAATCAATATGATCAATACTCCACTAATCAACAAATCAAAAAAATATATGTATCAAAAAATCGTCCAATATGATCAATACTCCACTAAAGTTTTATTGTATGTGTCAACAAATCAAAAATAGAACTAACACTGTTGGGACGACGATTCACCTCCATCGTCCCGTGGCCTAAAAAATGTGCTCAACTCACTCCATATGGCTTGCTCGACGGAATTGGCATGTGACTGCCTCATGTCTCAGATCTTCGCCCTAAAATCCTGAAGCTCCTGTCGCGTCTCCTGAAGCTTCTGCCACGTCTCCTACTGCGTCTGATGCTGCTGCTCCTCATGCTCGCGGAGCTAATGGATCTCTTATAGCGACGCAGCTGCCGCATCCGGCCGCGTCTGGGTCACGACGTATGGTGGACCCCGGGACCAATCCTACGTTCATACTCATTGTGATGCCCGTCGGATATCGAATCCAGGACAGGAACAATGGCGGTGATCGAGTCGCCGGGGCTAAGTCCCAAGACGTCCGTCTGCTCCTGGAACTGGATCTGTATATAATATATATGTATATGCGTGTGTACACGGGTGCTAACTTAAAATACGTAATCAACTTGATTATATGAAACTTATCATGTACGCGCCATGCCCTTATGTAACGCGGCCCAACCCTTGGCTTCATTGTAGTTAGCAGGGTCTTTCTTTCTCTGCGATAAAATTAGAATTTAGTTTAATAATTAATTAACAATATAGAAAACATATGGAATTAAGCGTCGAAATACTCACCAAGTGCTACCGAGCGTTGGCCTGCGAACACTTCCCTTGCATCAGGATAGCTCGTTCTCGCACGCCATTGTTCCGGTTCTGCTTATTTCAAACCGATATCGTCTTACAAAAATAAAGATTATAATATATTTTAGAATATGATTTCATATTATATTGTTAAAATCTTAAAAATTAAATAGATACATGCAAATCATCGCGCTCAAAACAGGCGACAAGAAGCGGCCGGTCCTCTTTCGGGATCTCCGGCACTATGACCTCCATCAAGTTCATCCGCTGATCCTCGGCCACCGCGGCCTAGTGAAAGTAAAGTTCACTCTTCACTTTCCATCGGCGATGTCGCTTGATCACTTGATATTGGCCTAGGAAGTGAGAGAGAGCGCGATTTATATCGAATGGTCTGTACACGCGGGCTCGCCAACTAATATGTAATTCTTCCTGCTCTGAATTTGAAATATATTAAACAAATAATTATATGTGTATGTATATGTATATAACTACGATTGAAATTTAAATGTGTGAAAGGGTATGTCATACCTCCTCCAACCCAAAAAACCGCGTAGCACGCTCGGTCTGGATCTTATTCCACCGAATATGGATCCGGTATTTGTAATAAGTACGGACCTCATGCCCAACATAATCCCCTACTGGGTCACGTGCTCTCCAACAGGTACACCTGTCACGTCAAAAATCAGATCCCATGGCAATGTTGGATATAGGTGCCTTAAGTCAATTATTGTAATTGAAGGGGGACCTATACAAGAGAACAATTTTACTCGAGATGATAGTATGCTATCTGGGTTGCCTTTATCTTTCATGTGATACGTTTTATTTACTATCACGTATCGATTAGACATGAGATAAAACCTTAAGATTTTCCTTAACCGCGAAGACGATGATGGAGATCATACTAGTGGGGCCTGGGTAGTCGATAAGAACATTCTTAAAAGTCCTTGCAGGAGTATCGAGACCGGGTATCGGTACTCCAGTTTAGACTACTGTGTGCGTTTCCTAACCCAGTTGGAGGCATAGTCACATAATCCGCGAATTATTCGCCGAATTCGCGAATAATTCGTGAATTTTTGATCAAACGAATTAATCTCCGAATTAATCGCCATTGCCAAACTGGCCGAATAATTCGCGAATTATTCGCGAATTATGTGAAAAAACAGCGAATAATTCAAAAAACAGCAAATAATTCACCAAA